>CM064065.1:25149391-26349391 GCA_032594955.1 Panicum miliaceum
CCATCCCACAACTTTCCAAAGTATATATATATAAGCTTATCTCAAATTTATAGGGGTAGAATATGAAAATTGATTCCATAGATCCTTATATTATATTTCTAATGTACAATTTATAGCACATTCTTCGATTCGCTTCCCTATAGCAAAAGTGTAATGCATAAGTATCTTTCTTATATGGCCAACAATAATATATAAATGTATTACACATGCAACTATATATAACTATATTAGCTTAATTAATTTATATCTAAATTATAATGGAATTCAAATCGATGGGTCCAAACGGAACCTTAGGGAAAAGTAACATGGTCCCGCATATAACAATAAAAATCATTTTTCCCTCCGTCTGCTGGCTGCACGCCCATGCAAAGTTGGAATCAGCATCGGTATGCGTGGGCTGATTCATCTTTTATTCGTCAAGATTCCCCAAGAATTGACTCCCAACTATGATCGACTTTTCTCTCTCCTCGTTATGGGTCAGTTCACGAGCGGTGATGAGTCGCTTTGAGTAGGCCATGTTACTTCATGCACTGGTCACTGGAGATGGCCTTATTTATGATTCTGGGGTGAGTATGGAACTTCTTTATCTCAATCATCTCCGCCTGAGCCTAACATCTCATTTAGAATGTACTTTATTTTCTTCCACTTATAATCTTTTACAGCTCATGCATCTTCTAGTTGTATAAATGTTGAAGGACTGAATTGGCGACCAGAGGGGGTTAATAGGAGCCTTTAAAAGTTCCCTATAAGAACAAGATCTATATCTCAATTACCATGCTAGCGCCTCTCTTCTAATCGTTAAGGTGACATAAGTCAACGAGTGATGAGCTCACACTAGTAACGGATTAGGTATTGCTCAAGGCTAAGAAAAAATTAGAGACCATGAAAAAGCCTTATAAAATAAGCTAGCAAATATTTGCACTAATATCATGTGAAATAATTAAGCTAGGCTCATTGGACAACATGCAAAACACAAAGACAATAAAGAGCCGCTCACGAAGCACCAGCTAAGTACTTGCTCTAATCAACTTGCAAAGTAATTAATTCAAGTGCTAGCCGAGAAAACATACTGCTTAAGGAATAAACAAGTAATAACCAGAAATAGTTCACTGTTGCATGAAACATCGGACACGAGCAAAGGAATTAAAATATTCCCTGAAAGATTGATTTCCTATTGCATGAAAGGAACGATTCAGAGTTCGGAACACCAAATTCACGAGCTGCTGTTAAACCTTCAGAACACAGAACCATCGAGCTGCACAAGCTTCTAACAAAACGAGCAAACAAAGCTGCTCTGCAGCCAGCAGCGCAAAACAAAGCTACTGAACATGTCAAATGAGATTAACACAAGAGCTCAGTTAAATTGCTCGCGATTAAACTAAATAAGCTGCAACAATGAATAAACAAAGGAGGCAATGACTAGATCACTGTTCATTGAAAGAGACATTATATATAGAGTGAATTCCCTCAATGGCATTGGAAATTATAGCAGTCCCCTCAGTGAGCACGCCCGAGCGAGCGTGGCTTTAGGGAGGAAGACAGCACCGATGATGGCTTCATATATGGACAATAAGTCAATATTGAACTATGCAGTGCCATGTAAATAATAGTGCTAAAATTCACTCCATTCTATTTGGAGGGGCATAATCATATTTTCCCATCAAGATAACGGTAACTTAACAGTCAACTGACGGAAATGGCAACCAAGGAATAAAATTTGAAACGGTGGCAATGAAGGGAACTTGAGAATTTGGATGGCAATGAGGGAAGTGCTATAATTTCCAATGGCATTGAGGGAATTCACTCTTACATATATCAGATAACCACAAGAACTTCTACCTGCTTCTGAGATACCTACCTGCTTGAAGAAAAACTGAAACTACACCTTGTTGATTACCTGCGTGCGCTGCACGAGCTGCTTGCCAGTTGCTCGAACTGTCGCTGCAGCTACTGAACTGACGGAACCTGCGGTACACAGCAAACTAGCCGAGCACACCAACCTGATATCGCACTGAAATTTTGTGGCTAAAGCTTGAAATAGAAATCAAGCTGCAGCTCCACGACAAGGGACAAAATCAAACCAAGTCGACTCAAGAAGGGAGGTGCCCTGTTGGCCTGACTGCCTGATGGTCGAGCTGCAAACCCAAAAATCAAGACACGGAGATCGAATCAAGAAGCAGCTCCAACATCAGAACCAAACAAGCTGCTGCTCTGCTGCTTTGTGCGATCTGATGACAGACGAAGCCGAACGGCGGCGGCTGCAGCTGCAATTGCTGGAGAAAACAAACTGAAACTGCCAACTGAACTGGAAGCCACTGACTTCAGTTGCTGTTGCAGTAAACTACAACAGAACGAGCTGCTGCGAATGGTGAGATCAGAAAAAAAGATGCCGAAGTAAACAGCTCGAAGAGAACGCTTCTTCCAGACCGAGCCGCACAAAAGCTCACCTAAAACAAGTCGAATCAAGTCCGATGGACATGGAAAATGAACCACAAGCTCGTCACATCACGGGTAAACAGATCCAACCAAAAACACCTAAAAAGATTGAGCTTTCCTCATCAATTTCACAAATTTCGAAAACCCTATGTGAAGAATAAATTGGGAAAAACTTCAAATCCGAGATGCTCTTGAGGGGAATTGATCAATTGATTACCAATCCACCTTCTCACATATCCTACCACCAAAATTCTTCAACAAGTTCGACCCAAATCGCAGCCAAATGCGACGAACGAAAAAACCTCAAAAGTAGGCCCGAAAATTCCGAAAAAGAGAAATTTTATCAACCTCTGTACACAAATCAAGTTAGGATGGTAAAAAGCTCAAATCAAAGAGTCTCTCTCCCTCTCCTCTCTCCCTCTCTCTAGGCTCTAACCAAATCTCCCACCCACACAAATGAGAGATATCTCCCAAAGGATTAGCTTCCCAGAGCACCCATTTCTATATATATAGACGTCAGGCAAATGATCAAAACACTCTTCCATTAAGTATACAACACAAATACCCTCCAAGGGTAAAATCATCTAACTTTTTTCGAAGCATTGGACAAACATGGCACCTTCACGACTTCACTTCGTCTCGATGCAAGCTTCGCGATGACGCTGTCCGGCATACTTGACTCACCCCTGTAACAACCCACCTTTTGATGAGCAAGGATTAACCATAAGTAACTAGGGTTAAGAAGATGAAAAGAAGAAAAGGAAAGGGAATGAAAATGAGTAAAGGAAGGTCAAACTTGGTCAAATATGGTCAAAATTCATCCAAATTTGAAAAGTTTGAAAAATGACCTGGACCTATTTGAAGTGATCAAAGTTTGAAAGAAGTAATGAAACAGCTCAACACTTGGAATATTTCTGTGTGGCTATGCAGTGATAAATGGTCAAATTTGGTCCCAAATAAAATGAAATTTCATGCAACAACTTTGGACAACAAGTATATGGTTGAAAAGCTGGATGTTTGGGCTATGATGGAGTACCATTTGTTTCCCTGAGAAACATTGGAAAGGGCATTTAAATTTAGAGCCAAAGATGGTTAAGTTTGAATAAAAGGGGCTGGAACTCTGAACTGTTTGTTGAAGACAGTTGAAACATCAATGTTCAGGGTCTTGTAAAATAAGATTTCATATACAAATATTGGATGATAAGTACTCAATGGTGGAATGGATGTTTAGGCTTTGCAAAGATGCCATCTGATCAATTGGAAAACAATGCCAAGGTGTTTCAATTCTAATCTAAAGTCTGCTGGTTTGGGGGCAAAACCTGTGTGTTTCAGTAAAAAACATCATGTTCAGAGCTGATTTTGAACAGGATCAAGGCAAAATAAGAGAAAGTTTATAAGATAAAAATTTTAGAGAAATATCTCCTCTACAACTTTGGTTTGGAATAATTCAAAGTTCAGTTATGAAATCTGGAGATATCGGGTCCTGAATGTGGTAGATTTGAGCATATTAACTGAAACTCTGAAATCTCTTTAAATTCAGTGAAAACAGCGAGGTTCTGGGCCAAATTTGAGTAGGTTAGAAGTAGATTCAGAATATGTGTAGAACAGGAAACATATAGCTATATGATTTCTCTGCAATTTTGCTTTTGGGAAAATTCAAAGTTGCCACAAGAAAATTGGAGAAAATTAAGGTCAAAATTTCTGGTTCAAACAAAAAAAGAGCTGAACCTCTGAATATGGACTGAACCCGATGGAATATGTTGGGGGCAGATTTTGAGCAAGATAGAAGTCGAATCAAGCCAAGTTCCTATAAAAGATATTGGAGAACAGTATGAGTGCTACAATTCTGCTTTTGAAAGATTTCAAAGTTCAGCAGTAAATTTTGGAGATAAGTTGATTCAATGTTGACAGACTTGAGCAAGTTAACTGAAAACTCTGTTTTTCAGTTAAACCGACCTAATTCAGATCCGATTTTTATCGAGTTAGAGGCCGATTCAGATATAGTGCATATAATAGAAATTGTAGAGGAATGTGTCATCTACAGATTTGATGTTGCACGCTTTCAAAGTTGACACGCAGAATCTAAAGAAAAAAGGGAGCACAAGACTCGGGTTCAGGGAAGGAAAGGAAAGGAACAGAGACAGACAGAATGTTGGAGCATTAACCCTTGTATGTAGGCAGCATCTAGGATGGATTACACTAGTCATAGATTGCAGCCACACTAGTATTACTGCCTGCGTGCAGTTCATGGACCCAGTTCGTGGACCAAGGTCCACTCTCCTTGTAACTTGCGTCAGGTCTTGTACCCGGCGCCACTTCATTGTACCCTGTCCTCTTAGGACATCTATTTAAATCAAAGCTCACAGCAGCAATAGGGATCCAGTCGGAGCCCTAGTGCAAACAAACTCAAGGTGTATGTGCGTTGATTCCCTCCTTGCTCAGGCAAACTACTCGGTTGTGCCTGAGAAACCACTCGGTGGGAGGCGGATTTCCAACAATTGGTATGAGGAGCCTAGGTTAAGTATCATTTGGATCAATGTCTCCATCCGGGAAGCCCGATAGGTCTAGGCATCGCTCAAGGCAGAGCAAGAAGCCGATCGATGGCGAAGAAGGTCTCCTTAGGAAGGAGTACCTGACGCCCAAGGACCAGCGGCCAGAAGACCCAAAGCGGTAGGCGAAGAAGGAGAAGAAGCCGGTCGGTGAGGAAGATGCGGGGGGTCATCGTCGAAAGGCTCTGTAACCTCGCGTCGCCACCGGAGGCGTCCCTCCCCTTCCCCACGCGGGCAGTGCTAGCGGGATGGGGGAGTGGCCGGCCGTTCAGAGGGTGGTGAAGGAGTCGAGTGGCGCGAAGTACCCGACGCTGATAAGATCCAACTACACCCACTGGAGCTAGTCATGAAGGTGATGCCCCAAGCCCGCAACCTCTTGGACGCCATCGAGTATGGCAACTATGACTTCCAGGAAGATTGCATGGCCAGAGAGGTCCTTATCCTCTCAGTGCCGCCAAAGATGGTGCCGCGGGTGGCCAAGAAGAAGTCGGCTGCAGAAGCATGGGATGCCATCAAGATGTGCGTCGGCAGCGACAAAGTCCAGAAGGGCAGGGCTGAGCAGCTGCGGAGGGAATTCGAAGCCATGACGTGTCGCAGCGGCGAGAAGGTGGACGACTTTGCTCTGCGCCTGTCCAACCTCGTCATCAACCTGGAGGAGTTGGCTGAGGAGATAGAGGAGCAGCGAGTAGTGGAGAAGCTCCTACGTTCGTTTCCACCTCAGTTCGACCATCTTGTGACGTCCATCGAGACGCTACTGGACATCTCCTCCCTCTCACTGGAAGAGGTGACTGGGCACGTGAAGGCGCAAGAGGAGCGCATGGACCGCGCCGACTCAAATCGCGACTTGGGCAAGCTGTTGTATGCTGATGCGCCAGGTAGGCAAGATTGTGAGTCGGGCGAGGGTCCGTCCAGGTCTGGAGGCAAGAGGAGTCAGCGGCAGCGCCCGTCGGCTCCAAAGAAGAAAGAAATCGACGGTGGTGAGGTGAGGAAGCAACCGCACGACGACACCGGCCACAACTGTGGCCCTGCTGGCCATTGGGCTCGTGAGTGCAAGCAGCCCAAGAAGGGGCAAGCGCACCTGGCCCAGGCGGAAGAAGAGCCGTGCCTATTCATGGCACAGGTCTGCGTGGAAAACCACTTGGAGGAGCCGCAAACCGAGTTGTTTTCTGTGCAAGAAGTCAAAGAAGTAGTCGGGGCTATCAAGAAGGAGGCTAATGAGCACTCAGGCGACCACGGGGTCCGCCGCGAGCTTGCTCCCCTGCCTACGACGGCGGCTGCAGCGACGACCTGCATCGAGGAGCCTCGGGCTTAAGTCTACCTTGGCACGGGCCGGGACGACGAGTTGATGGAAGGGTGGTAACTGGACACAAGGGCCACCAACCACATGACGGGGTGGTGCGACGTCTTCTCCCACCTCGATCGGGCCGTGCGCGGCTCAGTCAAGTTCGGCGTCGGGTCAGTCGTGGCCATCCAGGGCTATGACACTGTAATCTTCTACGGGAGGAACGGGGAACACAAGGCCCTAGATGGGGTCTACTACATCCCGAAGCTGCGCAACTCCATCATCTTTGTCGAGCAACTCGACGAGATCGGGTCCAAGATTCACATCGAGGATGGTGTCTTGCGGATCCGTGATCGTGAGAACCGGCTGTTGGCAAGGGTTCCCCGCAACAGGAACAGGCTGTATGTGCTGCGACTGGAGGTCGCGAGGCCGGTCTGCCTCATCGCACGTTGTGGCGACGATGCCTAGCGGTGGCATTATTGGTTCGGGCATGTCAACTTCGGCGCCTTGCAGCAGATGGGGCGGAAGAGCATGGTGCGTGGGCTGCTGCAGCTGGCTCACATTGAGCAGTTGTGTGATGTCTGTGTCACCACCATGCACCGCGCGCCCCCCCTTCCCCAAGCAGGCCAAGTACAGGGTGGACAAGCCGCTCGAACTCGTACATGGCGACTTGTGCGGCCCCATCACACCAGCGACTCCAGGAGGTCGGCGCTACATCCTACTATTGGTAGATGACGCCACAAGGTACATGTGGGTGGCTTTCCTCGCAGAGAAGAGCAGCACGCCGGAGTCCATCAAGAAGATCCAGGCGGCTGCGGAGAACAAGTGCGGGAGGAAGCTGAGGGTGTTCCACACTGATAACGGCGGCAAGTTTACGTCGGTGTCCTTCGCTGAGTACTTCGCTGACCATGGTGTGGAGCGACACCACTCTGCGCCCCACATGCCCCAGCAGTTAGTGGTGGCTATGGCACGTGCCCTGCTGAAGCGATGACCATGGTGAGGGCATGCCGGCCATCTACTGGGCGGAGGCGATGAGCACGGTGGTGTTCCTCCTCAACCGCTCTCCCACTCAGGTCCTCTCCGACAAGACGCCATATGAGGCGTGGCATGGAAGCAAGCCGGCACCTTTGGGTGCCTGGCGTACATGAAGGAACTCGGGCACCGCGGCAAGCTTGAAGATCAATCGACTCCAAGCGTCTTCATCGGCTACGAGAAAGGAGTCAAGACCAACCGGGTGCTAGACCCGGTGACACAGCGTGTGCGCACAGTGCGCGATGTTGTGTTTGATGAAGATTGCGGCTGGAGCTAGTCGCAGGAGGAAGATGGCTACACCGGGTGCAACTCCGACTTCATCGTCAAGTACCTGGTGGAAGCTGCGGTGGCTGCGGAGGAGTCTGCGCCAAGTTTGGGGGGAGATCCGACCCCCTCGAGTACTTTTCCGACCCCCACGCCCCCTCCTGGTATGTCTCCGAGTACCTCGAGCTCTATTTCAAGTAATTCTGGGGTGAGGCGACCCCCGCGACTGCTTCCCCGACTCCCTCTACTACCGTTGGTGCGACTCCAAGAACTTTGGAGGGCACTTCGAGTACTCGTGAGGCCGCTCCGAGTGCTGATTCATCTTCAAGCGCTGCTCCGAGTTCTTCCCCAACCTACGGCAACAACGACTTGCACCTCGACAACGACCACGATGATGCCCCATTGCACTATCGCACAATGGAAGACTTGCTCAGTGAGCCGCACCTAGGCCGTGAGCAAGTAGACTTCGAGGAGGTGGAGTTGATGCTCACTAGCACGGGGGAGCCATGCTCCTTTGCTGAGGCAGAGCGGGAGGAAGCTTTGCGGGCGGCAATGCGTTATGAAGTCAACTCGGTTGAGCGCAACTAGACTTGGGAGCTGGTCAATCTCCCACCTAGGCACCAGGCCATTGGGCTAAAGTGGGTGTTCAAGCTGAAGCGCGATGAGGCGGGAGAGGTGATCAAGCACAAGGCGCGACTGGTGGCACGCGGCTTTGTTCAGCAGGCCGACGTCGATTTTGATGAAGTCTATGCGTCTGTGGCTCGAATGGAGTCGGTGCGAGTGCTTCTGGCCCTTGCAGCTCAAGAGGGCTGGACTGTCCACCACATGGACGTCAAGTCGGCCTTCCTGAATGGAGATATGAAGGAGGAGGTCTACGTCAAGGAGCCCCCCGGGTTCGTCGTCCCAGGGGAGGAAGGAAAGGTGCTGCGGCTACGTAAGACTCTCTATGGCTTACGGTAGGCGTCGTGGGCCTGGAACACGAAGCTTGACTCGACGCTCAAAGCACTCGAGTTCAAGCAGAGCGTGCACGAGCAGGCCATCTACAGGCGGGGTGGTGGCAAGCATGGGGAGCCACTACTGGTCGGTGTCTACGTCGACGATCTGGTGATCACTGGGTCATCTGAGCAAGCCATCGACAAGTTCAAGGAGGGGATGAAGGGCTAATTCCAGATGAGTGATCTCGGGCTTCTCTCCTTCTACCTTGGCATTGAGGTGCATCAGGAGGGCGGGCACATCACTGTGAGCCAAGCACAGTACGCCGCCCAAGTCGTTAAGATTGGCGGGATGGAGGGGTGCCACCCTGCCAGATGCCCATGGAGGAAAGGCTGTTCCTGAGCCGCGACAGCACCGCTCCAGAAGTTGACTCCACCGACTACCGGCGATTAGTTGGAAGTCTCCGGTATATCCTAACCTCGCGACCAGATCTGGCCTTTGCGGTTGGGTTTGCGAGTCATTTCATGGAGAGGCCGACTGAAGAACACATGAAGGCAGTGAAGCGCATCCTCCGCTACATCAACGGCATGCTCGACTAAGGTTTGCGCTACGAGAAGTCGATCGAAACAACTTGGTTGGCTAGCTACAGTGACAGCGACCACGCCGGCGACGTCGACAACCACAAGAGCACCAGTGGCAACCTCTTTGACCTTGGGAAGTGCCCGGTGAGTTGGCAATCGCTCAAGCAACGTGTGGTGGCTTTGTCATCATGTGAAGCAGATTACATTGCAGCTACCGCGGTAGCAACTCAAGCGGTTTGGCTCGCGAGACTACTCGGTGTGCTCGTGGAGAAGAAGGCTGAATGCGTGGAGCTCATGATGGACAGCAAGTCGGCACTGGCGTTGAGCAAGAATTTCATCTTCCACGAGCGAAGCAAAGTATATCGAGTTGAGGTACCGCTTCATTCGTGACTGCATTGAGAAGGGATTCATCGACGCCAACTACATCAACACCAAGTATCAGCTCCGTGACATTCTGACGAAGGCACTTGGGGGAGTGAAGTTTCAGGAGCTGCGATCCAGGATCTAGATGATCCAAGTTCCCTCGAGCAAGGCACACAAGGCTTAGGGGGAGAATTGTTGAGGCGTTAACCCTTGTGTGTAGGCAGCATCTAGGATGAATTACACTAGTCGTAGATTGCAGCCACACTAGAATTACTGCCTGCGTGCAGCCCGTGGACCAAGGTCCACTCTCCTTGTAACTAGCGCCCGGTCTTGTACCCGGCGCCACTTCATTGCACCCTGTCCCCTTGGGACATCTATTTAAATCAAAGCTCACAGCAACAATAGGGATCCAGTCGGAGCCCTAGTGCAAACAACCTCAAAGATGTGTGTGTTCATCCCCTCCCAGCTTAGGCAAACTACTTGGTTGTGCCTGAGAAACCACTTGGTGGGAGGCGGATTTCCAACACAGAATAGAGGGGGGCCGAGCTTATCCTGTTGCCACCACCGTCGCCGACCTTTGGCGGCAAAATTGAATGGCTGCACACGTCGATCCGTGGCCGGGATAGCAGCAAGCAAGCAGGGTGGAGGTGGAGCTCAGATGGGGTCGGTTGGATTCAAATAAAAGCCGCCATGGGCCGTCGTCCTCATCCACTCGCAGTTCATGCCCCCTTGGCTGCATGCACTTTAGCGGCAAAATTCGTCACCGTTGTTTGCCCTGCTTTCAATTCCTCGCGCACACAGCCTCACCACACCATCAGTGATTCGTCTATGCCGTTCCCGAGCCAAAACCAGCGGTTTGTCATCGCGCCGGATGACGGGGCCACCGGTGAGCCATGTCCTCTAGGCGCCTCTAGTTTGTGTTAGCTGGTCTGGGGGGATCATTTGGGCTCTAGGATGGTGTAGCCGCCGCTCGCCGGCCCCGTTCCTTGCCCGGCGCGGCCGGAACGCATGCTGCCACCATGGCCATGGGGTGCCGCCGTCGAGCCGCAAGCTTCGGCCGTCCTGCGGCTTAGCTTGGGTTGGGGCGTGTTCAGGGAGCCACGGTGGTGCTCCCTTGCCATCTGGTTGGGGGCCTGAGGCCCTGGAAGTGCTGGTCGCCGAGTGCTGCGTTGCCTCTTGCCACCGGTGTGGTGTTTGCCGCTGGCGAGTTGGGGAGAGACAGGGAAAAAGGGCTTGGGAGGTTAGCCGTGGAGTGGGGAAGCTCGGGGGGTAGGCTCGGCCACCGGCGAGCCAGGGGCGCCACTTGCCCCCTGTACCTCGGCTTGGCCGAGTTCTGTGAAGGAGGGGGGAGCGAAGGAGTTGGGCCCAGCTATCAAAGAGAGAAGGAGAAAGGGAAGGGTAGAAATGAGAGAAATAAGAAAGGTTAGGGGGTTTATGCAAATAACAATTAGTTCAGATTTTAGTTAAATGCCGCAAACTTGTTTTAAATTCTATAAATTGTAGAAAAATCCTAACATAGTCAAACAAATTTTATTAGGGTCTTTTTATTTTTCTTTATGCATGAAAACTATAATAACCCTAGGTTTATAGTAAGATTTAATATTTATTTATTTCCTTTATCCTTAAAGGATTTAAATAAATACTTAAATACTTATTTCATGTAATAATAAAAGATTAATAATTCTTAACCAATTATTTGAAATATTTAGGAATAAGAAGGAATATGAAATTAGGATTTTTTTAGTTTAGAATACTTCAAGTTAACCTTAAATAATTGTTTAAAAATTTGTTTTAGGGTTTAAATAATTAGGATAAATGTGTTAATGTTTTTAGAAGGGTAGTTAAGGCTGAATTGCAAATTTATTGGGAAGGAAAGTTGTAATTCATTTCTAAAATGTTTTGCATAGACTAATCTAGCATATCATCATGATCAGAGGTAGAATCGAAGTTGTTCGAGTTGATGATCATCGGGTCGTCGTCTGAGGATTCAGAAGAGGAGAAAGAGAGTTGATCATGATCAAGTACAAGTCGGAACTCCAAGTCGAAGCATCGCCTTTCGAAGCATAGCAAGGCAAGCACTAGAGCATCTACGTCTACTAATTTTGGTTAACTTATTTTATTATTTATGTTAATGCATATGAATGCTTAAGTCTAGGAGTTGAGTGAAAGCCTATTTGATGCATGGGTGACATCCTTAAAGTAAGGGCATCTTTGCCACCTATCTAGAAATAGTAGCCAACTATAGTTTATACCTAGCTCCAGTACCTTTATACCGTCAAACCAAGTTAGTTAAACAAGGTTCCCCTTAAATGCGCTTAGATGAGCGAAAGTGTGGTTGGTCGTTGAGTACAGAGCTGAAAAGGAATTCTGGCTCTGTTGTCACTTCCAAATGAAAGAAATAAGGATATATGTTATGTTTAACCGTGGATCAAGTTTTGAACGTAGACCAGTAAATTAAACCTACGTAGCTTGGTCGATCTAGATTCTTGAACTCGGTCGCTTACCCTACTCGAAGTGGAGAGGTGACGGGGTCGTAGCCTGAAACCCGTGTTTTGATCAGGCCCGACGGGGGGTCCTACATGGGGGTGTGAACCCATTTTTGGGTAAGGTGGGTACACGGTTTAGTATCTTCCTCGTGAAAGATTGCCACGTACGGTTTTCTAGAAATATGTACGTGTCGTGCGAAAAGGGATCTCTTGCAAGATGTATAATCGATTCGAATCGCCGCACTTCTCGGTTATGAATACCGCTTAATCTCACTTGAACATCGTAGAGTAAATATGATGGACGATGTTAAAATTTTGGACTTGCTGAACCAAGTTTACTACTTGTTGGTTTGATGAGTAACTAGAGGTTATGTTTTACAGTTCTACTACTGTTTCATCTTAGAATAGAAATGTGTTGGCTGAGTCCAAATGTTTTCAGCCAACAGATCAATCCACTGAACAAGCCTTGCATATCCTTGAATCCTTTGTTTTATACCTATGTAGTCGGGTCAGTCTTACTAAGTACCTTCATACTCAGTATTTGTGCAAGACCTAGAGGATATGTTGAGTCCAAATGCCTCTGGATGTTTTCAAATCTTGCAAGACTAAGACCTACTTAATAATCAAACCCTACGACCAAAGGATCTACGTTTGAAGCTTTGTAGACATGGTTGCACTAAGGTTTGTGCTTATTGTGTAATATATTTCATCTGGTTTTTCCTGATCCACATTCAACGTTTATGCGTACTGATGCTCCAATGCAAAACAATCCTGTATTTTTGACTTGGTTGTACGGTGGATGATTCGGGGAATCCCGACGGACTACCGGATTTATTCCGCTTTAAGAGCATTGGCTAGATTATCCTTGTAAATGATGATCGGGCGCTCTTAAGCCAGGATAAATTGGGCGGTGCCACCACAACCCCCGCTCAGTTTTGAGGCTCAAACCGGCAAACCCGTCGCCAAGGTTTTGTGGCCAAACCGGTCAAAACCTCCTTGCACACCGCGCATGGAGTGGCTCACCGATGTTGACGCGTGTCCGGCCTCCGCCAAGTGCCACTAAGCCTTTATGTCTTTCGCACCCCCGCATACGGGCAGCCTACTCGAACTAGCCATCGCCTTCCTTCTTAACTTGACCAACACCGTCTTCATCACCTTGTACTTTTAGCCCTTCACAGGGATGAAATTTGTACAAGTATTTTCCATCCATCCATCCGACTAAAGGAGTTCAACAACTAAATGGAATAGACCGCATCTGTAACTGAATGTTCAATATCCATACCGTATTCGTATCCAAAAACTCAAGTGGGATGTATGATATGCAAATAGAAAAAATATCAATATCCGCCACATTTGACTCTATTCGTATTGATGGGTCCAGGGACCCGAGGTCCCCAGTGGACCCGCCTCCCACTATCATTCCGACTAGCCCAAGACAACACCTGGAACGAACGCACATCTTCGTGGGCCGCAACTTCATCCAGGCCACCTAGGCCCATGATTTCGACCGGCCGGCCGGCCGGCAAAAGCATGGCTTGCGTCCCCGACCAAGGAAACGATCGGGGACTGGGTCCGTAACATGGCTCCGACTAAGGTCCCCGACCACGCTCCGCCTTACATGTGTCACTATCCCTGACCGGCAAGGCCGAGGCCAGCCAGACCCTGCATACTGGCGGGCCCCAGGAGCAGGTGCGACAGATAAGGATGCACACCGGAGTCAACTTGCCGTAAAGGCCAACCACTCCCCCCCACGGGGGATACGGTGCCCCTCGCAGCCATAACAGGGAGGCATTGTTTCACCTGACCGTCCTTGTGAGTGGACGGAACACAATGACGTCATCATGAAGCAGCGGGCAGGCCTCCATCATGGCGGAATGACAGGGCGTAACGGTGAGGATGGAGTGTGACTGCCATACCATGCTTATCAGTGCACGCCTACACCTTCGACTGGCGAAGCATGACGCATAGGGACAGAACAAGGTGGCCACTCCGCGACACAGGACTTGGGCGGTGGCCATCCGAAGACTCTGACTGATAGAGTTGGCGACCCAGATCGACAGGGCAAGGAACTCTCTCTCCATCTACCTCTCTTTCTCTACCCTTAGATCCCTGTAAAATAGGCCCCCTTGGACTATAAAAGGGAGGGTCAGCCGCCTAGGAAAGGGGACCAAAATCCAAGACATTCATCCTCCACTCGTAAGCTTGTAACTCCCCAAACTCTCACGAGCACCCGGGCCCAAGCAATACATCCGACCGACCCCTGACTGGACATAGGGCACGATTGCCTAAACCAGTATAAATCTTAAGTCATTGTGTGCTAGTCCATCTCTGATCACGACACACGACATACGCTTTAAGTAGATTTGGCTGTCAGCCATTTCCCAAACTGACAGTTTGGCGCCGTCCGTGGGGAGGACGTCGTGCATCCACCATCCCCGTGATCAGATGGCCTTCTTCTCCAACACCTCCAGCCTCGCGAGCCTGGGCGATAAAATTCGATTCGGCTCGTTGGAGTTTCCTATGGCCCCACGCGTTGGGCTGTGGGCCCCTCCCATCTTCGTGTCTACAGGCCTTCCGCTTTGGAAGCTTTGACTTCGTTGCCGATCGTCTCGGCATCCTTTGCCTCCGTGAGGAGGCCACTCCTCTAATGTCGTGCGAGGGAGATGCTCCCTCGACTGAGCCACTGGCTGATGAGGAGCTTGCGCATCGCAGCGAGCTCATGCTCGGTGCCAATCCCTCAGCGAGCGACGTGGACTTGCTCCTATTCTCACTGCACACCAGCTCTCTGGAGGGATGTTGCTGTCCCCACCATGCTCATCGCGCACTCAGTTCCCATTTGGCATCATAAACACCGCGAGCGTATATGCCAGGGAGCTCTGAAGGACCATATTTCTTCTCCGATGATGACCTCATGAGCGAAGGTTCCAGCGTCGGCGATCTGTCACCCTTTGGCTGTCCCGCGCTGCGAGAATGCGCCATGGCGGATTTGCAGGGGCAACTGCCAGTCCCGGTAGAGACCGAGGATACACACACCCTGCAAGACCAACGCGCGTAGGCCTTGGCTAATGCCCACGTGCACGGCGAGGATTTACGCCAGCGGCGGTAGGACCAGCCGCCACCCGAGTCAGCGCGCCTCCGGTGCCACTCCGAGCTAAATGCTCGAAATGCTACGAGCGGCATGAGGGCACACGCCCGTCAAGTCCAACAGGCGATTTTCGTAGACGCCAATGACCCCTTGCAGTTTGCGCCGGCCGGCCAGAACATCGCTGCCGTAGCGATGCTCCTGCGCAACCTGCCCGAGCCTGCGGACCCTCAACAGCAGAAGCTCTACCGCAACATCCAAACATTGCTGGAGTGTGCCGTTATGCAGCAAGCGGAAAGCTCCGTGTCACGCCGCCGGCACGCAGCCTTCTGCCTAGTTGGGGGGAGGGGAGGGGGGGAGCAGGCTCGCAGCAGCCAAACCCCTTAGTCCACCACCAGCAAGGGCGTCCACCCTAGGCAGGTCGCGACACCGTGGCTGCGCCTCACTCCAATCTGGCGCCCGCCTCGCAGCGCCCGCCGGTGCGTGGCCAGCTGAAAGTGCATATGGCCACCTAAGAGGGTTTTGGTGTTGATGACAAGCATAATTAAGGAGCTAATGTGTTTGTCGACCTATGGACATGTTAAAATTTAATGAAATGAATTATATGCGTGAAAGGATGCCAATTTACTTGATAGACGGTGATGGAACTCAAAAGAAGATCTTTTTATTTTCTATTATGAATTTGAGTATAGAAAACACCGTACTACTAAAAGGAATGCGAATGGATAGATTGAAGATGTCAAAATGCTTAATTGAGATGCTAACTACCCATGAGAGGCACAAACCACACACTTGTGCACTTAGTTTTCTCACTGACTCGGTAAGTTCCGACCATGGGCCGGAAGTTGGTTAATGGTTCCGACAGGAGGTTCTCGGCCAGCTATTTTTAATGGGGTCGGAAGTTCCGACCCTGTGTCGGGCCGGCCGGCCTCAGCTGCGCCGGTTTGCGCCGGCCAGCTGGCCTGCCGGCGATGGGATAGGGCAGGGGGAGGAGAGAGGAGGGAGAAGATGATGGGACTTGTATGCAGGAAACAAAAACAACGGGGGTCTGGGTAAAAAAGGAGCTAAAACTCATTCTTCCCAAGGTCAAATCAAAAATATTTGAATACCATTTTTGTTCAACTTTTCAAGACAAACATTTTCTCTTTTATGACTATACCCATTTGAGCAAAGTATAAAAAGTTATTTTGAATTTCTGAAAATAAGTATTTAAATGACACGTCATTTCATGTGAATTTTTGCACTGTTAGCCCTTGAGTTTAACTAGACTTTTGTTGCTCTTATTATGAGAGGTGTGCCGTTAAATTTTTAGAGTCAGTTGTGATCAACTTTGAAAGTTACAAGGGTTTGTTTGCAAGAGTTCAAAGGTTTATGCATATACACATATACACATATTCATTTGCTTGAAAGGTAGATTTTGATAGGTTGTTTTATATCTTTCTTGCTCTTTTATGACTGATTTCATGCGGTGGATATTTGTTTAGTCTTTTAGACACCTAGGGTGTCACAAGACGTTCCCAGAAAAAGGATGGGCTTAGTCACTATAATGGAGTCAAGGCAAATGACTGGAAGATAATCAAAGGAAAGGAATGTGTAATGTTCACCAAAGGAGCAAAGCTTGAGGACTTGATGAACATTGCACATGGTGTGACTAACACAACTCCCTCTCAAGTCAAGAAGAAGGTTGAGGCTCCCGTCAAGAAAAATGTTGTGAAGCATGAGCCATCACCGAGCTTCACTACCGACTACATGTTGATAATGGACCACAATGGTAAAATAGTGATCAAATATGTTAGAGCTTACACTAAGAAGGCCAGCTTTAGAAGTGTGTGGGTTCCAAAAGTGTATCCATCTAACCCTCAAGGACCCAAATCTTTTTGGGGACCTAAATTCAAAGCTTAACTTGTTTTGTAGGCCTACTCCATGGGCGGCACCGCATGGTTGCTTTATAGTGGATGCTCAAATCATATGACCGGGGAGAAGGACTTGTTCACATCCCTAGAGCTTCATGACATAACTAAAGAAACTATTATCTTTGGAGACAGTAACAAAGGAGATGTGATTGGTTTGGGTAAAATTGCTCTCTCAAATGACAACTCTATTTCAAATGTTTATTTGGTTGAAACTTTGGGTACAATTTGTTTTCAGTCTTGCAACTTGTGAGATGGGCTACAATTGTCTCTTTACTAATGAGGGTGTGACCGTCTATAGAAGGGAGGATTCCTCTATTGCTTTTACGAGTCGCTTGAAGGGCAAAGTTTATCTTGTTGATTTCTCTAAGGAGAAAGTTGAGCCCGAGACTTGTTTAGTGGCAAAATCTAACTTGGGCTGGCTTTGACATTGCCGACTAGACCATGTTGGGATGAGGAACTTGGCCAAACTTCAAAAAAGCAAGCACATCCCAGGACTAACAAATCTTGTCTTTGAGAAAGATAGGTTGTGTAGCGCATGCCAAGCTGGAAAGCAAGTTGGTCCTCCACGCCCCACCAAGAACATCATGACTACATCAAGACCATTGAAGCTTGTATACATGGATTTGTTTGGACTCATTGCCTACATTAGCATTGGCGGTAACAAATATTGTCTTGTCATTGTTGATGATTTTTCTCGTTTCACTTGGGTATTCTTTTTGCAAGATAAAAGTGAAGCTCAAGGAATTGTCAAGAAATTCATTAAAAGAGCTCAAAATGAATATGAGTTGAAGATCAAGAGTGTAAGAAGTGACAATGGTTCGGAATTCCGGAACACCAATGTTGAAGAATTCCTTGATGAAGAAGGTATCAAACATGAATTCTCAGCACCATACACACCTCAACAAAATGGCATTGTTGAGAGGAAAAATAGGACATTGATTGAAGCTACAAGAACAATGCTTGATCAGTACAAGACTTCGGATATCTTTTGGGCCGAAGCTATCAATACAGCGTGTCATGCCATCAACCGCCTCTACCTCCACAAATACTTGGGTAAGACACCCTACGAGATAATCACTGGTAACAAACCCAAGGTGCACTACTTTAGAGTTTTCGAGAGTAAGTGTTTCATACTTAACAAGAAAACCAAAAGCTCAAAGTTTGCGCCAAAGGTTGATGAAGGCTTTCTACTTCGTTATGGTACTAATGAACACGCTTATCGAGTCTTCCACAAAACCACCAGTTGTATTGAGGTCACGATGGGCGTAACTTTTGATTAATCCAACGGCTCTCAAGTAGAGCAAGTTGAAAAAACCTTGTAGATGAAGAGGAACCCCCAAGTCAATCAATCATGAGGATGGGCTTGGGAGAAGTGAGACCTCGTGAGGTTCAAGCTCAAACTCTGGTTGAAGAAAGAAACAATGATCTATCATCATCCACAAGAGTTGAACGACCAAGCTCTCAACAACCTCAAGATCAAAGTCAAGTTCATGGCATTGATCAAGGGGGAGAACAAGGTGGGGAAGCTCAAGAAGATGCTCCACAAGTTGAAGATGATGATGATGGGACCATTCAATCTGAATCACAAGTGCTTCATCCAAGAGTTCATCAAAGCGTTCAATGCAATCATCCCGTTGACAATATCCTTGGAAGTATTCAAAGAGGGGTAACTGCTCGTTCACGCTTAGCAACTTTTTGTGGACATTACTCGTTTGTCACCTCTTTGGAACCTCTCAAGGTAGATGAAGCACTTGATGATCCGGATTGGGTAATTGCCATGCAAGAATAGTTGAACAACTTCACAAGAAATAAGGTATGGGAGTTGGTTGAAAGACCAAAGCAAAATGTGATTGGCACCAAGTGGGCTTTCCGAAACAAACAAGATGAACATGGTGCCGTCACAAGAAACAAGGCAAGGTTAGTTGCACAAGGTTTCACCCAAATTGAAGGTTTGGATTTTGGTGAAACCTATGCACCCGTAGCTAGGCTTGAGTCAGTTCGTATACTATTAGCCTATGCTACTCACCATGATTTCAAGCTTTATCAAATGGACGTGAAAAGTACTTTCTTGAATGGCCCCCTATCCGAGTTGGTGTATGTAGAACAACCGTCGGGCTTTGAAGATCCAAGATTTCCAAATCATGTGTACAAGCTCCATAAGGCGCTCTGTGGGCTTAAGCAAGCTCCTAGAGCATGGTATGAATGCCTTAAGGATTTTGTTCTCAAGAATGACTTTGTAATGGGCAAAGCCGATTCTACTCTCTTTACTCACAAAGTTGATAAGGATATCTTTGTTTGCCAAATATATGTCGATGACATTATATTTGATTCTACTGATAAGAAATTTTGTGAGGAGTTTAGTAGGATCATGACCAAGAGGTTTAAGATGTCCATGATGGGTGAATTGAAGTTCTTCCTTTGATTTGAAGTCAAGCAAATGAAGGAAAGGACTTTCATATATCAAACCAAGTATGTGAAGGATATGCTTAAGAAGTTTGACATGGCCGATACCAAGCCCATCAAGACACCCATGGCATTAAATGGTCATCTTGATCTCAATGAAGAAGGAAAATCTATTGATCAAAAGGTATATCGATCGGCTCTCTTCTTTACCTTTGTGCATCTAGGTGCAAGATTTCAAGCCAATCCCAAGGAATGCCACTTAATAACTTTTAAGTGAATTTTGAGATATTTGGTACACACTCCTAACCTTGGCTTGTGGTATCCCAAAGGCTCCACTTTTGATCTACTTGGCTATTCCGATTCGGATTATGCCAGTTGCAAGGTAGATAGAAAGAGTACCACGAGGTCTTGCCAATTTTTTTGAAGGTCCCTAGTGTCTTGGAGCTCTAAGAAATAAAATTCGGTTGATTTATCCACCGCCGAAGCTGAATATGTTGCAGCGGGTGCTTGTTGTGCCCAACTCCTGTGGATGAAGCAAACGTTGAGTGACTTCGGTTGTAAGTTTAGGAAGATTCCGCTTTTGTGTGACAATGAGAGCGCTATCAAGCTAGAAAACAATCCGGTGCAACACTTCTGAACAAAGCACATAGATATAAGACATCATTTCTTAAGGGATCATAAGGCTAAGGGAGATATTGCTTTATGTCATGTGAGCACCGAACGGCAACTTACCGATATCTTCACTAAGCCTTTAGATGAGCAAAGGTTTTTTGCTTTGAGGAGTGAACTAAATATCTTGGATTCTCGTAACTTGGTTTGACTTGTTGCACATTCTTGATTGTTGCCTAGATAGGAAAAATGAATTTATTTATGTTGAGTTGTTTACAAAATGTTTGGTTGTTGATCTTTGGATCAAAGATTGATTCTTGTGATCATTGTTATGTAATGTTGTTCATGGCTGATCACTAAGTGTCAAGTTATCTCATATGTCTACAAGCCATATCTCTCAATCTCCAAAATTATTCAATCTCAAAATCTGTCTTATTGGAGCTGAAAAGTATCTATCGGAACATTCGACACCCTTCGGAAGTATCAGGATTGTTCCGACAAGCGGTTCTCGGGAGGCCGGTTTTATTTTCATCGGAACTTCCAACACAAGGTCGGAACTTCTGACGGCCCTCGAAAGTTTCAGCATTCTCCCGACCGAGGGCCCTTAGGAGTCAAAATCTATTTTCGTCAGAACTTCCGATACCCTATCGGAACTTCCGATAAATCACTTACTCCTATGTATACCAGTTGGATAGCCCCCTCTAAACCCTAACTCCTTTCTGAAAAGCCACCGACGCCTCCACTTCTCCTCTCTCAAATCCTTGAGGGGATATCAAGTTCTATCCATGGGACTTGGTTGCCGTTGAGTTCTTTGGATTCTCCACTCCTCGGAATATCCGATCCCCTTCATCTTTCTCCCGATTCGCGCGGGAAATCTTCAAGGTAAATCATTCAAAAATCCCATCACCCGATCTCTCAATCTAGAAGGAGTTAGATGATTTCCTTTAAGGGATAGCTTCCATATACATCCTAGAACTCATGCCTAGAATCTTGTAAATTTTGGTAGGCTAAATCTCTCAATTCATGGATTTTTAGGTCGGCTCGAGCCCTGTCAGAAGTTTGGACCCTAGGTCGGAAGTTCCGACAGGTGCTTGAACTGCCCAATTCAAGCTTCTATTCCTATCTATCTATGCCATCCTAGTTTTCATCTTATATCCTTCAGATGGCTCTTGAAAAGAGAGGAAAACAGAGGGCAGCTTCACCAGAAATTGAGTCACCACAATCATCTGATTCTGAGGCAACTGAAGATTCACCGATTTCTCACCGCACGGGCAAAAGAAATGTCGTTGTTATGGCTCCTTTGTGCTCTCGTGGACGAGGGAGGCTAAACCCTCAAAGTACATCAGGTCATGGCAATCGCCCTCGCATTAAGCATGCCTCAGCTCTGGGCTCTCACATGGCAGATGCAGGAGGGTCTTTGGAATATCTTGAGAGGATGATTCTTTGGATGCAGCCCGCAATTAGAGCAACGGGCATGCACTACAATAGGGTTCGTCCAGTGGACTACACTAAGGGCAAGCGTGATATTTATGCTGAACGGTATGACAACCTCGCTAAGTACACCAAAGAGCAACAAGGGGATGTTCGCTTTTGGATGAACTTCCATGCAGATTGGTATGATTTAGTGATTCTTAGAAAGTCACACCCTACTACCGAGATGAAGTCCATCAATTGGGATTATCTATTGAACATTGATATGCCGGTAGTAGGAGAAGTAGTGGATGCTTGCAATAGGATGAATCTCACCTCAATCATGTCCTTCAACCTTGATTGGAATGAGGAGATTGGTGCTCAGTTTTATGCAACCCTCTATGTCAACTGCGCCACCAAGGTTTTTCATTGGACCATTCAAGGCAAGCCATTCCATGTTGAGTATGCTTACTTTGCAAGCATTCTTGGTTTTCCTGAAAATGATCTCACAAGGGAGAAAATACATGAAGTAGAAAATGTGCTTGATGATGGAGAACTTCACTTCAGATATGACAGTGCTTATGGTGACATCGAGTTTGAGACTGTGCATGGGTTGACTCCTTACTATATGCTGCTCAACCAACTCTTGCGCTACACTCTGTGTCCCAAAAGTGGTGACTTGGACAACATCTCCAACATGTCCAAGAATCTGCTTGCTAGGATAGCTCCCAACAAGAATGAGTTTAGTGTCTTTGACTTCATTTGAGAGGAAATCATCATCTGCATTTTTTCACAAAAGAAAGGTTGTCACTATGCACCATACATTTTTACCATGATCAAAGAAGTGACAGTGTAAATATCTTGACTGATAAGGGTCATCAAGTATACAAGCCTAAGAAAGGTTAACTTGAGCGACTTCTCAAGCTTGGAGCTCATGCACCTCGCCGCTCCGCTCAAGGACCATCACATGCCCCATCTAGCTCTCATGGTCCATCTAGCTCCCAAGGTCCCTCAAGCTCCCATGGCCCACCTCCTCGTGCCCCAAAGAAGAAAGGAATTCTAAGTTTAATCTCTCAAGGCTTGTTTGCATGTTTCAACGTGGGCCGTCACAGCGCCCAAGAAATTCATGCTCATAGGAAGTATGTGGATGAGCAACTCTTGAAGATGGAGGAAAGGCAAAAGGCTCTTATGACAAAGAATGACATGCCTCACTCTCCGATTCATGCTCCAATGGACATCCTTCCCCCTCCAACTTTCTACAACCCTTGGGAGGAACTTGGCAGCTCATCTATGATGTTTGGTGCTCCTCAAATGGATGGTGATGATATTGAGAAGGATTTGGGCGGTCGTAAGGAGACGGATGAAGAGGAAGAAGATGACGTGCCCGCAGCCGACACACCCACGGATGAAGAAGAAGATGATGAGGACGATGAGTGATGGCTATGGCAGGGCCTCTCCTTTTTGGCGCTTGATGCCAAAGGGGGAGTGAGCTCGCCATAGGCCATTTGGTGGATGTTGGGCTTTATCTATCTATGTTAGCATCTAGTAGCTTTGAACCTTGAACTCTTATGCTTGTGGACATGTGAGAAACTTGTATGTGTTATGTGTGGTGTTCCAAGTGAGAATTTTAATTTGTAAGACTTATTCATGACTTGCTATGCTAGTGTGATCTCAGAACGTATTGCTTGTGTGATGGTCATGACTTGATGGTTGCTTATTTCCACTTTGTTGTTGTGATATCTTGTCATATGCATCACATTGATATTTATCACACTTTGCACCCCATGAATGCAAATGATATAGGGGGAGCTCCTTTAATATGAGAACATGGCATTTGAGGCTGTTTTTTTTATTTCATCTTGAAAAATGCACATACTAAGGGGGAGCTCAACTATATGATTGGATTCAAATTGATTCGATATGTTATTTGTGAGCCTTAATTGTGTTGTCATCAATCACCAAAAAGGGGGAGATTGAAAGTGCATTTGGCCCCCTAAGTGGGTTTTGGTGTTGATGACATGCATAATTATGGAGCTAATGTGTTTATCGAGCTATGGACAGGTTAAATTCAATGAAATGGATTATATGCGTGAAAAGATACCAATTTACTTGATAGATGGTGATGGAGCTCAAAAGAAGATTTTTATTTATTTTCTATTTTGAATTTGAGTATAGAAAACACCGTACTATTAAGAGGAATGTGAATGGATAGATTGAAGATGCCAAAATGCTTAATTGAGATGCTAACTACCCAAGAGAGACACAAAATCACACACTTGTGCAATTAGTTTTCTCACTGACTCAGTGTGTGTCGGAAGTTCCGACCCCTGTCGAAAGTTGGTTAATAGTTCCAATAAGGGGTCCTCCGCCGGCTGTTTTTAATGGGGTCACAAGTTCTGACCCTGTGTTGGAAGTTCCGACAATCACTTATTCTGCACACTAACAACTAGTTTTGGGGGCTGGGGTATTTACACTCCCTCAGCCCTTCCTTCATTTGTTGCTGACTTACACGAGAAAAACAACTCCTTGAGCTTCCAAAACACTTCCCCAATCCCTCCAAGAGCTGATCCTTGAGTTGATTCGAGCTGGGCTTGGGTGAGAGCAAGATTGAGGTGTGAGACTTCAGCACTTGAGTGAGAAGGCAGCTACGTTCATGTCAAGGGCACTTGAAGCATCTTCATCGACTCGATTCGCATTTGTTACTCTTAAAGCTTGCTTTTAGATTTTTGGTGTTGCTCGGTTGAGCGTCCTCTCGTGTGTGTGCGGCCCGGGAACTTTGTATTACCCATCCTTTGTGGATTTCATAGTAAATGACCCATTCCTCCTTTGTGGTTGATTGAGTGAGGTAAAGGGTTAGTGGAAGACCCGGCTCTTTGTGAGCTCCTCAACGGAGACGTAGCTTCCTTAGTGGAAGTGAACTTCGGGAACAAATCTCTTATGTCTTGTGCTTGTTGCATTTATTTAGTTCTTATTGACCTAGAGTTTGTTTTGTGCCGATCTACGTACTCCAGTTGTTGTGCTAGCAAAGATCAATTGCAGAAGTCTCCTAGTATCATTGCGCGACTTTTGATTCAGCCAGGTTCTGCAGTTTCAAGTTTAATTTTGAATTTTGTATAAGAACATTCCTGTTTGTCGGAAGTTCTGACACGGTGTTGGAAATTCCGGTCCATCGGAACTCCTACACAGGGTCGGAAGTTCCGACAGATTTAACCGCTGAGAAGATTTTTCAGGAATTTTTAGATACGGCTATTCACCCCCCCTCTAGGCACCACCAAGATCCTTTCACCGGCTCAGGCCCAACTACGATGCGCGCAGCGTCATTCAGCAGGTTAATCATGAAAAATACATTAAACAGCTACTGCTAGGATCAACTAACCATGCAAGAACTGGTGCTCAACATTTTACTAAACAAACTTACTTGCATGAGTAGGCTACTGCAGATTTTGTAGATTTTTCCTATGTAAGAATCAGAGGCTAAAAATTCTAGTTTAAATGGATCTATACCCAACATGAATAAATTTTACAGAGAGTTCTATTCAGTAGCTGACTTTCAAACTTTTTCCCTAGCATCAAAACTTTAAGTGGGTACTTATGTAGAAAAAATACAATTTTTCTAGTACAGAAGCTATAGGTTTGGATTTTGTTTAGCTAAACAAGGAATAAAAGATTTATCAAGTTCTACTGAAGGATTCTAGTTCAAATTTTTATTATAGCTTCTATCTAGTACTACCAGTGCGCCATAAAAATTGTAGCTCAAAACAAGTACTACAACAGTAAGAATAAAAATGCAATCACTTGGATCTAGCATATAACAAAAGGTACTCAAAACATCTAGTTGTGATGGGATTCAGTGCATGAAATTTTTATGAAAGACTATACTCTTAGTACTGAAGCTACCATCCAAATCTCCTGAGCAGTTCTTTCCTGGAACTCTTGGAACACTTAAAAGACATTTAAACTTGATTCAAATCTACAGCTAAAATTATGTGGAAACAGTCCAAGATCATTTTACAAAGTTGTAGATCTTAACTTAAGGAGTCCAGAAAATTTTAGTTTATATTTTTAGGATTTTTTGTGAATTGTTTTGCATTTTCAAAGTTCATAGATTGGTTTTTAAGTTCTAGTTTCTGGTTTACAAATGAGTCCCTGAGATTTTACGGAAATCTCCCCAAAAATATTGAAATCGAAGCAAATGGGTCCTTTGTGCAAGGGGACGGCCACGGCAGGCCAAATTCCGGCGACTAGGGTCGCCGGCGGCGAGGGGCGAGGGTGGGAGAGGCAAGAGGGAACCAAACCGCACCTGATTGTGGCCTTGGGTGGGAAAGTGGTGGACCGAAGCGGCTCGCCGTTGGTGGCAGAGAGCCGGCGGCGGGTGCGGGTGGTGGTGGCGGCGCTCCGGTGAGGAAGAGGGCGCGGGGACCAGTCGTGCAGCTTCGGTGTGAGGCGGAGAAGGTGATGGGAGGGTTAGTTTGGGCAATGTGGGGGCGGAGCAGCGCGTCCACGCGCGGGTGGCGACTCGCCGGAGTTGGGTTGGGGGCGGCGAGCTCTGGGGCCTTGGGTGGGGCTTTTATAGGCGCGAGAGGGAGGATGGCGTCCTGGGCATGAGCTGCTGGGGAAGGTGCGACAAGGGGTTCCAAATCCGGGGGCGCAGCTGCCTCGCTGTCGACAGCGAGGCTCGCCGTGGCGCCAGCAGCGCCCGCGGCAGAAAAATGCCGCCGCGTGGAGGGTTCCTGAGGGGGAGAACGGGATTTTGTGGGCCAGCGGGGGATCTCCTGGGTGCTAGCGGGCCCACATGGTCGGGCAGGCTCGGTTGCGCTGGAGTGCGCCGGCCAGCTGGCGTGGCGGCGATGGGACAGGGCAGAGGGAGGAGAGAGGAGGGAGAAGGTGATGAGACTTAAGTGCAAGAAGCAAAAGTAGCAGGGGTCTGGGTGAAAAGGGAGCTAAAACTCATTCTTCCCAAGGTCAAATCAAAAATATTTGAATACCATTTTTGCTCAACTTTTCAAGATATAAATTTTCTCTTTCATGACTATGTTCATTTGAGCAATGGATAAAAAGTTATTTTGAATTTCCAAAAACTAGTATCGAAATGACATGTCATTTCATGTGAATTTTTGCACTTTTAGCCCTTGAGTTCAACTAGACTTTTGTTGCTCTTGTTATGACAGATGTGCCATTTAATTTTTACGGTCATTTGTGATCAAATTTGAAAGTTACAAGGGTTTGTTTGCAAGGGTTCACATGTATATGCTTATATACATATACACATATACATTTGCTTGAAAGGTAGATTTTGATAAGTTGTTTTATACTTTTCTTCCTCTTTTATGCCTGATTTTATGTTATGGATCTTCATTTAGCCATTTGGACACCCAGGGTGTCACAGATTTGTTGGAGGAGGCATGGCAGACGGCCCTGGTTCGCTTTGCCCGCTACAGGCAAACCCTTCGCGGGTACCACGAGAGGAAGACCGGGGAAGAACCCTCGAAGTTGGTGATTTGGTGCTTCGGAGGACGCAGTCGACCAAAGAAAGGCACAAGCTCACTCTGCCTTGGGAAGGGCCGTACATAATTGTGGAGGTGGTCCGACCAGGCACCTACCGACTGAAGGACAGCGACGGCAACATCCTCACCAACACTTGGAACATCGAACAATTACGTTGCTTCTTCACCTAAACTCAGACCCTTCCCACGCTTCTATCCAAACACCGGCTCCTACAGCACCCCGGCCCGAGCACTCTCGGCCCGGGTCGCTTGGGGGCCCCACGGGGGTACACCGCCACGCGCACTGCTACCCCCTCTTTCTTGTAAATCACGCACAAAAGGCAACTTTTTTCGCCCAAGTGAAAGGGCGACCCGTTCTCCCATCGCGACCTAAGTGATTTTTGTTAGGCCACCCGACCTACCAAACTCTCGTCACAGCCTACGGTGAATTTGCGGCTAATGCCACTTGAGCCAGTCATAGGATACACGCTGCAGCCTACGGTTAACGAGTGGGTTTGAAAGGAAAAGTGTGAAGGCAAAAATCACTAAAGAAAACAAAGGGATACGGGCGGGACAATCTTCCCAAAAAACCATAAAAACGAAAGCGATTACAAGCACTAAAAATTTTTCATTCAGGGGCCCTTTAAGTCCCCCGCATAAACTGTTCCAAAATAAAAACTAACTATTCAACAAATGCTTTTTACTGCGGCACCCCATCCGCGTTGGCCAACGACGTGGACGGGAGAGGCCGCGCTGCATGGTCAACCGGAGGAGCACCTTGGTCGAGGCCAGTGTGGTCGGGGTAGCACTCGACTCGGTTTCCGTTGCCTGGATGCCACTGCTGCCCAGGGTCACCTCCATCTCCGCGTGTCGAGTTGTCTTAAACCCACTCCGCGGTGGTTGCCTCCGCAATCGCCATCGCGATCGGCACCAAGCTCTCTCCGAGCTCGCGAAGCTGGTCGGTGGTCCACCCGGTGGCGTAGCCTCTCCCGACCGCCTCAAAAGCTAGGGTTGGGCAGTGTGACGCCACTAATGTCAACACTCCCGAGGCGCCATGGAAGACTCCGTCGGTAATAAGCCCCGCTACCTCACCCGGAATCTCCAAAAGATCGGTGGCAAGCGCGCTCGACACCGGGTGGAGCTTGAGGACCTAGGTGACACCGACTGCGCGGCACCCCGGAGTTGACCAAGTTCCTCTTCAAGAACCTTGCTCCTCCCAAAAGAATCCGCCAGCGCTTGCGCGTTCCGTGTCACCACCTCTTTTTTGGTCGCCAGCTCGGACTCAGCGGCGCGGCGGGCTTCCTCAGACCGCTTCAACTCATCCCGCAGGAGTCTGTTCCTCCCTCCTAGTTCTAAACACAAACATAGGGGAAGTTAGAGGCCACAGAATGCGAAACAAGAATCGACGGGACCGAGGAAAGGAGCTACTTACCGGCCATGGCATCCTCAACGATCTTGAGCCCCTCCTCCATCTGTGTCAGCGTCGCCTCCAGCTGGGTGATTCGCTACTCCTTGGACTGAGGGTGCTCCTCAACAAGAGCTCGGGCCGCTCCCTCCGCTCCCAGCGCGAGCTGCTTTGTGTTCAGAGCCGACCGGGCTGCAGCAAGCTCCTGCTCGGCAACGATCGCGCGGTCATGCTCGCGGAGTTCTGACGCCCGGGTAGCTTCCAGTTCGCAGGCCAACTCCTCAACCCGTCTGTCAGATCCGGGCCCATGGGACTGTGCACATAGCATACATTTCTTAGGATAAGGGATGGGACATGGCCCACGCCCTACATCTGTTGTAACTACTCGTAGCGTAGTAGGACTACTCATACAGTAGTAAAATCAGTCGGAGACGATAGGAAACTACCCGAAAAGTACTCGGGTAGGACTCCTAGGCTCGTATCCGACTAGGACTTCCATATAACCTTGTCCTCTCGAACTATATAAGGGCGGACAGGGATCCCTTCCAAACAGGAGATCACCCAATCACCACCAAAGGCAATCCAAACCACACAGGACATAGGGTATTATGCTCTCAGTGGCCTGAACCTATCTAAACCTTGTGTTCCTTGCACCTTCGAGTTCCTGATCTCGACGACACCCTACCTACAAACTCACCACCTTAGGGGTATCCCTCGGTGGGCGTGGCGGTAAAACACCGACACCATCGTTGCGCCACCGCCTCCTGCCCCAGTCGGGCGTGCTCTTGCCCGCAAGAAAGTCAAAAACATCAAAATAGATCGCCCCTCATCAAAAAAGAAAAACAACAGAAGCAAAGGGAAACTGCAAGGACTTACCTGAGCCAACTTTAGCAGGTCGACGGATGCGGTCCGCCGAGCAAGTCTGATTTTCTTAAGGATCTCCACAAGCCCCGCCTTTGCGGCGGTAAGGTCATTGCGGGCCAACACCTTGCTCTGCTCGAGACGGCCCCAAAGTTCCTCCTCCTTCCAGTCGCGCAGGACGAACCGAGCCTCGCTCGGCTTGCTAGGGTCAGGTCAGGTCCACTCACCGACCGGCCAGCTCGCAGATTCAGGCAGCCTGGAGGCCAGGACCATCGCTCACTCATGGTTCCCCTCCAGCGCCACCTGCACTACCTGAGAATCGCCCACCTAGTCGAGGTGTTCGACTCCCCGAGTCAGGGCCTCCTCGGTCTCGGTGAGCAGCCTGGCCTTGGTCTCCATGTCCGCAAGCACCAGAGTGGCTCCGTCATTCTCCTCCAGCTCAAGCCGTGCAGGTGAACCGAGCGCCCCTCCGCCTTTGGACACGGGGGCCACTATCTCCTCCCTCCTTCCCGCGCTCGACGGAGGAGGCACTGACACAGTCACCCTGCACCGGGTCATGTGGGAATCGCTGTCATCATCGATGGCACGCCCGCAAAGGCCATACCCCAACCCCTTCCTCGGATCGAAGCAAGTAGCGCCGGGTTGGGCCTCCATGCCACTTGCCCAACATTGACGCAAAGGCCGGTTGACATCAGGGCACTGCAGGAAAAAACAGAATAAACAAAAACATCCGAAAATGGAATCGGAGCCGCGAAACAATTCCACCTCGACGCCTAGCCGATTGGAGGAAGTCCGAAGCTCCCAAAGCTCTGGAAACCGACAAGGGCTGTGAACCAACCTAGGCATATCGGTCGAGGTGGGGACCGGCCCCGCTGATCCCCGACCAGCCTGTGGAACGTCCCGGCCGGCGCCCTCGGTCAAGGAGCTCCGTACGACCTCCTTCTGACCACTAGGCGGGTCGGCCACGCTCGCCGTCTCCGAATGCACCTCCGATTGAGCGCGCTCCTCCAACCCACCCTCGCCCCGCTCTGTGTCCGCCACTTGAAGGGATGCCCCCTACGGCACCTCTGAGCGTTGTTCCACTTGGGCCCGCTTTGCCTCCTCCGGCACCGCGTCCTCATCGGCGGCGCGCTTCCTTGCCTCTAGGACACTGGAGGACGCCCCTGGCCCCTCCGTGGTCCCCGTCGCTGTGGCGTCACGGGGTTGTACCAGAAATGAGGAGACATCATCATACTGCGAATCCTCATCCTCCGAGCCGCTGACGTTGCCGGAGTCGGTCGAGGACTCCAACTCAAGCTCTTCCTACACGACATCGTGGTCCTCCCCCATCCGGACACGATGCGCAATCTCCTGCTCTTTTTTAAACATCCTCTCGGCCTTTCTTGCTTTCTTCTCCTTCCTAGCCCAGGAAGCTTCCACTTGGGTGGCTTTCTTGGCCGCGCCCTCTGCTCCCTTCGGGAGGTGTGGGCGGGACTAGGGATGACCAAGCCCCTGAAAAGCAAGGCAATGTCAAAACACGATCAGAAGCCCAAAGGCTGATGGGAACAAGAAAAGGAGAAAAACTTACTGAATGTGGAGAGTGCCCCTTGTCGAAGGCCGGCGGACCGCCAACGACCTGCTGGTTCCCTACCTTGAGGACCATCTCGAGCCACGACGACACCTCATCATCGGACACCGCCTCCGGCGACACCTGGCCGGGATCCATGAGGCCAGAGTATTCCCACATCTTGGTCGTCCTCTTTGCCAGAGGGATGACCCGGCGGGAGAGAATGGGGCCAAAAAGTCGCACCCCGTCAAGGCCCTCCGCGACGCGCTCCTTTAGCTTCCCCTCGATAAAACCCACGCGCTCCTTCTCCGTAGTGAGGAACCCCACGTCCAGCTATCCTTCTTCACTGGACGCGCTCCCGTGAACACCGAGAACGGCATCTGCTCTAGGTTCCTAATGTAGAACCATTCCTTATGGCACCCCCGGTTCGACTACGCGGGGGTGTACGCCGGGTATCCTCCCGACTATCCTCCTCTCTTCTGCAGGGCAAAACCCCCAACCGGCGTGAACTCCGCATCCCCCTTCACCGACAGGCCTCGCCCGTAGAAGAAGATTCAAAACAGATTCGCGTGCGGATCTATCCCGAGGAAGGCCTCACATAGAGTGACGAAGCCCGTGATATGCAGCATCCCATTCGGATTGAGGTGCTGCAGCTCCAGCCCCCACTCGTTCAGTAGCCCGAGCAGGAACGGGTGCGCGGGATGCCCAAGCCCACGTTCATAGAACGCGAGAAAGCTCACAATCTCGTTGGCTTCGGGTCAGGGCTCCTCGTGCCCTGCCGAGAGAGGCCTCCAGTGGGCCACCTCCTTGGACGGCGCCAGCCCCTTCTTCGTGAAATTCTACAGCTGCTCCTCGGTCATGATCGACGGTCTACAGTTTGACATTACAACTGCAAAGTGGAAGAGTCGGACAGCCGGACAATCCTCTCTCTCCTTCTCCCTCCTTAGGCACAGCGAGGGCGGACAAGGAAACAGCGGCGGCAGGAGGGTAGGGGAAGAAAAGCGGCTCTGGCGACTAGAACAAGGCGAAGGCGAGGCAGAGGAGATCGAGCGCCTCCAGCCATCCCCTTTAAGAGAGACGCCCTAGGGAAGCCCAACCGGTAGGACGTGGCGCAGGGGACGGGGGCCCACCGCAACCACGACATGGGCACAAAAAATGGGGCAATGCTCTGGCTTCGCGGGTAAGCCTCAACGCACCATATCCCTAGTCAATAATCGCATTTAATTGCTCGATTCACGAAATACGTTAAAACTGCCAAAACAAAAGCGGTGCAGTCGATAAAAGTATGCTAAATGGATCCCAACTCGGGAACTCGATTGAACAAGGTTCGAAGGCTGGTCTATGAAGGACTCGAGGCCTCCTCGCGTCAAACAGAGCTAGGGGAGAAAACACAAATGAGCCCAGCGGCCATCGCCAGATCTGCTCAAGCAGCAAGCCGGGTCATCTCAACCTTCTCGTCCGATCTGGACCTGGAGCCATACCCACAGAATCTCCACCGAGGATAGGCCAACGGGCCACTTGAGTCGGTCGGACGACTTGGGCATCTGCCGGGAGGCGGGTCTCGGAGCAGTGGAATGCCACCTGAGGGTTATGCCGACCCCGTCACGAATGACGGATCCGGATTCCACTCGGACGTCCGGATATTGTACTCAAGCACACCCGTTAGGAGCTCACCGAACCTGTCACTCGAGCCATCAAGGCAAGTGACGCCGGCTCAACCCTTCCGGTCACGAAGACCGTGGATGAGGCCACCTAAACACGTGTACACGCACACCGTCGTCGATCCGACTACCCTCCCTCATGGCAAAGGTGCAGCGAGTCGGGACGCCGCATCTCCACTCGGAAAAAACAACAGGTCCTAGCCCCCGACCGGACTCACAATCGGTCGCGGCCAACACGGTATGCTCCAGGGTAAAATACGCTTTATTCCTGACGAATAAATATTACAAAGTACAATCGGCCCATGGCCATTACAAAGTACAAAACCAGTTACCACCGTTAAGGTGGTAACGCAGGTATCCTCATGGAGGGCTGCTACAAGTGCGGGAAGACTGGGAGGTGCATCCGCCTCGCAAGTCTTCTTCTTGCACCTCCTCCCTCAAGGCACCGTTGGCAGAAGATGACGGCGAGCAGTCCATCTGCCGCTGACTCAACTCCCACGCTGCCTCGAATAGTGACGTGGAGCTCCTCCCCGTTCCCATCTCCAATCTCCCCAGAGGATCAAGCCTCCTCTCAGGGCGGACTAGAGCTGAACAACACGGGGAAGCCGAAGCCGCTCGGGGCCTAGGCAGCTCCAGGGGTACGCACAGCAAACAGGCAGGGACGAGGACTTCCTGCCCGTTTCCGGGCCTTGCCAGTGGAAGCACTAACACATCCCCTGCCTGGAGCCGATGCATCTCCCATAACCACCCAGGGGGCCCGGGGAAACTGCATCGAGTGTCGTATCGGGACGGTGACCAGACTGTGCACCCGCTCCCCTCAATCATCCCCGCCTAGAGCCGATGCATCTCCCATAACCTCCCAGAGGCCTGGACCACCGTTGGCCCTCGCAGGTCATCCCCTACCGCTCGCAAGCATTCTTCTAGCACCAGATGTTGAGGGAATCACCAGCTCTGTCGGCGGACGCCCATGGGCTGAGGGCAACTCCATTGTGTAAGGCTAGACTCACTCTCAACTTAAGCTCGGGGTGAATTCTAAAAACAAGGCCCTAGATGCCTCTATTTATAGCCAGCCAGGCACCTGCGCACCCCCCGAGCCAGCATCGCCGTGTGGCACACGGCTTTGCCTCAAAAGGATAAAAACCCTCACAAGGGAAACAGGGGTGGTATCCCTCTACAACAAACCGACATGATGCATCGGGCAGGCCTCAAGATTCCACGCCGAAAATAGATAGCTGGTGCCGCTGCAGTGTCTTTATTTCACGGACAGACAGGACACACCCTAATTGACCCACGGTCGTCAAGGGTGGCATGTTGTACACTGTGTCTCCTTCAGATTGAGACCACACGACGTAGCCTCTCACTCAGGGCCAAAACACTGCTCAGCAAAAGAAGCGCCTTCACAATTAAACAAATCGTAAAGCCGCTCGGGGGCCTTTGATGGGTCCAGGGACCCGGGGTCCCCAGCAGACCCGCCTCCCGCTGGCATTCTGACTAGCCCAAGACAGCACCTGGAACAAACGCCCATCTTCATGGGCCGCGATTTTGTCCATGCCGTCCAGGCCCACGATCCCGACCGGCAGGCCGGTCGGCAAAAGCATGGCTTGCATCCCAGACCAAGGAGACGATCGGGGACTGGGTCTATACCATGGCTCCGACTGAGGTCCCTGACCAAGCTCCGCCTTACACGTGTTACTATCCCCGATTGGCAAGGCCGAGGCCAGCCAAACCCTACGTACTGGCAGGCCCTAGGAGTAGGTGCGGCGGATAAGGATGCACGCCGGAGTCAACTTGCTGTATAGGCCAACCACTCCCCCCACGGGGGTTACAGTGCCCCTCGCTACCATAACAGGGAGGCACTGTTTCACCTGATCGTCCTTGTGAGCGAACGGAACACAACGACATCATCACAATGCAGCAGGCATGCCTTTATCATGGCAGAATGACAGGGTGTACATTGAGGATGGAGCGTGACTGCCATACCATGCTTATCAGCACACGCCTACCCCTCCGACTGGCGAAGCACGACGCACAGGGACAGAACAAGATAGCCATTTCACGACACAGGACTTGGGCGGTGGCTGCCCGAGGACTCTGAATGACAGAGTTGGCGACCCCGATCGACGGGGCAAGGAACTCTCTCTCTACCTCTCTTTCTATACCCTTAGTTCCCGTGTAAAAGAGGCCCCCCTTGTACCATAAAAGGCAGGGTCAGTCGCCTAGGAAAAGGGACCGAAATCCAAGAGATTCATCCTCCACTCGTAAGCTTGTAACTCCCCAAACTCTCACGAGTACCCGGGCTCAAGCAATACATCCGACCGACCTCCCACTGGACGTAGGGCACGATTGTCTGAACCAGTATAAATCTTGAGTCATTGTGTGCTAGGCCATCTCCAATCACGACGCGCAACATACACTTTGAGTAAATTTGGCTATCGACCATTTCCCAAACCGACACGTATCATGTCAGACCCGGGGCCACAGGAATGCACACATGGCATTAATATTCTAGAATAAGGGATGATGCATGTCTCATACCTTATACCTGTTGTAAGCTACTCGGACACGAGTAGGACTAGTCGGAACAGAAGGAAACTACCCGAGTAGCACTCGGGTAGAACTCCTAAGCTCGTATCTGGCTAGGGTATCTGTAGCCCTATCCCCCTAGACTATAAAAGGGCGGGTAGGGACCTCCACCAAAACACAATCATCTAAGGCAATACAAACCACCACACAGGACGTAGGGTATTACGCTCCTTGCGGCCAGAGCGTGTCTAAATCTTTGTGTTCTTTGCACCTTCGAGTTCCTGATCTCGGCGACACCTCACCTACAACCTACCACCTCGGGGGTATCCCTCAGTGGGCTTGGCGGTAAAATACTGATATCTTGCACGCCAGTTAGGGTCGCTCATCGAAGATCCCCTGGTGAGCTCGATGGCATTGTTCAACCTCACCGTCGCACTGGAAGAAGGCGCGGCTTTCGTCTTCGGCTCCTGGATCCGCATTGCCAATGGCTCTGGTGACTTTGGTAGCCACTTCGCCAACCCGAGGGAGTTGGAGGCATCAATGCCAACATCCAGCCGCGACATCGACGAACTCACCGACAATCTCGGCGAGATCCAAATTTCTGATCTAATCGGAAATCGCGAGAGCGAATCCGGGTCCAACTCGGCTCCTACTCATGACGGGTCCGAACTCGAGTCTCTGTTCGGACTTCACATCACAACCGCCATTTTGGGAGGCGCTACAATGTGAGTCCCTATCTACATTGGAAAAGGACTTGGATGATCTATTTCAACTCGGACTCCGACTGCAGCTCGCGCTGCAATATCGACATGCCACAAGTACTTTGACTTCGCGAGGACGCTCGGCGACCCGCCGATGACTGCTTCAACTACTCGTCTCGACTAGAAACTAGTCGAGGACGGGCCTCACACCGCCAACAACTAGTCAAGGACGAATTCCGACTAGTTGGCTTCATCAACAACCGCCACGGCTTCGTCGACAATCATCCACGAATCAAGCTAAGTCACTTATACCTTTTTCGACTTGTTCTTCATAGGACCGGCTACTATTTTGGGTACGCCTCTCGATAGGAATTACCCTTGGGGCCTACACCATGATCGACTACTTCTAGGGTTTGCTGACTATCAAGCCACATGCTTGGTACATCGAGTTCGTAGGGCACTGCCACGCGCTTAGTACACCGAGTTGTGTCGGGCTCACAGCGGCTACACCCTACGGACATGCGTGCTGCAACACGCGCTCTCCCCGACTACTTTATGCCAACGAGCATTCTCTTTGTCGCAATGCTGACTTCTTATTTTTGCATTCCTTTTCTTCTCTTAACGGTCACTAATCTACTCGGGTAGCACATGCCTTAATCCGTGAAACCTCGGGTCTTCTGTCACGCCTAACGCCTCTATGCGTACACGAAACAAAGGTCTCATACACGCTATGAGCAATGGCTAAAATAGGACCAAATGCTTAAACATAACAGGCGGACTACTCTGGAGATTTACATGGCCTAAACAAAAGCTCGACACAACAAGTTTATTTTTACACCCAATAAATTTTGGTATCTTCGCATTATGCTACATAATGTATCCATCGTCTTTTTTCAAACCAACCTTCGATGATGACTCTCCAGGCCGCTTGGCGCATCTCCTTTGGCTCCGATAGTTCCCAGGCTCGGGGCTGGGCGCTTACTACTACTCGGTGCATCTCTAATGGCTCCGCTAGTTTCCAAGCTCGGGGGGCTCGGTGCCAATAACTACTCGACGTGGCTCCTGTGACTCTCCTGGCTCATAAGCTCGGGGGCTGGACGCCTCAAAAACTACACTGAAGACTCATAGAAGAACCCGATTTAAGAGATTTTTGAGTATTTATCTCGGGAAGATAATTGTTAACCATTATTTTAGAAATTTTATTCTGAAATAAGAGGTTTTTCAAATTTTAACCTAGAGGTCTTATCTAGCCATTAAATCAGGGATATGATTTGTTTTGAGCGGTAATTTAGGATTTCTTTAGGGAAGTTATTTGTTTAACCAATTTTTCAAGGATGTCATCCAAAAAAAGGGGTTTTCGAATTTCTGAGCCAATTTTCCATACCTCGTTTCTCATGCCAATTTGATCTGAGTTGCCAATTTGATCTACTCAGCCCCATACGTCAGTGACCACGCACTATTGCAGAGGAGTCCCGTCTAGTTATTATTAGATACATACCGACCGTGCAGGGCATTAGGTATGGTCGAAGATCTGCTTGCTTGATGGAGAGTCAGTGTTGATTCGATTGATGACGATGTTGGTGTAGTTGACATCGTTAGAGTAGTTGATGGTGAGAACGACGTCAAGATCGCTGGCATCAAGTTTGTGACTCCTCCGACGCGCGTAGTCGACAAAGAGCAGTCGTGCTAATAATGCGTTGCAAAATACGTTGTCAACTGTTGGATCCTCTCCACCTTATGACAAGCACAAGAACAAAGTAGAAGACGTAAATATGGGGACAATTCTATTCTTTGAATATCAATTATTTACATTGAAGTCTTCCCTTGTGTATATACTCTGAACTCAGCCTAAAATTTTTGTAAAACTCCATAAGCAACCGGAATAGAACTAGAACGTCTTGTTCTCCTTTTGGACTTGGGGTCCGATTGTTTTACCATAAGCATTTCCGTTATTTTAAGATCTTAGCTAGCTAAACATCCTCCGTGTCCAGCGTTGCGAAAGACTGCGACATATATGTAGACAGAATGGCAGATTGACCCCATCTGAATTGGCGCCAAATTCAAATCGTCACCGCCGTCCTGCTCAAACCAGTCGCCACGTCAAACGGCTCAAGCGAGCTGTCGACCAAATCTAGTCCCCCAAAACTGCCGTCGTCGCCTTCGTCACAGCCGCGCAGCCACGTCAGGTTCCTGGGGTCCTCACGGAGCAGCATGGCGTCGTACCGCGTGCTCGGGAACGCGTCCGGCCCGGCGACCTTCGATATGGTCGCTGCTGGAGCTGCATGCTGATGACCACTGGAGATCGAGCCGCTCGTGGAGGTCGCGGCCATGAGGCCGAGACGGCTTCTTGACGTCACCGAGCGCCTTGTCTCCTGGAGAAGCGCCGGTCTCTGGTGGTCTGGAGCATCGGCACCACCGTGCCTGGCGTCCTGCCGTCGGCAGTCTTCGTTCTGATCGTTCACCGTGCGTTTGACAGTGGTGGTGTTTGCAGACTTCCTGGAGCCAGTCCTCGTGAGACCGCTGCCCATGGCGGCGGCGGCGGTATGATGTGGCCTTGTCTTCTCGTCATTGATCTTTCGTCCGGCGCTGTATATCGGTGAACCATTGTCCAACGAGTTCTCCCTGCCCACGTTCCGAGCGGCAGCGATCGCCGGGGCCAGGGACTGCCGCCACCTCTGGGTCGTCGTGCTCGCCGCTGCCGCGCCGCCTTGCTTCACAGCCGGCGCCACCTGCCGCGCCTTGGTGCCATTGCTGGACGATGCCACGCCGGATGCGCCTCTGCTGGTTGGATGCACATCACGCGGCTGCGGCGTTGACCCGGTGCCGCTGCTCTGGCTTGCCAGCCTCGAACGTGCCATGGCGACGTCGCCACGTCTGAGCAGCGACGGTTGCCGAGACGTGGAGGCGGTTGACCTTGGGCTCGAGACGCCCGGCGTCGGGTGTGCTCGGGTGCACGTCGGCGCCGGGGCCCCAGGTTTGGACTTGGACGACGCCCCAGATTGGATCACGACATAGCTCGTGGCAACCCGTGCTTTGTCGCGGCGACGAGTCTGAGCGATCGCGGTCGCCGCCGGGCTCCTCGCTGTGCCCGGAGTGCGAGGGCTCGATTCCGCGGACAACAGCGGCGTGGAGCTCACAGACACAATGCTTGCGGTGTTGATCGACGACGCCGACGACGTCCGGACGTGCAAAAGGCGACCGGACGGCACGACGTTGTTGACGGAGGTCGCCGAGCTGCAGTTGGACAGCCTTGACCTCGTCGGTCTCTCCTCGAGGCCCGTCGGATCTAGCTGAATCAATGGCAAAACATAGCAGCCAAATTCATTGAGAATGACTTCCGTGCGCACATGGGCTGGTGCCCACCTATGATGCTTGGCGTCCGATGCAAGAGTAACGGTGAAGATTCAATCTAAGAAAATTAACTGCATCTAACGGAGGAAACATCATGCAAGAGCATCTTGGTCACGGGCAGCTCACCTCTCGATTCTCCCCCCAACCCATCATGTCACTCTCTCACCTCTCCTCATGGTCACGGGCAGCTCACCGTCTCGATTCTCCCTCCCACCCATCGTCTCGTTGTCTCTCACCTCTCATGATTCTCACCTCCCTTGCTGCAGCTCCTCATCTTTGTTTTCCTCTCCTCTCATACAGCAGAGCGGGCACAGCGCGAAGGCCGGCTACGCAGTGCGGTGGAGTGGCAGCCGGAATTTGCTGCCATCTGGGCGCCGGCTTCTAGATAAATGCTAGAAATCAATTTGGACAGCACCTATCTCCTGGACAATTGCTAGAAATAAATTTGGATAGGAACTATTTCACTAATAGAAGCGGAACCACAATAGCTTTGTGTAAGAATGAATGAGAGAAACGAAATGAGAAACATGTAAGCGTGGATAGAGAAACTAATGCAACAGGAAAAGGAAGAGAGAACCAGGAGAAGAGAGGAGAAAAACAAGACAACAAAACACCATGAGTGCACTAACGCAAACGAAGCTAACGGAGCGTAACGGTGCCGGGTGAGGGCATCTGCCCACGCGGGCACGCAGTATTTTCCGAAATTCGAAACCACGAATACTATCTTTAATGAACTGATCTAGAGAAAACTTAGCTCTATTACAAATTAAAGAATCTCGATTATTGCAGAAGAACAACGCATACCCGTGAAGTACTTTTCCCATGTGACGCCGATCCAGCCTTTGCCAGCCGGCTCCGCACCGCGGCGGAGACCTGACGATTGCCTGAGGAGCTCGCCGCCGGTGACCAGAGAGGCGTCCCCGGAGGAGTCAGGAACCTATATCTCGATGCAATTGAACATGTAAAAAAATGAAGGCCCAACTTTTCACAATGTGTCGATCCATCCACAGTTCCATACCAATCATAGTCATGTTTCCCGATCCCCGATGACAGGGACAGCACCTCGTCGGCGCTGCCGCCGCTGCCTCCCCGCCTCGCCTTTCCCTTCCCGTTGGCCGGTTCAGCCGCTCCTCGTGCTGCTACGTCATTGCAAGATTTCATTTTGCTTTGAGCACACCAATCAGGAGATCGGAAGATGGTAAGAACAGTATGCAATTGATCTCACCGTTTTGACCGGAGATGTGAGGATCGGGCAGGCTCTTGCGCAGGGCGGAGAAGAATTCGATGCTCTCGCCGTTGGCCGCCTCCGTCCGGCTGTGGCGCAGGAGGAGACGAGCCGCGGCCGACGTGAAGCCTGTTGATGGCTTCCTCGTCGTCCTCGGGTGCGGATCCCCGGCGAGCCTGCTCATTCCTTCGTGTTCGGAGTAATTGAAATGGGCAACTCGGCATGCAAGATTGTGCCAACGGTAATGTCAGGAGGGGGAGGATTGGAAATGACAAGGTTGATAAATAAAAGGTGAAAGTTCAATTTACTCCCTTCAAATATAGCCGAAGTCTGAATAACCCCCTAAACTATAACTTAGTTCAATATATCTCCTAAACTATGTCATTTAGTTCATTTTACCCCATAATATCTGTCTTTTTTTTCCTCCGTACACAAGTTGAATTTTAATTTCAAATTTTGCAAGATAGTAGTGAACATCACAATGCATATTAAAAGTTATTATAACTTTTTTCTCATTATTTTCCATATAATTTTAAACTCCAATGATTAATTTATTATTAAATATCCTAACCTATCAAAATAATGATAAAAATTATGACTTATTTTTTCTAACATGTGTTATAATGTGTACTGTCATCTTATAAATTTTAAATTAAAACTCCACCTATGCATGGACAAATGAAAAAGATAAATAGTATTTTAGGGGGTAATTTGAATCAAAGGACATAGCTTGAGGTAAAATGAACCAAATGATAGTTTATAGAGTTATCCGGATTTTGGCTATAGTTGAGAGAATGGAAACGGGATGCAGCCTTTGGAACAGTGAAGTTGCATTTCTGTGAAAAAAGCTAAATTTTATATATATATATAACTTTTAAATATAATTATCATCCAAATTCCATTTTATTTTTTATCGAGATCTTTTGATGTATCTGTACACTGAGCTATGCTTACTCCCTCCGTTCAAAACAGAATGCAACTCTTATTTCCCAAGGAGTTAAACAATTTTAAATTTGATCAAATTTATAAAAAATACTACTCCAAATAGATTTAGTATGAAAATATATACGATAATTAATCTAAATAATACTTATTGTGTACCATAAATGTTAGTACTATTATATATAAATTCAGTCGAATTTGAAATTGTTTGACTTCTTAGAAAGTGAGAGTTGCATTCTTTTTTGGGTCGAAGGAGTATATCTTAAACATTGAGCTATGCTTGCGTCCTACTACATGCTGAAATGGCAGAAACTGAAGTTCTTAATACACTTAATCAAATGGCTCTGATTACAAGCCATGTATGTAACTATGTACGGAGTATGAATTGTTTGTGTACATGAATGAGGGGGCATTTAATTTTTTGCCACTATTTGAGGGGTGCAATTAACCCCTCTAGCCCTCTCACATTCATCCTCTAACATAATGGCAAATTCATAGCACTCCCCGACGGCAAATTTCATGAATGAGGATGCCACTCTTACATCCGTCTTGAAAAAATTAAAATGCTACAGAGATTCAACGTTCCAACATAAACGTGCAAGCTTTAAATCAGCTTTCGAGGAGTCAGAAATGATAGGGAGGCTCATTGACTTGTACTCCATTCATATAAAGAATCCTATTCCATCGCAGCAGCAGCATTTCCAGCAACCAAGCATGTTTCAACGACAATATATGCATTTACCAGTTATAAAACAGTGCAACAAACGTATCAACGGCTAATAGCTGGCAAAAAAATCGACCAAGATGACAAGAACTGTACAAACCGTTTCAGAGTAACTGTACAATCATGACCATTTTATTCACTGAGCAATCATACAATGATGCTGTACTTGTACATGCCCAGAAATCCAATATACAGAGTCTTAACACGTAGAGATAGCATCTATGATATAAAACACAACAATTGGTAATGTTTATTTTAACCCTCGCCTCACAACACCTTTTGTACTGTGATACTGCACACTGAAAGGAGACATTCATTCATACCAGCGAACACAACTATTTCCCAAGCCACTCGAAGCAACAGCAGAGGCCCCAGCAGAACTGGGAAGGATAGTCCCTTATAAACACATCCCTGCTGTAGCCGACGACATAAAAGCTAAAGGACTGCTTGCGATGGGCCATGGTAACACGGGTAACAGGCACAACTGAAATGATGTGTCGCTCAGAAATGACCCTCGCAGATGGTGGAACTGGCAGCCGGCTGGTGATGACTTCTGAGGAGAATTGATTAAGTGGGTATGAATCAGCAAAGAAAGCAGGAGTGCACTGATATGCCTCTATGTTGCATAGTTGCACCCCTTTGGCTCTGTGGAATACTTCTTCAGGCACCGAGGCGGCCCCTCTAGTTGCACTAACTTTTCTAGCTGACAGCGTCTTCCTGGAAACAGAACAGCTGCCAGTTAGATCAATATATCAGGTGATTACTATAATAGCTATGGGAAGTAGTTCATTAAAATCATTAAACAACACAAGTATACAAAAGATCGGTCCCAGCTAGGAGGACAGCTGGAGTGACAACTTGTAATCTCTAACTGAACCTCTCTGGTTGTGCACATACATGTTTCTGCAGTTATCTGTTGATATTTGATTTTTTTTCCCTCAAACAACGCAGAACTGCGAGCCATTTCATTAAGAAGAAAAAATTATACAAAGGAGAGGTCAAGAGACCTCTCTAAAACACATTTCACCGCAAGAGATTTGTATTCGCACCACACCTGACAATCTAAACGACCACGACCAGACCAACCCCCTAACACTAGGAGTCGGGAGCCAAGGACCAAAGGAGGTGCTGATGAAGTGCAGACTGCAGAAGCTCCAGCTATGCGTCCATGCACCACAAGCTGCTCTCATTGGCCATCACAAACAAGGCCATTTGAACATTTGGCCTTCCCCCTCAAAAACAGTTGATATTTGATTTGACATGTTATAGAGCATGGGAATAGTAGAATACTAACAAATTGGTTGCCTCAACATCAATGAATCTCAATCATTTATGTAACACTACACAGCATGGCATGGTATGCTGAATTCACAAAGAAAATGTTGGCTGACAAGATCTGCAACTTCAAGTTTTTTAACTGCTCAGAAGCAGTTTTTGCTAACCCAGATGTTTTCAGGATTATTAAACAAGGGATCAATTTACACTATTCAAGCATTATAGCAACATACTATTGGAACTTACCATACAAGGGATCAATTGCCTAAATTTAGAAACAGAAACCATACTTATGAAAAATGGGTTCAAGATTACCATCGAACATGAACAATGCTCTGTGCAAGAAGGGAGCCATATCCAGCACATGTGTTGCATGTCACCAAGCCACGCGATCCACATGCTATACAGGGCAACATTCCTTTACCATTGCACATACCGCATCTGTGACAAAATAAAGGATATACAAGCTTAATAAACATCTGTGGCATAAGGTGGTATGAGTTTATGTAATTATGCTGAGGTGAAATAATAGTAACAATAAAATTTAGTTCGCAATAAGAGTCTATTGCAATACCAGGTTGTTTTCTGTATGTCTAATCAATATGAATGACTAAATTAAGATAAATGAGCAAACTTTCATAAGTTACTGAGTCTTGCGGACCAAAATACAAAAGCAAAAATATCGCAATAATAAATTCAATCTTTTATAAGAAAACAAATGGGTTGCATTTATGATACATGTGAACAGTAATGGGCTTCATCAAGGAGTTCTACATTCCAGGACTGAGCTGAACTGCAAACTTCAGATCTGAGGAAAATGAGAAGAACAACTAACACTGAATCAGATCCATCTTGGTGAGCGAGTAAACCTCTGCCATGACATGCACTACAGCGGGTCATCTGATTTGCTTTGTACAACCCATGCTCCTGGCCAGCATTGCAAGTAGGACATGGTTTTTCTCCACGACCCTCACAATCTGTCACGGTAAAAAAAAAAATCAATGATACAACAATAAAATCTTTCCAAAATGGAAAGAACAAAATAAAATAATTAGTAATTACAACTGTACCATGTTAAAATTAAAGTAGGTTTAAATACAGAGGAATCAATGTTACGAAAGAAGAACACAAGTGGGGGGGGGGGGGGGGGGGGGGAGGGGGGGCGGTGATGTACCATGCATATAAAAATCCAAAACCAAACTAAGATGAAATTAACGAACTGCGAAAAAAGACACAAATACAGCACAAACACCTTTTTTCATATTCCAAGATATTGAAAAAATTGCGACTAAGCTTATGTTTAACCATGTAGACAACCACATAAAAAAGAAGTATTCCAATAGTTCTTGTAAAATAAAAGGTACTGCCATCATATGAGCATTCAAAATGCAGTAATTAAGGCTATAAGCCTACGTAAAGCTAATAACTAATAAGCAATTAAGTTAATACATGAATGATATATTAAATCTTTTGGAGTACACACATCAATGTGAACATCTTTAGAAAATCAAATGTCAACGAAAGCAAAATAAGACATTATACCTGAGCACTTTTCACAACTTCTGAATGAGGAATCTTGACCATTACTTCTTTCTCTGGTACAAAAAGCAGAGGAAACTCCGACCTCAAATCTAGTTCCCACACCCCAAGCACAGGACCCTTGTCCCTTCCATCTATTTTCCCACTCTCATAGGGTTCTTTCTTTGTTACTATGTCTCTTTCCTCGATGAAGGTTTCCAGAGTCCCAACATAGACATTGCAGTCCTCGATGGAGGTAATGTTCCACATAAGGGCAGGACGACTTCCCCAACAGCATTGATGCCCAACATGATCAATGAGCAGCTGTCGGATCTCCACCTCATCGAGTACATCCCTATCAGTACATCCAACCATTCCACTATCAGGACTTAACAAAGAGCAATGCAAACATAAAGACATGGCAAAGGGGAAAATGGTAAGCAGCGCAGCAATATTGCACCCTTTTTTTTGGTACTTCGGAAAAAGATAGGTAATTTTTTAATCTATTTAAGCTCATTGCAAAACTGGGAACTCTTGTTCTGGACATCATTTAACTGTTTTAGCCTTTCAGTACTCCATTAACCTGACTGATAGTGCAGAAAACTGACAATGTGAGTTCTTCTGGAGCCATAAGCACCAGCTGGTTCCGGTGACTAGTGTAGCGAGTACTTTAGGCAGGCCCTATGGGCCGTGGGTAGCAGGCTGCGCCGGCCCTTAGGCCGTGCACCTCCCTCCTTCAGGGGCTGTATAGATGGATATTGGATTAGGTAAGGATCTCCTTCGGTTGGTATTGTTTCCTAAACCCTAGGCCATCCTTGTCTATATATGTACACGAGCTTTGCCTCTCAATAATCAATCTATTATTTCCCGAGCCATATTTGCTTTCAACTAGTATTGTGTGGTTGCACAAGTCAATTATTATCACTTAATTTAGGGCAATATTTACAAATTCCTTTCAAATACAAAATTTGACCTTTTGGCTTTTGTCATCTATTTGACTCCTGGTGCAAATTATAGACACATGTTTTAGCTGGTTATTTATGGGATGTCTAATTGTCAAAGGAAGACAATCTGAAATTAGTTGAGTTTCAAATAATTCTGGTTATAGTGGCTTTCGTGTATAGTATCAGGATTTTTAATCATCATGGAAGTTATCTCCAAGTGTACTCAGATGCAACCAGACACCTTTTTCTGGAGTCCTCCAAAAGCAGCAGCAAATGGAAAAGTTGCAAGTACACACATTTCAGAATATCAAGGAACCTTCCCATCTGAATGACGATTTGTAGCTGTGCATGAATTCTATACTCATGGCCAACCTTAGGATTCAAATATTTTAGATTGCTACTGTTAATAAACCTATTCGAGGGTTCTCAATTGTCTGAGAGATTAATTTACTTTTGAAGTTTTCATCGCAGTGGAAACTAATAGCACATGCACTGTCTCTCTTTATCATCGGTACAAAAGACTTTGTTTGCCAGTGAGCCCATGGGAACAAGCACCTATCAACGACGATTCAGAGGATAAAAGGATAACAGCTATATTATATCATTGTATCAGTTATGAAAAAGCGAAATTCAAGGAAAGCATCCTCAATTATGGCATGTCAACTAGTAGCGAGCTATGCCCAGAGTACACCCCAATAAGGCAGCAAGAACATACGGCGAACAGGAATTTTGACTGAAAATGCTCACCTCGCGACGCTCTCCGAAGGCTGGTAACCACCACCACCACCACCACCACCATACGGCCAGCCCCTCTGCATTTGCAACCCAATACAAACAGTTGAACCGCAACTCCAATTGCCGAAAAATCAGAAGAAACGAAGGACGAGCAAGTGGCGGTGGTCGGTAGGGGAGGAGCAGAGCACCGTCGATGACTCACCATTCGGGTGCGGGGATGAGGGGGCGTGAGACGCGGACGGGGAGAGCACGGCGCTATGGATGGACGGCGGATAGGGGTAGACGCGGTAGCCAAGGGGCGCCGGGGCCTGCGGCGGCGGCGGGCAGAAGCCGGCGGCGGAGGAAAAGGAGGCTGCAGACCTGACCTCGTCTGCGCTGACCTCCGGGCCTCCCCAGCCCAGGCCGCCGCCGCCGCCAACGCCGCGGAGCACCGAGGAGCTGCTGCGTCCCAGGAACTGGTACTGCTGCTCCGCCGCAGCCGATGCTGCTTAATCGAGAGTCAACGAAGAAGACAAGGGATGATATAAGATGCGCCGAGACGCGTCGGCGGCGAATGGGGGCGGAAGAACCCAACTGGCCGGGAGGAGGAGGAGGAGAGGAGGGGGCGGCGCTGCTCCTCGCCGTCGCGCTCCGGCTCCGCGCCCATGGGCGATTGATCGACGGATTGGGGTTGGTTGCCGGAGGGGAGGGCAGGGCACGAGGCGGTTATTGAATGAATCCTCCGGCCCAGATGCGGAGTGTGTGTGGAACCAGAGATTATAATATACTAGTAGATGCAGCCATGCAGACTGCAGCCTTCGTTGCGAAGGAAGCAGCGAGTCTCGGGTCCTCTCCTCTCCTGGTCCGCGCGCTGCTTCCTCCCAATGCTCCGCGTTGTCGTCGTTGTCGCCCAGATCAAATTGCTATCTAAGCTGATGGCAATGGCTAACGACGACGCGACGGGCCGACGGCGGAGGTGGTGTTAAAAATAACATCACTGAAACTTAGGATTCTCGTAGTCTAATTACATGAACAGCTAAGATTGCTAATAATCAGAACTTAGGGGGTGTTTGGTTCCACGTCCCCGTCACATCGAATGTTTGGTTACTAATTAGGAGTATTAAACGTAGACTAATTATAAAACTAATTGCACAGATGGAGGCTAATTCGCGAGACGAATCAATTAAGTCTAATTAGTCCATTATTTGACAATGTGGTGCTACAGTAAACATGTGCTAATGATGGATTAATTAGGCTTAATAGATTTGTCTCGCGAATTAGCCTCCATCTATGCAACTAGTTTTGTAATTAGCCTATGTTTAATACTTCTAATTAGTAACCAAACATTCGATGTGACAGAGACTAAAGTTTAGTCCCTGGAACCAAACACCCCCTTAATCACTTACATATAGATCATTAGATCCCCTTAGGGGTGCAGACAACCCGTGGTTGCTCGATGCATGCGTGATGTAGATGTACACCGGGTGAAGAATACCATTGGCGGAGGTCTTCAGTGCCACTCGCGAGCTGACCTGATCAGAGGTTTAGGTCACGCCACTCAGAGAAGGGGTGGCTGCCCTTTCTTACAGCTCGTGGTGGCCTGGGACCTGGCCGTTTAGCAGTTGGATGGTTCCACTGTTATTGGGTTAGGCATGATCCAACGTGACCCTATTCTTATGGGCAGTTAGCCCCTTTAGGACTAGGTTCTCTTTGACTAAGCTAAGATCAGTTCCAACATTCTCCCCCTATCGTAAGGCTTATCATCATTAGTTCTACTCATAGTAGAAAATATACGAGGTAACGCATCACAACAGTTAATAAACACCATTGCAACTTCATTGCCCACAGTACGCCATCCTACTCTAATCATTTATGCATTATGGGAGATGTCCAACTTACTTATGGTCCTTACGTGCAAATTGTTTTCAACTTCATCATGTGCATTTAGTAATAAGAAAATAAAATATGTGTTCAGAATCACGGATTTGAGATCTCAATTATCCTAAAATTACAGGTTATCACAACTCATAAAGTTGGCATAAATTGAGACAAGCCTTCAATTAGGAAAAATTAGCCTGAGTGATGTTCAACCCTTAACACTTATATGTTGAGCATCGACTTATATCATTAGAGCATGAGTTTAAACATTATACAATGTATGATTCTGAATCTTTCTTTCACAATAATGTCATATGTTTGGCAATACCACTAGACATGTTACTCAAAACTAAGCTGCACTTCTTATGGTGATTCAGGGATCAATTTCTTAATCTAAGAAAATTGTCTGATAATTCAGATTTTTTCATGCTGAAAATTTATTTCTCAATTTCTTAATTTCTAATATCGATCAAAAAACATGTCATGACTGAGAATTGAAATGTTACTTATTTCTTAGTGAGCTTTGTTGGAGCCTTCCACAATATAGCTCCCCTAGACTCAAGCGGAGTTAAGACTCATGTGGAATTTCTAATATCAACGCTCCTTGCAAAATTAGCACCTGAGTAATCAACAACCTTGTGGCTATCAGATTCTTAATTTGTGAGCACGCAATCCACCAGTGTTTTGTGCATAATCCACATTTTTTCTTACAAGTGCTCTAGGGGTCCAATCCTAGACTTATTTCTGTATAAATCCCGGTTATAAACATTAAGGGCGCTCAATAAACTTAGGTGAACTTATCACCCTTGATCCAAACATTAAGCATGATAGAGTAATCATATTTATTACACCTCTATCACTCCATGCCTCTATCAGTGCATGTCTTTTGAGTCAGACTTAATACTCTCTTTGAGTCAAACTTATTAAATCTTTGGACCTATCTCGTTATTATTCAAAGACATAATGAACATCATTGAGACAATCTAAATACCTGAAGAGAAAAACATTAAAGAAAATTATGCAATATCCCTCTTAAATTTACGTACCATAATACAGGTACTCATGGCTCTTGAAAATAATGAGCAACAACTGTCAAGCTTTAGTCAAGGTTATTATCTTACATCAGTTGTCACTATCAATTCCTTGAATTATGATAGTCAATTTGTCATGAGTAGCATACTTCCCTTCTTATGATCCACTGTTTTGACTCTGTTAGGAACTCCATTAGGCATTTAGGTTTGGGTGATTGTCTCATGTGGGGCTATTATTTCTATTTCCAACAATCTACTTAGACCTTCTTGCTTGACCAAGTAATGCTTGTTTCGTAATAAAATGTAATAGTACGCTCTCAAGTTGGAAGCTTATAATTTATTAATAAAACACATGCATAAGTATTTATAACTTTGGCATCTTATCGTAACATACTTATTTTCTGTAGTACCAATTAAAAAATGTGTGGTTATGCTTTAAATTTCCAACCATAACTCTTATCTTTAGAAGTAATTTCTCTTAATAGGGCAAGCATCATCTCTATCTTAATGAGACATTCTAATCTCCCCCTCAAATGTGAATCTATCAGTAAGGTAATCCATATTTTGATAAACTCTCATTAATCCACTTCTAAACGGAAGTCTAAGAGTTAACATGCTCAATGTTCCCAATAATGCATCATAGAGAGAAAATAAATGATGTTCCTCCATGTAATAGGACCAGATTTCATTAGCAGAATTGAGGACGAAGTTACAACTCAATGCTGATGAAATCCTTATATCAGCTTTAAGTTCATCCTCTTGTCCGCGTGTAACTCCAAGACTTATCTTAGATCATTTTCATTATTTCCAAGGAACTGTCAACAACATGCTCATAAGGTTACCAACTTTATTCAAAACGCACATTCTAGAGTTCACTTTCTCAATATGTGCCTTATGATTGAAACGAAGTCAAAACTTTTATAGATTTCCTATGTCCCAACTGATTATTGTTAGAGAACTTTATGGGAATTTCTCCCCAGCATCCGGAAGAAATCTACATAATCCCTAGATTCTAGATCCTGACATATTCTCAAGGGACATAGATTTAGGATAAGCATATGGTAAATAATTTATTGGATTCTTATCAATGTACTAATGACCAAAACTTTTCTAATGAGAGCTCATACTCATGTGCATAATTAATTATATCCATAAGAAATAGTGTACTAAAATTTAGGTACTATTACTCAATGTTTTCTCACAATGCTTATGTACCACTGTCTTACAGTTATCAACTTTCTCTTATTCAATCCCTTAACCTTATGAATATTCTTTTGCCTCATTTGCTATGAGCATAGGCACAAACTCATTTGTCAATTTTCTTTTAGAGCCACATTTTGAATGTGAACCCAAGATAGTTCACTGTTTTTACTCTATTAGAAACAGCTAATATGAGAGGAGGCAATAATCTTAATCCTATGATATCTTGCGGGACGAATATTACTTCTAAAGTTTCTACTTCCTCAGCGGTACTCCTTATACAATACCCTTTAGCTATAAGTAGACAAAAACTTATCAGTAGTGGAAGGAATGTTCCACTCTCCCTTTTGAAATGTGGTACGCCACAATTCGATGATCTCTTATGATGCTTATATTCCACTTTATCTTATAATTATGTTGGCAATAATAATCCATTTCAGACTTAGCCAACTCATTTATTTGAACACACATTTCTTTTCTCTGAAGTAGATCATTGTCCACTTTTAGTCCAAGAGCAACAACTTAGGGAGTTAACTCAAAAGTCCGAATCAATGCTAGATGTGCTTAAACAATTTGTTCTAGGGTTTGCTCCCCCCACATCCTTATTAGCATGATCACGGAAGCTATACTTCTTTAATTAGGTTGATCCATTAGTCATTCAACTGATGAAAAAATCGTTGGATTATCTTCATCATTCTATATTTGTGAAGCCTTATCTAATGAGAGTTAAATTTGTGTGTATGAATAATAATCTCATTCATATTGCTTATAGTGTACTGAAATCAGCCGAAAACTTATGGCTAAATAGGGACATTACATAAACAATGTCGATATTTACAATAAACGCGAATAACAATCTACCATGATAGAAAACCACATCAGTTAGATTTTCATCATGTTGACGCTAAAACTTAATAATTCTACTTCGCATCACGGTTGGGCAAAAAACGAACAAGAAATAATAAATAATGATCTGACTCATGAACTATTTATGAAACGGACTACTTCACTAATTGAGGTGACCAATGATTACAAACAACTTTGCTCAATATGTAACCATGAGGCATCAAAAGTTCTTGGGAATGACATTAGATCTCCAATTAGAACTTCTCATTGGTTCTATCCCAATTAGAGAAATTTAAAACACACCTTACCGTTACTTATAAAGGTGCTACTAGGACATGATTATATTTCTAACCAAAATTTCTCATTGGTCCCATTTGTATTAGGACAGATATAATCATAACAGAGTCTTAATGCGGAAGCGTAAAAATAGAATACCTAGATGCATAAAATTCAAAACTTACTTATTGTAGTCTCTTTCTCAACTTTAACTTATATTGAAGAGAAGCACCTTAATGTCAAAAGGAATTTTGCACCACCGTTGGGCAGGAGAAAAATAAAACAACTAAATCAATATCTCATGAAAAATTTTGCATCACCGTTCGGCGGAAGCAAAATAACTTAGCATAAATAACGCAGCGGAAAATTTAATTTTGCATCACCGTTGGGTAGAAGCAAATTAACTTAAATAAAACTAAGCATATCATGGACAAATTATTAATAACGACGTTGGTCAGAAATTAATTTAATGCCCAAATAAAACTAAATAATTTCGAATAAATTTTACATTGGTTCCATTTACTTAGAATAATTTCTCATGATTTTTCAGTGTAATTACGCTGAAAATAAACTTATTTAGTGCTTAGAACATATTTATTGAATAAAAACACTGAAAAAACAACTCAGAAAAGAATAAAACAAATAAAAGTAGGAATTTTGTGAGGGCTTCAAACTTATTTGGGCCATCAGCCCACAAACCAATGGCCGAGCCACCATTTCAGCCCCCCCCCCCCACCCCGACCTCCCCTCCACCCGCTTAGGCCGCGGAGCCCAACAGCCAGGGTGGGCTGCCTAGCAGCCCAGGCCAGCGGCTCCCCTCTTGTGCGCCCCTCATCAGGCGCTCGGTCCTTGAGCCCGACAGAAAATGGTTAGGCCGCGAATTTGGCCCAACCAGCGCCCCCCTCCCCCGCCTCAATCTCATCCATCCATCCTAAATACCTAGATCGGACGGCTTAGCATAGTTTTCGGAGGTATAAAAGAAGGGTGGCTGCGGACAAAACCTAACCCTACTCATTTTTCCTTTCTTTCCCATCAGCAGCCGCCGTCTGTTCCTCAAGCAGCCGCCGCCTGTAGCTTCACGGGCGGTGGCACCCCGGCAACCGAACACCACCGCGCCACCTCCGGCTGGCCTTAGCGCTGCCGGCTGGGCTCATCAGCCACCGTGGCCTTGCGGGTCGCGGGAGCTGCGTCGTCTCCGGTGCCTTGGGGGCAGCCGTGAAACCGACGCGGTCTCTGTGGCTTGCTCGGCTGCGGTTCATCGCCGGTCCTTGTGCCGCGCCGCCAGCCATTTCTCATGCCCCGCCGCCACGGTTGCTCTTTGCCTCGCGCGTGCTGAGGCGCAGCCCGGCACTTGGCTACTTAAGCGCCACCCGTTGTCTGCTTTCTTACGTGCGCGGCTGCGTGGCCGTCTCATCTCGTGGCCTTTTGGTGTTTCGATCAGTACGTTCATGGGAAATTCGGAGCACCACAGGGCTAGGGTTTCTTTCTTTTTTTTATTATTGTTATTCCATGATTTGCAGATCTGAGGGGCTTTCGGGTATTTTTTTGAGTGAGTTCTTATGCAACTAATGGATTTCTCCTGCTTAAACCTCTTTCTATCTCTCGGTTCTAAAGTTTTTCATGCGAGATCACTTAGAACTAATGGATCTAACTAAAATATGAATAAATCTAAAATATGAATAAACCGAGCTTCATTGCACAGATCTAATGCACATCTTAGGATTCATGATTAGACTAACCTGGCTCTTGATGCCAAATATTAAAAAATAACATAACTTAGGATTTTAAAATTCAGGTGCAAAATTTAATTTTACTTGATTTCAAAAAAAGTTCACCTAGGACAAAGCGTCTCTATTTGCCAATACCAAAACACGGCTGAGCATAACGTCTCAGCAAGCGAATACCTTATGGCAAAGCTGCTTCCCTGGTTTATGCAGCAATAGGTAGGTATCGCTGCTTCCCTGGTTTATGCAGCAATAGGTATCGCCAGATATAAGAAGGAGGGCTGTGATGTAAGGCGAAAAAGGCAGCTTGCAATCTATCTAGGGCTTGCGCAGTGAGAGTTTCACACAAGGCGGTTAGCGAGGGCAAATCAAGTTACATGAGGGCTCAACTTGTTGTTTGTGTAAAGGTGGATGGGATAGTGGTGAAAACAAAAATAGCGAATGGACGATTGAAATACGACTACGAACACACTAAACCAGCAAAAGTCTTGACTATAGACAAACTCAATAAAGCGAATTTGAAATGAAATTGCAACGGCTAAGACAGGTGATAGGACAGCGGAAAGTGTATATATATTTCTTTTGTCTTTTCGTGGACTGTAGGTAAAGAAACGAGATGATTTTAAAGGGAAAACAAGAAGATATACCTCACGGATAAACTGAATCTTGATACCACTTGATGTAGCACTGGCCCCATCTTCCGATAGTTATGATAGATTCGATTGGTGGAGAACTCGATTGGTGATCCGGGCTTCTAATCAGACACGATTTGAACCTATGCAACCGTTACACTGCTGCTCCGTTGGTTATCTACCAGGCACAACTCGATTTACCTTGCCAAGAAGACTTTTCCCTGCAATGGAATCGAATAACACATGCAAGAAAGGATAAACACGCAATCTGAAATTGCAGATGTGTATGGAGCAAGGATGAATATGGGGTTAAAGATGTGAACACAAAAGGACTAATCGCTATAGTGGTGTAGAACAAGAACGGGGGCCCTGATTCACAGCAAAAGGACTCAGCGTCACATTTACAATGAAAGATATCTATTTCTCGATGGAAGACTAGAACTAAACAAAACCCAAATCCTAATGTCGCGGCGGTTACGGAATTTATACCCAAGAAGGATGAAGCTAGGGTTGGGGGAGACCAGGGAGGGCGCCCACAATATGGGCTTAAGGCCCAACATAATACAAAGACCGTTAAGGCTAAAAGCTGGTGACGCAGCACCTTATCATGGTCACACAGGATGATCCATGAACCTTCTGGAGCTAGGACCAGAACCAAAAGAAAGCTTTCGTCGTTAGCTTTCCAAGGCATCAAAGAAGGCTTGTTTCGATGTCGTATGAGAGAGATGTGGCCGATTCCGTCCAGGGTGGTCTGCTGAATTCGAACCAAACGAGGAGTCTAAGTGGATGACAACTTGTAACTTGGCGAAGGGCATGGCTCGTGCGTATCCACCTTGGTGATGTCCTCATCATTAACTTTGCAATATATTTGATACAAGTATGTCTTATCCTTCATAACTACCTTAAGCTCCACATATTGCCACAATTAGAAGTAGGATGAAGAAAAGGCAAGTCAAATGCCTTTGTAAGGACATATACACATTGAGCAATCTAAGAGAATTAATAAGGAGCTAAGCAAGGTTTGTTTTGAAAACTCATTAAAAAAATCACAAGCTACTTAACATAAGGAGTTGAGGTGACTTGATTCAAGACCGTTCAATTCCTCAACTACCCAAGATGCCATGATAGACACTTCAAAGTTCACAAGTGCAAGGTAAGGTTTGGAATATCTCTTATGCTCGCTTCATACCTTTGGAAGTTATGTTTCACCTTAGTCCTTTGTCGTTCACTCGAGGATGAACAAAGGCTAAGTGTGGGTGTGTTGTTGACGGCTCTTAAGTACAAAATCTATACCGTCAACTCCTGCATGAACACCTAAAGAATGAACATCAACAGTAGTGGTAGGAGTTATTACTAACGAATTCCACAAGTGTTGGTGAACCATTAATTTCAAGAAGCCATGTCTACAATTGGAGGAAGATATGAACATACTCAAGGAGTAAAGAAACACACCTTGGACAAATCAGAGCAAAGCAAAATGGATCCATGGGTCCACAAACAAAAGAAAACTACCTAAACTTACCGCCAGCCACCATCTACCCTCATGAGGACCCACAGGACAGTGTTACTGATGAAAGGCGGTGCGAGAGGCGGCCCCGGGGGGTCGGCCTGAACCTGGACAGACCCCCTGGCACGCCCATCTTTGGCGGGAATCCTTCCCGTGCTCTCCCAAAGGCAGTGGCCAATGTTTCCATACCAAGAGACGTCGGGAACCGCCCTATCCAAGCTATAAAAGGAGGAGGGGAGCCCCCCATTCAACACACCACCAAGACCATCAACACCTTCTCTTGAAGATGTAGCACTCTACTCCATGGCGAAGCTCTGCCTAGGCTAGTGCTTAGAATAGGGGGGGAGGGAGTAGCTCAAAGGAGTACTGAGTTCCTTAGCACTCTGCTCCGGTTATGTACCTCTACGGATGCTGGTTCCTTCTGAGTAAAGTAAGTGAGTGTTCGTAATTCCTTCTTTGATTCTTTAAGGTTTCTTGAGGATCTTTAAGGCTTCATCTACGAAGCGATCGACCCGAGGGAAGAGGACGCTCAGTTTGCAAGAGCGGTTTGAACAAATCCTCAACAGGTATTGCCCGTGGCATCCAAGTTCTAATCATTCCGCTTTCGAGTGCATCCACCTGCGTAGAGCTCTGGGGGCTCCCCCACTCAAGATAGGATGGAAAAAAGCTCATGAAGGAAGGTGGCAGAACTACTCGAGCGACTATATGTACGAAAATTAAGTCCCGATTCAAGGAGGTTTTTTGAGGTCCTTACACCTAAATTCCGGTAACACGCCGAGTCCTGGTCATCGACTAGTTCTACGTGCAGCTTGTTACTGAAGGGGTCATTACACCCATAATCTAGTAACACGCCGAGTCCTGGTCATCGACTAGTTCTACGTGCAGCTTTGCCACGCGGCCGTCGATTCCCGATGGCCGAGCCACGACGCGCCGGCGACGCCGCGCTCTTTCCGCGACCTTGTCCCAGCTGCGCCTCCCTCCATTATGTCACGCCCAGCTCCACCTCCCCTTCCCTGTGCGCCTATAAAAGGGTTGTACCGAGCCCCTGCTCACACGCGCCCGAGTACCACGACCACGCCATTAGCGCCGCCACTCGACCTCGCCGTCGAGTCCCACTTTCCGCTCCTCCTCCGCCCAAACCGAGGCTCTAAACGGGTCGCCCTCGACCTGCTGGTTCTCCTTGACTTCCCCACGCCGCCCTCCCTCGCCGGAGGGCATGCGGACTTGTCGATCTGGCGACTGGTTAGCCCTAAGACTATATTCGAGTAGCTCTGTGCTACTCTAACCTTCTTCCGCAATGGGGGAAAGAGGTCTACCCTCCTGGAAGGGTAGCTCCTGCGTGTAGGCCACAAGGCGGGACTCGTAATCGAGTAGTTAGGAGGGCTCAAAGCCCTTCCAGTACACGAAACATCCTTGCGGCGTAGATGTTATCGTTAAACCTAGATGGCTGCTCCACAAGAATTCGATGTGGCCGTCGAGTTGCGACTGGTTTTTAAGGGCGGGGGCCGCCCGGCAAGCGGTGGCTCCCGCATCTCCGAGTCCTTTTCGGAGCCGACTTGAAGTCCAAGTAGCGGTGGAATCCGAGTAGGAGTCGAAAATGGGGGCCCCCCGAGAAGCGGTGGCGCCCGCTTCATTGGTCTTGAGCAGCAAATCCAAATCCTTCTCCAAGTCGGAGAGGGATTTAGATCGTGGGGTTTTTTCAGATCGGTTTGAATCCAATCCGAGTTGATCTGGTGCGTGACGAGTGGAAGTTGCGTTGAGAACGGGCATCTTTTCGATCTGCTGGGCTAGATCGGGAAGCAGCATGTCATCGAGGTTGTCAATGAAGTCGTCTAGATTGCTGCTTGAAGTTGGTGAAGAGGTCTCCGGCTCCTTGGAGTTAGCTAGGTGGCTGTTGAAGCCATCCAAATCGTCGGCGATGCAGATCCATGAGCTGAAGATGAAGGTCGTGCCCTCGTCGAGCACAACGCTGGTGAAGTTGAACGATGCCATCGAGTTCTCCGGTGGATCTTCGATGAGCACCCCGACCTGGCGCGCCAGCTGTCGATGTTTTACCGCCACGCCCAGCGAGGGATACCCCCAAGATGGTGAGTTTGTAGGTAGGGTGTCGCCGAGATCTGGAACTCGAAGGTGCAAAGGAACGCAAGGTTTTAGACAGGTTCGGGCCGCGAGAGCATAATACCCTACGTCCTGTGTGGTTTGGATTGCCTTTGATAATGATTGTCTCCGAGAGGGTGCCTGTCCGCCCTTATATAGTCCGGGGGGATAGGTTTACATGGAACTCCTAGTCGGGTACAAGCCTAGGAGTCCTACCCGACTACTTCTTGGGTAGTTTCTATCCGACTCCGACTAGTCTAACTACTGTACGAGTAATCCTAATGCATTACGAGTAGTTACAATAGATGTAGGGCGTGGGCCATGTCCCATCCCGTATCTTAGGAAAAAGTATGCCACGTGTACAGTCCCGTGTACCCGGGTCTGACAGGAAATGTAGTTGAATAGTGAAAGGTAAAGTGAAGTCGAAGATGTAGTCGAGGTAGGCGATGATATAGCCATAACAGTCAGAGATGTAGTCGTAGTAGTCAGAGATGTATTGAAGCAATCGGAGATGCATTCAAGGTAATCAAAGATGCAGTGTAGTCGAAACTGTAGTCGTAGTAGATGGAGGTATAGTTGAAGTAGTCGAAGATAATGTCAAAGCAGCCGGACATGTAGTCGAAGTAGTCGATGATGCAGCCATAGCAGTCGGAAATGTAGTCGTGGAGGTTAGAAATGTACTTGAAGCAGTCGGGGATAGAGTAGAAGTACTCAAAATGTAGTCGTGGTAGTCGGAGTTGTAGTCGAAGCGGTCGGAGATGTAGTAGTCGAAGGTGTAGTTGAATACCAAAGTTGCAGACCACTAAATTTCCTAGTCACTGCCAAAATTTGAAAGAACTTGGATGAACAGCCTGGGAGTTATGAATTTTCTTGCAACCAGCAGTATTATGTCCATAGTTTATCTATGAATCCTTGAGTTCTAAATCTTCTGCACTTATGACACTCAGCCTTGGAGGTATTGTGGATTCCCAAATTTATGATGGTTCAAGGGACCCGCAACACTCCGAGCGATTTTGGTGCTACTGGTAGCGGACAACCGCAGCAGCCGCCACCACCGCCCAACATGGTTGAAGTAATGGCCGCCCAGACCGAGTTGCTTCGCTAGCATGTTCAAGGGCAACAAGCATTTCAGCAATTCCAGTAGCAGCGGGGTGGGCACAATGTCCACCAACCTCAAGCTGCTGGCTACCTGGACTTCTTGGGCACTCAGCCCCCTCTGTTTCACAAGACGGAGGAGCCCTTGGATGCGAACGCTTGGATTCGCACAATCGATCCAAGTTTTCTCTACTTGTGGTGCCATGTTCCGATGCAAATAAGGCCCATTTTGCCGCGCAACAACTTCACTATACCGCGCGCCTTTGGTGGGACAACTATTTCGCCATGCTCCCAGCTGATCATGTTGTCACTTGGGATGAATTCAAGAATGCATTCAGAGCCCACCATATTCCAGAAGGGCTTATGGAGAGGAAGTTGAATGAATTTCTGGCTCTTACTCAGGGTACCCGCACCGTACTGCAGTATGCCCAGGCTTTCAATAACCTTTGTCAGCACGTGGGCTATCATGCTGACTCCGATGCTAAGAAGCGTGATCGCTTCCGCAGAGGCCTTAGTACCAAACTCAAGAACCGCTTAAACCCCATCAAGGTAGACACTTATAATGAGCTGGTCAATCTGGCAATCACAGGCAGACTGTATTTTGGCTCATCATGCTGAGGAGAAGAGGAAGGCACCAGCTGGACCCTCTAGTGCTCCGCCACAGGGGTATCGTTTGGCACAGAATGCTAGTTCCAAAGCTCCTCAGAAGGCCCCTCAACAAGGGCGTTTGGTTTTCAGGCCCCAACAGCAGCAGGGCGTTGCACGACCCCCTATGCCTCAGCAGATTGGCCCAAGGCCAATTGCTCAGCAGCTAGCTCGTCCGAGCAACACAAATCGTTGCTTTAATTGTGGAGTTCTAGCAACTTTGCACGAGAATACCCCCAGCCTAGGCAGCCAAATCAGGGGCATGTTTCTAAACAGAACAATAAGAACAAGGGCAAAAGATAGACTGTTCATGTTCAGCAAGGAAGGATCAATTTCACTACACTTGCTGATCTTCCAGAAGGTGCACCAGTGATGTCGGGTACATTCTCTATCCACAACAAGCCTGCAATTATATTATTTGATTCTGGTGCATCCCATAATTTTATTAGTGCAAAATTTGGTGCAAATGTGGGCTTGGATTTTTTTCACACAAAAGGGTCATACATGATATCAACACCGGGTGGTAAAATTGCTTCCAACCAAATCATAAGGAACGCACCGATCAAGTTGGGTAGTAAAACTATCAAAACCGACCTTATCCTTTTGGCACTTGAAGGCATGGACATTATTTTGGGGATTAATTGGATGGCTCTGCACATGGTTACATTAGATATTTCTGCCCGAGCCGTGGAAATAAACTCACCCAGTCACGGAGCCACTACTCTTTACCTACCTTCTCGGGAATGCATAGATTCCTGTGCTTTCACAATGGAAGGAGTCAAACCAGAAGATATTCCAGTGGTATGTGAGTTCACCGATGTTTTTCCGGATGACTTGTCAGGAATGCCACCGGATAGGGACATTGACTTCATTATCGAACTGCAGCTAGGCACTGCACCTATCTCAAAAAGACCCTATAGAATGCCACCCAAGGAGTTGGCCGAAATGAAACTACAACTGCAGGAACTTTTAGATAAAGGTTTCATTCGTCCTAGTGTATCACCTTGGGGTTGCCCAGCCCTATTTGTGAAGAAGAAGAATGATAGTTTGAGGCTGTGTGTGGACTACCAACCTCTCAATGCGGTAACAATAAAAAATAAATATCCATTTCCCCGCATTGATGTTCTCTTCGATCAATTAGTGGGAGCTAGAGTCTTCTCAAAAATTGATCTTCGCTCTAGCTATCATCAGATCAAGATTCATCCAAGTGATATCCCTAAGACTGCCTTTTCCACACGATACGGATACGAACTCTTCGAGTTCCTCGTCATGTCTTTCGGGCTCACAAATGCTCCTGCCTACTTTATGTATCTCATGATTTCGGTATTCATGCCCGAACTTGACAAGTTCGTTGTGGTTTTTATTGATGACATCCTTATTTATTCCAAGAATGAGGAATATCACGCTAAGCACTTGCACATTGTTCTCCAATGTCTTAGAGACATTGTTCTCCACGCTAAGCACTTGCTATGTTTTCCAAGTGTGCATTCTGGCTGGATAGTGTAAAATTTTTGGGCCACACTATTTCCAGTGAAGGCATAGCCTTTGATCCTAGCAAAGTACAAGAGGTGATGGATTGGAAACCTCCCACCTCCGTCCATCAGATTTGTAGTTTTCTTGGTTTAGCGGGTTATTATTGCCGCTTTATTCCGGATTTCTCCCGAATTGCTGAGCCTATGACCGAACTATTGAAGAATGGAGTAAAGTTTGTGTGGAGCGAGAAATGTGAAAAAGCTTTCCACACTCTTCAGGAACACCTGACTACAGCCCCAGTCTTAGTTCAACCTGATAACACCAAGCCATTCGATGTTTATTGTGACGCGTCTGGTACTAGTCTTGGTTGTGTGCTTATGCAAGACAATCGAGTCATTGCCTATGCTTCACGAGCTCTTTGACCTCATGAGCAAAATTATCCAACACATGATCTTGAGCTGGCAGCTGTCGTTCATGCTCTAAAGATATGGAGACACTATCTTATGGGCACTCATTGCAATATCTACACCGACCATAAAAGTCTCAAATATATCTTCACCCAAGCCGATCTGAATATGAGGCAAAGAAGATGGTTGGAATTGATCAAAGATTATGATCTTGAGGTGCACTATCACCCAGGAAAGGCTAATGTAGTCGCAGATGCGCTAAGCCGCAAGGCTCATTGCAATTGCTTGTCATGAGATGAGGACACTCAATTTGGAAATGATTCCCCAAGGCACTTTAAATCATATCTCTATCGAACCAACCCTTCATGATCAAATCAGCATGGCACAATTACATGATGAAGGTGTTAAAATCATCAAGCAAAAACTCTCTCAAGGAGAGGAGAATATAAATATTTTCGCCAAGACAACAATGGAGTTCTATGGTTTGAATCTCGCATAGTGGTTCCAAAGAATCATAACCTCCGAAAATAAATTCTTGACGAGGCACATCTTTCCAAGTTCTCTATTCACCCGGGTAGTAGCAAAATGTATCAAGATCATAGGCAAAACTTTTGGTGGACTAGATTGAAAAGGGAAATTGCCAAGTATGTCTCGGAATGTAACACGTGTCAGAGGGTTAAAGCTAGCCACTTGAAAGTAGCCGGTACACTTCAACCCTTGCTTATACCATCATGGAAATGGGAAGACATAAGTATGGATTTCATTGTTGGATTGCCCAACACCTCCCAAAAGCATGATTCCATATGGGTTATCGTGGATAGACTCACGAAAATGGCACATTTTATTCCGGTACACACAACCTTCACTGCCAAGAAATATGCCGAGATTTACCTCGATCACATTGTTTGTTAACATGGAGTAACCAAGACGATTATTTCAGATCGTGGTGCTCAATTCGTAGCACATTTTTGGGAACACTAACAAGCTTCTCTTGGCACCAAACTGATCCAAAGCTAGCTTACCATCCCCAAACAGATGGGCAAACCGAGAGAGTAAATCAAATACTACAAGACATGCTTAGAGCTTGTGTCATCCATTATGATAAAAGTTGGAACAAATGCTTACCCCTAGCAGAGTTCTCTTATAACAATAGCTATCATGCATGTTTGAAAATAGCACTGTTTGAGGCCTTGTATGGTCCCAAACCGGGGAACGTAAAATATTTGGACCAGACTTGGTAATCAAGGCAGAGGAAAAAGTAAGAGTAATACAGGAGAATCTAAGAGTTGCACAGTCTAGGCAAAAGAGCTATTTTGATAAAAGGAGAAAGCCTTTGCAATTTGAAGTTGGTGACATGTCTACCTTCAGCTTTCACGAACCAAGGGTGTGCAAAGGTTTGGAGTGAGAGGGAAGTTAGCTCCCCGATATGTTGGTCCTTATGAAATCACCGAAATTTGTGGACCCGTGGCCTATAGAGTGCGACTACCCCCTCCGCTTGCAGCCATCAATGATATCTTTCATGTCTCTCAACTCAAGAAGTGTATTCGAGTGACAACAAAAATTGTTGAACAAAAGGAAATATTGGTAGAACTGGACCTCTCTTATAATGATTATCCTATCAAAGTTCTTGATCAAAAGGAAAGGGTCACTAGAAGAAAAGTGGTTAAAATGTATAAAATCCAATAGAGCCATCACACCGAAGAGGAAGCCACATGAAAATTGAAACCTATCTAAATCAAAATTTCCACAGTTTTCTAAATTCGCCCAAAGGTACACGCACTTTCTACACTAGGCATACTTATCCGAATCTCGGGATGAGATTCTTTTTAAGGGGGGAAGGTTGTAACACCCTAGGTGTTTAGAACCCTAAGCAAGAAAATCTAAGCATAGCATCATGCATAATAACCTAGAATCATTGAAATAATGCATCTAATTATGTGTGTGCATATGCATGTGTATGAATGTGTATGTGCATGTGTATGGATGTGTGTATGTGAGATTTGTTCCTTTTGTGTTTATAACCTTTCATGCTCCACTTTTTATGAAAAATGTAGCATAAAAACACACTCATATTTTAGTACCTTACAAAGTGTACTTAAAACACCTTTTGCAAATTCAAAGAACACAAGAAATGACTAGTAATTAAAATCCTAGTAGTCTTGAATTTAAAATAACCTTTAAGCTGTGGCTCAAATAAACTTTTAGCTAAAACAAAAGTTGTAGATTTTAAAATTCCCTACAACTTTTGTGTTCAAAGTTTTTCAAGTTTCTGTAGAAACAAATCTTGATTAATGTAGATGTATCTTGACTTATTTTCTATGCCCTGTATCTTGCACACTAAAACTTGAAAAATTTACAGTAGACTCACCATAAGTTTAGGAATACTCAGTAAAATGTTGAGCACCATGTTTTGCATGGTTTGTTCTGTATAAATGGATCTTGATCCTAACAGTAGCTGTTTAATGTATTTTTTATGATTAATCTGCTGAATGAAAATAGCTGGAAATTTTACAGTGAGTTTGTACTTAAGTAATGTGGTCTACATAAAAATCTCATCACCAGAAACTATCTCTACGAGTTGTTTTGTTTCAATCCATGCTTACTTTTGAAAAATGGCCGTTTATGAAATGATAAAACCACTCACTTACTTAATGAAGTTAATTAATGTAGATACTACTAAATAAATAATTGCCCAAGGAAAAGAAAATGAAGTGCTTTACAACTTGACTTGAGTTTTGTTGAATTACAACTTTATAGAGAAATAAGTTATTTATCTTGTACCATTAAAACAACTCATACATATGCATTCATATAGAATCGAACACTCTCACCGACAGAACTTACGAGCTGGTGCCCGAGTCCGAGAGTGAGCAGCGTGAAGGTCAAGTTAATCTAACTGAAGTTGCTGAAGACCCGAACCAAAGTTCGGAAGAGCCCAAAGCTAGCTTTGCTCAGGAAGGAAAGCCCCGGAGCATAACCCCTATTTTTTTTAAACTTATGAAACTTTTATTTATATATGGTATTGTGCACTAAGTTTGTAGGAGTGGATTGAAACCCTAGATGCATGATCCTAGGTACCTATGATATGAACACTAGTATGTGTCGGTCGTTAGATTGCATGCTAATAGGGCTCCGGTAAAAGTCGAGAGATTTCCTGTCACTCGCGAGATATAGGAGTTGCTTGTTTTACCTATGTTGAAATCATAAGATCGACGGACGAGACTATGTTACGATATTCCTGTTGATGATTGAGGCCCCCTCTGTTTAGCGAAAATGCTAAGGTCGCGGTGTGTGGTAGTGGTGGTTATGTTTTTGAACGTACTAACCACATGCCGAGAATATGGTAATTGGTAAGCTTAAGTACCTGATTGAACTAGTGCGTGGACATACCTCCCACCGTCTTGACACCGTTCCCATGGGCACATGGTGAGTGCAAGAGCAGCCACGGCCCGGCTTCGTTCCGTAGTTCGTGGACCTCTGTACTCGAGGATGGTGGCCCTGATCCATGTAACGGTAATAAAGGGGAAAAGTTGCACGTGTGACTTTGTGAGTAACCACGTGACGTGTGTTTAGGTTTCCCTTGCAAGGTTAAGAAATTCGATTGGAATCATCCGTTTCTCGCGGCCATTGAGACTGCTTAACCCTTTTACCATATAGAGTAAGAAGAGAAACAATGATGATGATTAATCTGGTTGGATGCTCACTTAATTATTTTCCACCATGCGTGATTTGGATAGTTGCTTACCTAGAATAGTTAATCAAATAGAACTTGATGCTTAAACTTGAAAGCAAGGACTCACTCTTAGATGCTTTTTGGCAAAAACTACCCTCAGCCGAAAGCCTTGCATGTCTAGGAGTCAGCTAAGTATATACCACTAGTCGGGTAAGCCTTGCCGAGTATTAGTATACTCAGCCTTGCTTGTGGCTTTATTTTCAGGTGAGACCTTTGAGCACATGGTTGCTAGTTTTAATTGGCCATGTACTCTTCCTTCTGGTTGGTCGGTGGAATGGGATACGTCCCTAGCCAACAATGATAACGCTGAATGATGTCATGTACCGGCTTCATCATGATATCTTGTATCGTTGTTAGAACTATCGTTTATTTTCTGCTGCACTAGTAAACTCTGAAAGTACTTGTTTATGCATGAATTCGAACTTGGTTTGTAATAATAATTCATGTTGAACTCTATGATGTAAAATTTGTGGATTGTTGTAATCTCTGGGCTCACCTTCGTGTGGGTTGTATGTATGCATTGTTTCGATCGAAATTTGAGTGGTTGCATCGGGATGTTACCCGACAGACTGTCGTTTTACTCCGTTTTAAGTGCGTGTTAGCCCAGATTGCCTCCATGGTGATGATTAGCGCACTTAAGCCGGAATAATTCGGGCGGTTCTACCACATGCTTCCTCGACAAACTCTGAGAATTTCTCCTCAGAGCAGTCGGCTGCCATGCCATCTGCTAGTGGTCTCTGAGATGTATCCAGAGATCTTCTGTGGGGCTTAACGAAGTCGCTCAAGCAACATCCTCTCACTTACTACCCTCTCTTCTAGAGGATCCACCATGTCTATGAATACTTGCGCCACACTGTTGAGCTCTTTAAGTTCTTTATCTTTCTGCTCCTTCTTAGCGGCCATGTCCCGGATCTGTGTCGAACACTCTACGAGTTGCATATCTGCATCTTAGAGTGCTTTGATCAGCTTCCCTGCATCATCTGAATGACGGTACACAAGATTCTTCAAGTTAGTGATCTCGTCATGCTTATTTCTTATGATATTATTAAGTTCTGCAAGCAAAATGAGACAAAGAAGTACGCGTACGAGTTTAGATACTACTTTCCGCGGATGTCAAAACAAGATAAAGCAGTCGACAGAGTATCACCTCGGGGAGTCTTGGCTTGCAGTGTGTTCTTTTCCTTGAGATCTTCAATCTCCTTCTTCAGCAGCCAGACCTCTCGGGTATGCTCCTATTTGACGGTGTCGAGTTGATTCCTCAACTCGATGTTCTTGTAAATTTGCTCGCCAATTTGGCGATCTTTTTCTTGCAACTGGCAGAACACATCTTCGACAGCTTGGAGCTTGTCCGACTTCTTCCTGGAGTGGTTGGCCAGTTCCTATCCAACAAAAGGAAACAGTTAGAAAAGTTCAAGCAAGTTGACAAAGGCTGTCATCTTCAGTCCAAGACACTTACCGTGGAAAACTTATACAGATCTTTGAAGGTGTCTTGGAACTACTTTAAAGTGGCAGATGTAAGCATCGGATCTTCAATTAGCTCACGCGGAATGACATACTGCCAGTTCGGCGGACCGAAGAAGTACTCGCAGCGCCTTGTCCTTGAGGTGCAGGTTGCTGCTACGGGATATCTGTCACCTCACCCGTAGTGATCAGAAGAGTTCAGGCAAAGTAGATCCTACGGGCGAGAGCGGCTAAATCAACTTACCAGTCCGAATCTCTGGGGCACCTCTTTGGCTGCAGTCCTCTCCCCCATGGTTGGTCCGATCTCCATGTTGGCTCCTCCGGCATCCACGACGATAGGCTCTGGGGGCTCCTGCGGCACCGACGACTCGACAAGACTGGTTGTCGCCAATACCTCACTTGACGTTGCAACATCCGACTGCTTTTATGGCTCGGGGGTTGGAATCTCCGCGGCGTTGCCAGGCTCCTCCAAGCCCAGAGCAGAGGAAGGGCTACATAGAATAAGCAACAACATGTTCTATCATTTATGAAAAGCTCTTACCTAGGGGTTTCTTCATCATCACCACCTGGCGAAGCGCTTGCCCTACACTTCTGGGTAGTAACCCAGGGCTTCTTTAGGTGACTTGGCAAAAGATCACCACCAGGAGAGCTTGCGCCTTCCCGGGAGGTCTTCATGGATTTTCCCTTGATCACCTCAGCCAGGGTGCGGTCCGAGTCAATTTCATCACCCTCCTGTTCCTCGCTTGATGCTGCGAAGGCAAGAGGATGGGTGGAACACATCAAGTGGCTTGGGCGCTCGATGTTTGGCATAGGAGGCATACTCCTATACACATTTACATCATCCTGAAGTAATATTCTAAGATTCGTTAGTGCAAAAGCATATTAAAGGATATCAAAGGTACTCGACAGAATGATATGACTACATACCCCTACTTGTTTGAGAGGATTTTTCACTGAGTAAAGACTTGGCATATACGGGACGGTTTCAGCGCCCATGAGTACCTGGCTTACTCGCAGCAAGGCTTCACCTTTTTCAATGCACTCTACAGAAAATCAAGACGGATCTGAGACACCAAGGTACTCGAACCCAAAGCGTTTGCGCTTCTGCAAAAAGGACGGTGTCAGACCCAGGCACACGGGACTGTTCACGTGGCGTACTTTTCCTAGAATACGGGATGGGGCATGGCCCACGCCCTACATCTGTTGTAACTACTCGTAGTGCAGTAGGACTACTCATATAGTAGTGAAACTAGTCGGACACGGTAGGAAACTACTCGAGAAGTACTTGGGTAGGACTCCTGGGCTTGTACCCGACTAGGACTTCTATGTAAACCTGTCCTCCCGGACTAAATAAGGGTGGACAGGGACCCCCTAAAAACAGAGGAGATCACCCGATCACCATCAAAGGCAATACAAACTACACAGGACATAGGGTATTACGCTCTTGGCGGCCCGAACCAGTCTAAACCTTTTGTTCCTTGCACCTTCGAGTTCCTGATCTTGGCGACACCCTACCTACAAACTCACCACCTCGGGGGTATCCCTCAGTGGGCGTGGTAGTTAAACACCGACAGTTGGCGCGCTAGGTAGGGGCGTTCATCGAGCATCCACCAAAGAATTAGATGGCAACATCCAGTGTCTTCCACTCGGAATCTGCCCTCGAGGTCTAAGCGCCATGGCAAAACCATGCTGATTAGTCGCACCCCCGGCGGAGGCCCCGGGAACCAGAGGAACGACGGCCGCCAGCGCAACGAGGGCCACCTGTCCGCGTGTGGCAACGATGATCCAGAAGTACAACTATCTACTCGCCAACCTCGCAACCAGCGTGGCGCAAGGCCTCAAGGAAAAGCTCGACTGGAGGCTAGCCTTCATGACGCTCCCACGATCAACCTCAGGCAGAAGATCAATGACGGCCGCGATGCGTGGTATATTATCGAAGCAAGGAGAAGGGATCGTATCGGCCAGTACCACGACGACGACGACAGCGACCGCTTCCCCGCCTTCACCTCCAACATCACCGACAAATCCTATCCAAAGGAGTTCAAACCAGTCGGGATCCCCAAATATGACGGTAAGCAGGACCCGCACCAGTGGACTCGATGCTACTCTGTTGCTATTGAAGTTTCAGGGGATCCAACTCCACAAAAGCTCTCTACTCCCCGATAGCTCTGGAGTCTGCACCTCTCACTTGGCTTGAAAGCCTCAAGCCAAACTCCATCGACTCGTGGGAGGACCTCAAGCGGGCCTTCATCGACAACTTCCAAGGATCCATGATCAGAGCGGGCACTCGCCACGATCTATCCCAGGTGAAGCAAGAGATGAACGAGACCCTAAGGTCCTACACCCGGTGTTTCTTCAAGATGCGCGCCACCATCGCCAACATCAGCGACGAAGACATCATCCGCTGCTTCTAGAACAGGCTCTTCTTGATGCACATGTACCATGACTTCGGACGCAATCGCCCGACTTCTACCGTGGAGTTGCATGACATGATGGCACGATGGGCTGACCATGAGGACGAGGAGAATGACCGCAGGGCGCAGAAGTAGACCCTACGCGAAATCCTCTTTGTAGAGCCGTGTGGCAGAACCGTCCAAATTAATCCGGCTTAAGTGCACTAACCATCACCATAGAGGCAATCGAGACTATCATGCACTTAAAATGGAGTAAAATGACAGTCTGTCAGGTAACATCCTGATGCAACCACTGCAATTTCAATCGAAACAATGCATACATAGAACCCACATGAAGGTGAGCCTAGAGATTAGAACAACCCTTAAATTTTACATCATAGAGTTCAACATGAATTATTATTAAAAACCAAGTTCAAATTCATGCATAAACAAGTACTTTTCAGAGTTTAATAGTGCAGTGGAAAATAAACGATAGTTCTAATGACGATACAAGATATCATGATGAAGCCCGTACATGACATCATTCAGCGTTAACTTCGTTGGCCTGGGACGGATCCCATTCCACCGACCAACCAGGAGGAAGCGTACACGGCCAAGTCAAACTAGCAACCATATCCTCAAACGTCTCACCTGAAAACAAAGCCACAAGCAAGGCTGAATATACTAATACTTAGCAAGGCTTACCCGACTAGTGGTATATACTTAGCCGACTCCTAAACATGCAAGGCTTTTGGCTGAGGGTAGTTTTTCCAAAAATCATCTAAGAGTGAGTCCGTGCTTTCAAGTTTTAGCATCAAGTTCTAGTTGATTAACCATTCTAGATAAGCAACTATCCAAATCACACGTGGTAGAAAATAATTAACTGAGCCTCCAACCAGATTAATCAGCATCATTGTTCCTCTTCTTACTCTATGTGGTAAAAGGGTTAAGCAGTCTCAATGGCCGCGAGAAATGGACGATTCAAATCGAATTTGTTAACCTTGTAAGGGAAACCTAAACACACATCATGTGGTTACTCACAGAGTCACACGTGCAACTTTTCCCTTTCTTCCCGGGTTGTGGATCAGGGCCATCCCCCTCGAGTACAGAGGTCCACGAACCACGATACGACGCTGGGCCGTGGCTGCTCTTGCACTCACCATGTGCCCATGGGAACGACTTCAATATGGTGAGGATATTGTCCACTCATCGATCCGATCAGATACTTAAGCTTACCGATTACCATATTCTCGGCATGTGGTTAGTATGTTCAAAAACGTAACCACCACTACCACACACCGCGATCTTAGCATTTTTACTAAACAGACGGGGCTTCAATCATCAACAGGAACATTGTAACATAGCCCCGTCCGTCGACCTTATGATTCCAACATAAGTAAAACAAGCAACTCCTATATCTCGCGAGTGATAGGAAATCACTCAACTTTTACCGGAGTCCTATTAGCATGACAATCTCGCGACTGACACCGACTAGTGTTCATAGCATAGATACTGGGATCATGCAACTAGGGTTTCAATCAACTCCTACAAACTTAATGCACAATATCATATAAAAATAAAAGTTGCATAAATTTAAAAGTAGGGGTTATGCTCCGGGGCTTGCCTTCTTGAGCAAAACTTGTTGGGGGTTCTTTCGAACTTTGGTTCGGGTCTTCAGCAACTTCAGTTAGATTAAATTGAGCTTTACGCTGCTCACTCTTAGACTCGGGCACCAGCTTGTAGGTTCCCTCGGCGAGAGTTGTCGATTCTACATGAATGCATATGTATGAGTGGTTTTGATGGTATAAGATAAATAAGTATTTCACTGTAAAGTTGTAATTCAACAAAACTCAAGTTAAGTTGTAAAGCACTTCATTTCCTCTTCTCTGGGCAGTCATTTATCGACTACTTATCTAAATTAACTAACTTCATTAAGGAATTGAGTGGTTTTGTCCTTACATAAACGGCCATTTTTCAAAAGTAAGCATGGATTAAAACAAAACTACTCGTAGAGACAGTTTCTGGGGTAGAGATTTTTATGTCGAGCACATTACTGTCCAAAAATCATTCACAGCACTGTCCTAGATCAAGAGATACATTTATGGGATATTTAAAACAAGATTCATCTTAGCCCAAGTTATAGTTTGTAACTAGTCATCCATCTGTGCAAAATAGTCGGATTCATCAAGAGGGTCACAACAAATTTTAGTTTGCATTTTTCTCATTTTTCTATGATTTCAAATTGATTTTACATGTGACAGTCTCTTGAAAACAAAACGTACTCGGGTTCTCGCAGATAGGTCCTTGGATCTAACAGAAAGGACCCTAACAAGAACTTGGTGATTGCAATGTAGTCCCTGGGCGGGGCTGGGCTGTTCCCAGCCAAAATCCGGCGAGGGAACTAGTCGGCGGTGAGCGGAAAGGGGTGGGGGAGCACGAGGAGGTCGAGGGAAACCTGTTTGTGCTTGATTGGGGCTGGGGTGGCCGGAGTTGGACTACCGGCGGTGAGCAGAAGCTCCGCCGAGGTGCGGGCGACGGGCAGTGGTAGTCCGGCGAGGGAGGGCGGAGTGGGAAAGTTGGGGAGTACCAGCAGGTCGAGGGAGACCCGTTTAGAGCTTCGGTTTGGGCGGACGATGAGCGGAAAGTGGGGCTCGACGGTGAGGTCGAGTGGCGGCATTAATGGCGGGGTGGTGGTGGTTCTCGGGCGCGTGTGAGTAGAGGCTCTGTGCAGCCCTTTTATAGGCGCACAGGGGGAGGAGGAGGAGCTGGGCGCGATACAATGGAGGGAGGTGCAGCCGGGACAAGGTCACAGCAAGGGAGCGGCGTCGCCGGCGCGTTGTGGCTCGGCCGTTGGGAATCGACGGCCACGTGGAGCACGTGAGCTGGCAGGGGCGGGATACGGGGCAGGGCAAATCGCCGGCAGCAGGCCCGGTCGGCGGCTGGTGAGGGCCCGTTGGTGGTCTCGCCTTGGCACGGCTTGTCAGGGTAGGCATCGTCGGCCAGGTGGCCGGCGGCCGCTGCCCCTCGATGAGATAGAACATGGGAGGGGAGAGAAGAGAGAGAGAGAGAGAAGGGCTGGGATTCAAATTAAATTCTCTCAAAATTTCAATTTTTGAGAAGACTCTATCTCCCACTAATTGATCGAAGAGAACATCAATGTGTCGAAGTGGATATTTATTTTTGATTGTCACCGCATTAAGAGGTCGGTAGTCCACACACAGCCGCAATCTATCATCCTTCTTCTTCACAAATAGGGCTGGGAAACCCCAAGGTGATGCACTAGGATGAATAAAACCTTTATCTAAAAGTTCCTGCAATTGTAGTTTCAATTCGGCCAACTCCTTGGGTGGCATTCTATAGGGTCTTTTTGAGAAAGGTGTAGTGCCTGGCTGCAGTTCGATAATGAACTCAATGTCCCTATTTGGTGGCATTCCTCGCAAGTTATCCGGAAAAACATTGGCATACTCGCACACCACTGGAATATCTTCTGGTGTGACTCCTTCCATCATGAAAGCATAGGAATCTATGCATTCCCGGGAAGGTAGGTAAAGAGTAGTGGCTCCGTGACTAGGTGAGTTTATTTCCATGGCTCGGGAAGAAATATCTAATGTAACCCCGTGCAGAGCCATCCAATTCATCCCCAAAATAATGTCCATGCCTTCAAGTGCCAAAAGGATAAGGTCGGTTTGGATAGTTTTACTACCTAACTTGATCGGTACATGCCTTATGATTTGGTTGGAAGCAATTTTACCACCTGGTGTTGGTATCATGTATGACCCTTTTGTGTGACAAAAATCCTAGCCCACTTTTGCACCAAATTTTGCGCTAATAAAACTATGGGATGCACCAGAATCAAATAATATAATTGCAGGCTTGTTGTAGATAGAGAATGTACCCGTCATCACTGGTGCACCTTCCATGCTGAACATGAACAGTCTGTCTTTTGCCCTTGTTCTTATTGTTCTGACTAGAACCTTGCCCTTGATTTGGCTGCCTAGGCTGGGGGCATTCTCGTGTAAAGTGACTCGAACTCCCACAATTAAAGCAACGATTGGCGTTGCTCGGACGAGCTGGCTGCTGAGCAATTGGCGTTGGGCCAGTCTGATGAGGCATAGGGGTTCGTGCAACGCCCTGATGTTGTGGGGGCCTGAAAACCCAATGCCCTTGTTGAGGGGCCTTCTGAGGAGCTTTGGATGTAGCATTGAACCGTGTCCAGTAGACGACCTCTTCTGCTCATCCCCTTCGTCAGCTCTTCTACACCAAACGATACCTTTGTGGCAGAGCACTAGAGGGTCCAGCTGGTGCCTTCCTCGTCTTCTTAGCACGGTGAGCCGAAATACAGTCTTCCTGGGTGATTGTTAAATTGACCAGCTCATTATAAGTGTCTACCTTGATGGGGTTTAAGCGGTCCTTGAGCTTGGTACTCAGGCCTCTGTGGAAGCGATCACACTTCTTACCATCGGAGTCAGCGTGATAGCCCGCGTACTGACAAAGATTATTGAAAGCCTGGGCATACTAAAGTACGGTGCGGGTACCCTGAGTGAGAGCCAGAAATTCATTCAACTTCCTCTCCATGAGCCCTTCTGGAATATGGTGGGCTCTGAATGCATTCTTGAATTTCTCCCAAGAGACAACATGGTCGGCTGGGAGCAGGGCAAAATAGTTGTCCCACCAAAGGCGCGCGACACCGCAAAGTTGTTGCGCGGCAAAACGGGCCTTATTTGCATCGGGGCATGGCACCACAAGTAGAGAAAACTTGGACTCGATTGTGCGAATTCAAGCGTCCGCATCCAAGGGCTCCTCCGTCTTGTGAAACAGAGGGGGCTGAGTGCCCAAGAAGGTCAGGTAGCTAGCAGCTTGAGGTTGGTGGACATTGTGCCCACCCCACTGCTGCTGGAATTGCTGAAATGCTTGCTGCCCTTGAACAAGCTGGCGGAGCAACTCGGTCTGAGCGGCCATTACTTCAGCCATGTTGGGTGGTGGTGGCGGCTGCTGCGGTTGTCCGCTACCACTAGCACCAAAACCGGTCAGGGTGTTGCAGGTCCCTTGAACCATGTGCAAGGTTTAAATTATTCATTAATTCGGGAATCCACAATACCACCAAGGATGAGTGTCATAAGTGCAGAAGATTTAGAACTCTAGGATTCACAGATAAATTATGGACAACATACTACTGGTTGCAAGAAAAATCGTAACTCCGAGTCTGTTCACCCAAACTCATACAAATTTTGGCAGTGATTAGGAAATTTAGTGGCCTACAACTGTGGTATTCCAATACACCTCCAACTACTACATTTCCGACTACTTCAACTACATATTCGATTACCACGACTACTTCTCCGACTACTACGGCTGCATCACCGACTACTTTGTCTACATTTCCGTATACCAGGACTACAACTTCATATGCTACGGCTTCGCCATCGACTACATCGACAACATCTCTGACTGCATTGACTACTATACGGCTACTTTGACCATATCACCAACTTCTTCCTTACATCTACTATTCCATTCGACTATATCTCCGACTGCTTCGACAACATCTACCACGACTTCAACTACATCTTCGACTCCTTGAACTTTACCTTCGTCTGCTACAGCTACAGTTCGACTACACGGCATCTTCGTCTACTTCGATTGCATATCCGACTCCTTCAACCTTATCTCCTGCTACTACGACTTAATTTTTGACTGCATTGCAATTTTGACTACTTCGACTACCCTCCGACTGCACCAAATTCATCTCTGCCTACTACGACTACGTCTCCGACTGCTTCAGTTGTACCTATGTGTACTACGACTACAACATCGACTACACTGCTTCTATACTACGTCGACTGCATCCCCAACTGCTTCAGTTACACTGTCGTTTACTACGACTACATAATGGCCTGCTTTTACTGCATCTCCGACTAGTACGACTACTTTTTTGATACATCGACTACGGTTCCGACTGCTTGAGCTGCACCTCTGATTACTACGACTACCTGTTCGGCCACTTTGACTACATCTTTGCTTCATTTTGGCAGTTCTTCAGCAGACGGAGCTATAGTATTTTGCCTATAACTCTGACTACAAAAGTCCAATGATGCTAAAAATTTATAAGCAGCTAGATCAGGAAATTTATGACAACTTTGATATTCACCACACAACCCAGAAATGTAGGAAAACATGGATTAAAAATTCAGACATTTTTCTGCAACAACAGGTCCATCATTTACAACTAGTCCACCAAGCCTTTAAACATGGCCTACACGATTAGGGTGTTCATACGGTCGAGCTACACTCATTACAAAAGAGGTACTCAACTCTCAGTTAGCCTAGTACAACACTTGCCAAAAGTTAGGCAACACTATTGAGGAGTATGTGCATAAGTCCTCCATGGTTATCATCTAGAAATCATCGAGGTCGTTGATGGACGACTCGCTGCGCACGGGGGAGTGAGCTCCCTATGGTGGTGGCAGTGGGCTTCCAACCTTGTAGTCAATCTCGGAGACACCCTCCATCTCCTGGGGCTCCTCATCACCATCCACATCCATTGCATCCGGTGGGGCATGCTGGGCTACCTGTTGTGCATGGTGCATCTCAATGTGCTCATTGGCATCCTCCAACTCGCTGTTGAGATCATGGATCTGCTCCTCCAAGAACTCAATCATGGCATCCCTCTCGCCCATGATAGTGTCATGCTCCTGGATTTGGCCCTCAAGTTGGCCAATACGAGCATCTTTGTCCTCAAGATCCTCGGAAAGCTCCTGAATTTGCTCATCCCTTGTTTTCGCCATCATGTAGTAGGCCTGAGCAAGGTCAGTGGCCTGCACAAGCCCCTGACTCAGAGGAGCCTAGAGACGGTACAATGCATTCATGCACCGCACAGAAAGTCAGGACGGTCTCCTGAGCATGAAAGTCCACCAGGTAGTCCATGTGCTGCACCCTGTCAAGCCACATGGGATCATCGTCCTGGACAGCAGGGAACAAGCCAATGGGAGCTAAGGTGACCTCCACGGGGTGTTGCTCACAAAAGGTGGTGAGCGCCTTCATGGTGGCAGTCTCCCAAGTGTCAGCAAGGCGGCGACCCATAGCATGGATCTCCAAGATGGGACACTACAGGTGTGATGGGGGTGGAAAGGGAGTCATGTGCACTTGGCACCGAGTAACTCCCATCTCCTTGAACTCCCATCTGTCACACCCGATTCTAGAAAGAACCAGATGTATCTCATATGTGCGCCAGGATCATGTTCACACACATATGGTAGACAGAAAGTGTAATATATCAAAGACAATACTCAAAATGTAACTAAATAAAGTATTTAACAATATTACACTCCGTATAAAAGAGACACAAATGTCTTTAAACGATAAACCGTTATACCCTATACGAAGTCTCCAACAACTCTGTCTTCCACAGGCGATGACTGGTGAACGCAGAGCCTAGAACTCCTCGAAGTCGTCGAAGTTCTCCTCTTCAAAGTTCTCTTCTGAACAGCAGGGGCAAGGGTGAGTACTCTTATGGTTGGTACTAAGCAAGTGGGGTGAAAATGCAAGGCCATCAAGGATAGGCTAAGGTTTGTAGCAACGGTCACTTTTAGTTGGTCAAGTATTTATTAACAAGCACCTATTAACTAGGTTTAAGTTTATACCAACCCACTTTAGTAAAATCATAAGGTTCCATCAACAATATCATAACCCACGGATCACAATTTAATCAATCTTTAACTTTCATTATCATGTGAGGGTCCAAGCCACTACACTCTGCAGAGGTTGTACACTTTACCCACAAATCGTGTTCCCCTGAGTCGCCCGGGTTTGCAAGGCCCTTAAACACTTCCGAGGTGAGTGGCGAGGGTACAATACGAAACCTTTACAAAGACATGGCGAGAGCTAGGCAGCCCGCTAGAGTTTCAGTAGCAGTGTGGTCCATAAACCTCCCTAATGGTCAGCTCCTTAGCAAAGGCAGCTACCCCAAGAGGACCGGGCTATGACCCCTATCACCGACCCCCTCCTTGCCATTTCGGTAAGGCCACCAGCAAACTACACATCTAATTAATTGGCTAAGGGCAGAGCCATATGACTTTGTGGTTGCACTGTTCACTTGGGTGGTTCTCCATGTTCCCATTAAACAAAGTTGATCTTGAAATTACGCGATAAAACCACAATATGAAACGTGATCAACATTGCCATAAGAGTAATTCAATACCAATCCCAAAGTTTGCAACTAAGCGAGACTACCCAACATGAATAGTAAACCCAGGTGTTTCAAGGTTTGGGGTAAAAGACTAGGTATGTCCTTAGTATAGGTAACCCATCAAATTTATGCAAGCAACAAAAAAGTAAAGTGAATTATCATGCTGTTGTTGGGATCAAATAGCATATGCAGGAGAGGAAATCCACTTGCCTTCCTCAAACAGCTGCTGATTCTCTTCCTCGTAAGCTTGCTCTTGGTTTTGCTCGAATGTCACGTTGTCTACGCGATCACACAAATAAGCATACACAAACAAATAAGAAACAATACAACAAACAATACAAGCAGAAATTAAAAAGATGATGATTTTATAGTTCCTGATGCAAGGATCATGTGAGCGCAAGAATCGCAGAAATCGGAGTTGAAATGATGAAGATATGACTAAAACAGTGATCTAGGGACCTGACTGCGAGAGTTTTGAACTTCCAGGGGCTAAATCTCAAGAAATTAGGGGCTAAGACATAATTAAACCTTATACAAAGGGTCGGGGTGCAAAACTAGAGGTTCTGGATGGCGGGTACTAATTCTAGAAAAGTCAGGGGTCGGAACAGAAAAAGAAAGGGCTCAACTCTAATTATTCTTCTACTGATCTGGACTGTGGGTTGATTCCTGGAAAACCTAGGAGTCTTTCTGCAAAAGTTTCGGGGAAGGCTACGGTCGGGTGAATCTGGTCCGTTGGATCAGAATCGAGCGGCGGATCGGGCGAATCGGCGGAATAAGGGTCGAGCGAATCGGCGGTGTGAAGTGAAGGTCGGGCAAATCAGCGGAGTAAGGAAAAGGTCGGGCGAATCGGCGGAGTGAAGAGAAGGTCGGGTGAAATCGGCGGGGTAAGGGTCGGGCGAATCGGCGGCGAGCGAGTGCAGCGGTGGACGACCGATGCTTCACTGAATCCGGTGTTCCGGTCAGGCTGGGTTTATGGAGGGAAGGGCGTGGGCGGCACGGCGAAGGTGAGGGTGGTCACTGGATGGTTGTGCGGCGGCTGTAAACTGGCGGCCACGGCGGCGGGCGGAAACAGGGGTCCGGCCAGAAATCGGGTTTGCGGGCAAGGGAGAGAGGGGAATTTGGTGCGGCTTGATGCTCACCAACTCGCGGAACTCCAGCGAGAGTTGAAGACGGCGGAGAAGCTGCGGAACGGCGAGTCGACGGAGAGGCGGCGACACGGGGCGACGGCGTTCCTCCGGTGTGCGACTTTCAGCGGCTTGCGACGGTGTTGAGTAGTGGAGAGTGTTTGAGGATGGCTCTGGTTGCAAAGCGGGGCTGCGGCGGGATTTTATAGGGGCGGTTTGGCCGGGAATAGGGAAGGCGGCGACTCTGGCAAAGGAAAGGGCGGAACCGCGGCTAATAAGGTAAGCCTGCATCGTGGGAAAGAAAGAGAGACGCGGGTGACGGCGCGGAGTCGATCCGGACTCGGGGTACGGAAGGAAGAAGGAAGAGGAAAGGACGGACGATGGCGCAGCGCGCCTGCTGTCACGGCGGAGAAAGGAAACAGAGGAGCGGGAGCGATGCGGAGCAGAGGAAGAAGAAAGGAAAGTGGAAGAAGGCGTCGACAGGTGGGGCCTAGACGTCGGTGAAAGAAAAGGGTCGGGTGAGCGGATTGGGCTGCTGAGTTGGGCCGCGAGAAAAGAAAGGAAGGAGAAAAGAAGGAACAGGCTGGGCTGAAAGAAAGAATAGGAGATGAAAAGAAATAAAGATGCATGCACAATTTTATCTTATGACTTTTATAAAAATACTTTTAAAAATTTTAACTCCTATATTTTTGGGTGTTACAAAACCAACCCCCCTTAAAGAGAATCTCGTCCTCGAGATTTGGAAGGATTAGGGAACAGGTGAGGGAATTCTGCAATCAGTTCATCTTCTCTTTCCTAAGTAGCCTCATCCTCTGAGTGGTGACTCCACTGTACTCTGCACATTTTGATCACCTTATTCCAGGTAACTCTCTGAGACGTTTCCAAGATTCTAACCGGATGCTCTGCATAAGCCAAATCTTCTTGTACATCAAGTTCCTCCAACGGTAACTGCTCCTCAGGCACTCTCAAACACTTCTTTAACTGTGATACGTGAAACACATCATGGACATCTGACAATCGTGCCGATAACTCCAATTGATATGCCACTTCACCTTTCCTTTCCAGGATCTGAAAAGGACCAATATAACATGGTGACAACTTTCCTTTCACTTTGAATCTACGTAAACCTCTGAGGGGTGATACCTTCAAATACACAAAATCTCCAACTTCAAATGTCAATTCCCTTCTTCGTGTATCAGCATAACTTTCCTGTCGTGACTGGGCAGCCTTGAGATTATCCCGGATTATCTGGACTTGTCTATCCGCTTCTTGAAGAATCTCTAGTCCAAAAACTTGACTTTCTCCTGTCTGATTCCAATACAAGGGTGTCCTGCATTTTCTCCCATATAACGCTTCAAATGGGGCCATCTTGAGACTTGCTTGGTAACTGTTATTGTAGGAGAATTCTGCATATGGCAAACTTTTATCCCAACTACCTCCATGCTTTAGGTCACATGCTCTCAACATATCCTCTAATACTTGATTCGTTCGCTCAGTCTGACCGTCTGTTTGCGGATGATATGCAGAACTGAAATTGAGCTTTGTATCCATGGATTCATGTAATTTCTGCCAGAAACGCAATGTGAACTGAGTACCTCGATCAGACACTATCTTCTTTGGAACACCGTGCAGACACACAATTCGTGACATGTATAGTTCTGCTAACTTGGCTCCAGTGTATGTTGTTTTGACTGGGATGAAATGTGCGACTTTTGTCAATCTGTCCACAATAACCCATATCGAGTCGTAACCATCACGAGTACGGGGTAACCCTACAATGAAATCCATACCAATCTCTTCCCATTTCCATTCAGGTACCTTCAATGGCTGGAGTAAACCTGCTGGTCTCTGGTGTTCTGCTTTCACTCTCTAGCACACATCACACAAAGCTACGTGAGTTGCTACGTCTCTTTTGAAACCATACCACCAGTACCTTTCTTTCAAGTCTTGATACATTTTGGTACTTCCAGGATGAATGGAATAAGCGGAATCATGTGCCTCCTTCAAAATAAGTTCACGAAGGTGATCAATTTCGGGTACACAGTCCTCTTTCTGAACCAAACAGTTCCTTGTTCATCTTCGGTGAAATCCTTAGTCTTGCCTAAACCGATTTGAATCTTGATCTCTTTGATCTTAGCATCTATCAACTGTCCTTTTCTGATCTCCTATTCTAATGTAGGTTCCATCTCCATGGTTATGGCTTCCGCTTGTGTGACAATTCCCAAGGTCAGACGTGCCATCTTCCAACATAACTCCTGAGGCATCAATCGAGCAACCATCATATTAGCTTGTCCTTTCCGGCTTAGGGCGTCTGCCACGACATTAGCCTTGCCAGGATGATACTGAATATCCAAATCATAGTCCTTGATTAATTCTAGCCATCTGCGCTGTCTTAGGTTAAGATCCTGTTGCGTGAAGATGTACTTCAGACTCTTATGGTCCATGAAGATCTGGCACTTGTTTCCGATCATGTAGTGCCTCCAAATCTTCAATGCGTGCACGACGGCAGCCAATTCCAAGTCATGGGTAGGATAGTTCTGCTCATGCTTTCTCAACTGTCTTGAAGCATAAGCCACAACTTTGCCTTCCTGCATTAACCCACATCCAAGTCCCATTCGTGAAGCATCGCAGTACACATCAAACCCTTTGTGGATATCCGGCATTATCAACACAGGGGCAGTGGTCAATCTTGTTTTCAGCTCTTCAAAACACTTCTGGCATGTAGCATCCCACTTAAACTCTTTTCCTTTTTCTAACAAGGAAGTCATGGGTTTCACAATCTTTGAGAATCCCTCAATAAATCTGCGGTAATATCCTGCAAGTCCGAGGAAACTTCTGATTTCAGGCACAGACTTCGGTGGATTCCAATTCAGAACATCCAGAACTTTACTCGGGTCTACTGCAATTTCTCCATCTATGATAACATGTCCAAGGAAAGAAACTTCTCTCAACCAAAAATCACATTTGCTCAGCTTGGCATATAACTGATTCTCTCGGAGTTTCTGTAACACTATCCTCAAGTGCTCTTCATGTTCTTCCTCGTTCTGCGAATACACCAAGATGTCATCAATGAACACAACCACAAACTTGTCAAGATATTCCATGAAAACCTTGTTCATGAGGTACATGAAGTACGCTGGAGCGTTGGTCAATCCGAACGACATCACAGTAAACTCGTACAGACCATATCTGGTTGTGAAGGCTGTCTTGGGTATATCCTCTGGTCGGATCCTTAGCTGATGATATCCTGATCTCAGATCAATCTTGGAGAAAACCTTGGCACCTCTCATCTGATCAAACAAATCTTCAATCCGGGGCAGTGGATACTTATTCTTGATTGTCACATCGTTCAGCGACCTGTAGTCTACACACATCCTTCTGCTGCCATCTTTCTTATCGACAAAGATCATGGGTGCTCCCCACGGGGATGAGCTAGGACGGATAAATCCTTTAGCTAACATCTCTTCTATTTGTTTCTTTAGTTCACTTAGATCCTTAACATCCATTCTATAGGGTCTTTTAGAGATAGGTGCAGTACCAGGTAAAAGATCAATACTGAACTCAATGTCACGAACAGGTGGCATACCTGGTAAATCTTCCGGGAAAACGTCGGGGTACTCACTGATAACTCTGATATCTTCCAGAGGCATTCCCTTCATTTGGTTCACTGTCCCAACTCTACTGGGCCAATCTGATGCCACAAACTCTATTTTATCTCCTTGAGGACTTGTCAAGAGCACTGATCTCTTGCGACACTGAATAACACCATCACATCCTGATAACCAATCCATTTCGAGGATCACATCGATGCCGTTAGTCTTTAGGACTATTAGATTGGCTAGGAATTCTATCCCCATAATATTCATGCTGACCCTTGGGCATAAGTGGCTGGCTTTCAATTCCTTGCCCGGGGAGCTTACTAGTAATATTTGTTTCATAGGGCTCATTGGTAAATTATGTTTTGCAGCAAATTGCTCAGTAATGAATGAATGTGATGCTCCAGAATCAAATAAAACTGATGCAGGTTCAGAATTGACAAGGAATGTACCGAGCACAACGTCGGGAGCCTCTTCAGCTGTTTCTGCAACCACATGGTTCACCTTTCCGCGCACGCAGTTCTGTTGTCCTTTGTTGCCCAGTGGTGTCTGGTTGCTGTTGCGCGGCTGCTGCTGTTGAGGAGTCTGCCTTTGTCCACTGTTCCTCTGATTCTGAGGAGTTTGCGCATTACGCTTTGGGCAGTTGTTAGCGTAATGACCCAGTTCTCCACATTTGAAACATCCGTTAGGTTGGACCAGGGTGACTGGATTGTTGGACCGCACTGGTGCACCTCTGGCATAGCCTGGATGGTACGGTTGCGGGTTGGAGTTGCGTTGAGTCTGCTGGTTGTAGCGTTGAGGCTGCTGTGGAGTTCGTTGATTCTGCTGACTCTGCTGATATCCTCCACCTTGTCCTCCAAAGCGCGACTGAAATCCCTAGGGTGTGTTGTAGCGGGGTCGGGTGTTGCTGCTGGATTGTCCCTGGGACTGAAGTTTTCGCTTATGTTCCCCAAGCTCCTTGCGCTTGCTCTCCAGACCAATGCCTAGAGCTAGGGATGTTCTGTCCTCCACCTGTCCTGGTGTTCACCATCTGACCGTTAGGGAATAAAACCAGGATAAGACAGGTGTACTAGATATAGGTAGATAGAAAATAATATCTTAACAAAATGTGGATTTATAAGACTCCAACTGATATTAATGGATAGATTATATCAAGCAATTCTTATAGCACTCAAAGCAAACATTTGTTCTCAAGCAATCATCATTACATCATCGTCCTCTCAAGCAAAAATGATTCTAACGAGAACTTTAAGAGATACTAGCCTAAGAGCCTAAGTGCCTATTCCTCGGGGCGAGTTATGGAGCTGGGTTCGCCACGATGAAGCTTCTTGCGGGGTGGTGACAACGCGGGGAAGCGGGGTTCATCCATCTGTGGGGGTGGCGGCGCTCTTCCCTCAAGTTGAGCTTCCAGTATGCGGGTCTTTTCATAGGCCTCCAGTAGCTTGTCCTGAGTATCATCCAGCTCAGTGATGACACTTTCCAGCTCAGTGTTGAGAGCGGCGGTGACTCGAGCAAGAGTGTTGAAGCGGTCTTCGTCATCTTCACCCAGAGTAATCACAGTCTCTTCAGTTCCACTCAGGCGGCGAGGAAGGTGGCGATACTCTGTGTTCTGAAGCTCCTGGCGGTAGGTATGGTAGATGGACCACAGAGCTCTCCTGGCGGCACTGCTGACGGCGGCATCGTAAGTAGCGTGGGGTGTGGTGGAGTCGTGTGCAGTGAGAGTCCTCAGGCCTCTGGCACTTTCCATCCTAATGTGGACGCGAGAGAGGTAGTAGTCGCCGAGCGCAGGGTCGAGGTAGTGGTGCGTGTGGTAGTGAGGTCTCACGCAGTTGCCCAACTCTTGAAGAACACCTTGTAGCACCAGAGACAAGTGGCCGGGTTCTCTGTCCGATGTGCGAACACAGCAGAGTTGGATCATCCCTGGAGTTTCATCACTCTAATCATCGTTGTCTTCATTGTTTTTGTTGTCCTCGTCATCATTTCTTCTAATATCCTCGAAGTTACTCGGGCTTCCTTCAGCGACGACCGGTGCTGGGGCGGGAGCTGGAGCAGGGACAACTGGGGGTGGTGGCGATGCCTCAACGACTGGTGATGCCGGTGGTGTGAACTGATTTCCTTCTTCATCAATTGCCATGATGCGGCCATCTTCACCATCCACGAAGTAGTAGGCCTCCTCGGGTTCTTCCTACGTAGCTTCCTCCTCTTCAATAGGGGCTGGAACTGGGGTGGGAGGAGCTGGCTCAGCTGGGGCAATGCGAACTTGGCGACCTCCGTGCGCTTGCGAGCAGTCTGCTAAGTTCTGGCCATCTGGCAGAGCGGGAGTAAAATTCAGAATATTTTTCTTTAAGAAGGAAAATGATAGAAGGTTTATGTAAACATAGGTTTTTATGCGGAAATATAAAGTAAACAGAAATTTTTGATGCTGACATGGCTTGCTAGAAGATAAACCCTTAATTTCGACCATTTCTAACTAGGCTAGCATCCTACAGTCAACCTGACTCTGATACCACTTCTGTCACACCCGATTCTAGAAAGAACCAGATGCATCTCATATGTGCGCCAGGATCATGTTCACACACATATGGTAGACGGAAAGTGTAATATATCAAAGACAATGCTCAAAATGTAACTAAATAAAGTATTTAACAATGTTACACTCCGTATAAAAGAGACACAAATGTCTTTAAACGATAAACCGTTATACCCTATACAAAGTCTCCAACAACTCCGTCTTCCACAAGCGATGACTGGTGAACGCAGAGCCTAGAACTCCTCGAAGTCGTCGAAGTTCTCCTCTTCAAAGTTCTCTTCTAAACTGCAGGGGCAAGGGTGAGTACTCTTATGGTTGGTACTCAGCAAGTGGGGTGAAAATGCAAGGCCATCAAGGATAGGCTAAGGTTTGCAGCAGCGGTCACTTTTAGTTGGTCAAGTATTTATTAACAAGCACCTATTAACTAGGTTTAAGTTTATACCAACCCACTTTAGTAAAATCATAAGGTTCCATCAACAATATCATAACCCACGGATCACAATTTAATCAATCTTTAACTTTCATTATCATGTGAGGGTCCAAGCCACTCATAACCGTGAGTACGGCTGTTATAACAGTTTTACACTCTGCAGAGGTTGTACACTTTACCCACAAATCGTGTTCCCCTGAGTCGCCCGGGTTTGCAAGGCCCTTAAACACTTCCGAGATGAGTGGCGAGGGTACACTACGAAACCTTTACAAAGACATGGCGAGAGCTAGGCAGCCCGCTAGAGTTTCAGTAGCAGTGTGGTCCATAAACCTCCCTAATGGTCAGCTCCTTAGCAAAGGCAGCTACCCCAAGAGGACCGGGCTATGACCCCTATCACCGACCCCCTCCTTGCCATTTTGGTAAGGCCACCAGCAAACTACACATCTAATTAATTGGCTAAGGGCAGAGCCATATGACTTTGTGGTTGCACTGTTCACTTGGGTGGTTCTCCATGTTCCCAGTAAACAAAGTTGATCTTGAAATTACGCGATAAAACCACAATATGAAACTTGATCAACATTGCCATAAGAGTAATTCAATACCAATTTCAAAGTTTGCAACTAAGCGAGACTACCCAACATGAATAGTAAACCCAGGTGTTTCAAGGTTTGGGGTAAAAGACTAGGTATGTCCTTAGTATAGGTAACCCATCAAATTTATGCAAGCAACAAAAAAGTAAAGTGAATTATCATGCTGTTGTTGGGATCAAATAGAATATGCAGGGGAGGAAAGCCACTTGCCTTCCTCAAACAGCTGCTGATTCTCTTCCTCGTAAGCTTGCTCTTGGTTTTGCTCGAACGTCACGTTGTCTACGCGATCACACAAACAAGCATACACAAACAAATAAGAAACAATACAACAAACAATACAAGCAGAAAGTAAAAAGATGATGATTTTGTAGTTCCTGATGCAAGGATTGCGTGAGCGCAAGAATCGCTGAAATCAGAGTTGAAATGATGAAGATATGACTAAAACAGTGATCTAGGGACCTCACTACGAGAATTTTGAATTTCCAGGGGCTAAATCTGAAGAAATTAGGGGCTAAGACATAATTAGAGGTTCTGGATGGCGGGTACTAATTCTAGAAAAGTTAGGGGTCGGAACAGAAAAAGAAAGGGCTCAACTCTAATTATTCTTCTACTGATCTGGACTGCGGGTTGATTCCTGGAAAACCTAGGAGTTTTTCTGCAAAAGTTCCAAGGACGGCTAGGGTCGGGTGAATCTGGTCCGTTGGATCAGAATCGAGCGGCGGGTCGGGCGAATCGGCGGAGTAAGGGTCGGGCGAATCGGCGGTGTGAAGTGAAGGTCGGGCAAATCGGCGGAGTAAGGAAAAGGTCGGGCGAATCGACGGAGTGAAGAGAAGGTCGGGCGAAATCGGCGGGGTAAGGGTCGGGCGAATCGGCAGCGAGCGAGTGCAGCGGTGGACGGCCGGTGCTTCACTGAATCCGGTGTTCCGGGCAGGCTGGGTTTATGCAGGGAAGGGCGTGGGCGGCATGACGAAGGTGAGGGTGGTCACGGGATGGTTGTGCGGCGGCTATAAACTGGCGGCCACGGCGGCGGGCGGAAATAGGGGTCCGACGAGAAATCGGGTTTGCGGCGGAGCAAGGGGGAGAGGGGAATCTGGTGCGGCTTGATGCTCCCCAACTCGCGGAACTCCGGCGAGAGTTGAAGACGGCGGAGAAGCTGCGGAACGGCGAGTCGACGGAGAGGCGGCGACACGGGGCGGCGGTGTTCCTCCGGTGTGCGACTTTCAGCGGCGTGCGACGGTGTTGAGTAGTGGAGAGGGTTTGAGGATGGCTCTGGTTGCAAAGCAGGGCTGCGGCGGGATTTTATAGGGGCGGTTTGGCCGGGAATAGGGAAGGCGGCGACTCTGGCAAAGGAAAGGGCGGAACCGCGGCTAATAAGGTAAGCCTGCATCGCGGGAAAGAAAGAGAGACGCGGGTGAGGACGCTGAGTCTATCCGGACTCGGGGTATGGAAGGAAGAAGGAAGAGGAAAGGACAGACGATGGCGCGGCGCGCCTGCTGTCGCGGCGGAGAAAGGAAACAGAGGAGAGGGAGCGATGCGGAGCAGAGGAAGAAGAAAGGAAAGTGGAAGAAGGCGCAGACAGGTGGGGCCTAGACGTCGGTGAAAGAAAAGGGTCGGGTGAGCAGATTGGGCTGCTGAGTTAGGCCGCGAGAAAAGAAAGGAAGGAGAAAAGAAGGAATGGGCTGGGCTGAAAGAAAGAATAGGAGAAGAAAAGAAATAATGATGCATGCACAATTTTATCTTATGACTTTTATAAAAATACTTTTAAAAAATTTAACTCCTATATTTTTGGGTGTTACACCATCCCATGTAGCGGGGAGGAATGGGGTAGCCCGCGGCACTCGCAACGTCCCACAAAATGGAGGGAAAACTGTAACAACCCTGATAAATTACATTTCTAAAGCAATATCATTAGCCCAACCCTATGCTTAACCAACTAATAAAAGGGTGAAAAGAATTAGAACAAGTTAAGTTGAAATTCAAATTGAAATTGGGCACATATGAATACCTTTGAATTTTTAAATTAACTTTCAAACCACAAGCCAAATGAGGTGTTGCCTGAAACCAAACTTGTAGAACTTTTTATTCTGAACAACTTTCATGTTCAAAAGTTTTTGAAATTCAAATTAGAAAGTGGAGAAAACATCCTGTTTGCAACCAGCCCCTTGGAACTTTTCAAATCTCGCAAATAGACCCTTCTTCCCCCTTCTCTCTCTCCCCTCCCCGCCCGACACGCCGGCCAGGTGGCCGGCGATGCCTGACCGGCGCTAGCCGCCAAGCCAGTGGCCGCCGGCCCTCGCCCCCATGCGCGGCTTTACCCACCCTGCAGCGCTGCCCAGTCCGAGCTCGCCACGCGCGCCACGTCGGCCGTGCCTCTGCTCGCCGCCCGCCGCACCCAACGGCCGCGCCACGCCGTGCCGCACCGCTCGCCGCGACCCGCCTGTCGCTGAGCTTGCCGCCCGCCCGAGCCGCTGCTGCAGCTGCCCTCCAACCCCGTGCCGCGCTATCTCCTCGCTCCCCCACGCAAAATCCCCGGTGCCCAGTCGCGCGCTCCCGCCCTCCGCACACCGCGCCGGTGTACAGACGCCGCCCACCGTGGCCAGTGGCACGCCATTGCCTTGCCATCACCCCCGCGCGTCGCCTGGCACTCCTCCCTCCCTCCTGTCCCTATAAAAGCCGCCCCAGGCCGCCCGCGCGAGCTACCAGCAACCAGAGAACACCCGCCGCCGCCATTGTCACCGCCGAGCTCCACCCGCTCGTGGACAGCCCTCTACAGCCATCCACCGCTCGAATTGAACCTCCAGCCACCACCACATCAACCCACCGGAGCTCACCGACCCGCTCAACGCCGCCCAGGACCGCCGGAGCACCGCCGCCCGCGCTGTCGCCGCCGCCGCCGCCCCTGGTCACCGCGGACAGCTTGACTCCGACCTCCTCCGCCCAAGCCAAGTACCGGAGCAGCTTCCCCACGCGCCACTGAAGCTCCCCGTCCAGACCAGACCGCCCCAAGCCCGCCGGAGCACCGCCGTCGACGCGTACCGCCGCCGCCGCCCCTGCTCCAACGCCGACGAGCTACTCCCGGCCGTCCCCCACCCGACCAAGACCCCCACGAGGTAGCCCTCGCACCCCTGGTCCTTCCCCGGCCCTCACCCCTCGCCGCCGGCGAGCCCCTCGCCGGAATTTTGGCCGGCCACCGCACCCGAGCCGCCTAAGGACCCAATTGCATCGATTGAATTCTTTAGAAGGTTCTGCCCGTAAGAATTCAAGGACCCAGATGTAAAAGAAAGATTCAAACCTAGATTCAAAATCAGTGAACTTGTAAAATTCGTATAAAATCGTAAAAAATTCAGAAAAATGCAAACTCAACTGCTCTGGAGACCTTAGGTTAAGCTTCACAACTTTTGTTACATGCATCACCTTAGATTCTAGCTAACTCATGCTTTAAATAAAATGGAAAGATTAATGGCTTTTATTCATAGACTTGTCTTGAGACAAGTGCTGGCCCTGAAAAATTTGCAGTGAGGAAATTACCTGATAAATGGGCCACACTAAAAAGATCAAGCTCAGAATCTGCTTCTGGATATACTTCTTGCTAAGTTTAGTTTCATGCCATGATTGGCTAAATATTTTTATCTCTGTTGTTAGATTGTGATTCACCTAATGAAACTTTTTCTATACTGGTGTAATGGTACCTAGATGCCATAGAAAAATTTAGAGACTTTTTATCTCACAGGAACCTATTTATTTGATTTATGTGCTAATAACATACATTAAATCAACAAAATAGTACCTTAGCTTGGAAAATTCTCATATTTTTACTAGAAGATACTCAGTGGTAGAGGATGCTGTGTAAGAAGTTTCATGGACAAAAACACTGTGTAGGATCTTGTAAAAAAATAAATCCTTGAATAACGTAGGTGTGTAATGTCATATTTACTATGCTCTGAAAACTGCATAATAAATCCTATAAAAATTACAGTAGCTCCTGCATGATTAAATGAAAGCCCTGTAAAAATCTTAGTCTCAGTGTTTGCACCATTTGTTCTGTACAAAAAGAACAAGAATCTAATAGCAACCATGTAATATATTTTTTTCATAATTAATCTGCTGCATGAAAAAAAAATCTGAAAATTTTACAGTAAGCTTATCTTTCCCTGATGTGCCTAGATCCAAGGTTTCATGACCAAAAACTACTCGCTGTAGTAGTTACACTTAAATCATGTTTCCATGAGGAACATAAGTTCCCATGAACACCCACCCCACCTTGCTTAACGAAGTTACTTATTGTACTATTCTACTCTATTAACGATTGCCCACGAATGATAAAGTAACTCACTTCACAACAAAACTCATGTTTTACAGACTGCAACCTTATCGTGAAGGAAATCATGTCGTTTACCATCACCACTACTTACACTTGTGCATTCATGTAGAAACGACTACTCTCGCCGATGGGACTTACGAGCTGGTGCCCGAGTCCGAGAGTGAGCAGCGAGAAGCCCAGGCAAATTTAACTGAAGCCCCGGAGCATGAACCCTAGTTTCTAAACTTTCGCAACTTATTACTCTACTTTTACTTGTGCATTAAGTTTATAGGAGTTGGATGAAAACTTAGTTGCCTGATCCTAGGTACCCATGCTCTGAACACTAGATGCCAGATTCGATAGAATGCTATGCTAATAGGACTCGGTAAAAGTCGAGTGATTTCCTGTCACTGGCGAGAAATTAGGAGTTGATTGTTTACTACCTGCTGCAATCATAAGGTCGACGGACGGGGCTATGGTACGATGTTTATGTTGATGATCGAGGCCCCGTCTGTTTAGTGAAAAATGCTAAGGCCGCAGTGTGTGGTAGTGGTGGTTAAGTCTTTGAACGTACTAACCACATGCTGAGAATATGGTAATCGGTAAGCTTAAGTACTGGATTGAACCGAGGCCGGAATATACTCCCCACTGTCTTGAATTCGTTCACATCTAGCTAATGGCGGGTGCATCGGCCGCCACAGCCCGACGTACCGTGGTCTGTGGGGACGTGTAGTCGAGGGCGGTGGGCCTGTTCCGTGAACGGGAATCGAAGGGAAAAGTTGCACGTGTGACTCTGGGAGTAACCACGTGACGTGTGTTTAGGTTTCCCTTGCAAGGTTAAGAAATTCGATTCGAATCGTCCGTTTCTCGCGGTTATTGAGACTGCTTGACCCTTTTACCACATAGAGTAAGAAGAGGAACAATGATAATGATTAATCTTGTTGGATGCAAAAATAATTCTTCCACCATGTATGATATTGGATAGTTGCTTACGTAGAATGGTTAAAGAAAGCTAGAACTTGGAGCTAAAATCTGAAAGTAAGGACCTACTATATATGCTTTTCGGCAAAACAAACCCCTCAAGCCAAAAGCCTCGCATGTCTAGGAGTCGGCTAAGTATACCCCACTAGTCGGGTAAGCCTTGCTGAGTATTAGTATACTCAGCCTTGCTTGTGGCTTGTTTTCAGGTGAAACTTTTGAGGACATGATTGCTAGTTTGACTTGGCCTTGTACCCTTCCTCCTGGTTGGTCGGTGGAATGGGATACGCCCCCGGCTAACGGTGGTGATACCGAGTGATGCCTCGTACGGGCTTCATCGAGACATCCTTTATCGTCGAGTAGTTGTCGTTATCTTTTCCGCTGCTTGAACTCTGAAGAACTCTTTTATTTCGAAATCTGAAGTACCTTGTTTTACGAATTTGAACTCTATTGTAATGATAATTTTTGTAATATCTGCTGGAATGTGGTATTCTCTGGGCTCATCTTCGCATGAGCATTTGTATGTATGGTTTCGATCGGCTTTACCGTGGTTGTATCAGGAGGTTACCCGACAGACCAATGGATTACTCCGTTTGAAGTGTAAGGTTAACCGAGATTGCCCTAATGGTGATGGTTAATACACTTGAGCCGGATTAATTCAGGTGGTTCTACCACAAAAAGCCTCCCAGTGGAGGCACTCCGAGTGCACGCGTCTGTCCTCATCCACAACCATGACAACAGGGTTGGCCATCTAAACAAAAGATCAAATGGGTGAGATATAAGAAAAATTGTGCACAAGATGAATGAACAGATTCTGTTCTCAGGGGAATAAGCCGTCATAACCTAAGAAGCTGATCTCCAAAAACTCCCAAATTTTACCAGAACCTTCCCAAGATATTTGTGCACAACTTTTCTAGTCAACCCTTTGGCTAGAACAGGCTCTAATGTAGTCATATCCTTAAGTTTTTCAGTTGCTGTTTACCCAGATTTTCAGTGGACAAAGAGCTACTATTTGGACCACCATGGAAAATCTACTCGGCCAACAATTTCCAAATTTGAAAAGCAGCTGATTTAGTGAATTTGCGACAAGTTTTGTATTGAACACTTCTGCAGAAAACTTCACTACGAAGGTCTAAAAATTTATTTGTAACAGGAGTGCTCAAATGTGCTCTAGTGCAACTTACTCCCTAATAAACAACCCAGGACAATGTTTCATTCAATTTTCATGTATGATCATGATGCATGCACGTCCTATTCATCCTCATAGAGCAAAACAATTGCAAAACAGCTTTGGTCTTACGGGGTTAATTTCGGTGGCATACATAATACGTCTCTCCTTATTTTAACTAGTCGAATTTTTCTAACCGTTCTTAGCTTATATAATCGCGGTTAGTGTACTTGCTGAAGATTGACAGAATATATATTGAACCTTTTATGCCAGCACTCACGAAAGCGTCCCCATACATTACCGCTCACAATAGTAGAGGCATCCATGCGTTCGACACTGCATGGACAGTGCTTCATACGTTACCGTGATAACGTATTCACTTATAAATCGCCTTACGGGACGTTTGTACGTCGAAGCCACCGTACGTGCAACATATTTTACTCTCAATATAATCAATGAGTGGTTGGTATATTGGCAGCACCTCAAGTAAGCCACTGTTTGAGGGCAGCATTCGGTTCGCGTCACCGACGTGAGGGTCAAGCTCTCTCAGTTGACTGAGGATCCTTACCTTCTTACCTTAGCGATGAGTGCGTCATTACAGAAATTAAAGGTCGGTTGTGCACAAAAGTAAGTTTTGACAGAAAGTAATGTGCTTGAAGTTAGTTATATATAATATAGTTAAGATAGCCACCTAGTTACTTCCCATAATCCCCTAAGGCTTTACGAACTAGGCATCATCATTAACGAACCAACGCATTTTTGCAAATGCAATTTTGTTGTCAAGTTTTAAGAAAATGTGTTTTTAAGGCTCGTTATAGTCTTTGGTGTATGCATTTCGGCTCGGAAACCAGCTGTGGCAGAACCGCCCGAATTAATTCAGCTTAAGTGCACTAACCATCACCATAGCAGCAATCCAGGCTATCATGCACTTAAAACGGAGTAAAATGACAGTCTGTCGGGTAACATCCCGATGCAACCACTGTAATTTCGATCGAAACAATGCATACATACAACCCACACGAAGGTGAGCCTAGAGATTACAACAATCCACAAATTTTACATCATACAGTTCAACATGAATTATTATTACAAACCAAGTTCGAATTCATGCATAAACAAGTCTTTCAGAGTTTAATAGTGCAGCGGAAAATAAACGATAGTTCTAACGACGATACAAGATATCATGATGAATCCCGTACATGACATCATTCAGCCTTAACATCGTTGGCCTGGGACGGATCCCATTCCACCGACCAACCAGGAGGAAGCATACACGGCCAAGTCAAACTAACAACCATATTCTGAAAGGTCTCACCTGAAAACAAAGCCCCAAGCAAGGCTGAGTATACTAATACTCAGCAAGGCTTACCCGACAAGTGGTATATACTTAGCCGACTCCTAAACATGCAAGGCTTTTGGCTGAGGGTAGTTTTTGCCGAAAAGCATCTAAGAGTGAGTCCCCGCTTTCAAGTTTTAGCATCAAGTTCTAGTTGATTAACCATTCTAGATAAGCAACTATCCAAATCACACGTGATAGAAAATAATTAACTGAGCCTCCAACCAGATTAATCATCATAATTGTTCGATGGCAACATCCAGTGTCTTCCACTCGGAATCTGCCCTCGAGGTCTGAGCGCCATGGCAAAACCATGCTGATTAGTCGCACCCCCGGCGGTGGCCCCGGGAACCGGAGGAACGACGGTCGCCAACGCAACGAGGGCCACCCGTCCGCGCGTGGCAACGTTGATCAAGAAGTACAACTATCTACTCGCCAACCTCGCAACCAGCGTGGCGCAAGGCCTCAAGGAAAAGCTCCACTGGAGGCCAGCCTTCACGACGCTCCCACGATCGACCTCGGCAGAAGATCAATGACGGCCGCGATGCACGGTATATTATCGAAGCAAGGAGAAGGGACCGTATCGGCCAGTACCACGATAACGATAATAGCGACCGCTTCCCCGCCTTCACCTCCAACATCACCGACAAATCCTATCCAAAGGAGTTCAAACCAGTCGTGATCCCCAAATATGACGGTAAGCAGGACCCGCACCAGTGGATTCGATTCTACTCTGTTGCTATTGAAGTTTCAGGGGATCCAACTCCACCAAAGCTCTCTACTCCCCGGTAGCTCTGGAGTCCGCACCTCTCACTTAGCTTTAAAGCCTCAAGCCAAACTCCATCGACTCGTGGGAGGACCTCAAGCGGGCCTTCATCGACAACTTCCAAGGATCCATGATCAGTGCGGGCACTCGCCACGATCTATCCCAGGTGAAGCAAGAGATGAACGAGACCCTAAGGTCCTACACTCGGTGTTTCTTCAAGATGCGCGCCACCATCGCCAACATCACCGATGAAGATATCATCCGCTGCTTCCAGAACAGGCTCTTCTTGATGCACATGTACCACGACTTCGGACGCAATCGCCCGACTTCTACCGTGGAGTTGCGTGACATGATGGCACGATGGGCCGACCATGAGGACGAGGAGAACGACCGCTTCCCCAAGCGCAACCACAACAAGCAAGGCAATAGCAACGGCCACTTCGACAAGAACAAGCGAAACCACTCGGGGAACACCCGAAAGCGCAAGCCAGACCAAGAAATTACGGCTGTTGAGCGCAATCCGCGTGGCAAGAAGTCGGGAAATAGTGACACACAATTTGAGAAAGTCTTGCATAAACAATACCCGATACACCCGAAGTCGTGACACACGCTCTTCACGTGCATCAACCTCCGCAAGTCACTCAATGCACCACACCTCCCTCAAGCAAGAAAGCGAAAGGACCAGGAGGACGACGATGAAGGTGACAAGTCAGGGCCTCAAGACTTCCAGGATCTCAAAAACGTTGTCAACGTCATCTTCGGCGGAGACGGCGGATTCCCCTCCAAGCGCGCGCAGAAGTAGACCCTACGCGAAATCCTCTCTGTAGAGCCGTGTGGCAGAACCGTCCAAATTAATCCGGCTTAAGTGCACTAACCATCATCATAGAGGCAATCCAAGCTATCATGCACTTAAAACGGAGTAAAATGACAGTCTGTCGGGTAACATCCTGATGCAACCACTGCAATTTCAATCGAAACAATGCATACATAGAACCCACACGAAGGTGAGCCTAGAGATTACTACAACCCTTAAAGTTTACATCATAGAGTTCAACATGAATTATTATTACAAACCAAGTGCGAATTCATGCATAAACAAGTACTTTTTAGAGTTTAATAGTGCAGTGGAAAATAAACGATAGTTCTAACGATGATACAAGATATCATGATGAAGCCCGTACATGACATCATTCAGCGTTAACTTCGTTGGCCTGGGATGGATCCCATTCCACCAATCAACCAGGAGGAAGCGTACACGGCCAAGTCAAACTAGCAACCATATCCTCAAACGTCTCACCTGAAAACAAAGCCACAAGCAAGGCTGAATATACTAATACTCAGCAAGGCTTACCCAACTAGTGGTATATCCTTAGCCGACTCCTAAACATGCAAGGCTTTTGGCTGAGGGTAGTTTTTCCAAAAAGCATCTAAGAGTGAGTCCGTGCTTTCAAGTTTTAGCATCAAGTTCTGGTTGATTAACCATTCTAGATAAGCAACTATCCAAATCACACGTGGTAGAAAATAATTAACTGAGCCTCCAACCAGATTAATCAGCATCATTGTTCCTCTTCTTACTCTATGTGGTAAAAGGGTTAAGCAGTCTCAATGGCCGCGAGAAATGGACGATTCAAATCGAATTTCTTAACCTTGTAAGGGAACCTAAACACACGTCATGTGGTTACTCACAGAGTCACATGTGCAACTTTTCCCCTTTCTTCCCGGGTTGTGGATCAGGGCCACCCCCCTCGAGTACAGAGGTCCACGAACCACGATACGGCGCTGGGCCGTGGCTGCTCTTGCACTCACCATGTGCCCATGGGAACGACATCAATAGGGTGAGGATATTGTCCACTCATCGATCCGATCAGATACTTAAGCTTACCGATTACCATATTCTCAGCATGTGGTTAGTATGTTCAAAAACGTAACCACCACTACCACACACCGCGATCTTAGCATTTTCACTAAATAGACGGGGCCTCAATCATCAACAGGAATGTTGTAACATAGCCCCGTCCGTCGACCTTATGATTCCAACATAAGTAAAACAAGCAACTCCTATTTCTCGCGAGTGATAGGAAATCACTCAACTTTTACCGGAGTCCTATTAGCATGGCAATCTAGCGACTGACACCGACTAGTGTTCATAGCATAGGTACTGGGATCATGCAACTAAGGTTTCAATCAACTCCTACAAACTTAATGCACAAAATCATATATAAATAAAAGTTGCATAAATTTAAAAGTAGGGGTTATGCTCCAGGGCTTGCCTTCTTGAGCAAAACTTGTCGGGGGTTCTTTCGGGTCTTCAGCAACTTCAGTTAGATTAACCTGAGTTTTGCGCTGCTCACTTTTAGACTCGGGCACCAGCTTGTAGGTTTCCTCGGTGAGAGTTGTCGATTCTACATGAATGCATATGTATGAGTGGTTTTAATGGTATAAGATAAATAACTATTTCACTGTAAAGTTGTAATTCAACAAAACTCAAGTTAAGTTGTAAAGCACTTCATTACCTTTTCTCTAGGCAGTCATTTATCGACTACTTATCTAAATTAACTAACTTCATTAAGGAATTGAGTGGTTCTGTCCTTCCATAAACGGCCATTTTTCAAAAGTAAGCATGGATTAAAACAAAACTACTCATAGAGACAGTTTCTGGGGTTGAGATTTTTATGCCGAGCACATTACTTAAGTACAAACTCACTGTAAAACTTCCAGCCATTTTCATTTAGTAGATTAATCATGAAAAATACAGTAAACAGCTACTGCAAGGATCAAGCTATTTATACAAAACAAACCATGCAAGAACTAGTACTCAACATTTCACTGAGTACTCCTAAACTTATGGTGAGTCTACTGTTAATTTTTCAAGTTTTAATGTGCAAGATTTAGAGCATAGAAAATAAGTCAAGATACATCTACATTAATCGAGATTTGTTTCTACAGGTAGTTCCACAAAGTTTCTGTGTCTCAAACTTTTCCAACATGATAAGCTACTCAAAGGTAGACTCTGGTTAAAATTTCTTATTTTTTTCTAAGCACCAGAACTAGTTACTTTGATTTAATGTAGTTTTTTCTTAACTAAAAATATATGAGCAAGTTAGATAGAAGTAAAAGGTTCCAAACTTGGTCCATAGCTTTTATGCAGCAAAGTTACTCTGCTGTAAAAGTTTCAACCCTAAAATATCTGTAGAACAGCATGAACAAATAACTCTAGCAAAATAGCACATCAAACAAGATACATCTAAAAACTACTCGTAGAGACATGTTCTGGTCTTGAAATTTTTACACAAGTCTTAACAAGCAGAGACTAGCTTACAGTCCAAAAATCATTCAGAGCACTATCCTAGATCAAGAGATACATTTATGGGCTATTTAAAACAAGATTCATCTTAGCCCAATTTATAGTTTTTAACTAGTAATCCATCTATGCAAAAGTAGTCGGCTTCATCAAGAAGGTCACAACATATTTTAGTTTGCATTTTTCTGATTTATCTATGATTTTATATTGATTTTACATATGACAGCCTCTTGAAAACAAAAACTACTCTGGTTCTCGCAGATAGGTCCCTGGATCTAACAGAAAGGACCCTAACAAGAACTTGGTGATTGCAATGTAGTCCTTGGGCGGGGCTGGGATGTTCCTAGCCAAAATCCGGCGAGGGAACTAGTCGGCGGAGAGGGGAAAGGGGTGGGGGAACACGAGGAGGTCGAGGGAAACCTGTTGGTGTGCATGATTGGGGCTGGGGTGGCCGGAATTGGACTGCCGGCGGTGAGCAGAAGCTCCGCCGAGGTACGGGCGACGGGCGGAGGTAGTCCGGCGAGGGAGGGCGGCGTGGGGAATTTGGGGAGTACCAACAGGTCGAGGGCGACCCGTTTAGAGCTTCGATTTGGGCGGAGGAGGAGTGGAAAGTGGGGCTCGACGGTGAGGTCGAGTGGCGGCATTAATTGCGGGGTGGTGGTGGTTCTCTGGCGCGTGTGAGCAGGGGCTCAGTGCAGCCCTTTTATAGGCGCACAGGGGGAGGAGGAGGAGCTGGGCGCGACACAACGGAGGGAGGCGCAGCCGGGACAAGGTCGCGGCAAGGGCGCGGCGTCGCCGGCGTGTCGTGGCTCGACCGTTGGGGATTGACGGCCACGTGGCATGCGCAAGCTGGCAGGGACAGGATACGAGGCAGGGTAAATCGCGGCATCAGGCCCGGTCGGCGGCTGGTCGGGGTTCGTTGGGGGTCTCTCTTTGGCGCGGCTTGGCGGTGCAGGTATCGTCAGCCAGGTGGCCGGCGGCCGCTGCCCCTCGATGGGACAGAACAAGGGAAGGGAGAGAAGAGAGGGAGGGAGAGAGAGAGAGAAAAGGGCCGGTATTCAAATTAAATTCTCTCAAAATTTCAAACAGAAACTTGAAAGACTATAAAAATGAAAGTTGTAGGGAATTTAAAAGTCTACAACTTCTGTTTTAGCCTAAAGTTCATTTGATCCACGGTTTAAATGTTATTTTAAATTCAAGACTACTGGGATTTGAATTACTAATCAACTCTTGTGTTAAACATTTGAATTTGCAATTGTATTTGCAATACACTTTGTAAGGTACTAAAATATGAGTGTGTTTTTATACTACATTTGTCATGACATGTGGAGCATGAAAAGGTTATAAACACAAAAGAACAGAACTCACATACACGCATACATACACGTGCACATACACATTCATACACATGCATATGCACGTACATAATGCTATGTTTAGATTTTCTTGCTTAGGATTTTAAACACCTAGGGTGTTACAAGCTGGCCACGCAAAGGCCTCTGAGATACAGTGAGGTCCCGATCTCCTTCTCTAGGGACGATCAATGGACCAACTTCTCCGAGCCGGGAAAATTCCTGCTCGTTCTAGATCCTGTCGTGGCAGGCTCACAACTAACCCGAGTACTCATCGACGGTGGGAGTGGCCTCAACCTGCTTTTCGCGAGTACTCTGAAGAAGATGGGCCTGGACATCTCCAAGATGCTCACCCCTAGCCAAGCTCCTTTCTACGGCATCATCCCGGGTAACGTGGCTACACCACTCGGGTCAGTGGTCCTGCTAGTCACCTTTGGGACAAGAGATAACTACCGCACTAAGTACATCAAGTTCGAGGTGGCGGACTTTGACTCATCATATCACACCACCCTTGGCAGACCGGCACTAGCCAAGTTCATGGTCATGCCCCACTACGTCTACCTGCTACTTAAAATGCCTGGCAAGACTGGCGTACTCACACTCCGCAGCGACCTGAAGAAGTCGTACGACTGCGACCAGGAAGCAATCGAGTACGCCATGACATCACGCGTGCCAGAGCTGTCTGCAGAAGTACTCGCGGCCGTGCAGTAGCTGACCGACTCAGAGATGGAGATCTCCAACCAGCGCCTAGCTAGTCGAGGGTTAAACCCAACCCCAGCCACGTCGGCACTAAGGCCATCCAGCTGCAAGAAGGCGACCCATCCAAGACTGCTTTGGTTGGGGGCGGCTTAGGTGACAAATAGGAAAGCGCGCTCGTCAGCTTCCTTAGGGCTAACCGAGACATATTCACGTGGAAACCAGCGGATATGCTAGGGGTGCCCAAGGAGTTGATTGAGCATTGCCTAAAAGTCGACCCTAAAGCCACTCCGAAGAAGCAACGACTATGATGCTTCGCTCCCGACAAGAGGGAGGCTATCAAGAAAGAGCTAGCAAAACTACTCGTGGCTGGTTTTATTAAAGAAGTGTACCACCCCGAGTGGTTAGCTAACCCTGTCCCCCTAGACTATATAAGAGCGGGCAGGGACCCCCTCCAAAAATTACAACACCTAAGGCAATACAAACCACCACACAAGACGTAGGGTATTACGCTCTCGGCGGCCTGAACCTATCTAAAGTTTCATGTTCCTTGCACCTTCGAGTTCCTGATCTCGGCAACACCCCACCTATAATCTACCACTTCGGGCGTATCCCTCGGTGGGCTTGGAGGTTAAACACCGACACTACGGCCAAGCAGGTTCAAGACTACTTCCGCAATGCGCAAGCCGTGAGGGTCATTACAAGCTATCTTTGTGCTCAAGAATACAACAAGGTCCGCAATGTTGAAATAGCCAAGACAATTGGGGACACAATACGGGAGGCTCATGAGGGGACCGATGAAGTTAGAGAAGGCAAGATGGATTTGTTGCAAGGGGAGCTAGAGCACTTTGTCATGCTTGATGAAAAGACCGATGAAGTTAGATCTCTTGGAAGCATGGAATGGGATGATCACAAAGTGACAAAGAAGTTGCTTAGGACTTTCACACCAAGGAACCATACTCTTGCAACAATGATTAGAAGAGATGCAAAATTCAATACCAAGACACCCAATCAACTTCTTGGTGGAATTCTCCATCAAGAGCTAGTTGAGAGGGATGTACCCAAGTCACTTAATCACAAGATAAACAAGAATGTTGCACCCAACGCTAGCTCAAGTGACTAGGTCGAGTCAAGCCCCAAAGCTCTCAAGTCAAAGAAGAAAGACTCAAGTGATGAAGCAACCATCAATGAAGTTCATGAAGAAGAAATATTACAAGAAATGTGGTGATGACAAGAACAAGCCATCACAATGAAGATGCTATGAGTGCAAGGAAATGGGCCATTGCATTGCCGATTGCCCACAATTGAAGAACAAAGAAAAGGAGGAGAAAGGGTATAAGGAAAAGAGCAAGGACTACAAGAAGAAATATCAAGGTCATTCTCATGTTGGTCAAGAATGTGAGTCTAGTCATGAAGACTCCGACAAAGAATGTATGGCAACTCTAACCATACCCAAGTCAACAAGAAAGCTCTTCAACAACATCTCCGACGATGAAGATGACACTCCTTTTTGTCTCATAACTAAAGGGGCCAAGGTACAAGAATCATCCACCTCTTCTTCTCACTCTTCCTCCATATCTAATGATGCACAAAATGATTTGGAAGATGAGGAAGAACAACATAGAGCTTACATGATAAACAAATTTGGAAAGACAGGTTTTAAAGAAATTAAAAAGCTTATGGAGAAATTGGAGAAAAGGAGAGAGTGTCTCGATAGGCAAGAATACTTGCTCATACTTGAGAAGAAGAGAAACCTTGCCTCAGAGAAGGCTCTTACCGAAGAAAAGGTGAATGATGAAAAATTAGTCATTTATCTATCTCTAGCTAATGATTCAAATGAGAGGATGTCAAAGAAAAACACTTTGAGAAGTGAATCTCTAGCTTCCCTAAAGGCCACTCATAGTGAACTTCAAGAAAGCTTCTCATCCTTAACGGTCAAATACAATGACCTTGAAGTTAATTATAGTGCTCTTTGGGAAAGCACCAAAACCAATTCCAAAGCAACTCTTAACTCAAAGCTTGCGTTGCTAACTTGGCTAAGCTAGAGAAGTTGATCCAAGCAAAGATGCTCAACTCGAGAGGTTGAACATGTTAGTGAAGCATGGATATAAAGGTAATTTCAAGCCCAAGCCTAAGGTTAACTACAAGGATGGAAGATATCCTAAAAAAAAGGATGGGCTTGGACATTACAAGGGAGGCAAGGTAAATGACCAAAAGGTGGTCAAAGGTAAGGATGTGTCATGTTCACCAAGGGAGCAAACCTTGTTGACTTGATGAACATTGCACATGGTGTGACCACCACAATTCCTTCCTAAGTCAAGAAAAGTGTTGAGGCTCCCAACAGGGCTAAGGTTGTCAAGCATGAGCCAACACAAAGCTACACTAGTAATTATGGTGAAATTGGACCACAATGGTAAAATAGTGGTCAAGTATGTTGGAGCCTACACTAACAAGGCCATTCTTAGAAGTGTGTCGGTTCCAAAAGTGTATCCATCTAATACTCAAGGACCCAAATCTTTTTGTGAACCAAATTCCAAGCTTAATTTGTTTTGTAGGCCTACTCTTTCGGTGGCACCATATGGTTGCTTGATAGTGGATGCTCAAATCATATGACCAGGGAGAAGGATTTGTTTTCATCCCTAGAGCTTTATGACACACCTAAAGAAACAATTGTCTATGGAGACAATAGCAAAGGGGATGTTATTAGAATGGTTAAAATTGCTATATCACATAACAAGTCAATTTCAAATGTTTATTTGGTTCAATCTTTGGGATATAATTTATTGTTCGTCTCACAACTTTGTGAAAAGGGCTACAATTGTCTCTTTACTAATAAGGGTGTGACCGTCTTTAAAAGGAAGGATTCCTCTTTGGCTTTTGATGGGTCGTTTGAAGGGCAAACTCTATCTTGATGATTTCACAATGGAGAAGGTTGAGCCCAAGACTTGTTTAGTGGCAAAAACTGACTTGGGTTGGCTTTGGCATCGCCGATTAGCCCATGTTGGGATGAGGAAATTGGCCAAACTTCAAAAAGGCGAGCACATCCTAGGACTAACCAATGTTATTTTGAGAAAGATAGGTTATGTAGGGCATGCCAACCCGGGAAGCAAGTTGGTGCTCCACACCCCGCCAACAACATTATAACTTCATCAAGACCATTGAAGCTTCTACACATGGATTTGTTTGGACCTATTGCCTACATTAGCATTGGCGGTAACAAATATGGTCTTGTTATTGTTGATGATTTTTCTCGTTTCACTTGAATATTCTTTTTGCACGATAAAAGTGAAGCTCAAGGAATAGTTAAGCTCATTAGAAGAGTTTGGAATGAATATGAGTTGAAGATCAAGAACATAGGAAGTGACAATAGCTCAGGATTTAGAAACACCAATGTTGTAGAATTTCTTGATAACGAAGGAATCAAGCATGGATTCTCCGCTCCATAACTCCTCAACAAAATGGCATTGTGGAAAGGAAGAATATGACATTGATTGAAGCCTCAAGAACCATGCTTGCTGAGTACAAGACTCTGGATATCTTTTTGGCGGAAGCTATCAACACGGATTGTCATGCAATCAACCGCCTCTATCTCCACAAGTACTTGGGAAAAACATCATACGAGATCATCACTGGTAACAAACCCAAGGTGCACTACTTTAGAGTTTCTTGGAGTAAGTGTTTCATACATAACAAGAAAAACAAAATCTCAAAGTTTGCACCAGAAGTTGATCAAATATGCATAAAAAAACTTGTGGAACTCATTAGGATAAATAATTTGGCACGATCTTAGCCTTATAAGCATGAAATCCGGAGAAATGTTGGTGGTAAAAATCATGGAGATCGACCGCCAACAGGGACTAAGGTGGACCACCTCCTCAAATGGTATGATGCATGCATATAAGTTATTCCAAGCCTTACCCTTTACTCATGAACATTGAAGTGTCTACCATGCCATCTTGGGTGGTTAAGGAATGGAATGGGTTAGAATCCAGTCGCCTTTACTTCTCATGCTTAGATAACTTGGGTTTTTAAAAGATTTTTCAAAACAAACTTAGACTTGCTCCTCGAATGATTTTCTCAGATCGCTCAATGTGTTTGGTTCCTCACCAAGGCATTGATTTGCCTCTTTTTCATCCTACTTCTAATAAGGCTTTTGTGGAGCTTAAGGTAGGGTATGGAAAGGAGGCATACTTGCATTACATATATTGCTAAGTCAAAAACCGGATCTAAAGAGAAAACAAGTCATACAATAAGATCAAGATGTGCTTGTGTGTGGATATATGGATGGTAGATGGAAGATGTATGAGAGACTCCCTTTTATGTGATCTCTCTTTCTTTTGAAACTATTATGAGAACATAGCTATATTTTTATTTTCTCCCTTTCTCTTTTTTTTTGCATACTTGGACATTGATGTGTCCAACTCATTTTATTTCTTCTTCTCTTTCTCTCTCTCTCTCTCTTTTTCAATAGCCCATGTCTCTTTTGTAACGGTAACTAGAGAGAGATCAACGTAAATGGTGGAGCATTTATTTCCCGGCATGGATGGATGGATGAGTGAAATGTTGCCAACTCCCAGTGTAGGAGTTTAGCATATTTAGGTGGTGTGTACGTGTTCTTGATCATGAAAGCATGAAATGAATCTCACAAGGGTCACAAACAATTTGACAAAGCTCAATGCAAAAACAAGTAGCATATGTATAACGTTTCCAATGAGATAAACATATGGCTTCGGTAGGAATTTCAGCATCATTTAGGAGACAAGCTTTTTTTTTGAAAGATAAATTTCCCAAGTACTTTACAGAGAGAAGCAAGGTTCCTTTCATCATACCATATCTCATTCGTCAACTACTTAGATGACATGCTTTCCCTATGATAGATTGTTCACAAGTAGAAGGAATATAAGTGAGGAACAAAGTATATGCAAATCAACCATAGGAAAGGCATGTTTAACAAGAAGAGATTGGCAAGGTTCATTGAGTTTGATTTTATTGATCATTATGAAATTTGTTTAAACTCAAGAATCAAGGAGTTCGAGGGTAGTGTTGCACATACCATCATTGAAGAGGAAGAAGAGGAAACTGAGGGGATTCAGAGGTGGTTCGGTAGAACCAGAGGTTCGGCCGTCCCTCTCTGGATCCCTCTCTGGATCCCATGTGTCCTGTTTTTCAGTGTGCTGGACTGTCCGATGTTGTGCATCATGTTGAGGGAGATCTCGAATGAGTGGGTATGTGGTTGACTTTTGAGTGATCTCCTTCACACTTATTCTTGTACCTTATCGGTGTTTAGCTGCCAAGCCTACCGAGAGATACCCCAAGGTAGTATATTTGTAGGTAGAGTGTCGCCGAGATCAGGAACTCGAAGGTGCAAGCAACACAAGGTTTAGACAGGTTTGGGTCGCGATGTGTGTTTGTATTGCCTTAGATTGGTTATGCTTTGGAGGGGGGTTCCTGCCCACCCTTATATAGTCTAGGGGGATAGGGTTACATGGAATCCTAGACCGATACTAGCTTAGGAGTCCTACCCGAGTACTACTGTTGGCGGTCATTAAGCCAGAATTTCCAATCTCCAACAAGTTAATGAAATGATTATGTGAATGGAAACACCATAGTAATAGGGCTTAATGTCACATGTTCCACAAGTTTTGTTGAGTATCTGCTGCAGGGGTGCAGCAGACCAAAAATGGGCACGGACCAAGGAAATTCTGGTTCGGCCGAACCCAAGTTGAGCACAAATCAGCACAGGTTTGCACACATGCAAGGAAACACAATAAGAACTCATCCTAGGTGTTGGTTCAATGACGGTTTGATCCGAGGGCTGCATGGAAACACCCATGGATCTATGGGCCCACAAAAGAATGAAAACGAACCAAACTTACCAGCCACCCACCTGAGGGATGCATCACAAACCACCCAAGGAAGACGTCGGTAGAACAGAGGGCGCAAAGGCCCTGGGTGTAGTTCAGCCGAACTCCATGTGCTTCAGCCGAACCACACTTGTCTCCCACGCAAGCTCAACCGCCTCGAAAAGGAAGTTACCAACCTCAGGAGGCAATCCCCACCGTGCAGCACTCAAGTCGGTGGAACAAGTGGTTCGGCCGAAGCACACGTGTTCGATCGAACCAGGCCCACAGCAAACCGACCTCAGCTTTCTCCTACAAGTACCCCCAAGCTCCCTAAGCACTATAAATAGATGTGTTGGCGCTAGAGATAACAACACAAGTGAAGAGAAGCTCCAAGGCGAAGCCCTACAAGAATAGAAATAGAAAATAGGGAGAGAGGCGAGGTGAGAGTGCTGGGGAGGCGTCGGAGTGACGGCACCTCTTCCACCTTGTACCTCGGCGGATGCAGCTCAACTTCGAGTAACATCCGGGTCTTGTATGGTAACTCTGGTCTTCCTAATTAATTGAGCATTAGTAATTACTTTCATTGTCTACAGGTTCCTAGTTCATTGTTTAGTAAGTTTATCTTACTAGCTTTGGGTGCTTTGCTCTAACGTGGAGTGAAGTAGTAATTGACTAGTGTAGGCGTGGTGTCTAGACTTTAGATTACCTTGGTTTGCACGCAACCCCATGGATAGTAGTGGTAGCCGGCAGGTGGTGACAGCCCTTTCCGGCCTATGTTAGGCTTAAGAAGTGCCAACCACTACCCGGGTAGTTTCCTTCTATACCGACTAGTCCTACTCGTATCCGAGTACTTTACAACATATATAAGGTATGGGACATGCCCCATCCCTTATTCCAGAATATTCTATGCCATGTGCGCAGTCCCGTGGCCCCGGGTCTGACAAGCCCCCGAGCTCTTCGTAGCCGAGTACTGCAGGCTTTCGACTACTTCTGAAGTCGTCTTCGGTTTCTTCTGAAACTTCATCTTGAAGGCGTCCTCCGAGTACTTCCTTGGCTGCTTGGAGGCTGTGAGGTGCTCATGCCCCGAGTAGTTTTAAGTCTTCTTTTATATGTGGTGCGATGAAAATTGCACTCCATATGGAGTAGCCCCGAGCCTTAGGTTGAATCGAAGAATCAGGCTGAGGGTCAAATTAGTCTTGAATATACTTTGCTTATCTTCCAAATATTTTTAAAAAATAAGCCATCGCCGAAACATTTCCCGCATCCCCGAGCCTTGAATCAAAATCCCAAATGTTTGGAAAAAAGGATCCAAATGAACATGGCATGCTTTGTACAGTATTTTATGAACTTGAGTTGATGGTTAAGATAGGAGAGAATTGGTTTGAAATTCCAAACCCCCCCCCTTTTCTGCCATAACTTCCCCAAAATTATCCTAAAATCTGTAACACCTCAAGTGTTTAAATTCTAAACAAGTCTCATTAGCATAATAATATGCCTAACTAACTAAGAAAAATTTAAAAGAAATGAATTATAATTTGGTTTTGTTTTAATTTTGAAATTATGCGTATATATGCATCAATATATGTGCTTTAATCAAATAAATTGAATAACTTTCACATCAATGCAGAAATGGCTACGAAATTTAATAGGCACATCATTGATGATAGGATAAACAAAAGTCTAGTTGAAGCCGAGGAGAGAATACAAAATTTTGCCCATAAAATAACGGGTCCCCCGAATCAAGCTTTTTGGGTTTTCAAATAAACTTTCAAACTATAACTCAAATGAACTTTGGCCTGAAACAACACTTGTGTAACTTTTCATTTTGAACAACTTTCATGTTCAGAGATTTTTGACTTGCAAAACAAAAATTTGAGTAACACTTGACTTTGCAAACCAGCCCCTGCCTTTACTTCTATTTTCACTTTAGACCCTTCCTCCTCCACTTCGCCCGACCCTCCGCCTTCCACTGCAGACCCTCCCTTCTCCGCTTCGCCTAACCCTCCGCCCGCCGTGCAGTCGCCGCTGGCCACTTGGCCGGCGATGCCTGACCGGCGCTTCACGCCAAGCCAATGCCTGGCCGCGCCCTGCTCGCACGCGCTCCTCCCCCACGCTGCGACCCTGCCTAGTCTGCGCGTGCCACGCGCACGCTGGCGACGCGCGCCTCTGCTCGCCGCCCGCCGCGCCCAATGACCTGCCCGCGCCGTGCCCGAGCCTCCGCCGCGCCCCGCTAGTCGCCGCGCTCGCCGCCCCGACAAGCCGCTGATGAAGCTGCTTGCCCAACTGCGCCCGCGTCATCTCCCCCTCCCCCACGCCAAATCCCTGGCGCCCAATCCCCTACTCACGCCCGCCGCCCGCCGCGCCGGCACTGCTCACCGCCCGCCGCGCCCAGTAACGCACCCCCGTCGTGCTGCCCCTCCACAGCGTCGCCCGGCCCTCTCCCTCCCTCCTGCAGCCTATAAAAGGCGGCACAAAGCCGCTCGCGCGCGCCTGGACCCACCAGAACGCCGCCACCACTGCCATTGCCGCCGCCGTAAGGACCCGCCCGTGGAGCTGAGCCTCCAACCCCCACCACACCGCCCCACCGCAGCTCATTGCCCCGCCCATCGCCGCAGGAGCGCCGCCAGTGCCGCCGCCGCTCCCCTACTGCTCCGTGGGCAGCCAACTCCGGCACTCCTCCATCCGAGCCAAGCCTCGAAACGGGTTCCCCTCGACGCCGCGAAGCTCATCGACCCGCCCACACCCTCTCCTCCTCGCCGGAGCACCGTCGCCGACGCCCGCACCGCCGCCGCCCCCCTGCTCTGCGCCGACGAGCCACCTCTGGCCACCCCCAACCCTGACCAAGGCCACCCCAAGGTAGCTCTCACCTCCCTGGTTCTCCCCGACCCTTTTCCCCTCGCCGCCGACGAGGCCCATCGCCGGATTTTGGCCGGCCGCCATGCCAGCGCCGTCCAGGGACCCAAATGCATGGATTCAAATCTTTAAAAGGGTCGGCACGCAAGTTTTCAGGGGCATATCTGCAAACCTGTGTTTAAACTTCAAATTCAAAACAGCAAATTGTAAAATTCATGTAAAATCATAGAAAAATTTGAAAAATACAAACTCAACTGCTCTGTAATCCTTAGAAGGAGATCTACAACTTTTGTTACAAGCACTTGCCCAGTTACTCAATATATTTGGCTCTAAATGAAATGGAAGGTTTAATAGACTTTAATTGTACCCACTGTTGTAGACAAAGGTTGAACCTGAATTTTGGGAAGTAGTGTAGTTTCTTGATGTGTAGACCAGTCTAAAAAGACCAGGACCAGAACCCATTTGTAGCTAAATGTTTTGTTGGACTTTGTTTTATGGCATGAAATAATAGAACTAATTTGTACCTGCTGTTATATTATGATTTGTGTTGTGAAACTTTTCCAGAGCTGTTATAGTGCTGCCTAAATACCACAGGAAAAGTTTAGAACTTTTTTCCTTTTTGTAACCTATTTATATAATTTTATGGTAGGAAAAATGCACTAAATAAAAATAATTAGTTTCTCTGCTTGGAAAATGTTCACCTTTTTACTAGGGGATACTTTGGAATAGTTTATGCTGTATAAAAAGTTTCATACACAGAAACCGTATCGAACATCCTGTAGAAACTAATTTTTATTAACATAAGTGTAGCTTGTCGTATTTATTATGCTCTGTATACTACACAATAAAATCTGAAAAATTTACAGTAACACACATATAGTTGGATTGACACCCTGCAAAATGTTTGGCATCAACACTTGCATGGTTTGTCCTGTATAAAAATAACTAGGTTCTAGCAGTGGCTGTGTATTAAATTTTTCATGTTTAATCTGCTGCATGAAAATGTCTAAAATTTTTACAGTGGTTTTATCTCTGCATGTTGTGCCTTGAAGGCAAGCCCCGGAACATGAACCCTGTTTTTCTAAATTATGCAACTTAATACTCTATTCTACTTGTGCATTAAGTTTATAGGAGTTGGATGAAAACTTAGCTGCATGATCCTAGGTACCCATGCTCTGAATACTAGATATAAGGTTCGATAGAATGCTATGCTAATAGGACTCGGTAAAAGTCGAGTGATTTCCTGTCACTCGCGAGAATATAGGAGTTGAATGTTTACTACATGCTACAATCATAAGGGCGACGGACAGGGCTATGGTGCGATGTTCAAGTTGATGATTGATGTCCCATCTGTTTAGTGAAAAATGCTAAGGCCGCAGCGTGTGGTAGTGGTGGTTAAGTCTTTGAACGTGCTAACCACATGCCGAGAATATGGTAATCGGTAAGTTTAAGTACCTAATCGGACCGGCAAGTGGACAGCATCCCACCCTCTCAACTTCAGTTCCATGCGCGCACATGGTGGGTACAGAGCCGGGCTCTGTAGTCTCGGATGGTGGCCCTGATCCACAACCCGGGAAGAAAGGGGAAATGTTGCACGTGTGACTCTGGGAGTAACCACGTGACGTGTGTTTAGGTCTGCCTTGCAAGGTTAAGAAATTCAATTCGAATCGTCCGTTTCTCGCGATTATTGAGACTGCTTGACCCTTTTACCATATAGAGTAAGAAATGGGACAATGATGATGATTAATCTTGTTGGATGCAAATTAATTCTTTCACCATGTATGATATTGGATAGTTGCTTACCTAGAATGGTTAAAGAAAACTAGAATCTGGAGCTAAAATTTGAAAGTAAGGACCTACTTGTATATGCTTTTCGGCAAAACAAACCCCTCAAGCCAAAAGCCTTGCATGTCTAGGAGTCAGCTAATTATATTCCACTAGTCGGGTAAGCCTTGCTGAGTATTAGTATACTCAGCCTTGCTTGTGGCTTATTTTCAGGTGATACGTTTGAGGACATGATCGCTAGTTTGACTTGACCGTGTACTCTTCCTCCTGGTTGGTCGGTGGAATGGGATGCGTCCCCGGCTGATGATGATAATGCCGATTGATGTCTCGTACGGGCTTCATCGAGACATCATGTATCGTCGAATAGTGTATCGTTATTTTTCCGCTGCAATGAACTCTGAAGAACTCGTTTACTTTTAATTTCTGAAGTACTTGTTTTACGAATTCAAACTTGGTGTGTAATAATAAATTTATGTTGAACCCTGTGATGTAAAATTTGTGTAATGTTGTATCCTCTGGGCTCACCTTCGTGTGAGTACTTTGTATGTGTGGTTTCGATCGGCAAAACCGTGGTTGTATCGGGAGGTTACCCGATAGACCAGTGGATTACTCCGTTTGAAGTGCGAGTTAGCCCTGATTGCCCTTGTGGTGATGGTTAGCGCGCTTGAGCCGGATTAATTCAGGTGGTTCTGCCACAGCTGGTATCAGAGCCGAAATGCATACACCAGAAAAATGCGTTGCAAAATGCGTTGGTTCGTTAAGGATGGTACCTAGTTCATAAAGCCCTAAGGGATTACGGGAAAGTTACTAGGTGGCTATCTAACTTATGAATATTATCAACTGACTTCCAGCACATTACTTTCTGTCAAAACTTACTTTTATGCACAATCGACCCTTAGTTTCTGTAACGACGCACTCATCGCTAAGGTAAGAAGGTAAGAATCCTCAGCCAACTGAGAGAGCTTGGCCTTCCTTTCGGTGATGCGAGCCGAACGTTGCCCTCAAGCAGTGGCTTACTTGAGGTCCTGCCAATATACCAACTATTAGTTGATTATATTAGGAGTAGAAGGTTTGGCGCAGGGTATGGCGATCGTTGTTCATACCCCCGTCTTAAGACGGTACCCCCGTGAATACGCTATCTTGATAGTGTATGTTAACGTCGTCTGTACGGCGGGAATTGTACGGATGCCGTTTTTATAGTGAACGGTAACGAATGCGGACGCTTTCATGAGTGATGGCATGAAAGGTTAAAAAGATATATATACTCTATGAAAACTTCTGCAGGTACACTAACCGCGATTGCGATAAGTTAAAGAACGGTTAGAGAATTTTTCGACTAGCTATTATAGTGAGAGACGTATTGTGTATACCACCAAAACTAACTCCATAAGACCAAAGCTATTTGGCAATTATTTTATTTTGTGAGGACGAATAGGACATGAATGCATCATGACCATATAAATCTGAAATTGAAAATGCGATGCTTGAGAGTGGTAAGGTTCATGCGTGCCCAAGATTGTCTTGCATAAGGATTATCGAGCAAATCTGTCGCTTTTCTGCCATATCTGGAAAGATGGAATTATTGAACTTAGAAAATGATCCTTTCTGGAGAAGTTTATGTAGAACGTTTTGTTCCAAAATTTGTATTCTACCTCCTGTTTAAATCTGAAAAATTCTGGACATATGGATAGTGAGAAACAACAGAAACCTTGAGATGTTAGTTTTCTCTCCAAAATAAGCACTTCTGCCACATAAATTTTTATGCCCTCTTACTACAGTTTTCTATAAAAGTGTTCAACAAAAAACTTGTTATAAATTTACTCAGGTAGCTACTGTTAAAATTTGATTATTTTTGGCTGGGTAGATTTTCCCTGGTGCATGAAACCTTGGCTCTCTGTTCACTGAAAGAAAAACCATCTTAGAGCCTGATCTAGCCAAAATGTTGAATAGCAAAGTTGTGCACAATTATCCTAGGAACACTTTAGTGAGGATTGTAAATTTTTGGATTACTCAAATTGGAGTTATGGAGTTTTGAAGTTGCTTCCAGAAATATTAAACTTTCATCCTCTAGTTCATATCCTATGGCATGATGTTGTCGAAACTTCTACCCTTTGAAGATGATCCTTCTGAGAAGCAAGTTAAATACCAAATTTGTCAATAATTTTATGTCCTGAAAGCTCACAAAGTTTCAGCACTATTGGACCTCGCTAGTTTTAGTTATAGGCAAAATACTATAACTCGTCCTGCTGAAAAGCAGCCTAAACAGAGAAGCAAAGAATGAATCTTTGGACCATCTTCGCCATCGATTTAGCATCTGAGTTGAATACCAAAGTTGTACATCTCTAAATTTTCTACTCACTGCTAAAGTATGAGCTATTTTTGATGAACCTACAGGAGATATGAATTTTCTTGTAGCAAAACGTATTCTGTCCATGATTCTATCCATGATCTTTTGAGATGGTTGGAGCGACCCGTGGTAACCCGGAGGTTTTGGTGCTAGTGGTAGCGGATCGCAACAGCCACCACCACCATCCAACCTGACAGAACTAGTGGCTGCCCAGACTGAATTGCTCCATCAGCTTGTCAAGGGGCAGCAAGCGATTTTTCAATACTTGCAGCAACAACACCATCAAGGGGGTGGGTGTAATGTCCACCAACCTCAGGTTGCAGGCTATCCAGAGCTCAATGACAAGATGATGGACACAAGAGACGTTTACTCAGACTCCTTATTGCCCCCATCACAACTTCCAATGAAACTTAAGGATCACCAAGTAAAGTGTCGGACTCTCAAGCATGACCCATGCGACATAGACTTGACTAGATGGGAAATTACCTGCACAGAATTAATCCCACAAGGTCGACGTCAAGTTAGCAGAACTACTGACGCCGGCACAGTCCTACGAACACGAACTCGCTCACCTATTCAGAAAAAGATAGACCATGCTAAATGCACCACACCCAAGAAAGGTTCAGTAGGTATGCCAGTAATGACATCTTTAGATAACAAACAGCCCGGTCGTCTAAGTGACACAAACCGTTGCTTCGTTTGTAGAAGTGCTAACCACTTTGCTCGAGAATGCCCCCAGGCCTAGGCAGCCAAATCAGGGCCAAGACTCTAACTAGAACAATAAGAACAAAGGCAAGAGGCAGACCCTTCAGGTCAAACAAGGACGGATCAATTTCACCACTCTTGCAGAACTTCCTGAAGGAGCACCAGTGATGACGGGTACATTCTCTATCCATAACAAGCCTGCAGTTATATTGTTTCATTCTGGTGCATCACATAGTTTCATTAGTGCAAAATTTCGTGCAAAAGTAGGCTTGGATGTTTGTCACACAAAAGGGTCATATATGATATCAACACCGGGTGGTAAAATTGCTTCAAATCAAATGATAAGGCAAGTACCAATCAAGTTGGGTAGTAAAACCATCAACACGGACTTTGTTCTTTTACCCCTTGACGGCATGGACGTTATTTTGGGTATGAATTGGATGGCTTTACATGGAGTCACACTAGACCTTTCTTCCCGAGCTGTTGAAATAAATTCACCTAGTCACGGAGCCACTACCCTTTACCTACCGTCCCGAGAGTGCACGAATTCTTGTGCTTTCATGATGGAAGGAATCAAACTAGAAGATATTCCAGTGGTATGCGAGTATGCCGATGTTTTTCCGGATGACTTACCAGGAATGCCACCAGATAGGGACATTGAGTTCGTTATTAAACTGCAACCAGGCGCTGCACCTATCTCCAAAAGACCCTATAGAATGTCACCTAAGGAATTGGCTGAACTAAAAACACAACTCCAAGAACTACTGGACAAAGGCTTCATTCGTCCTAGCGCATCACCATGGGGATGTCCAGCCCTATTTGTAAAGAAAAAGGATGACAGTTTGAGGTTATGCGTTGACTACCGACCTCTCAACGCGGTAACCGTTAAGAATAAATACCCACTTTCCCGCATCGATGTTCTCTTTGATCAATTATCTGGAGCTAGAGTTTTCTCAAAGATTGATCTTCGTTCGGGATATCATCAGATAAAGATTCGTCCATGCGATATTCCTAAGACTCCCTTTTCCACACGATATGGACTATACAAATTTTTGGTCATGTCTTTTGGTCTCACAAATGCTCCCGCCTACTTCATGTATCTCATGAATTCGGTATTCATGCCCGAGCTCAACAAGTTCATCCTGGTTTACATTGATGACATCCTTATTTATTCCAAGAGTGAGGAAAAGCATGCTAAGCACTTGCACATTGTTCTTCAGCGTCTCAAGGACCATCAGCTCTATGCTAAATTTTCTAAGTGCGAATTCTGGTTGAATAGTGTGAAATTCTTGGGTCACACTATTTCCAGCGAAGGCATAGCCGTTGACCCCAGCAAGGTACAAGAGGTGATGGATTGGAAGCCTCCTACCTCTGTTCATCAGATTCGGAGTTTTCTTGGTTTAGCCGGTTACTATCGCCGCTTCATTCCGGATTTCTCCAGAATTGCTAAGCCTATGACTGAACTTTTGAAAAAGGGAGTAAAGTTTATGTGGAATGAGAAATGCAAAGAAGCTTTCCACACTCTCAGAGAACATTTGACTACAGCCACTGTATTAGCTCAACCCAATAACACCAACCCGTTCGATGTTTACCGTGACGCATCTGGCACTGGTCTTGGATGTGTGCTTATGCAAGAAAATCGAGTTATCGCCTATGCCTCACGAGCCCTTCGGCCCCATGAGCAGAATTATCCGACCCATGATCTCGAACTAGCAGCAGTCATTCATGCTTTAAAATTATGGAGACATTATCTCATGGGCACTCATTGTAATATCTACACTGATCACAAAAGTCTCAAATATATCTTCACCCAAGCCGATCTAAATATGAGACAAAGAAGATGGCTAGAATTAATCAAGGATTATGACCTCGAGGTGCACTATCACCCCGGCAAGGCTAATGTAGTCGCGGATGCACTAAGCCTCAAGGCTCATTGCCATTGCCTATCAGTGGAACTCTATAATGAAACATTATGTTCAGAAATGCGGAAGCTTAGTTTGGAAATGATTCCCCAAGGCACTCTGAATCCCATCTCAGTTGAGCCTACTCTTCACGACCAGATCATCATGGCACAACTACATGATGAAGGAGTTAAGATCATCAAACAAAAACTCTCTCTAGGTGAAGAGAAATACAAATGTTTCCGCCAGGACCATAAGGGAGTTCTATGGTTCGAAAGTCGCATAGTTGTTCCAAAGAATCATGAGCTCCGTAAGCAAATTCTTGATGGGACCCATCTTTCTAAATTTTCTATTCACCCCGGCAGTAGCAAAATGTATCAAGACCTTAGGAAAAACTTTTGGTGGACTAGAATGAAAAGGAAAATTGCTAAATATGTCTCAGAATGTGACACATGTCAGAGAGTAAAAGCCAGCCACTTGAAAGTAGCCGGTACACTTCAACCTTTGCCTATACCCTCATGGAAATGGGAAGACATAAGTATGGATTTCATTGTTGGATTGTCGAGTACCGCACAGAAACATGATTCCATATGAGTTATCGTTGATAGACTCATGAAGACGGCACATTTTCTTCCGGTACACACCACCTATACTGCCAAGAAATATGCCGAGATTTACATCGATCACATTGTTTGCCTACATGGAGTACCTAAGACAATTATTTCCGATCATGGTACTCAGTTTGTAGCACGTTTTTGGGAACAATTGCAAGCTTCTCTTGGTACTAAATTGATTTGAAGCTCAGCCTATCATCCTCAAACTGACGGACAAACTGAAAGAGTGAACCAAATTCTTGAAGACATGCTTAGAGCTTGCATCATCCACTATGATAAGAATTGGGACAAATGCCTAGCCCTAGCAGAGTTCTCATACAACAATAGATACCAAGCGAGTTTGAAAATGGCACCATTTGAGTCCTTGTACGGACGAAGGTGTCAAACTCCTTTAAGGTGGTCACAAACCGGGGAACGCAAAATATTTGGACCAGACTTGGTAATCGAGGCAGAAGAAAAAGTGAGAATAATACAAGAAAATCTTAGAGCCGCACAATCCAGGCAAAAGAGCTATTTCGGCAAAAGGAGGAAGTCACTGAAATTTGAAGTTGGTGATCATGTCTACCTTCGGGTCTCACCAACCAAGGGAGTACAACGATTTGGAGTCAAAGGAAAACTATCTCCCCGATATGTTGGTCCTTACGAAATCATCAAGAGCTGTGGACCCGTAGCCTATAGAATTCGAATGCCCCCTCAGCTTGCAGCCATCCATTACATCTTTCACGTATCTCAACTCAAGAAGTGTGTTCGAGTCCCTACCGAGGTTGTGGAACAACAAGAAATATTGGTAGAACCTGACCTCTCATATGTTGAGTATCCTATCAAAATCATGGATCAAAAAGAATGAAGCACTAGGAGGAAAGTGATTAAAATGTATAAAATTCAATGGAATCATCACACTGAGGAAGAAGCCACATGGGAAACTGAAAGCTATCTAAACCAAAATTTCTCGGGTTTTCTCAACTCTACCGAAGGTACACACACTATCCACACTAAGCCTATTGTCCGAATCTCGGGACGAGATTCTTTTTAAGGGGGGAAGGCTGTAACACCTCAGTTGTTTAAATTCTAAACAAGTCTCATTAGCATAATAATATTCCTAACTAACTAAGAAAAATTTAAAAGAAATGAATTATAATTTGGTTTTGTTTTAATTTTGAAATTATGTGTATATATGCATCAATATATGTGCTTTAATCAAACAAATTGAATAACTTTCACATCAATGCAGATATGGCTATGAAATTTAATAGGCACATCATTGATGACAGGATAAACAAACGTCTAGTTGAAGCCGAGGAGAGAATACGAAATTTTGCGCATAAAATAACGGGTCCCCCGAATCAAGCTTATTGGGTTTTCAAATTAACTTTCAAACTATAACTCAAATGAACTTTGGCCTGAAACAAAACTTGTGTAACTTTTCATTTTGAACAACTTTCATGTTCAGAGATTTTTGAGTTGCAACACAAAAATTTGAGTAACACTTAACTTTGCAAACCAGCCCCTGCCTTTTCTTCTATTTTCACTTCAGACCCTCCCTCCTCCACTTCGCCCGACCCTCCGCCTTCCACTGCAGACCCTCCCTTCTCCGCTTCGCCCGACCCTCTGCCCGCCGCGCAGTCACCGTTGGCCACTTGGCGGGCGATGCCTGACCGACGCTTGGCGCCAAGCCAATGCCTGGCCGCGTCCTGCTCGCACGCGCTCCTCCCCCACGCCGCGACCCTGCCCAGTCCGCGCGTGCCATGCGCACGCCGGCGCCGTGCGCCTCTGCTCGCCGCCCGCCACGCCCAATGACCTGCCCGCGCCGTGCCCGACCCTCCACCGCGCACCGCTAATCGCCGCGCTCGCCGCCCCAACAAGCCGTTGCTGCAGCTGCTTGCCCACCTGCGCCCGCGTGATCCCCCCCTCCCCCACGCCAAATCCCCGGCGCCCAATCCCCTGCTCGCACCCGCCGCACGCTGCGTCGGCACTACTCGCCGCCCGCCGCGCCCAGTAACGCACCCCCGTCGTGCCGCCCCTCCCCAGCGTCGCCCGGCCCTCTCCCTCCCTCCTGCAGCCTATAAAAGGTGGCACAAAGCCGCTCGCGTGGGCCTCGACCCACCAGAACGCCGCCGTCGCTACCATTGCCGCCGCTGTAAGGACCCGCCCGTGGAGCTCACCTCTCCGGCCACCCATTGCCAGAGCTGAGCCTCCAACCACCACCACACCGCCCCACCGCAGCTCACTGCCCCGCCCATCGCCGCCCAGACCCGCTACCAGCGCCGACGCGCCGCCGCCGCTCCCCTACTGCTCCGTGGGCAGCCAACTCCGGCACTCCTCCGTTCGAGCCAAGCCTCGGAACGGGTTCCCCTCGACGCCGCGAAGCTCATCGACCCGCCCACGCCCTCCCCTCCTCGCCGGAGCACCATCGGCGACGCCTGCACCGCTGCCGCCCCCCTGCTCCGCGCCGACGAGCCACCTCTGGCCACCCCTAACCCCGACCAAGGCCACCCCAAGGTAGCTCTCACCTCTCTGGTTCTCCCCGACCCTTTTCCCCTCGCCGCCGATGAGCCCCCTCGCCGGATTTTGGCCGGCCGCCATGCCAGCGCCGCCCAAGGACCCAATTGAAAGGATTGAAATCTTTAAAAAATTCGGCATGCAAGTTTCTAAGGGCATATCTGCAAACCTATGTTTAAACTTCAAATTCAAAATAGTGAACTTGTGAAATTCATGTAAAATCATAGAAAAACCAGAAAAATACAAGCACAACTGCTCTGTAATCCTTAGAAGGAGATCTACAACTTTTGTTACAAGCACTTGCCTAGTTACTCAATATATTTGGCTCTAAATTAAATGGGAGGTTTAATAGACTTTAATTGTACCCACTGTTGTAGACAAAGGTTGAACCTGAATTTTGGGAAATAGTTTATTTTCTTGATGTGTAGACCAGTCTAAAAAGACAAGGATCAGAACCCATTTGTAGCTAAACGTTTTGTTAGACTTTGTTTTATGCCATGAAATAATAGAACTAATTTGTACCTACTGTTATATTATGATTCATGTTGTGAAACTTTTCCAGAGCTGTTATAGTGATTCCTAAATAACACAGAAAAAGTTTAGAACCTTTTTCCTTTCTGTAACCTATTTATATAATTTTTTGGTAGGAAAAATGCACTAAATAAAAATAATTAGTTTCTTTGCTTAGAAAATGTTCACCTTTCTACTAGGGGATACTTTGGAACATTTTATGCTGTATAAAAAGTTTCATACACGGAAACACTGTAGAACATCCTGTAGAAATTAATCTTTATTAACATAAGTGTAGTTTGTCCTATTTATTATGCTCTGTATCCTGCACAATAAAATCTTAAAAATTTACAGTAACACACATATAGTTAGATTGATACCCTGTAAAATGTTTGACATCACCACTTGCATGGTTCGTCCTGTATAAAAATAACTAGGTTCTAGTAGTGGTTGTGTATTTCATTTTTCATGTTTAATCTGCTGCATGAAAATGTCTGAAATTTTTACAGTGGTTTTGTCTCTGCATGTTGTGCTTTGAATAAAAATTTCATCACCAGAAGTCACAAAGAACAATAATTGTGCTTATTCCATGCTTGTAATTCGAAAATTAAATTTCCAATACAACACAACCCCTTCTTGTTTAATGAAGTTAAGTAATTTAAGTTATACTCTATTATCGATTGCCCAAGAAATTGTAACTAAGTAACTTTACAACAAAATATATATTTTGTGGACTGCAACTTTATCGTGAAGAAAATAAATATTATGTATCACCACTACAACTTACACTTGTGCATTCATATAGAATCGACTACTCTCGCCGACGGAACGTACGAGCTAGTGCCCGCTTCCGAGAGTGAGCAGCGTGAAGCTCAAGTGAATCTAACTGAGGTTTTTGAAGACCTGAACCAAAGTTCGGACGACCCCCAAGCTAACTTTACCCAAGAAGGCAAGCCCCGGAACATGAACCCTGTTTTTCTAAATTATGCAACTTAATACTCTATTCTACTTGTGCATTAAGTTTATAGGAGTTGGATGAAAACTTAGCTGCATGATCCTAGGTACCCATGCTCTGAATACTAGATGTAAGGTTCGATAGAATGCTATGCTAATAGGACTCGGTAAAAGTCGAGTGATTTCCTGTCACTCGCGAGAATATAGGAGTTGAATGTTTACTACATGCTACAATCATAAGGGCGACGGACAGGGCTATGGTGCGATGTTCAAGTTGATGATTGATGTCCCATCTGTTTAGTGAAAAATGCTAAGGCCGCAGCGTGTGGTAGTGGTGGTTAAGTCTTTGAACGTGCTAACCACATGCCGAGAATATGGTAATCGGTAAGTTTAAGTACCTAATCGGACCGGCAAGTGGACAGCATCCCACCCTCTCAACTTCAGTTCCATGCGCGCACATGGTGGGTACAGAGCCGGGCTCTGTAGTCTCGGATGGTGGCCCTGATCCACAACCCGGGAAGAAAGGGGAAATGTTGCACGTGTGACTCTGGGAGTAACCACGTGACGTGTGTTTAGGTCTGCCTTGCAAGGTTAAGAAATTCAATTCGAATCGTCCGTTTCTCGCGATTATTGAGACTGCTTGACCCTTTTACCATATAGAGTAAGAAATGGGACAATGATGATGATTAATCTTGTTGGATGCAAATTAATTCTTTCACCATGTATGATATTGGATAGTTGCTTACCTAGAATGGTTAAAGAAAACTAGAATCTGGAGCTAAAATTTGAAAGTAAGGACCTACTTGTATATGCTTTTCGGCAAAACAAACCCCTCAAGCCAAAAGCCTTGCATGTCTAGGAGTCAGCTAATTATATTCCACTAGTCGGGTAAGCCTTGCTGAGTATTAGTATACTCAGCCTTGCTTGTGGCTTATTTTCAGGTGATACGTTTGAGGACATGATCGCTAGTTTGACTTGACCGTGTACTCTTCCTCCTGGTTGGTCGGTGGAATGGGATGCGTCCCCGGCTGATGATGATAATGCCGATTGATGTCTCGTACGGGCTTCATCGAGACATCATGTATCGTCGAATAGTGTATCGTTATTTTTCCACTGCAATGAACTCTGAAGAACTCGTTTACTTTTAATTTCTGAAGTACTTGTTTTACGAATTCAAACTTGGTGTGTAATAATAAATTTATGTTGAACCCTGTGATGTAAAATTTGTGTAATGTTGTATCCTCTGGGCTCACCTTCGTGTGAGTACTTTGTATGTGTGGTTTCGATCGGCAAAACCGTGGTTGTATCGGGAGGTTACCCGACAGACCAGTGGATTACTCCGTTTGAAGTGCGAGTTAGCCCTGATTGCCCTTGTGGTGATGGTTAGCGCGCTTGAGCCGGATTAATTCAGGTGGTTCTGCCATAAAATCCCACTCAAAACAAATTATATGCCAAGAAAAACTCCTCAACTTCCGCACAGTGAAACTGGGTCCGCCGCTGGTTATTTAACCGCGCAGTGACTTAGGGTTTACCCTTGCGCTTGTGCTTTCATCGCTTTGGGCCTTTGTCTTCCTATGTCACTCAGCCACCGCCGCCTCCAGATTCAGATTCAGGCTAATCGCAGTTGATCCTCTCCTGTTATGAGTAGTCACCGAGACCTTCATCCTTCTCTAGAGTGCTGCTCCATCGCCCCAGTCCTCAGCCCCCGAGCTCATGCGAGTGAAGCAACTCGTGACAACAAGGATGGCCGGCAAGAAGGGTGCCACCAAGACGAAGTGGAAGGATTCCAAGCCCGCCGCCACGGCGGGCGATGGGTGGAGAACCAGTAAGCGTTCTGAGGCTGACCTTAAAACGCTGGCAGATGAATGCCTCCTTCAGCCCAAGGTGATTATCCAGTAGCGCCCTGCCACTGGTGATAAAAGGCCATTTGAGAAGGTTGAGGAGATAGTGTTGCTACAAGAGAAGGCGCAGTGACGGATCCAATAACATGGAGCCCCCAGAGACGGGGGCAGCAGAACGTCATACATCATCAGCCAAAGGATTATAAATGAAATAGTCGTATGATTTATGTGTCCTAGCATAGTGCATGGGAATTGGGCATGCCCAGAATTCTATTCTATGCTAGTGCAACTCAAACCAAATTATGGAGAGTGTAGTATTATGTGGCATTATTATTGTTGAAAGCTTGGACATGGGCTGCCATGTGGGAGTGTGTATGGTCCTCCTCAACGCCTCATTTTGGACTGAACTAAACACGATCGAGCAAAACTGATCTTAATCAGGGGTCCAATGGGCTCGGCTCAATTCCAGGGTCGTCAAACGGTTGAGGTCGTCACCTTTTCATCCAAATTTTTCAGTATGGTTGGACATGGGCCAATTCGTTGCCATTCAACTGTTGAGTCTTTGGATCGGAGGAACAAATATAATAGTGCATAGTAGGCAAATAGATCAGCACAAGTCTAGATAGCTCTTGTGATCCAACAGACGAATAAACAAACTGAAGAAAAGGAAAAAGAAACTACAAATTGGCATGCGATAATCTGCTATAGTAATTCCTAAAAGTTTGAGAATTATTCTTGCCCATCAGGATAGCTCGATCACGACAGGACAAGTCAATTTTCTTACACAAAGCGACACACTTTCAATATAATGCTCTCAGCCTAACGTACGCACGCAGGCCAAAAGATTTTCATGCCTGTGCGTATCTTTGTCTAGGTTCCCTCTTCTTTCTTGCGCATAGCCAGCTAGCTCGCTTGCTACAAGCCTACAAGTCAATGGCTTTACCACTATGTTATGTTTGTTTCGACGGCCCAATAAGCATGATGTTGAGGTTATTCTATTGTTTCACTAGCTCAATCCCTCTTGCTTTATGCCTAGGCCTGGAATTTTTCTATTGGGTGAAGTCGCTGTAACATGCACGTATGTACCCAAAGGTCTTCAAGCACACCATGGCTTTCTTCCCAACGTTTTCTAAATTATATCGAAAGGAAAAAAGAATGGCAACTAGACGGGCATTGTTTTGGATGCGTCCTGTTTTCTTTGGTTTACTTAGCTATGGTGCTTAGATTGTTCGTCGACTGACATGGACTGGTCTGATTCCTCCATTGCACTGTTGGTTGAAGGGTCCTCCTAGTGTCATTAATCGCACATCATTCGAATTTCATAAATAGTCACAAGAAGACGTAGTGCTATGCCAAAATGTTGCTGTTTGGAGAGTTTGCACAAGAATTAATAATTTGTTAGCAAGAATATTTTTCGTTTCGCTAGCTACTTGTTTGGCAAACCTTTCTTTTTGCGAGGTATGCGTGGGACAAAATCATCTGCATATAACATATTTAAGACACCATATGTCTCCACACGTGTATACAAAGATTTGCCAAAGTTCCCCTTACATAAAAAGGTTCATCAATTCAGCTAGAAGATAGAAATTATCCTTTCAAAGAAAAGAAAGAAATAAAAGAGTACTCCAACAATCCTAAATTCTTAGTCGTCTTGGCATTTCTAGATTCATACGCTTTACTATACATCTAGATATAATATATATTTATATGCATAGTAAAATTTATAAATCTATAAAAAAAATTAATAATTAGGATGAAGGGAGCACCGGATCTAGTAGTATTCCGGATGACCGGTACGTTGGCATCAGAAAGCGATGGGGATGGCTCCGCCGTCACTATATGTCACGCGCCTGATAAATCATTAAGCCCTCACCTGAAGGCCCAACAACGCGTCAATTTACTACATGGCCGTGCACGGGTCAGCGGTCTGGTGGAAGCCAAAGCACGCTGCTGCCGCTATATCGCATGTCTATTATTGATCTAAATTACTGTCTTTCTGTGTCCACACTCCACATATATTAGATCTACTCTAACCCAATCACCTGACCAGTACTAATCCTGACATGATGTTTCTTTTATTATTTATCTTTCTTCTCCTATTTATCTTTATTTTATAATTCTCTTTTCTATTATTTTCTTTTAGCCATGACCCTAGAATCTTTCTTTCCTTTTCATTTATTATTTAGCTTCTTTTCATTTTTCTTTTTTATATTTTTCTTTTTTAATTCTTTACGTTATATTTTAATTTTTCTTTCTGTCTACTTTCCAATTACGTTGGAGGTATTATTTTGATCAGGTTGTAACTTATTTTCTTCGCAATTTCAACAATTTTATTAATATTTCCTTCCGCATGCATACAAGGCGTTGTACCCAAACTCCTCTTTATTTTATTTTTTTATTAGTTTTCTTCTTGTTTTCTTTTTCTTCTTGTTTATAATGCTTCAGTAAATTTTTCTTCACTAGTATATAATTTGTCTTCCTTTTCTTCTCATTTATTCTTATTTTATTCTCTATTTTTTTTCTTTGTTTTAAATGTACTAATAATTTCTATATTTTTTAATATGATTTTCCTATTATTTCTTATCTAATTTTTTCTATTATTCTTCAATTTCTTATTCCAGTCTTTTTACCTATTCTTTTATGTACCTATTCTTTTTTATATTTTTTATATTCTTCCGTTACTCCTTCTTGTTCAATTTATCCATTTATTTTTTATATATAGTTATATTTTGTTTTTATTTATAATATAATTGTTCGAGGTGTATAGTTTATTTGTTCGCTTTGTAGATTAAATTATTTGACCATTTTGACTCATTTATTTGTAATATTCATTTTTCTATTATTTAGTCTATACAATCAAATGTTCACGATGTTTAATATTTTCTTTGATGTACATTATTATTTGTTCGTTATATTTATTTTATTTCATAAAAATAATAATTTGTTCGTGTCGTTAAAATATTTGTTCCTACTATCCGAAATTAATTATTTAGTATCAAAGAAAATATTTTTAAAAAATATCGTGCAAATATAGGCAAGTGTGTTCTTGTTTTGAAGATCTTGTCATAAGAAAGATAATGATGCAATCTAAATTTTATTGGATGCTCAGTTTAATATTTATACCTTTTTTTATTTAGAATTTGTATGCATGTGGGTGATGTTATCATATTTATTTTATTTTGCATGCACATAATCTTTCCTCTTTAGCTGAAATCATCGCACCGCATTACGCGCCGAAATAGTCCGCAAATTGAGCTGACGACGGTCCATCTAATAATATGTCGTTCAGACAATGATTGCCCTAATTATCACTGAAGGGGCATATAGACTCACCCGATCCGGCTCCAACCACCGTCAAGAGCAGACAAAACGGAAGCAACGTTGAGAGGAGTGAGAAAAAAACTTGTGCAACAGAGTGGGGCACGTGGAACCCAGAAGTCCGGGCGCGAGGGCCCTACGGCCCGTCACGCTCCACTCCGGTGCAGGTGTCGCTGCTGGCCCACGTGGCGGAGCAGCCACCGATCTACGCACACGGCTACGGATGCTCGCTTGCTTCAACAGCACTCCCATCCCTCTCTCGCGGTGGGCAGCGCTATTGGGCGCTGCGCATCTTTGCTGAGGTGGCGTCGCTTGTCCAGTCACAGTGGAACGGTAATCTCAAAATGACAAGACTACCCTTGCAACATGTGAGAGTGTACTTTTACTCGCTATTTTTCTTAATGTCGTCCTACTCGTTATTATATTCTCCTCTTCTCCATTCCAAAATGTAGGTCACTTTATCTTTTTTAATATAGTATTTACTATAGATATCAAAATATAATGTGTATCTAGATATATAAAAAAATATATAAACCGAGAAAAGTCAAAACGATCTATATTTTGGAAGGGAGGGTACCTCCCAACTTGGGTAGATATTATGAATTCTATTTTCTTTCCCCTTTTACTTGTTGCAAGAAACATTGAATGTTTTTTTTCTTTGCAAAATACAGCAGAAACGCAAACGCTTGCATACACACATGCAAACTCACCCCTGTAAATACATACGTAACCCTACCCTATGAGCACTTTCGAGAAACTGAGCCAGCAGATCATCGAGATTGATGAAGTCACGGAAAGGGTCTCATTGTTGACAGGCATATCGCCTATTACTGAAAAAATAGCGCCAGTTAAATCCTTGATAAATCTAGGAAAATACGAGCCCCGTGCCGAGTCGGGGACTCGAACCCGGGTGGGCAGATTCCACCATAAGGAACCTTACCAGCTGAGCTACGCTCAGTTCGCAAGCACTGATAACACTGCTGGAAAACATGATAAACCGGATTTCCAAATGGAACTATAAGTTCGGGAATAAAGGTCTCAGACATTAGCCCCGGATGGAGCGACCGGGACTAAAACCAACCTTGATCGGCGCGTAAGCCCAACTAGGGCTAAAGGTGTCCTTTTCTATGTATTACTTATGCATTATTTTTGTATGCAAGAAAAATCACTAATCTCTAAATGTATGTCTATTTAATCAATTTGATCAACTTCTTCAACTAAGCAATATATATGCATGCAAACTATATAATTTTAGTTCATATGGTATATAAATCAAAAAGTTTTCCATTCTCTCCAATTATAAAAATATCAAATTTCTCTATTTCTAAAGCAAAAAATAAGTAACACTAACTATGAAAGGTAAGAGGATGAAGTTGCTTACCTTTAAAACACATGGATGAGTGAAATATCCACAAAATTATGAAAAATGGCATAAACTTCCCCTAGCCGGCCATCGCCATGAATAGACATCAGCTTTGTTCTATTCGTGGCTCGGTTGGGCTAGGGAGGAAAAAGGTCTTTTATGCCAGCGCTATTAGTCCCGGTTAGAACTTCCAACCGGCTCCAACCAGGACCAATAGGATCCAGCATCAATAGCTTCGGGTGGAGGTTCCAACTAGAACTAATTATAGACTTTTAGTCCCAGTTCGAAGCTCCAGCTAAGACTAACATCACTTAGCTGTTAGATCCGGAGCTAATGTCTAGATTAGTCCGATGCCAAAGGGATGTAAATGGGTCGGGTACGGTCGGATACATATGAATACGAATACAAATAGTTATTTTTCTTCTCGGATTCGGATCGTATATGGATAGTGTCAAATGTATCGGATAAGATATAAATAGATATCAATATTATAAAAATCTACGTTTCACCGGATTCAGATACGGTGGTGAATACTGAATATCCGGACCCGGATACAGACGGATATTAACCCCTCTAAATGAATTCGAACCCAAATACGAACGAATATTATCCATACCATTTACACCCCTAGTGGCAAGGACTAATTAAATGGATGGATATGGCCTTCTCTTTTAGCGTAAGGTCTCTGAAAATAATGCTTTAGCATGTCCAGTTTTTAAACGCTTCTTAGTAAAAGATTGTCAAAAATAATCATATGGAGGAGGTTCACGGAAAATCTAAGCATATAATCTCATTTACTAGTACTGATCAAACCTTCTAAGGTCGTTCAATTGCATGCAATCTAAAATTACATACAGTTCAAAAGCTACCTACCATACTACATTCCATATACTTAGAAATAGCTTGATGCACTTGCTCTTTTTTTCTTATACCACGATGTCCCCAAAACTCCTTCGTCTCCATTGAGGTAATCACTGCACATCGGGTGGATCGATAATGGGAGCTGATCAAATTTGACTCCGGCCGTTCCTGGTTCTTCAAAATACTGTGTCGTTCAAGGGTGGCTGGTGGCTAGCTTCACCTCCATTGAGGTCCGTCCCTGCATACGACTAGCAATCAGGAAGGATGATCGATGGGAGCGGTAGTTGAATTTCTTTCCTTCCCAAAAGTTCCATCGAATTAGAGCAACCCTTCTCTACAGCAGCACGTGTTGGGGACGGGGCATGACTTCTTACCAAGTATGCTTTGAATATCCCTACATAAAATCTATAACATAAATAATTAGTATCTCTCATTATTCATGCATGCAACATACCTGACTTAAAAAATACGCTTACCTTCACCATGTGCTTCACACGTATGGAACCACAATGTACATGGAAACCCAGAATGATGCCTCCAGGAGGGACACGATGCTACAGACGCTGTTGTCATCTAGTCATCAAAAACAAATGTTTTGAGCATCACCATCATCGACCCAATGAAGGGAAAAGGCTTTCGCCCAGAGCACGTCCTCAGCCCACGACACACTGCCAACAAGAAAAATATCAGGTAGATCTGTGAAGACTAATAGACAACCAAACCTTGAGCCACCACCATCACTCGCTTCCTCACAATCACAATGAGAACTATCCGCCAGTGCGCTTCTGGTCCAGACATCGGATGTGTGGCGCAATCATTGGGAGTGTTGCCATTTCCTAATCCTTTAGAATAGATCCGCAAGCGTACGAAACATCATTGTACCATTTTACTCAAAAATATTTCAAAGCGTCGTATTTCCTATAGGAAGCAGTTGCGCATTGGATACTAGATTATTAATCATCTAAATGTTATCAACTATTTCAAACAAATGATATGGAAGGTAGAGAAAGATAACGGCACGCATCCTTACCACACTACTAGATTTTTACCCTATTACCACGAGACGCATTACAACAACACGGAATCTGTTGCAATAGGTAGGTGTTGTTGCCACTATTTTGAAATATGGTTGCATTATGTGGACAATATTGCCACAAATATCTTGTGTTGCTGTAATCTTGATTTCGGTTGCATTAAGTATGTGTTATTGCCACCATTTGAGATATGGTTGCAATATGTCGATACTATTACCACAACTATCTTGCGTGGTGATAATATTGAATTTCATTGTAATAGCTAGATATTATTGCCACCATATAGTAAATGGTTGCATTAATTCATAATATTGCCAGGGATTTCTTACATTATAGCAATCTTTGACTTTCATTGTAAAATGTTTATCTATATTGCAATAAAAAAAATTAATTGGTTGAAATTAGTTGACAATATTGCAACCGTTTTCTTACATTGTCATAATGTCAACTTTCATGGCAATAATGTTTATTATTGCCACGTTTTCTAGCTATTGCCACCCTTTTTTGTGCATAGAGAGAGTGTAAAATGAAATTACTAGTAAAAATACATCAAATGTGCCTCTAGTGTAGTGGTAAAGGGCCGGTTCTAGGTTCAATTCTCATGAGTAGCACTGTATTGGCCCTATTGCCACGTTTCTTCATCAGTTGCCATACACCTAAAATCTAGTAGTGCCATAAAAATAAAGATAGCCGGGAGGTAAATAAGACAAGAGCATGATTCCTAAGATGGGTCATTCTCATGCCAAGATGTAGGAAATACAAGCTAAGGTAGCACTATTCAAGAGATATAGTAGCGAATGAGATGACTTACTATAGAACCCGAAGACAGTGAGAATGTGAACTAGCATTATCTTTCATTCAGTTTGGGGACCTCAGAAGGGGACCCAAGCAGGGGTGAGAAGGGGGTTCCGAATAGTCAACTACTACTCCTATGAAACTACTCGAATATAGTGGACTACAAAGGACGGACAAGACTATCACTAAATGGGGTAGGATACAATCTAAGGTAAAATCAAGTCTAGACACCATATCTCAGCAATCTAGTCACTTACTCATACGTGATCTGGCAGGGAGCACTCGCAAATAGGTAGGACTTGCTACCTATGTCGATAAAGGATCTCGTGAATGAAAAGATAATGCTAGGGAATAACACAGTTACTTAGCTCTATAGCTATTTCAGTACTAATCCGGATATTAGAAAGTACTACGAAATGTAAATACTTGACATGGTTGCAATGCTGAAAGACCACTATATTAAATATGTAAAGTCTTACTTGTACCTAGACTCCTGAAGGCGATTCTAAAACCGTAGAAAGCTCCTGACTCTAACTCCTGAACTAATCTTTAACTTACACGGGGAAGCGCCGCCCGGAGGGGTGCCTCCCCAAGTGGGAGAGAAGTGATGAAGTAAGGTACATGTAAAAAATGAGGGAGAGGGGTTCTATTTATAGCTTGGAGGTGCCTTGGGAGAGTGGAGATGCTCTTGGAATTTAAAGGGAATCTTCCCCTCCAAACTCTCTCATCCTGCCACATAGCGTGAGATGCCACCATCTTCAATCTTCCCATGTCAGTTACTTGTCACCAGAGAAACATGAGGTGATAACATGGAAAATCTGGGCCAGCCGACCTATCAATTCTCCACCCTTGCTTCGATTCACCTAGATTTAGCTCCTAGATGCCGTTACCTAGCTGCCAAAAAGGATTGATACATTTCGCCGAAGTTGCTAGACAGGCCGGCCTAGGATTTCTACCAAATATATCTAACTAACTTCCATTGTGTGGTGAATGGTCATAATGGATCAGCCAGACCTGATTTTGAATTTGGTTGAGTTTGCTCCGAGTTGTGACCGTCGAATTGGCCTGCTAACTCCACACACCATAATAGGCTCAGAACCAATTTGCATAACTTTTGCATCCCGACTCTGAATTTGGTGAACCAAATGTCCAATTCGATCATCTCAACGAGCTCTACAATAAGGTGATGTCCAATTGTGCATTTAACAATATTTCCAATGATAGCATCTTATATCCGTGTTGCACCATCCTTGCATATATGCTCCATCTAGTGTTGTATCTTGTATGTTCTGAGCACAAACCTGCAAAACATCTCAAATCACCCAAACTCGTAGAACTTGTTAGTTCAATGTAAATAATACATATAACTATATTTATACCCACTTTATTTACCGAGATGTCGGTGGTCGATGTTGTAATTAACGACCACCAACAAGGACATGAAGCAAGCATTGGTCCCACGATGCTAATAGATTCCCTTAGCCCAACCGCCGGATCACAGAAGCACCGCACCCAATCCATGCAGAAGCGGAGCAAGATCATGTTGTAGTACATTTTGTTGCCATAGTGTTAGTCCAGTCCCCGTGAAATAATGGCTAATAGATTTGACCACAAATAATGTGCTGTTGTCATGGGCTAAGGTGGAATAATGCATCTGCACGTGATGAACTGATGATTGAGCATACTCTCCCTCTACTAAGGTCAAGTGTCATTTGATACTAGATGCCAAATGCCATAAAAAAAGTACTATCATTTGCGGTGTCCTGCCACTTCTACCCCTTTTTGTCTCATTGCATGCGTGTAGCTAGTGCCCTATCAATTTATTTCCATCCCAGCTTTGGATCAGAGTCTGAGAGTGGCGTAATCATCCAGACATGTCCAAATTACAACACAGGTGTATCATGACCGCTGCTTTTAGCCCATAATGACACCTTAGTCCCTTTTGTACTATGAAACTTTGGTAATATGTGTTAGATTTAATTAACAATATAAACAATTCTTAGCTTAGCCTAATCATGATCACTAATTGTTACTCAATGCACGGAAAGTAATACTTAATGACTAAAACCAATGCCCACAGATGTCATCAGAGCCTCAAGAATTGTAGCAGTAGTAGATATAGATGAAGTAGACATGATCTTCACCAGATTAGGAACTTCTAGATCCTGATTGATGAAGAACTTGGTCTGAATGTTGATGAACAACCTCCAGATGTAGTAGTCGGTCTTCCAACCACTCCAGTGCCCTAACTGATCGGTGTTTCTGCTAATTGCAAGATTAGACTAATTAGGATCACAAGGGTACCCCTCCATCTCATATTTATAGCACTATGGGGCTGGGCTGACTCCTAGTTGGTTATGTCAGGTGCACCTTCCAATCACGGTGCAAAATTGATTTACATTTTATCTCTTTACAGGTGCACTTATTTGCAAATAAAGATATTGATTGTTAGCCAAGATCACAAAATTCCAACAATATGGTGTACAACTTAATAAAGTATTTAACACTAATTAAATAATATATTTATCATTTTTTACTAATAGAACAAAAGTATTCATACCATATTTCATATCACTCCTAAAGTTGTGCTAAAAACAATGGAGCTTTAGATTTTCATGCATTACAAATTGAACTTCAAGCTTGCATCACCACGTGAGAAAAAAAAAGGCGGCGCCCCTTGCAGAGCTTGTTGCCACTGCTCGTCCCTCTCCGCGTCCAGCGATATGTCCAGTGGGTAGAGAGGGGGGCTCATGTCCATAGTAGTAGTACTAGTACATCAAGTCCTAGTCTAGGTTTTAGGTAGCCCCGTGCTGATTTTTTCTATGTTAGAATTCTGGTGCTCCCTTCTCTTAGCTTTTCGATGATGGCAAGGATGTAGGGTGGCTTTGGTTTTCTATGGCAAGATTGGTGAGGTGGTGGCAACGACTTCACTTCGGCGGTGGTGACAACCTAGTGATGCAGGGTCTGGTAGATTTGAGGTTTTTGTAAAAGAGCTTTAGTTATTGCTGGCCCGTCCATAGGAGTCTGGCACTATTCAACACCAAGGATTGCAAACGACTTCTTCAACATCTTCCTTCGATTTTCGAGGCTAGATCCAATAACTACACTTTATTCTGTAGTAGTGGTGGAAATCATGCTTGTGTTGTTTGGAGAGTATCCCATGCTGATAACAAAGATGTTGGCGCCAGCGGCAAGTGGTTATTGCGCTCATCAATTGCACGAGGAATTTACATCTACTACTCTAGAATGTGTTTTGCAATATCTAGCGAGTAGCATGTTTTCGAAGGAAGCATACGGCCTCAAGGACCTCTTTGTAATTTCATCTTGTAGGTCGTTTCTTGTCAATGTCTTGTATTTCTTAACATATATTAGATTTGAGACACCTTCTTAGTGTCTCTTTCAAAAATAAAAATGGACCGTTCGAGAAAAAAAATGAACACTTCAGGATTGGCTACCATTGTCTCAATGATGTGAAAATTTTAAACAGCAAGTTTTATTAGTGGCAAGTCCCAAAAATGTACCATGTTCTTATGTTCCTTATAATTTGAATGATTTACGGTATTCATGATTTGTCAAGATTCGTTCTAACAAGATGGAGAATGACATTTACTCACTTGGTGCAGTCTATTCCTGGTGCAATCAATAGATAAACTACCCTATAGAATTCTTTGCAGAAAAAAAAATGCCTGGCTACCTCTTTGAACATAGGATTCTCAAAAAGCAAAAACAGAGAAACCACAATTTCGAGAAAATGGATGGTACTTGGAATTGTACCACTTCATTCAAAAAATGGAAGCTTTCCTATTGAATCTTTGGATGCTACGCATGAAAAATACATAGGAGTTCCTATGAACTTCAATCTCATGTTAGATTTCTTCTAAATTCCTATGGATGGATGCATCCACTAGGGAATTTGTTTCAAAAAAAACATTAGAAATTTTTTTCCTATACTATTCTACTCCTCAAAATTCATATGTTTAGTATTTACACAAAAACAGGGCATTATGACAGTACAAGTTATTACCCATTAACACAAGCGCATCCCAAACAAAATGATGAAAAAATAGACATGCTCCTAGAGGATTTTTAAGCATTTTACTTAGTTTTACACTTTTACTACTACCATATTAATTATTTGAAATTTTATATCTTCCGACATATCTTGTTTGGTTATGACTTCCTAAATGACTATCTTCCGACATATCTTGTCCGGTTATCACTTCCTAAATGATAATCTGATAACCACTTGCAAGTGCTCTATGTGCATCCATGGGAATGATATGTGAACCGAGTACAACTTAGCTGGTAAGGTTCCTTGTGATTGAATCTGCCTACCTGGGTTCGAGTTCTCGACTCAGCACGGGTGCTCTTATTTTTCTATATTTATTCCATGATTTAGTGGACACTATTCTTTCAGTGGTAGTTTACGTGTCCCTCGATAGCGAGGTGCATGTGGTGATTTCGTCAATATCGAGGGTAACCAGCTCAGTCTATCGAGGTGCTCATAAGGGTAGGATTGCGTACGTGTATTCATAGAGGTGAGTATGCATCCGTCTGTACGGTGTTTCGCAAAAATGGATATCACCAAAAGATTATTAAAAAAGTAAAGGCGAAGAGAAAAGGAAACAAGGCATATTCGGATGTGCGTATGTCGGTATTATTGCAGAACTTAGTAACAAAAAAACCCATGTCACTCCATGCCTGCTCGCTTGAGTTTAATGGTGTTAGGATGTTTAGTGGAACCTGCTATTCCATCGCATAGTAGCAAAAATTTTGGAGCGTGGTGAGAGGGTCAGTGTGCTAACTATTGATTGTCAAATTTTAAAAGTTTGAATTTATAAAGTACTCCATCCGTTCAAAATACAGGTGTTTCTAGTTTTGGTTTAATTTCTTGTCTAATTCTATCAAAATCTAGAAGAAGAAAAAGATCTAATTTTATCCAAATTTAGAAGAAAAAAAGATATACTAACAGCTGGATCGGCTGCAAAATGTAACCCCAGCATCCGATGCCCTGAACCGAAACGTGTCCCGACTCCCGAGGGGGCGGTGCGCCGTCGTGTGGCCCACGCCTGCAGCTGCGATGGATGATGGTCGCGTACGAAATTACCTCTGTGGACCGAACATAACACGGATCTACTGCTGACGTGGGCACAGTGATTCGGTCAAATCGGGGGGCACGCGCGAGTCAACGAGGGTGGGGCCCGTGACCTGCACGCGATGAATCAAATCCACTTCGGATTTCAAGATGGAATAGCAGGTTCCACTAAACATCCTAACACCATTCAATAGTTTGAACATCCGAATATAGAATTTGACCGGCACTAGTTTGACCGGCACAAATTCTATAATTGCATTCTTTTACGGACGGAGGGAATACAACTTTCGCATATTGAGGAGTCAAACAATTTTAAGTTTAACCAAATCTATATAAAATAGTATTAATATTTATATTACAAAATAGGTATTATTAGATTAGTCATGTGATATATTTTTATACTAAATTTATTTGGAGATATAAATGTTAGTAATTTTTTTATAAATTTGGTTAAATTTGAAACTATTTGACTCCTCAGGATGGGAGAGTTGTATTCTTTTTGGGATGGAGAAGTACCGTTGAACCTTCTGTCTCCATGTGCGAGCGACTGAGCAGACACGAAAGCTTTGCTCTGAACGGTGCTACGCTAGTAGCGAGGTGAGTTGCCTGATCTGAGAAATGGTGGTGTGAACGGCAATGGTTTGTAAGTACTAGGAGGTTTTATCATCTTCTCTAGCTTCAATGATGGCAAAGGTCCAAAGCTAAATATTGGTCCCCTTTGGCATGGTTATTCTAGCTTTGACTTCCTAATTATGGTACTGGTTCACAATCACAAATCACGGAGACAACAAATCCTAAGCTAGTGAAACCACTTTGTTATGGTTCTTCAAAAAAACACACTTTGTTTTGCTTTGCGGACTCGACTTCTGTTAATGCATGGGTGGAGGCTTCAACACTACCATGATGGATGACCTCAACTCTTAAAACCATTTATATAATTTGTTTCTTTGAAAAACCATAGTGTATGAGTGTGGTACATGTTACAACTTAATTCATTGGTTAATGCCTAAAGAAAATATTGTCAACATGATTACAAGTCATCTTCAGTATCCGGACATTAACAGATAGATATCAAGGAAATGAACTACTCTTCCTTTACCCGTTCAATTCATACGTATTTTTTTTCTATTCGGTTTTTTACCGATTATTTTTATTTTGCAAAACACATTATAAATGCACATATTTACAAACACGCACGGACACTTACCCCAAGGAATACACTCATGCAACCCTACTCTTATTAGCACTTCCGAGAGACTGAGCCGGCAGATCCTCAAGATTGACGAAGTCACCACACGCGTCTCGCTGTGGACGGGCACATCGTCCACCACTGAAAGAATAGCGCCGGTTAAATTATGAAACAAATCCAGGAAAATACGAGCAAATGTGCCGAGTCGAGAACTCGAACCTGGATAGGCAGGTACAAGTTCCACCACAAGAAACCGTACCAGCTGAGCTGCATCCAATTCAGAAAAAAATAACGGTTTAGTTCTTTGATACCTCCCATAACTGTTATATCCTCACTTAATGTAATTTTCTTGTGTACATTGATAATATTTGAAACGAGATACAAGCTTAGTTGATAATTGTATCATCTAATTTGTTGCCATTCATGGACCGTTGGATCAGCTTCGTCATCGCCTATCAGCCTTGCTAGCAAGACGCGTACATTCTTTGACTACCCAAGAGCTAGCACATGCAAGGTCAACTGGACCAGATCCTGCCTCCCAAAAGTGAATGGCGGCCTCAGAGTGCTCAATCTTGAGCGTTTCGCTTAGGGCCTTGCGACCCAGGTGGCTCTGGCAGGAATGGACTTCATCGCAGAAGGCTTGGGTGGGCACGGAAATCCCTTGTGACAATGCTCTGGCAGGAATGGACTTCATCGCAGAAGGCTTGGGTGGGCACGGAAATCCCTTGTGACAATACAGACCGCCTCTTATTCACATCATGTACGACCATCACCCTGGGCAATGGAAGGAAAACGAGTTTCTGGAGCGACTGCTAGCTACAAGGATGCCGACCTAAAGATCTCGCACCAAACCTTTTCAAGGTCGCTAAGAGGAAGAAGATAACGGTGGAAACGGCCCTCACGGGCAACTCCTGGATCGGTGATATCCCATTGCAAAGCGGCCTTACGACAGCACACCTTGCAGAGTTCGTCACACTTTGGACAAAGCTACAAAACGTCCACCTACGTCCAAACCAAGAAGATCAGATATCAGGAAGCTAACTCCCTTCGGGCAGTACTCTGCGACCTCGGCCTATAAAGCCTAGTTCTTTGGATGCACCAAAACCATGCGATCAACCTATCTCTGGAAATCGTGGGCACCACCTAAATGCAAGTTCTTCATATGGCTCATCTCGCAAAATCGAGTATGGACGTCTGATCGACTGCAAAGAAGGGGATGGGCGCACTCACCGTCTTGCCCCCTATGTTGTTGTGTCCCCGAAACAGCACATCACCTCTGATGAGGACATCACCTGCTCGGATACAACCACATTGGCAACTTTTGATTCAAAGGTGAAATAATTATTTGTTATGATTGTATTTGATACATTTGCTAAATTGATGTTGCGCCATGATGTATGTTCATTGTCATTTTCAGAAATACATACATGGATCAAAAGAGTATTAAATACACATGGAAGATATGGAGGACCAAAGAAGTTGATTGGGGACCAAGTTCAAGTATTCTCAACGTCCTCCACCAGACCACCACGTCACTTTTAGCCCAAGGAAAGAAAGAGATCAAATCCAACACGTTTCAGGGCTGGATTCACACTGCAAGCCCGTGGCAATTTGTGACGGACGCCACGACTTCATCCGGACTCCGTTTTGGGCGTTCAAGTACTTGATAGAAACCTTATCAAGTCTACTTTCATATGGATCCAGACTCATATCCATATCTTCTCCGAGGCAGCCGCAATCGTTGATTTACTATAGAGATCTTTTCTGTCCATGGTGCTGCGTCACCTGATTTTGGCCCGATGGGCCGTGTATCAAGTGGGGCCCAATAAGGGCGCGTCCTAGGGTTTAGGGATGACCTCCACCACGTCCTGATCATCCTCTACCCTCTCATATAGCTTCATAGCCGCCACAAATAGATTGGATTTTGTTTTGTTGAAAGTTTAGCCATTGCTAATTACTTGTAGACGCGTGTGTCGGCTAGACCATCCGTTCTACTCAATTTAGAATCCCACCTTCGTGATTTCAGATTGGTTATTATCTCCATATTTGCATTTGAGTTGCTTGTTCTACTTGTTCTTCGATTGCTTGCAGGATGAGTGCCCTAGTGGCCGGGTGTTGCGCTCCACAAGATCGCGGCAGCCGTTGGAGGTAGTATATCGGTTGCTAAGGCTCAACATCCTTAGAAGGCTGTAGTCAAGCCGTGAACGTCATCTCCATCCACCAATAGAGTTATCCATCCCCTCTTACCGAAAGATCGGAAATAAATCCTAGCGGGTTCACATTAACCTCCTAGTCGAATGTAGATACATGAGGAGAATATGGAACCTCAAAGCTGAGTGGACAGCACAGCCGACCTTACGGGCGTAGGAGTGGCAGCCTAGCGATAGTGCTGCCCCGTGGTGGTCCAACATCGCGATGACACCATCCATACTGCGCAAGGCCATGGCAAGCATCGTCATGCTAGTCACATGGGAGCTATGGAAGGAGAGGAACCGCAGAGTCTTCAGACACCATGAAACGTTGGCGACGGTCCTTTTATCCATCATAATACAGGAAGCTCTAGCCTAGGTGGCGGCTGGGGTCAAAGATCTTGCGGGCCTAGTTTTGCGAGATTAATTTTTGTTTTTCTTGAACCGGCTAGCCGGATTTACTCTTCTGCTATATCAATGAAATAGGCACACGCTCGTGCCCGTTCATTTTAAAAAAAAAGCTAGCACATTCATTTGGCATCAAAGCAATCTCATCGCCTTTTCCTTGGACCGGCAATATCCACCACACATGTCAACAGTTTGACTCAATCCTTACCCGTTAGATCATTTGTGTTTTATATTCAGAACAGTTACACGAGGATCGACAGCAGTACAAGACAGACATAATTAACCACAGCGGGTGAGGACCACGTACGTACGGCGCAGATTGCAGGGGATCCAAACCTGGACGGTAAAGAGATGTACCGCTGATCCTTGATCGATCGTATTTAATGGCCATTTAATTTGTACAACGCGAGGTGTCACTGGAGAATGTGTGAATGCCGTGACGGAACCTCCGTGCTTGCGTACTGTCACGTCACGGATGTCCTCCCACGTCCTCTCTGCTCCTCGAATCTTAGGCAATCTTGTAGTCAGTACAAGTATTTTTCTCGTAAAAATAATTAGATGGGTCTGTTTGATTAGATTGTAATGATGATGGTAGATTTTAATACTAGTCGTTTGGATCTCTTGATTCCAGAGGCTCGATTATTATAGGGGAGAGGGCCATCGTACCTTATTCACCGCCCTCCCTTCTCCCACTCCTACTATAATGGACCTCTCCGGCTCTCCCTTCTCCCACTCCTATTATACTGGACCTCTCTTTCACGCCTCCTTCTCCATGACTAAGAGCATCTCCAGCAATAGCTCTCAAATCAGACCCTCTACTTCTTAGTAAGTGCTCCTCTATTTTCTGAGGGCTAGTTTTTTAACCTCAACTCCAGCAGTGGTCTCTAAATCTCACCCTCTTCTTTTAATCTAAAGGATGGAACCCATTTGTCAGTAGATAGGGGGCTCCCTAGAGACCCTCCTGAAATAGAGGGTGGAGTAAGAGATTTGGAAGCCACCCCAAAATGAGGATTTTAGTAGAGAGTCTGCTGGAGTGTGATTTTTTGATTCCACCATATAAGGGCGGGCAGGGACCCCCTCCAAACACACACACTTAAGGCAATACAAACCACCACACAGGATGTAGGGTATTACGCTCTTGACGGCCCAAACCTGTTTACATTTTGTGTTCCTTTCACCTTCGAGTTCCTGATATCAGCGGCACCCCACCTACAACTCACCACCTTGGGGGTATCCCTCGGTGGGCTTAGCGGTAAAACACCGAAAGCTGGCGTGCAAGGTAGGGATGTTCATCGTGTTAGAAATATGGCCTAGAGGTAATCATTGAGATGATCATATTTTATTGTATCCATGATGTATTATGTGTTCATTGAATATCCATGAAAGGCAACTTGTATTGATTGGCAATTATGTGAATTGTTTGTGAGACTCTTTACTTGTATGGTTATTCTAAAGTTGTTCCTAGTCGGGGTTCATGTATGGACACACATGAATATTAGACTAGCACATGTATTAGTTGATGACTATGTTTCACAAGTAATAGACATGAAGATGTCAAACTAATAATGTGTGCGCATGTATGACATGAGGCTGGACCGACTTAACTCGAGAAATAGTGATTCTCATTACACAATTTGTACGTTGTGTCCTTAGATCTGAGATTGTCTCATATACTCAAGATGTGAACTGACCTACTTAGGAGCCATCAAACGCTACTCCGTAACTGGGTAGTCATAAAGGTGGTTTTCGGGTTTGTCAAGAAGCATGCTGTGAGACATGGTCAATCAAGATAGGATTTGCCCCTCTCTGCTTTAGAGAGATATCTCTGGGCCCCTCGAGTGATGGATCAAGAAATGCATGGCTGTGCTAGGGTTAAGTGGTAACCAAGGATTCCAGATCACGACATCGAGAAAGAAAGGTCAGCTTGGAGCTCGACCAAATATCGTGAGGCAAAGGGAATAGCATGTATATGAGATTGTGACGGCTCGTCTGGTATGATCTTTGCGTGTGCATAGGAGTTGACACGTCTTGCTAGAGGCCGCTATCAACTATTGGTCGAGTAGGAGTACTCGGGCCATGTCTGTTCGCGCGTGAGCCCATAGGGTCACACACTTAAGGGGCTGGATGTCTAATGAGGATATGATCTGAATTAAACTGGGCTTAGGTGCACTAATGGGCCTCGGTTAGGAAGCCCATTAGTGGGCGCCTATAAAAGAAGGGGTGGGGGCGCATGGAGGGGCTAACCCTAACTCCACACCTGCTGACAGCTGCCTGTTCCCACGCCCGCGTCCACGGTTGCCCTTGCGGACCTAGCAGTTCGGAGTGCGACGCTTCTTCCCCGTACGTGTGAATACCTTGGAGGTGCTGCATCTGCTGCACGAGGACGAGCCGCGCGTGAGGAGGTCTTGCAACTGCACTGCCGGCGTCCGACTGCACTACCCCGATGCACAACAGAAGTTACGCATCTGCACGTCTACTGGTAATTCCATGATCTATAACAACAGTTTTCCTGGTTTATCGCTAGCGTATAGTATCACATTAGCGGTGGCAAAATATAATATTAATTAATTATAATTTCGTATATTTCTTTCAATCTTTACATTTTTTAGAAATAAAATAAATGAAGCTTATAGTTCTTTTGTTTCTTTTATAACACAAATCTTCCGATAGCTGTTTCTTTTCAATCGTAGCTCCGTTTCCTGCGTTTCTTTCATTCTCGTGACTGTAGCAACGAGCCCTGTCCTTTAGTACACTCTTTTTTAAGCTTTCTTTTTGTTTAGTGTATCTATTCTTAGTTGTTCTCGATTGTTTGTTTGCTTGTATGCTTGGGCTCGATGCTTATGTGACGTTAGAAGGAGCGCGATCAAAGAATTTTAAAGATTAAGAGTTTCAAGAACAAGAGTTGAAGACTCTGATCAGCTATTCTTTGAAAGAAAGGCAAGTGTTTCCTTGATCATGCTTTTGTCCCAATAATCGCAATAAATATAACTTTTTCCTTATGCATGCATGTGTCTTAATTTTGATGGATCCTAATTAAGGATATGCCTAGTCTTTATGATCATTTCTTGTCAACCTAGGTTTTACCATTGTGTTGGGTAGCTTCTGCTTAGTTGCTATAACTGGTTCCTGTTTGAGAATAATTTATAACCATGTTGACAACAATGATGATGCTACACCTGTTTTATCCATGTTCATGCTCTTTGTGTTGTTAATCACAAGATCATATCTGTTTAATCAGAACATGGAGAACCACCCAGGAAAACAGTGCAACCACAATACTATATGGCTCTGGTCTTGGCTAATTAATTAGAAACACTAGCTTATGATAATCTTACCGAAAGGGCAAGAGGGGTTGCATCGTCGGGGTATAGCTCGGTCCTCTTGAGGCTTTGATATGTGGTCCTTGGCTAAGGCAGTTCCTTATGAGGGAGAGTTATGACTGCTTTGACTTGAAACCTTAGCAGATTGACATAAGTTAGGGAATCTTTGTAAAGACCTCGTAGTGAATCCCTTGCCAGTCACCTTGGAAGTGTTTAAGAGGCTAGTTTGTCAGAGCCGGGCACACGGGACTGTGCACGTGGCGTACTTTTCCTAGGATAAGGGATAGGACATGACCCACGCCCTACATCTGTTGTAACTACTCGTAGCGTAGTAGAACTACTCATACAGTAGTAAAACTAGTCGGACACCGTATGAAACTACCGTAAAGCCACTCGGGTAGGACTCTAGGGCTTGTATCCGACTAGGACTTCCATGTAAACATGTCCGCCCAGACTATATAAGGGCGGATAGGACCCCCTCCAGGCAGGGAATCACCTAGGAGATCACACGATCACCACCTAAGGAAATACAAACCACACAGGACGTAGGGTATTACGCTCTCAGCGGCCCGAACCTGTCTAGACCTTGTGTTCCTTGCACCTTTGAGATCCTGATCTCGGCGACACCCTACCTACAAACTCACCACCTCGGGGGTATCCCTCGGTGGGCGTGGCGGTAAAACACCGACAGCTGGCGCACTAGGTAGGGGTGTTCATCGAGCATCCACTAGAGAACTCGATGGCATCTCTCAGCTTCACTAGCACCATGCTCGATGAGGGCACAATCTTCGTCTTTGGCTCCTGGATCTGCGTCACCAACGGCTTGGGTGGCTTCAACAGCCGCCTAGTCGACCCCAGGAAGCCGGAGGCCTCTACATCGACTCAAAGAAACAACCTCGACGAGTTGCTGCTCCCCGATCTACCCAGGCAGATCGAAAGGACATCCGTTTTCGACGCGACTTCGACTCGTGCTGCACCAGGACTACTCGGATCGGATTCAAACCGATCTGAGGAGACTTCGCCATCCAAGTCTCTCTCCGACTTGGAGGAGGACTTGGATTGCCTCTTCAAGATTCGAGACGAGGGAGCCACCGCGCGTCGGGGGCCCCCCCGTTCTCGACTATGACTTAGACTCAAACAGAGAGTACCCGTTAACTAAAAGTTTGAGCTGGGGAGGATTTGTGGACGAGGGAGCCACCGCTCGCCGAGAGGCCCCAGTTCTCGACAACCACTCACAACCTGATGATTACTCCAAGTCCATCTTGGGTAATCATCCGGGTTTAACCATAACATCTACGCCACAAGGATGTTTCGTGTACTGGAAGGGTCTAGAGCCATTCGAGTTACTCGAATTCGACTCCCGCCTTGTGGCACAATCCACCCTTTGGTGTATCGACCCGAGGGAGTTGGAAGATTTCGACTACTCCGCTCAACTTCATCTCGCGTCACAACATCGACGCGCTGCAGCGACGACCTCGACTACTCAACTCGTGCCGCAATCACGACCGCTTCGACAAATAAGCAGCACCAACGACAACTTCAACAACTCGTCTCGACTAGAAACTAGTAGGAAACAAGCCGCAAACTACTCGGCGACTAGCTCCGCTCGGTCAACAACTAGTCGAAATCAACTCCGACTAGTTGGCTCCATCGACAAATCACTCACAAATCAAAATCATCAGGTTTGAGACGGTGCAACCCAGGACCCTCTCCACATTGGAAGAGGATTTTGATCATCTACCACCACTCAAAGAAGGAGAAGCCACTGTGCGTCGGGGGGCTATTGTTTCCGACAACTACTCGGATTCATCCACTCATGTGACCCGTGGTCTGGTAAGGGGATCAGTTTGGACGGGCAGGTTTGGGCATCGGAAGGGCATGAAACCCTTCAGGTCTCTCAAATCAAGTCCACCACAATTCATTGCCATACCCGGCGATCTACCTTTTCAAGAAGGCAGACCCCTTCCTCCTTCTGACGATGAAGATGAGGGCCAGGTGGTGCGGAGTGCCAAATGCTTCGCCCCCAATCGAGAAGTACTCATGATTCATGCCCACGAGGACTGTGAAGGCCTAGAGCGGGTCCAGCTAGATGACTAGGATGACTACTTCCTTGATCCACTTGACGAAGACGTGGACGTAACAATGGATAGTGAATCCTCATCCAACATCAAGGTGGAAGACGCAGATGACATCCAAAAGGAACACCGCAGGCTCATCAATGCGAAGCGTGCCCAACGCAGGCACCGCGCCATCGAGACGAACCAACAGGGGAGCGGTAACCTCCACGACTCCTCCATTGGTGACCTCCGTGCCATCATCAACGCTAGCCGGGACGCCCTCAATGTCGTCATTGGCAGGCAGCAGGAGCGTGAAGAAGTGGAAGCCTACAGCCCCACCCGCTATCAACTCGCTCTCGACTACTTGGAGACTACTCGGAAGCGCAAGCTAGAAGCTGGGAAACAATCCACCCGTAGAAGGAAGACTCTCAGTTCGAAGGAACGATTCGAGGAAGCCCTCCACATGCAATGCCCGTGGCACCTGAAGAGCAAGCATTCTGTGTTTGAATGTCAAACCCTTCGGAGGGCCCTTGGAGCTCCGCCAAGTCTACGAAGAAAGGCGATGGGACTACCCGACTAATGATTTACTCATAAATTAAGTACCCGGCTCAAGGAGGTTTTCTAAGGGTCTTTTAGATGTTGCGTTTGTTTAAACCATTATTTCTGGATTATATCTCGAAACTAGGGGTTCCGTATGCCTAAAAGCACCGCTTTTTACCACTTAGTCGGGGTCGCTATTTATGTTCATTACTCGGGTTAATCATGACTCCCTCGCTAAACTCAGGGAACCCTGTCATAGCCGAACCATGCAACTGCCAAAAGGGTTGCCTCGTTTGGCAATGACTAGTGAACCCGTTAATTAGTCAAATAAAGCACCTATGCGATTGTCTATCAAATACTTTCAATAACGCTCAGATTACTAGTTCCCAACTAGTTTTCTATGTTACTGAAGGGACCTCGCCTCCAAACTACCAGTAACTCCCAGATTACTAGTTTCCAACTAGTTTTCTATGTTACTGAAGGGGCCTTGCTCCCAAACTTCCAGTAACACTCCGTTTACTAGTTTCCGACTAGTATTATGTGTAGTTTACTGAAGGGGCCTTGCACCCTCTCAACCTTGCCAATGGTCTCACCGGAAATCAATTTTTTCGGACTAGAAGCATCCTGAAGCACCCGTACCACCCACATGGATGTCAACCGTGCAATCGATGACTCGATCGACAACCCAGAACCCCTCGAACCGAATCCCCCTCGGTCGGAGGTCCTGTACCACAGGTTCTTCCCCAAGTCAGAGGAGGATTTGGATCATCTATGACGAGTCGGAGGAGGATTTGGATCGTCTACAACAAGTCGGAGGAGGATTTGGATCGTCTACCACAAGTCGGAGGAGGATTTGGATCATCTACGACAAGTCGGAGGAGGATTTGGATTGTCTACTACAAGTCGGAGGAGGATTTGGATGGTCTACTACAAGTCGGAGAAGGACTAGCCAGCATTCATCGAAGGGCTCCTGTCCCCACTGACTACTCAGACTTCATCAACGACGCCATACCTTTACCAAACGGCCACCGCAGCCTGCTGGCGCCTCCATCTTGGTCGGGCGGGCCAGGGCATTGGAAGGGCACGAGTCCTCCAAGCTACCCGACTCAGCCCACCTTTTTGCGCCTTCATCTTGGTCGGGCGGGCCCGAGCATTGGAAGGGCGCGAGTCCTCCAAGCTACCCAGCTCAGCCCACCGTCCTGCGTTTTCAACCTGGTCGGGCGGGCTCCGGTATCGGAAGGGCACAGAGTCCTCCAAGCTACCCGGCTTAGCCCACCTTTTTGCGCCATCAACCTCAACAACCTGTCAGGCCTAGCACCATTCAAAAAAGGCAGGACCCTCGACTCCTCGATGACTACTTCGCCATCGCGAGGGCACTTGGCGACCCGCCGACGACTACTTCGACTACACAACTAGTCAGGAGCGGGACTCACACCACCAGTGACTAGTTGGAATTGATTCCGACTAGTCGGGATCATCAACAAACCGGCGCAGCTTCATCAACAAGCAACACGTCTTCGTCGGAAAACACCAACGAATCAAGAGCGACAACTATCCATGCTCGTCTAGCTTCTACGCTCCGGGCCCAGGCAATAAGGCAGCTACCCACATGAAGACTGAGACCCGATTCAAGGAGGTTTTACGAAGATCTTTAGGGAACTTATTTAACCATTGTCTTGAGTTCTATCTTGACAAAAATGGTTTTTTCCCAAAGAATTCGTTCAACCACTAGGTCAGGGGATCAAGGAGTTTACCCAAAATAGGGCTTGTTCGTTCATCCATACTTCAGCGCCGTACGAACTGTCTTGGCCCACCCAAGGAATTCCTTTGGGCTAACCGAGACATCTTCGCACGACAACATGCGACTTGTTTCTACCCGACCAAGGAGTTCCTTTGGGCTAACCGAGACATCTGCGCATGGCAACATGTGACTTGTTTTGGCCTGCCAAAGGAGTTCCTTCGGGCTAACTGAGACATCTGCGCAGGGCAACATACAACTTGTCTTGGCCCGCCCAAGGAGTTCCTTTGGGCTAGCCGAGTCATCCCTGCTCAACGACTACTTCTGTAACAATGCATGTATAGGATTGTGTTATCACTTCCTTTGGGCCAACCGAGACATCTTTGCATGGCAACATACGACTTGTCTTGGCCTGCCCATGGAACTGATCCAGATCAAGTGCAGGGCCTCTTTGTCACCTCCTTCGGGCCAACCGTGACATCTTTGCATGGCAACAAATGACTTGTCTTGGCCAGCCCAAGGAACTGATCACCCCATGTGAAGGACCTCGTCATCAATCCCTTCGGGCCAACCATGACATTTTTCACAAGTCAACATGTGAATTCTCATGGTCCACCTAAGGATACGACTAAATCTAGCAGCAACATTCGTTTCTCCCTCGCTAATTGACTTCCAGTCACCTTCATATACTTCCAGTACAACTCCGTTCTACTGGTTTACGGCCGGTATTACATGCAAGTTTGCTGAAGGGGCCTCGCTCCCATATTTCCAGTAACAGATTACTAGTTTCTGACTAGTATGCTATGTTACTGAAGGGGCATCACTCCTATACTCAGTATAACTCCGTTTACTGGTTCACGACTAGTATTAAGTGCAAGTTTACTGAAGGGGCCTTGCTCCCATACTTCCAGTAACACACTACTAGTTTCTGACTAGTATGCTATGTTACTGAAGGGTCCTTGCTCCCATAATTCCGGCATAACTCCATTCTATTGGTTTAGGACCGATATTACGCGCAAGTTTGCAGAAGGGGCCTCGCTCCCATATTTTGAGTAACAGATTACTAGTTTTCGACTAGTATTCTATGTTACTGAAGGGGCTTCGCTCCCGTTCTTCCAGTACAACTCCGTTTACTGGTTCACGACTGGTATACGTCAAAGTTTACTGTAGGGGCCTCGCTCCCATACTCCTAGTATAACTCCGTTTACTGGTTCACGACTAGTATTATGTGCAAGTTTACTGAAGGGGCCTTGCTCCCATACTTCCAGTAACACACTACTAGTTTCCAACTAGTATGCTATGTTACTGAAGGGGCCTCGCTCCCATAATTCTGGCATAACTCCATTTTACTGGTTTATGACCGGTTATTACGCGCAAGTTTGCTGAAGGGGCCTCGCTCCCATATTTCCAGTAACAGATTACTAGTTTTCGACTAGTATTCTATGTTACCGAAGGGGCTTCGCTCCCGTTCTTCCAGTACAACTCCGTTTACTGGTTCACGACTGGTTCTCCGACTAGTACTCTACGTTACTGAAGGGGCCTCGCTCCCATACTTTCAGTATTTCTCTGTTTACTAGTTTTTAACTAGTTATACATGGAGTTTATTGCAAGGGCATTGCTCCCAACACGGTTTCATCAGTTACAACATACTTTTATGTTTACCTTGCAGGGGACCTGATCTGGACCGTGCTCCTGGGCGAGTTGGATTCAACTCTGATTAGTTGGCTTCATCAACAATCGCCAACGATTACTCCGACTTTGCGAGAATGCTCGACTACACATCGCTGACTACAAAGACTACTCTTGGGATTCGACTTCGACTAGTTGGGTTCATCAACAACCGTCAGCGACTACTGGACTTCATGAAGAATGCATGGTGACACGCTGGCGACTACTTCCACTACTCGTTTCGCCTACAAGCTAGTCGGAATCGACTCTCCTCGGTGATACGCTGGCGACTACTTCGACTACTCGTCTCGCCTATAACACTAGTCGGAATCTACTCCGACTAGTCGCTTCATCGACAGTTCAAGATTCAGCGGCAACTTGACCAATACCTAGGCTCGGGGGCTTGCGCCACCAACTACTAGGCATATCCTATGCGATTCATTCTAGCTCCCAGGCTCGGGGGCTGGATACGACACGGCTCTCAGCAACGAAGGTTTGATTTGAGCGGTAATTTAGGGTGCTGTTTGGTGAAGTTATTTGTTTAACCATTTTTTCAGGGAAGTTATCCCGAAAAAAGAGGTTTTAGAATTTACTGAACCGATTTGCCCATCTTCACCATCAAATCTTTACCGTAATATATTGCATGCCACGATTCTTTGGATCCTTTATTCCAAAACTTGGGGATTTGGATTCAGGGCTTGGGGGCTGCGGGACATGTGTCATCAACGATTTATTTTTCAAATCTGTTGGAAGATAAGGACAGAAGACTCAAATTTAAATTGACCCTCAGCCTAATTCTACGAGTCAACCTAAGGCTCGGGGGTTACTCCATATGGAGTGCGAGTTTAATCGCACCCCATATAAAAGAAGACTTGACAATTACTCGGGGCATGAGCACCTCACAGACTCGATGCAGCCAAGGAAGTACTCGGAGGACATCTTCAAGATGGAGTTCGGGAGAATTTGGAGACGCCTTCAAAAGTACTCGGATGCCTGTAGTAATCAACTACGAAGAGCTCGGGGGCTTGTCAGACCCGGGCAGAGAAGACTGTGCATGTGGCGTACTTTTCCTAGGATAAGGGATGGGACATGGCCCACGCCCTACATCTGTTGTAACTACTCGTAGCATAGTAGAACTACTCATACAGTAGTAAAACTAGTCGGTCACAGTAGGAAACTACCCTAAAGCCACTCGGTAGGACTCTAGGGCTTGTATCCGACTAGGACTTCCATATAAACCTGTCCCCCCAGACAATATAAGGGCGGACAGGACCCCCTCCAAGCAGGGAATCACCCAAGAGATCATCCGATCACCACCTAAGAAAATACAAACCACACAGGACGTAGGGTATTACGCTCTCAGCGGCCCGAACCTGTCTAAACCTTGTGTTCCTTGCACCTCCGAGTTCCTGATCTCGGCGACACCCTACCTACAAACTCACCACCTCAAGGGTATCCCTCGGTGGGTGTGGCGGTAAAACACCGACATAGCTACCTCGGGCAAATCGGGAGACACGTATTATGGGTAAAGTGTACAACCTCTGCACAGTAAAAAAACTGATATATCAGCCGTGCTCACGGTTACGAGCGGCTTGGATCCTCACATGATAATTGAACTTGAAGATGAAATAAATCATGGACCATTTTTATGGTTATCGTTATGCTTCTGCTATATCTTTTCTGTTTCCTTTAATATGGGTTGGTATGAACATATACCTTAGAAATCAGGTGCTAATTGAACTTGACCAACTAAAATTGCTTATCGCAGTAAGCCAGTCAACCTTTCCTTGCTTTGGGCCTTCATGTCATATAATTCCCAACACTTGCTGAGTACCAACCATAAGTGTACTCACACTTGTTATAATTGCTGCTCAGAAGAGAAAGTTCTAGGTACTCCTAGGAGGGTGACTTTACCTGAACCCTAGAACCAATCTCATATACAACAAACACAACATGCAATAAAATCCACCCTAATAGGACTAGAGTATTACGCTTCTATTGCGACCCAAACCTGTATAAATCTTCGTGTCTTGTATCCTAAGCGGTGGATTCAAAATTTAGACTCGGGGGGCTGGTCCAAACCATGTCAAATCGATAGATAATAGGTCTGTTTTAAACTGCGCCTGCGATAACGGCATTAGCGAAAAATGGAGAATAATTATGCATCCGTGAGCTCCAATGCAATTAGCAATGCAAATTTTTCTGCACTAGTTTGAAGCGCCAGACTCCACAAGGATTTGCTAGATTGATTATAGATCCAACCGTCTACTTGTCTTGAGACCGTGAGCAAGCGCATGGGCTTGCATGCATCTACAGCTATGCCGTGGCATGGGAACACGTGACTACTAGTAAGGGCATCCCCAACCCTTCATATAGGATAGTTTCCATAGCATTAATTATACCGCCACATAGGACTTTTAGCTTATGTGGCACCATAATAAATGAGAGAGAGAGTGGAGAGAGGAAGAAAATGGGTCTAATGCAAGATCCAATATCAACACGTAAACCAATACACTAGACACTATAAGTTGTGCATTGGAAGTGAAGTGTCTTTATAATAAATTGAGAACAAATATGATAAATTGAGAAAAGAGAGTGAGTTTAATAGGAATCCACACCAAGATATTATGGGTTGTAGAGTGTAGTTTCTAAAGATGGTGTCTTGATGATATGTCAACATAGACACTATCTATAGACACTATGGGTTGGGTTTGCCCTAACCATCTTGTTAGGTGATGCATTGTGCAGGGTTATCTAGATCATTAGGGGGGCCATGGCCCCTACCGACCCCTAGCTCTGCCACTTTATGTCCCTATGCTACAATCGAGCTCCAGGTTCAATGATCCATTCCGAATAAATCTACCATCATGGTATACCCTTGGTGAACTGTTGGATATACAAACACCGACTATAGTGGTTGCAGACTGATGAGGGCGTGGAAGTCATGCCGACGGCAATAGCCGGTGCTATCGGTGGGAGGCTTCCAGCCATGGCCCACATGAAAGCTACTGCCTTAGGGGTGTAGATTCTCAGGATGGCAATGGGGCGGGGCGGGTCCAGGGTAGCACCCTCCGTCCCTACCCCGATCCTCGAACTCTGATCCCCGCCCCGATCCTGAAACACCAATAGGGGGGAGAAACGTGCCCCGTCCCCGACCCGTCGGGTTCTCGAACCACGACGGGTCCCCATGGGGATCAACCACCCAGCAAATGAATTGCAAAATAGAAGTTCAAAAAAATTAAATCAGAAGTAAAGAGACAAATTGAGGCACGAGTCACATACATCGTCACACATCGAGCACAAATATACAAGATCAAAGCTAACATGCGGACCACAAGGCCACAAGCTAACAGATTCAACACACGGCCATGTTAGCTTGTGCACAAGCTAACAGATCAAGATGATTTGGATAACAGCAGCGACAGATTGTGGATCTTCCGCCGGCCTGCACGGAGCAGACAATGGCGTCGACAGCTTGCCTTCTTCCCTGCCGCAGCGAAGCCTCCGGCGTCCGGCCCTCGACTCACGTCCCGCTCGATGCGCCTCGCACTCGTGTGGGTGGGGGCCGCCGCTCGCAAGCTGCTGCGGCTGCGGGAGCCCGGGAAGGGAATATGTGTGTTAGGTTTTGGGAGCTGTTATTTATATGCTAGGGATTAGGTATTGGCCTGCTGGGCCGTGCATTTTTAATGGGCTACGAGGATTTCGGGTCCCTGTGGTGCCTCCACGGGGGCAAACTCCTCCCCATCCCCGCCCCATTACATTTTTGGGCCTCGTCCCGTTTGCCCCACGGGGAATTTTGCACCCCGTCCTCGCCCCGTTCGGGTCGGATCCACATGGGAAAATTGCCACCCTGAGTAGATTCCATCGGCGGTGGTGGTTAGTTGGCTGAGTGGCAACTGGGTTGACACGTGATGGGAACAAGCTGAATGGATCAGGCATGAGCTAGGGAGGACGTTTGGTCATCTACTATCTCCTTTTAGCAGTGACGGTGGGTGAGTACCGCAAGCAGGGATTCATGGGAACCCCAGTTTAAAGATTCGGCCAGGGGTGTAATACGCAGTAGGATTCTAGCCGTGTGACGATCAGGAGATAAAGGAGTTCAGACAGGTTCGGGCCGCTGTGAGCGTAACACCCTACATCCTGTGTGGAGTTGGTAGTTGTATTCAGTTGAGTCCCCTTCGGGGTCCCCTTACACATTGCCTATCTATTCTATTTATAGCCTTCCCTGTGGGCCCTGGAGAGGTGTAGCGCATTGAGTGTGAATGCAGCGGCTTATGAGGAGCGCCGACCTGCAAGTGGCACCCGGCCGCCAGACAGGGTCCTGTGTTGTGGGCTAGGACTGTCGTTGCCCGTGGTCCTCCTCGAGGGACCCTGGGATACCCTGAGGTCTCTCCCGGGCTCTGCGCAATGCCTGGGGCTGCAAGTGGCGCCCGTCCGCCAGACAGGGCCTGCGTCATGGGCGAGGATTGTCGGTAGCCTGGGATCCTCCTAGGGGACCCCGGGATGCCCCGAGGTTTCTCTCGGTCTTTGTGCATCGCCCGGGATCTTTCCTGTGCGCCGCTCGGGGTCGTCGGCGTTCCTCTCCACGCCTGTCTGATGTGACGGGAGGCGTAAGTGGCGGGGCTCCCCTCACCGTCCATTTCCAGACGACGGGACGTGACCCGGTAAGGGGGCTCCCTCTATCCTGGTCACCGCGCCGTCTGTGAGCATGCCTCCCCTGTAATCATTTTGTTTTACGGGGAAGGCGCGCTACCTCTGGGCCTCGCCCGGTCGTAGCAGGGCGGGCGCATGAAATGCGCTGACAGGCGAATCCCTTCTCCACGAAGGGACCGCCATGTCCCGGGGAGGTGCTTGGCCTCCCGCGGTTTTGGGTCCTCTAGAAGGTGCTATAGTTTGGCCCATTACTGCTAATGGGCCAGGAGGGCCTTTCGGCTCATTTACCTTAGGTTTGTCCAGGGCTAAGGGGACCCCCGTTCCTATGGCGCTGACAGCAGCCCCCGGGCCCACGCCCGAATCTGTAATAGCGAGTCGGGCATGGGGCCAAGAGTTACTCCCGGCTCCACGCGCCCGTGCCACACGACGGCCATGTGTGGTTTTCCCACTTCGGGGATCGTGCCATCCTTTCCATGGGCGCCGGCGCTTGGGGTCACAGGATTCTCGCGGAGTTGGAGCCGGACCTGTTGTTGCCTGCTCCCCCGGTGTATTTTGGGGATTCCTCGTGGCAGCTTCATGCATCCCTTCCTTGGTCGTTCACCGCCCGCATACGGGGTGCCTTCCCTGTGATCTCTGTACCTTTGCTAGGAAATATGTAAAGTTCCCTTTTTCGGGATTCAAGGGATCCCGGCCATGACTGGCCTTTGTGTAAGCTGAAGTATATTTCTTAACTAAGCTCAATTTGTTTTCTCGGGGTGGGTTGTTTGTTCATTAGTCGAGGCTGCTTGTCGTGGAAGCGCGTGGTGGTGAGCGTAGAGTTCCTGGAGACAACTGATCCTGGGGTACGGAGACCAGGCCGAGTGTCGAAGTTGGCCAAGAAGAGCCTGTTAGCCCCCACCCAATGTGTTGCTTTAGACAAGACTGCTCTTTCGTGACGTGAGCTAGACGCCCTCGGCGAGCAACTTTCGTGCAAAGAAAACATTAGAAATTGCATAAGACTGCAATATGCTTAATGCTGGAATGGAAAGTACATGGTAGGTGTACATAGGTGGGAGCCCCCGGCCAAGTATCCCAGGGAGGCTGTACGCAGGGTATTTGGCCTTCATGCTGGGACACTGGGTGTGGCAGAACCACCTGAATTAATCGGTTCAAGCACGCTAACCATCACCACGAGGGCAATCAGGGCTAACTCGCACTTCAAACGGAATAATCCATTGGTCTGTCGGGTAACCTCCCGATACAACCACGGTTTTTGCCGATCGAAACCACACATACATGTACTCACACGAAGGTGAGCCCAGAGGATACAACATTCCACAAATTTTACACCACAGGGTTCATCATAAATTATTATTACAACTGAGTTCGAATTCGTAAAACAAGGTAATTCAGAGTTCAAAATAATTAAGTTCTTGAGAGTTCAATGCAGCGGAAAAATAACGATAAACTACTCGACGATACAGGATGCCTCGATGAAGCCCGTACGAGACATCACTCGGTATTATCACCGTTGGCAGGGGGCGTATCCCATTTCACCGACCAACCAGGAGGAAGGGTACAAGGCCAAGTCAAACTAGTGATCATATCCTCGAAAGTTTCACCTGAAAACAAGCCACAAGCAAGGCTGAGTATACTAATACTCAGCAAGGCTTACCCGACTAGTGGAATATACTTAGCCGACTCCTAGACATGCAAGGCTTTTGGCTTGAGGGTTTGTTTTGCCGAAAAGCATATACAAGTAGGTCCTTACTTTCAAATTTTAGCTCCAGATTCTAGTTTTCTTTAACCATTCTAGGTAAGCAACTATCCAATATCATACATGGTGGAAGAATTAATTTGCATCCAACTAGATTAATCATCATCATTGTTCCTCTTCTTACTCTATGTGGTAAAAGGGTCAAGCAGTCTCAATAACCGCGAGAAACGGATGATTCGAATCGAATTTCTTAACCTTGCAAGGGAAACCTAAACACACATCACGTGGTTACTCCCAGAGTCACACATGCAACTTTTCCCTTCATAAACATCGCACCATAGCCCCGTCCGTCGACCTTATGATTGCAGCATGTAGTAAACATTCAACTCCTATATTCTCGCGAGTGACAGGAAATCACTCGACTTTTATCGGAGTCCTATTAGCATAACAGTCTATCGCACCTTACATCTAGTGTTCAGGGCATGGGTACCTAGGATCATGCGACTAAGTTTTCATTCAACTCCTATAAACTTAATGCACAAGTAAAGTAGAGTAATAAGTTGCATAAGTTTAGGAAAATAGGGTTCATGCTCCGTGGCTTGCCTTCCTAAAGTTAGCCTGGGGCTCGTCCGAACTCGGGTTCGGGTCTTCGAAAGCTTCAGTTAGATTCACTTGAGCTTCACGCTGCTCACTCTCGGACGCGGGCACCAGCTCGTATGTTCCGTCGGCGAGATTAGTCGATTCTATATGAATGCACAAGTGTAAGTTGTAGTGATGATATATGACGATTATTTTCCTTCACGATAAAGTTGCAGTCGACAATAACATAGATTTGGTTGTGAAGTTACTTCGTTAAGATTTATTTGGGCAATTGTTAATAGAGGGGGGGGGGTGTTGTATTGAAATTTAATTTTTCTATGCACAACATGGATTAAGCACAAACACTGATCTAGGTAACTTCTGGTGATGAAATTTTTATTCAGTGTGTTGGTGCTAAAATCGGCCGGATAGGAATCGGCCGATGGGTCTTCAGCGCCGGACACACGACCCGGGAGAATCTGCTTAGCTCCTGTTCGGGTTATTGCCCTGGTGCGGTTCGCGCGGCGTGCCAGTCAATCTGACCTGTTGATTGACAAGGAAATAGAGTATTAAATTTCAGGCGCGTCGATCGGCTGGGATTCCGATCTGTCCTGAGGAGCGCGTCGGCAGCGAATCGGCCGATTTGCTGTAGAGATGATCGGCTATGGATCATCCGATGATCGTGTAGTAATCGTAAAGAAAACTGCTGGAGCGATCTAGACGACTACTGCAAGGACAACACTTGAAATATATCTAATCGGCTGTGGGATGATAAATCCGAGAAAAACAATGACGAAGCCGATCACTCTGATCTCAAGCTGGATAACTGGTGATAATACTAGAATAACAGGTAAAACTTGCAATTCTGGTAAATATCGATAACTGGTGAATAAATCCAAACGAAACCACAGCGATGCGCCCGTAGTTAAAGCTCGGATATTACTCGGTAAGCGGAACCTACCAATTGGCCGGAGATCAAGTTGATGCAGCCCTGCCAATCCGTACGAACTCGTGGAAGAAGAAAATATTGGCGAAGTCGCCGACTTGAAAGTAAATTGCTGGAAAAGTAGAAGTACTGTTGTTGATTGATATGTTGATATTTTTTCAAGACCCTGACGACTCCTATTTATACCCTAAAGCTAGGACTCCTGGTCGATCACGACTTGTTACAACCTTATTTAAATTACTATATCTATACGGACCTTAAAAAGGAAACGGACTCCCGCAGAATCTTCCGCCGCCGTTCCCTAATCCAATCAAGATTTCCTTCAATTGCTCCTCGACCGACTTAGCGTGCTCCCTTTGACCAGCTTTTGACCAGGATCCTCTGGAATAATCCCATCCTGTTGGCATAGGCTGTGCCACCAATCGGCCGATTTCCAACTGTTACTTCAATCGGCCGATTCCTTTCTGTAGCCTTCAGATCTGCCGCATCGGCCAATCTTCTCCTCCTGACGCCGATTCAACACGTGTCAAAATCTGGCGTCAACACATGCCCCCCCAGTTTCGTAATAAAATATAACTTTTCCTTCGAAACTCTTTTCTTTAATCCTCTCCTCCGAAACGGGCGCAGTAAAAATCTCCTTCCGTTCCGCGGCACAATGATTGCAATTTCCTCGAACCGGGCGCGCCAAACGACCGCTCCTCTGGAACTCGTGTAGACGGCGCGATAAAAAATACCATCTTTGCCCTCGCTTCCCTGATCTCTCTTAAGTACTAGCTTTCTCCGCCCATCCTTCCCCACGAATCTAGCATTCTCTCCGTTGCGTCACTGTTCGTCTCCCTCCAAGCTCTTTCGATTTTCAAGTGCTTCCCCTTTTCCGGCGATCTCATCCGCAGCCTGCTCCGATCCCCAATGGCGTCTCCATTGGCGACCACCCCATCTACAGAGGCTCCATCGGCTCCTCCTTTGGCGGCGGCGGCCCAATCGGCGGCTTCCCCAGCGGCGTCATCGGCGACGATGGCTTCCATCCCAGAGGTAAACGCTCGAAATTTTTTCCTTTTTGCCTTTTTACTGCCTCAGTATTTTCCGGACTCTTTCTCAGTTTCTTCCTTTTTTCCCTTTTTTAGGCACTTAGGCATCGAATCACCATTCCTCTTTCAGAATCCCCTGACCTCATCTGTCTGGGCCCTATGGGGAGCCCCGATCCAACGGATCTGATTAGTTTAGAAACCCATAGGATCCCCTTTAAGCAGTCATCCATGGATTTAGACCATTGGGTAGGCACTTTCAGATCCTGGCCGAATGAAGCACCCCGGTGGAGAGAATGGTACCAGAGGGTAGCCGGGTCTTGGAAGGTTCAATGGGAAGAACTCAAAATCGGCCAGTGCATAGACTTATCCCTATCTCAGATGGAAAGGAACGAACCTTTGGTTATGGCAGCCTCTTACTTCTGGTCCGATGCACTTAACGCATTCCTTTTTGGACACGGACCCATGACCCCGACCTTGGCCGATGTTCTGCTGTTGACTGGCCTCGATGTTTCCTCCGCCGATACCCCTTTAAATTATCTTTTCAAGCCATCTCATCGGCTGGAGACCAAAGGAATTGGCGGGTGGAAAGGATACATCAGTAAAAAAATGAAGACAGGGACAGTTTTGCAGAGGGAGCATACTGCCTTCTTGATGATGTGGCTGGAGAAGCATTTCTTCTGTGGCAGAGCGCTCGGCCCCTCTTCCAACACTCAAGCTTTGGCAGAGGCTCTTTCACAAGGATCGGCCATCCCCCTCGGTAAACATTTGCTGGGATCGGCGTACCATCTGATGCACCAAATCGGCGTCAAGCTGTCGAAGGGGGAGCCGATAGGGAACCCAGGCGGTCCTTGGTGGTTCATCACCCTCTGGCTTAATTTACACATGAGCAAGGTCTCTCAGCAGTGGATAGAGACAAAGACCTTTCCCAACATCGAGTCAGAGGAGAATCCATCGGTCCGTCGCCGCTGCAGATCTTTTTGAGAAGCGGTATCGGCCTTTCCCGGCTGCCAATTCACTGCCACCCGCACAGCTGAATATTTCAGATGTTTCTACAATGGCCTTAGTGAAGAGATGATCATCTGGCATCCATATCAGACCGCAGAGCCGATTTTCGAATTGCCCGTATGCTTTGATTTCTCCACTCATAAATTTGACAGAGAATTAATGGACGTCTTGATCAAGCCGGGAATTCTGCCGGCCAACTTCTTCTCAGGAAAGGACTCGCCCACCTATGAGTTCTACTGTCCATCGGCTGCGGCAAGGCAACTGGGTTTTGGCCAACTGCCGATTCGAGTCTATTTCGCCGGCCAGGCAAAATTCAGAGATGGACTAACTTCAAGTCTTGATTACAGCCGGTTGTGCGATCTAGTACCCGACTACAGCACCATTGACTTGAATGGCTGGTCTGTTGCCTCTTTCACCACCCAGCAGTATAAATTATGGTGGGCAGAATGGAAGCAACATCTTTTCTGTAAATCTCCATCATCTTACTGCAACATTCTGGACCCAGAGAACATCGACCCAAATGCAGCGGTATGTCCTTTTTCCTTAGCCGATTCCAATATTGCATTATCATCTTGTTGTTAACTTATGTTTATCCCTTCAGTCTGAAAGCCATGTTCCCCCGATGCGGAGCCGAAGCGGCCAGCCGATTGATAGCCATCACCCATACACGCCGTATCCACTCATCGGCTTCCATGCTCCAACTGTTAGAGATATCTCCACCGGCCGATCAAGGCGAGCACCAAAAAGGCCAACATCAAAGATAACCAGCCGTCGGGTGCGAGCTCGCATTGGATCGGCCGATCAGGCGGCAATAGAATCGGCTGAAGTCTCCCGCATCGGATCGGCCAGCCAGATGGCAGTGGTATCGGCCGAGACTCCCCGCGTTGGATCGGCCGATCAAGTAGAGGTGACACCCGCTGAAACCTCGGGTCCTTTACCCTTACCGGTTATCGAGATGACCGATCCCCAAGTCACCGTCGAAGTCGGGCCTGCTGCAGCATCACTATTAGTAGAAGCTGTTCAGGTACTCTTATTTATCTCATATATTCTCCAAATCCTCTACTGACATCAATTCTACTCCTTTGCCAGGCTGCACAAGTTGTCCCACCGCAGTCCCCGCAACTATCGGCCACATCTCAAGTGGGGACTGAGATTCCAGCAGCTCCTGTCGCCGAGGTACACGATCTCTTACCCTGAATCCCTAATATTCAGAAAACTTAACCAATTTTGATGCAGGTCGATTTGGGTACGCCGATTATAACTCCACAACAGGCATCGGCCAGAAGACCCACAGAGGCATGGCAAATTCCCATTACCATCTTATTTCAATTCCCCATAGTATTCTCACGGGAATTTATGTCTTTCTCAGGAAGCTGACCCAAGCGGAGCATTAATAACGATTGAATCTTCTTCTTCCGGTGAACCGAGTGCACCAGTCCTTGAAACAAGGGAAACACTTCCACCGGCGCAGGCAAGAGAGATTCGTTTCAAAGAGGTAACAATCTTACCACTAGAATCGGCCGATTTCCCTTCACCGCTTGCTCACCCTTTACTTTGTTTCCTTATAGGAGCAAGATACCCCCAACAATAGCATCTTTTCCTTTGCTGTCTCCTTGGCCGATGAAGAAGAAATCGCCTCACACGCAGTTCCATCGAGCTCTACCTCCGACGATGTCCGCTCCAAACTCGAAAGCATTCGTACTCTCCTCCAAGGTGACATCGGCCGATTGGTGGAAGATGCATCGCCGATCCGACGAATTTTCAACGAGGTCAAAGATCACATCCCGGATGAAGTATCGGAAAACTTGGGCTATGCTGCCTATATAGAGGGCATGCAGATTCTAGTTTCCAGGGCGCTGCAACGTATGGCCGATCGTGCTCAGATGGCCAAAACTCAGGAGGAGGTCGACTCGTACAAGCATCGGACTCAGGAAGTACACCACAGGATCAATTTCCTCGAGAACTGCCGTCCGGACATCGTCGGCGCAATAGATCGGCTGAAACGGAGGAGAGCAGAACTATTCAAGGAGGTGGAACAGATAACCAAAGAGATAGCCGCTGAAGAGAAGAAGCTCCAAGGACTCCCAACCATCATCGGCGAGCTGAAGCAAGAAAGACAACATCTGGCCCGTGAAACAATAAGGCTCCGTCGCTGCGTGTCAGAAGTACCAGGATCGGCCGACAATGATCAGAGAATAGTAGACTCGGCCGATCAAATTAGAGGACGAGCGATTGTAGCCATAGATGCTTTCCTTGGGCTGTAAAAAATATGTTAAACATTACTACTACTTTAATGTTACTGCGCCGATTTGGTTTTGAACTGCTCCTTCAGTCTGCCTTGCATTTATGTATGTATTTACTCTGATAGGACGTATCTCACCATCCATCTACCTCCTCTTCATTTATACGCAGACCGTTCACCATCTCTAGAGGCACACGCATTACTTATCTCCTCTCCTTCCTTTACTGTCCCAACTGAACGGCAAGATGTCTTGTTCGTCCTCTTCATCCTCTTCCTCTGTCAACCAGGTATGAACTCCCCCTCTACCTTTTTCTTAAGCATTTCAATTGCTCCGATACTGGGTAACTCCTTTTATCTCTGTTTAGCCAAACCGTCTCAGCTCTGATCTAGAACGAGCGATAGAAATCATGCATTCAGAAGAGCCATTATCACAAGCAGACAGAAATCTGATAAGAACTCATGCTGAGGAACTCAGAGATCATATCCCTGCCGCTGTCCAGGAATATTTGGACCTCATAAATGCTCATCTTTTGGTCCGCAAGCGACCATCTTCCGAAAAAGGGTCTTCACTTCCTTGTAAAGCCAAAACTGAAGTCGCCATGGAAGATCTGGAAGAGGAGAAGACCCGCCTGCTGAAAGAACTCTGCAACCAAGCTGAAACTGGAGCCACTGCAGAGGACTCGAAAGAGAAGAGGCTCACCCTTATGATAAAACTGGGTCGCATCGAGAGAGAAATCCAGCGTAGGCGTAGTCAGTAGACACACCAGTATTTTTATTCTAAGGGCGACTTATACCATGTCGGCCATGTAATCTGTAATTTCCATTCAATAATGAATCCCAATGTTTCTTTCACCAGATGTGTAGCCAGAAAACCGATGAGAAATCGGCCATGTTACCTTGACATATTTTGCTGTAAGTTATGCGTCTACCTAAATGCTTGGATAGTACCTTTTCAGATATCGTCCATTTAAAGCTCTTGGGAATTCCTCCCCTTCGACTGTCTCCAGAATATATGCATTTCCAGGGGCACATTGGCCGATTCTATACAGCCCTTCCCAAGTGGGTGACCATTTACCGAATTTGGGATCTTTAGATCCTATCGGCAGCACCAACTTCCATACCAAATCCCCCTGAGAGAACTGTTTAACCTTGACCTTTTTGTCATACCATCTGGCTACCCTTTTCTTGTTTTCTTCTATACTAATCAGGGCTCTCAACTGTAAACTCACCGAATCGTCAAGTTCATCTTTCATGAGAAAGGAATAGTCATCGGCCGTTAACTGATCCTGTAACAATATACGTCTTGACCCTGTCCTTATTTCCCATGGCAAGACCGCCTCATGACCATCAACCAAATGATAGGGGGATATTTTAGTGGCTCCATGACAAGCCATCCTGTATGCCCATACAGATTCAGCCAAAGACATATGCCACTTCTTGGGTTGCTCTTCTATCTTCCTCTTGATTAGCTTGATTATCCCCTTGTTAGACAATTCTGCTTGGCCATTGGCTTGAGCATAGTATGGAGAAGAATTTAATAATCTAATTCCCATATCGGCGGTGAACTCTCCGAATTCTCCAGAAGTGAACATTGTCCCTTGATCAGTTGTGATGGTTTGAGAAATACCAAATCGATATATAATATGGCTTTTAACAAATTCGATCATATCGGCCGACGTCACGTTCCTTAAAGGAACTGCCTCCACCCACTTAGTAAAATAATCTGTAGCCACCTATATGAACTTATGCCCCTTGCTAGATGGAGGATGAATCTGTCCGATGAGATCTATTCCCCAACCTCTGAACGGCCACGGCTTGATTATCGGATTCATAGTCGATGCTGGTGCGCGTTGCACATTGCCAAACCTCTGACAGTCTTGACATCCTTTGTAGTACCTGAAACAATCTTCAAGGATGGTCGGCCAATAATATCCATTGTTCCTGATCATCCATTTCATTTTGTGAGCCGATTGATGAGCTCCACACACGCCTTCGTGGATTTCTCCCATCAGAACTTTTGCCTCTTCTGTCCCCAGGCATTTGAGAAGAACTCCATCAATCGTCCGATAAAATAAATCACCCTCAAGCAACACATACTTTGTAGCCTGAAAACGTGTTCGCCGGTCCACCTTTTGGGATGGATTTCTCAAGTAATCGGCGATATCCTTTCGCCAGTCATCGGCTGCGAGCTCTAGCGTCATCGCTCCCTGAATCGGCCGATACCCAGAAGCATGTTGGGCCAGTCTGTTAGCTTCTTCATTATAGTTCCTGGGGATATGCTCAATTATTGCAGACTTGAACTCTTTTAAAAGTTGAAGACAATCCTCATGATAAATTCTCAAGATATCATCCTTGCACTCAGTTTGCCCCGTCTACTGATCCACAATGAGCATGGAATCCCCAAAGATTTCGACTGCATCAGCTCTGACTTCCCTTAATAATTGGATGCCTTTTAGAACAACTCGATATTCCGCCTGGTTTTTAGTTGCAGAGGCTTCTATCGGCAGACAGAAATCATAAGTTGCCCCCGAGGCGACACAAGAACAATGCTGATTCCTGATCCGACCCCACACGAAGAACCATCAAAATATAGAGTCCATGGAACTAGTTCAACGGTGGCAATTTCTGGTCCACAATGCTGAACTACGAAATCGACCATCACTTGACCTTTGACGGCTTTGGCCGATTCGTACCTTAAATCGAATTCTGAAAAAGCCAGGATCCATTTTCCAATCCGCCCTTTCAAAATCGGCAATGATAGCATATACTTCACCACATCATCCTTGCACACGACTGTGCATTCTGCCGACAGCAAATAGTGCCTGAGCTTAGTGCATGAAAAGTACAAGCACAAGCATAGTCGCTCCACCGAAGAATATCTTGTTTCGGCGTCTAAAAGTCTTCTGCTGACGTAGTATACCACTCGTTCTTTCCCCTCAAACTCCTGTACCAACGCCGATCCGATAGCCTGTTCATCAGCCGATAAATATAACTTGAACGGCTTACCAGGCTGTGGTGGAACTAATACTGGAGGTGAAACCAGATACTACTTGATATTCTCTAGTGCCTTGCGCTGTCCTTCTCCCCATATGAATTCCTAGTCGGGCTTTAATTTTAACAGAGGGGTAAAAGCCTGAATACGTCCTGACAGATTGGATATGAATCTTCTGATGAAATTGACCTTGCCGATGAGGGACTGCAGTTCAGTTTTATTTTGTGGGGCCACCACTTTGTTGATGGCGTCTATGATCTTGCGGTTGACTTCTATCCCGCGCTCATGGACCATAAATCCTAAGAATTGTCCGGCCGATACACCAAATGCACACTTGTTTGGGTTCATCTTCATCCCATGTTTCCTTGTGCACTCCAGCACCTCCTGTAAATCGGCCAGGTGGTCTTGGTGACCTTTTGACTTGACCACGACGTCATCTATATAAATTTCCACCGATGAACCGATGAGCTTGTGGAAGATGTAGTTCATGGCCCGTTGATATGTAGCACCGGCGTTCTTCAAGCCGAAAGTCATAACCACCCATTCAAATAAACCAAGATGGCCTGGGCACCTAAAAGCCGTTTTCGGAATATCTTCCTCGGCCATTAATATCTGATTGCACCCGGCATTCCCATCCATGAAACTTATGACTCTGTGGCCTGCGGCAGCATCCACCAAGATATCGGCTGTCGGCATCGGATATCCATCCATCGGTGTAGCCTGATTTAAGTTCCTGAAATCGATGCACACACGCAATTTTCCATTCTTTTTGTATACAGGCACAATGTTGGAAATCCATTCGGCGTAGCGGCACTGCCGAATAAATCCTGCCTCAATCAACTTTGTAATCTCGGCCTTTATGTCAGGTAGAATCTTGGGGTTACACCGTCGTGCAGGTTGCTGATATGGCTGATATCCTGATTTTATAGGTAACCGGTGTTCAATAATAGACCGGTCTAGTCCTGGCATCTCATGGTATTCCCAAGCAAAGCAATCCCTGAACTCCTTTAATAAACTTATCAATTTACATTTGTACTCAGAATCCAAATTGGCACTAATGTACGTCGGCCTTGATTTGCTGCTATCTCCCAAATCTACCATCTCTAATAAATCGGCCGACGTAAACCCATGCCCAAGCTTCCCATCTTCTCGGACGAGCTGATCCATTTATTCTGAATCTTCAGAGCCGACTGCTTGGATCGGCTGTAGACCGAAATCGGACACTTTCAGGAAGTCAGTGTCCCAAGTCCTGCCAGATATACACTTGACGTGCTCGCAGCTCCACTGTTGCGTGCCGGCCGCTGCAACGCTGTAGACGGAATCGGCGGCGACTATCTCTGTACTGTCGCCGACCCATTGCACAAGGCATTGATGCATAGTAGATGGGACACAGCAGTTTGCGTGTATCCAGTTGCGACCAAGCAACATATTATAGGACCCCTTGCCATTAATAACGAAGAAAGTAGTAGGGAGGGTCTTACTGCCGATGGTGAGGTCGACGCAGAGCGCTCCGCGGGCGGGTGACACGTTGCCTTCGAAATCCTTTAGCATCATGTCCGTCTTGGTGAGGTCATTATCGCCGTTGCCCAGCTTGCGGAACATGGCGTACGGCATGATGTTAACTGCCGCGCCTCCATCTACCAGTAATCTGGTGATGGGTCTCCCGTTGACATAGCCCTTGAGAAACAGCGCTTTGAGATGCTGCCGTTTTTCTTCTTCTGGTTTCTCAAATGTAGCCGTCATCGGCTCTAATACCAGTTGTGCCATTTGTTCTTCCTCTGTTCTTGTTACTTTATCTCGATCGTTGGGCGCCATGAACTCCATCGGCAGTATGAATACCATATCAATTTCGGCTGCCGATTCTTGGTTGTTCGTTTCCTGATCGTTTTTCTTTGGGCGCCAAACTCGAGATTTAACATTCCTTCTCTCTGGCACATGTCTTTGTTCTTCTTCTTGATGCTCCCACTGGCGTAGGCGTTGGATCCTTCGCTTCTGGGATCTGGATAGGCCATCGGGACACCACCTGGGATTCACTGGTTTGGCCGATGATCTGGCGTGTTCCCAATCTGGTTCCCTCCCTAGGGGATCTTCGTCTGATACCCTATCATCGGCCATCTCTTCCAGCCGATCGTGTGCGCTGATCCTGCCCCCCAGTCCATCTCGCTGGCCGATCTTGCTTTTTGACCTGCTGTACTGGTCAACTCTGCCCCCAGCCGATCATGCACCGAAATGCGCTGTTCCTCGCGTCGATTTCTGCTGATCGGCTCTGACCCTCTGTCCCTAGAGTGTGGCCTCGGGCGATCGCTGCGGCTTAATCCGTTACACTCTGGACAGTTATCGGCAGACGGCAACCTGATATCGTTCTCCCAGCAGTGGATGAAGAACGGACATTGCCAGTGATCTTCATGCTGCTGCCGATATTTACTGAGTAAGAATTGGGAGGTGACAGGCCTGCGTGGTCGTTCTAGCCCTCGCCTGTTCCTTCTGATTTCTTCCGTCGTGATCTGCCTCCTGGGGTCGACAACACCGCCTCTCCTCGCCGATTCTGACGTCAGCACCTTGATTTGACTTGAGTCTCCTTCAGCGTTAACCGTGTTGGCCGGGAAGGCATGCTGAGCTATCTTCATCAGCTTTGCCGATTTGGTTGGAGTTTCAAATTTAAGCCGCCCCTGTTCACTGGCCGATTGTATCTGCTGGCGGAAGACTTTACATTCATTTGTGTCATGAGAAGTAGCGTTGTGCCACTTGCAGTATTTCATCTTCTTAAGTTGATCGGCTGTAGGGATGGTGTGATGTTGAGACAGCTTAATCTATCCATCCTGAAGCAGTAGATCAAAAATTTTATTGGCTTTTGACGTGTCAAAGCCGAATGTCTCCGGCTCCTTCTTGCCAAAGGGGCAAGATATTATTTTTTTCCCTTTTACCCACTCTGCCACGCCGATTTCTTCTTCCGCATCGGATTCAGATCCCTCCAAGTATGCCACCTTCTTTTGGAAGTTCCTCCGCTGTTCAAACGGTCGGACCTCTTGTCCTGATAATCGGTGGATGATTTGGCTCAGGCTTTCAAACTCTTGGGCAGCATATCTCTCTTTGATTTGTGGCAAGAGGCCTTGGAAAGCGATATCGGCCAACTGTGCATCGGTCAGAGCCAGACTGTAGCATTTGTTCCTGATTTCTCTGAACCTCTGTATATACCCTGTTACTGGTTCATCGCTCCTCTGCCTGAGACTGGTCAAATCCGAGATCTTCATCTCGTGTACTCCTGCGTAGAAGTACTTGTGGAATTGTTTCTCCAGATCGGCCCAAGTAACGATAGAATTTGGCGGTAAGGTAGTGAACCACTGGAAGGCCGATCCGGACAGAGATCATGAAAATAAACGCACCCTCAGAGCATCTTGCGTGGCAGCTTCTCCGCACTGGATGATGAATCGGTTGATATGCTCCACAGTGGATGTATCGTCCGTCCCTGAGAACTTGGTGAAATCAGGAACTTTGTAGCGTTGTGGGAACAGCAGCGAGTCATAGGCCGATGGATACGGCGTCTTGTAAGTATAAGTTTGAACTTTCGGCTTCAATCCAAACTGATCCTGGATTACTTCTGCTATCCTTGCCGTCCAATCCACCTGTTGCTGATGAACAGCTGTCCGCGGCGCGGGCATGTGCTGAAGGGCTGGTACAGCCGGGTGATGAATCGGTGGATTTTGCTGAGCGGCCGATAGTTGATGGCGAAACGAGTCCGCACCCCCTTCGTACGTCACTGCTGGTGTCGTGCCTCTGAATGCTTCCACAGTGTTTGCCCCCCTGCCGATTTCTGATAAGATCGGCTGATACTGGGAGACCGTCGGCCGGGCGGCCGATTGGTATGGCACCTGAACCGAATAACTGCCATGCCCGTTCGCTGGCTCTGGAAAGTACGCTGTGGCTGATGTTCCCCAAGGCGCTGAGCTTGTAGGTAGTGATTGCATAGAAGCCATCTGAACGGGTTGAAGCGGCGTTTGTGATGGGAGACATGGTGCACCGCTGTATCTTGGAGACGCCGAGGGTGGTGGAGAGTTGTACCCCTCGCGTTGCGTCAATATCGGCTGAGGAGCCGATTGGGATGTGTGTGGTAGGCTTCTGGCTGGCAGAGTAGTTGGGGGGGCATATGCCGGTCCCTGATAGCCTTGATCGGCTCCGCTGGCCAGAGAGTTGACGACGGCGTTATACACCGTGTTGGTCATCACCGAGGATTGGTCGATGAACGCCTGATACACGGACTGTTGAATCATCTCTGACATCTTGCCCGAGTCCTCAGCAATGGTGATGTGGCGAGGTGCTAGAATAGGAGCCTTCTTGACTGCGTCCCCGCTTCTGGTACGACTGAACGACTGGAGGTACATCTTCTTGTAGTCTTCTAGATGTTTGACCAATTCTTCCCTCTGGTCGTCCTTGAGATCAGCTTCTGTGACATCAATGATGTTGCTGTCGGATATTTCTGCGTTTTTCGACATATCAGATCTTGGATTGTCCCACCGGGCGTGCCAAAAGTGTGTTGGCGCTAAAATCGGCCGATGGGTCTTCAGCGCCGGACACACGACCTGGGAGAATCTGCTTAGCTCCTGTTCGGGTTATTGCCCTGGTGCGGTTCGCGCGGCGTGCGAGTCAATCTGACCTGTTGATTGACAAGGAAATAGAGTATTAAATTTCAGGCGCGTCGATCGGCTGGGATTCCGATCTGTCCTGAGGAGCACGTCGGCAGCGAATCGGCCAATTTGCTGTAGGGATGATCGGCTATGGATCAGCCGATGATCGTGTAAAGAAAACTGCTGGAGCGATCTAGACGACTACTGCAAGGACAACACTTGAAACAGATCTAATCGGCTGTGGGATGATAAATCGGAGAAAAACAATGACGAAGCCGATCACTCTGATCTCAAGCTGGATAACTGGTGATAATACTAGAATAACAGGTAAAACTTGCAATTCTGGTAAATATCGATAACTGGTGAATAAATCCAAACGAAACCACAGCGATGCGCCCGTAGTTAAAGCTCGGATATTACTCGGTAAGCGAAACCTACCAATTGGCCGGAGATCAAGTTGATGCAGCCCTGCCAATCCGTACGAACTCGTGGAAGAAGAAAATATTGGCGAAGTCGCCGACTTGAAAGTAAATTGCTGGAAAAGTAGAAGTACTGTTGTTGATTGATATGTTGATATTTTTTCAAGACCCTGACGACTCCTATTTATACCCTAAAGCTAGGACTCCTGGTCGATCACGACTTGTTACAACCTTATTTAAATTACTATATCTATACGGACCTTAAAAAGGAAACGGACTCCCGCAGAATCTTCCGCCGCCGTTCCCTAATCCAATCAAGATTTTTTTCAATTGCTCCTCGACCGACTTAGCGTGCTCCCTTTGACCAGCTTTTGACCAGGATTCTCTGGAATAATCCCATCCTGTTGGCATAGGCTGTGCCACCAATCGGCCGATTTCCAACTGTTACTTCAATCGGCCGATTCCTTTCTGTAGCCTTCAGATCTGCCGCATCGGCCAATCTTCTCCTCCTGACGCCGATTCAACACGTGTCAAAATTTGGCGTCAACATAGAGTAAATTATCCAGAGATAAGACTACTGTAAAAATTTTAGAATAATTATGAAAAATGTAATACACAGCTACTGCTAGAAACTAGTTATTTTTATACAGAACAACCATTCATTTATTGATGCTAAAAATTTTACAGGGTGTTAATCTATCCATTTATGTGTTACTATAAATGTTTCAGATTTTACTGTGCAAGATACAAAGCATAATAAATAGGACAAGATACACTAATGTTAATAAATATTAATTTCTACAGGATGTTTTATAGGGTTTCTGTGTATGAAACTTTTTATACTGTAAGAGCTACTCTAAAGTGTCCCACAGTAAAAAGTTGAACATTTTCCAAACAAAGAAACTAACGTGTTGCTTTAGACAAGACTGCTCTTTCGTGACGTGAGCTAGACGCCCCCGGCGAGCAACTTTCGTGCAAAGAAAACTTTAGAAATTGCATAAGACTGCAATATGCTTAATGCTGGAATGGAAAGTACATGGTAGGTGTACATAGGTGGGAGCCCCCGGCCAAGTATCCCAGGGAGGTTGTACGCGGGGTATTTGGCCTTCATGCCGGGACACTGGGTGTGGCAGAACCACCTGAATTAATCGGTTCAAGCACGCTAACCATCACCACGAGGGCAATCAGGGCTAACTCGCACTTCAAACGGAATAATCCATTGGTCTGTCGGGTAACCTCCCGATACAACCACGGTTTTTGCCGATCGAAACCACACATACATGTACTCACACGAAGGTGAGCCCAGAGGATACAACATTCCACAAATTTTACACCACAGGGTTCATCATAAATTATTATTACAACTGAGTTCGAATTCGTAAAACAAGGTAATTCAGAGTTCAAAATAATTAAGTTCTTGAGAGTTCAATGCAGCGGAAAAATAACGATAAACTACTCGACGATACAGGATGCCTCGATGAAGCCCGTACGAGACATCACTCGGCATTATCACCGTTGGCAGGGGGCGTATCCCATTTCACCGACCAACCAGGAGGAAGGGTACAAGGCCAAGTCAAACTAGTGATCATATCCTCGAAAGTTTCACCTGAAAACAAGCCACAAGCAAGGCTTAGTATACTAATACTCAGCAAGGCTTACCCGACTAGTGGAATATACTTAGCCGACTCCTAGACATGCAAGGCTTTTGGCTTGAGGGTTTGTTTTGCCGAAAAGCATATACAAGTAGGTCCTTACTTTCAAATTTTAGCTCCAGATTCTAGTTTTCTTTAACCATTCTAGGTAAGCAACTATCCAATATCATACATGGTGGAAGAATTAATTTGCATCCAACTAGATTAATCATCATCATTGTTCCTCTTCTTACTCTATGTGGTAAAAGGGTCAAGCAGTCTCAATAACCGCGAGAAACGGATGATTCGAATCGAATTTCTTAACCTTGCAAGGGAAAGCTAAACACACATCACGTGGTTACTCCCAGAGTCACACATGCAACTTTTCCCTTCATAAACATCGCACCATAGCCCCGTCCGTCGACCTTATGATTGCAGCATGTAGTAAACATTCAACTCCTATATTCTCGCGAGTGACAGGAAATCACTCGACTTTTATCGGAGTCCTATTAGCATAACAGTCTATCGCACCTTACATCTAGTGTTCAGGGCATGGGTACCTAGGATCATGCGACTAAGTTTTCATTCAACTCCTATAAACTTAATGCACAAGTAAAGTAGAGTAATAAGTTGCATAAGTTTAGGAAAATAGGGTTCACGCTCCGTGGCTTGCCTTCGTAAAGTTAGCCTGGGGCTCATCCGAACTCGGGTTCGGGTCTTCGAAAGCTTCAGTTAGATTCACTTGAGCTTCACGCTGCTCACTCTCGGACGCGGGCACCAGCTCGTACGCTCCGTCGGCGAGATTAGTCGATTCTATATGAATGCACAAGTGTATGTTGTAGTGATGATATATGACGATTATTTTCCTTCATGATAAAGTTGCAGTCGACAATAACATAGATTTGGTTGTGAAGTTACTTGGTTAAGATTTATTTGGGCAATTGTTAATAGAGGGGGGGGGGTGTTGTATTGAAATTTAATTTTTCTATGCACAACATGGATTAAGCACAAACACTGATCTAGGTAACTTCTGGTGATGAAATTTTTATTCAGTGTGTTGGCGCTAAAATCGGCCGGATAGGAATCGGCCGATGGGTCTTCAGCACCGGACACACGACCCGGGATAATCTGCTTAGCTCCTGTTTGGGTTATTGCCCTGGTGCGGTTCGTGCGGCGTGCCAGTCAATCTGACCTGTTGATTGACAAGGAAATAGAGTATTAAATTTCAGGCGCGTCGATCGGCTGGGATTCTATTGGCGAAAAAATCGGCCGGATAGGAATCGGCCGATGGGTCTTCAGCGTCGGACACACGACCCGGGAGAATCTGCTTAGCTCCTGTTCGGGTTATCGCCCTGGTGCGGTTCGCGCGGCGTGCCAGTCAATCTGACCTGTTGATTGACAAGGAAATAGAGTATTAAATTCCAGGCACGTCGATCGGCTGGATTTCTGATCTGTCCTGAGGAGCGCGTCGGCGGCAAATCGGCCGATTTGCTGTAGAGATGATCGGCTATGGGTCAGCCGATGATCGTATAGTAATTGTAAAGAGAACTGCTGGAGCAATCTAAACAATTACTATAGAAACAATACTTATAACAGATCTAATCGGCTGTATGGCGATGGGTTGAAGGAGAACAATGACGAAGCCGATTACCCTGATCTCAAGCTGGATAACTGGTGATAATACTAGAATAACAGGTAAAACTTGCAATTCTAGTAAATATCGATAACTTGTGAATAAATCCAAACGAAACCACAGTGATGCGCCCGTAGTTAAAGCTCGGATATTACTCGATAAACGGAACCTACCAATTGGCCGGAGATCAGGTTGATGCAGCCCTGCCAATCCGTACGAACTCGTGGAAGAAGAAAATATTGGCAAAGTCGCCAACTTGAAAAGTAAAGTACTGGTAAAAAGTAGAAGTGTTTTGTTGATTGATTTTATTCTTTTTCGCAAAGCCCTAGCGACTCCTACTTATACCCTGAAAACTAGGACTCCTGGTCGATTACGACTTGTTACATCCTTATTTAAAACAAGAAAACTACTATATCTACAATAACTTTTAAAGGAAACGGACTCCCGCAGAATCTTCCGCCGCCGTTCCTCAATCCAATCAGGATCCCCTTCAATTTCTCTCTGACCGACTTGGCGTGCCCTATTGACCAGCTTTTGACCAGGATCTCCTGGAATAATCCTACTGTCGGTATGGGCTGTGCCACCAATCGGCCGATTTTCAACTGTTACCTCGATCGGCCGATTCCTTACTGTAGCTTTCAGATCTGCTTCATCGGCCAATCTTCTCTTCCTGACACCGATTCAATACGTGTCAAAATCTGGCGTCAACACATGCCCCCCAGTTTCGGAGTAAAATATAACTTTTCCTTCGAAACTCTTTTTTCTTTAACCTTCTTCTCCGAAACGGGCATAGTAAAAATCTCCTTCCGTTCCGCGGCATAATGATTGCAACTTCCTCGAACCGAGCGCGCGAAACGACCGCTCCCCTGGAACTCGTGTAGACGGTGCGGTAAAAATACCATCTTTGCCCTTGCCCCTTTTATCTCTCTTAAGTACTGGTTTTCTCCGCCTCTCCTCCTCCATGAATCCAGCATCTTTTCCGCCGCATTACTGTTCATCTTCCTCCAAGTTCTTTCGATTTCCAAGCGCCCCCCCTTCTCCGGCGACCTCGTCCGTAGCTTGCTCCGACCCTAATGGCGTCTCCGTCAGCGACCACTCCATCTACAGAGGCTCCATCGGCTGCTCCTTTGGCGGCGGCGGCCCAATCGGCAGCTTCTCCAGCAGCGTCATCGGCGACGATGGCTTCCATCCCAGAGGTAAATGTTCGAAAAATCTCTTCCTTTTCGCCTTGCTGCTTCAGTATTTTCCGGTCCCTCCCTTAGTTTCTTCCCTTTTCCCCTTTCTTTTTAGGCCCTTAGGCACAGGATCACCATTCCTCTCTCAGAGTCTCCTGACCTCATCTGTCTAGGCCCTATGGGGAGTCCTGATCCAACGGATCTAATCAGTTTAGAAACTCACAGAATCCCCTTTAAGCAGTCACCCATGGATTTAGATCACTGGGTAGGCGCATTCAGATCCTGGCCGAACGAAACACCCGGGTGGAGAGAGTGGTACCAGAGGGTAGCCGGGTCTTGGAAAGTCCAATGGGAAGAACTTAAAATCGGCCAGTGCATAGATTTGTCCCTGTCTCAGATGGAAAAGAACGAACTTTTGGTTATGGCAGCCTCTTACTTCTGGTCCGATGCACTTAACGCATTCCTTTTTGGACACGGACCAATGACCCCGACCTTGGCCGATGTCTTGCTGCTGACCGGCCTAGATGTTTCCTCCACCGATACCCCCTTCAATTACCTGTTCAAGCCATCTCATCGGCTAGACACCAAAGGAATCGGCGGGTGGAAAGGATACATCAGTAAGAACATGAAGACAGGAACAGTCTCACAGAGAGAGCACACCGCCTTCTTGATGATGTGGCTGGAGAAACACCTCTTCTGTGGCAGAGCAGTCGGCCCCTCTTCCAACACTCAAGCTTTGGCAGAGTCTCTCGCACAAGGATCGGCCGTTCCCCTCGGTAAACATTTGCTGGGATCGGCATACCATATGATGCATCAAATCGGCGCCAAGCTGTCGAAAGGAGAGCCGATAGGGAATCCAGGCGGTCCTTTGTGGTTCATCACCCTCTGGCTCAATCTACACATGAGCAAGGTCTCTCAGCAGAGGATAGAGACAAAGACCTTCCCCAACATTGAGTCAGAGGAGAATCCATTGGTCCGTCGCCGCTGCAGATCTGTTGGAGAGGCGGCATCGGCCTTCTCCGGCTGCCAGTTCACCGCTACCCGCGTAGCTGAATATGTCAGATGCTTCTATAATGGACTTAGCGAGGAGATGATCACCTGGTACCCATATCAAACCGCGGAGCCGATTTTTGAATTGCCTGTATGCTTCGACTTCTCCACCCACACATTTGACAGAGAGTTGATGGATATCTTGATTAAGCCGGGAATTCTGCCGGCTAACTTCTTCTCGGGAAAGGACTCTCCCACTTATGAGTTCTACTGCCCGTCAGCTGCAGCAAGGCAACAAGGTTTTGGCCAATTGCCGATTCGAGTCTATTTCGCCGGCCAAGCAAAATTCAGAGACGGATTAACTTCAAGTCTTGACTACAGCCGATTATGCGATATAGTACCCGACTCCAGCACTATTGACTTGAACGGCTGGTCAGTTGCCTCTTTTGCCACCCAACAGTATAAATTATGGTGGGCAGAATGGAAGCAGCATCTTTTCTGTAAATCCCCATCAATTTACTGTAATCTTCTGGACCCAGAGAACATCGACCCAAATGCTGCGGTATGTCCTTTTCTTCTCAGCCGATTTCAATGTTGCATTATCATTTCGCTGTTAACTTGTGTTTACTTCTTCAGTCTGAAAGCCATGCTCCCCCAACACGGAGCCGAAGCGGCCGGCCGATCGATAGCCATCATCAATACACAGTGTACCCACTCATCGGCTTCCATGCTCCATCTATCAGAGATATTTCCACCGGTCGATCAAGACGAGCGCCCAAAAGACCAACACCGAAGATATCCAGCCGTCGGATGCGGGCTCGCATTGAATCGGCCGGTCAGACAACAATAGCATCGGCTGAAGTCTCCCGTATCGGATCGGCTAGCCAGATGGCAGCAGCATCGGCCGAGACTCCCCGTGTTGGATCGGCTGATCAGATGGGAGTGATACGTGCCGAGACCCCAGATCCTTCACCTCCACCAGTGGCCGAGACGGCTGATCCCCAAGTCGCCGCCGAAGCCGGGGCTGCTGCAGCATCGCTCTTAGTAGAAGCTGTCCAGGTAACTTTATTTATCTCATGTATCCTCCAAGTCTTCTGCTGACATAAATTTCATCCCTTTGCCAGGCTGCACAGGTTGTCCCACTACAATCTCCACGACTATCGGCCGCGTCTCAAGTAGGGACTGAGGCTACAGCAGCTCCTGTTGCCGAGGTATATGATTTCTTACCCGGCATCCTCAATATTCAGGAAACTTAACCAATTTTGACGCAGGTCGACTTGGGTACGCCGATTGTAACTCCACAGCAGGTATCGGCCGGAGAACCCGCAGAGGCATGGCAAATTCCCATTACCATCTTATCTCATTTTCCCATAGTATTCTCACGAGCATTTATATCTTTCTCAGGAAGCTGGCCCAAGCGGAGCACCAATAATGATCGAATCTTCTTCTTCTGGCGAACCCAGTGCACCAATCCCTGAAACAAGGGAAATACTTCCACCGGCGCAGGCAAGAGAGATTCGTTTCAAAGAGGTAACAATCTTACCATCAGAATCGGCCGATTTCCTTTCACTACTTGCTTACCCTTTGCTTCGTTCCCTTACAGGAGCAAGATTCTCCCAACAATAGTATCTTTTCTTTCGCTGTCTCCTTGGCCGATGAAGAAGAAATCGCCTCACACGCGGTTCCACCGAGTTCTGCCTCCGACGATGTCCGCTCTAAGCTCGAGAGCATCCGTACTCTCCTCCAAGGTGACATCGGCCGATTGGTGAAAGATGCATCGCCGATCCGACAACTTTTCAATGAGGTCGCAGATCACCTTCCGGATGAAGTGTCGGAGGACTTGGTGTATGCTGCCTATATAGAGGGCATGCGGATTCCTGTCTCGCCGGCGCTGCAACGTATGGCCGATCGCTCTCAGATGGCCAAAATTCAGGAGGAGGTTGACTCGTACAAGCACCAGACCCAGGAAGTACATCACAAAATCAACTTCCTCGAGAACTGCCGTCCGGACATCGTTGGCACAATAGATCGGCTGAAACGGAGGAGAGCAGAACTAGCCAAGGAGATGGAACAGATAACCAAAGATATAGCCGCTGAGGAGAAAAAGCTCCAAGAACTCCCCACCATGATCAGCGAGCTGAAGCAAAAAAGACAGCATCTGGCTCGTGAAACAATAAGACTCCGTCGCCGTGCGTCAGAAGTACCAGGATCGGCCGAAAATGATCAGAGGATAGTAGAATCGGCCGATCAAATTAGACGACGAGCGATTGCAGCTATAGACACTTTCCTTGGGCTGTAAACAATATGTTAAACATTACTGTTCCTTTGATGTCACTGCGCCGATTCGGTTTTGAACTGCTTCATGTAATCCGTAACTTCCACTCAATAATGAATCCCAATATTTCTTTCACCAGATGTGTAGCCAGAAGACTGATGAGAAATCGGTCATGTCAACTTGACATATTTTCTTTTTGTGCTCGGAATCCCAATCGGTACCAACGTACGTCGGCCTTGATCTGATGCTATTTCTCAAATTTCCCATCTCTAATGAATCGGCCGACGTGAACCCATGCCCCAGTTTCTCATCTTTTCGAACGAGTTTAATCTTCAGAGCCGACTGCTTGGATCGGCTGTAGACCGAAATCGGACACTTTCAGGAAGTCAGTGTTCCAAGTCCTGCTAGATATACACTTGACGTGCTCGCAGCTCCATTGTTGTGTGTCGGCCGCTGCAACGCTGTAGGCAGAATCGGCAGCTACTACCTCTGTACTGTCGCCGATCCATTGCACAAGGCATTGATGCATAGTAGATGGGACACAGCAGTTTGCATGTATCCAGTCGCGACCAAGCAGCATATTATAGGACCCCATGCCATTAATGACGAAGAAAGTAGTAGGGAGGGTCTTACTGCCGATGGTGAGGTCGACGCAGAATGCCCCGTGGGCAGGCGACACGTTGCCTTCGAAATCCTTCAGCATCATGTCCGTCTTGGTGAGGTCGTCTTTGCCCTTGCCCAGCTTGCGGAACATGGCATACGGCATGATGTTGACCGCCGCACCTCCATCTACCAGTAATTTGGTGACGGGTCTTCCGTTGACATACCCTTTGAGAAACAGCGCCTTAAGATGCTGTCGTTTTTCCTCTTCTGGTTTCTCAAACGTAGCCGTCATCGGCTCTAATACCAGTTGTGCCATTTGCTCTTCCTCTGTTTTTGTCATTTTGTCCCGATCGCTTGGCGCCATGAACTCCATCGGCAGTATGAAAACCATATCAATCTCGGCTGCCGATTCTTGGTTATCCATTTCTTGATCGCTTTTCTTTGGGCGCCAAATTCAAGATTTCACGTTCCTTTTCTCTGGCGCCTGTCTCCATTCTTCTTCTTGATGCTCCCACTGGCGTAGGCATTGGATCCTTCGCTTTTGGGATTTGGATAGGCCGTCAGGACACCACCTGGGGTTCACTAGTTTGGTCGATGATCTGACGTGTTCCCAATCTGGTTCCCTTCCTAGGGGATCTTCGTCTGACACCCTATCATCGGCTATCTCTCCCAGCCGATCTCGTGCGCTGATCCTGCCCCCCAGTCCATCTTGCTGGCCGATCTTGCTTTTTGACCTATTGCACTGGTCAACTCTGCCCCCCCAGCCGATCATGCACCGAAACGCGCCGTTCTTCGCGCCGATTTCTGTTGATCGGCTCTGATCCTCTGTCCCTAGAGTTTGCCTTCGGGCGATCGTTGCGGTTTGATCCGTTGCACTCCGGACAGTTATCGGCAGATGGCAACCTGATATCGTTCTCCCAGCAGTGGATGAAGAAGGGACACTGCCAGTGATCTTCACGCTGGCGTATCATCTCTTCCTGGTGTTGTGCTTGTTCTTGCTGCCGCGGATATTTACTGAGTAGAAATCGGGAGGTGACAGGCCTGTGTGGTCGTTCTGGCCCTCGCCTATTCCTTCTGATTTCTTCCGTTGTGATCTGCCTCCTGAGGTCGACAGCGCCACCTCTTCTCGCCGATTCTGATGTCAGCACCTTGGTTTGACTTGAGTCTCCTTCAGCGTTGACCGTGTTGGCCGGGAAGGGATGTTGATCTATCTTCATCGGCTTTGCTGATTGGCTGGGAGTTTCAAACTTGAGCCGCCCCTGTTCAATGGCCGATTGTATCTGCTGGCGGAAGACTTTACATTCATTGGTGTCATGAGAAGTAGCGTTGTGCCACTTGCAGTACTTCATCTTCTTAAGTTGATCGGCCGTAGGGATGGTGTGATGCTGCGACAGCTTGATTTGCCCCTCCTGAAGCAGCAGATCAAAAATTTTATCGGCCTTTGACGTGTCAAAGCCGAATGTCTCTGGCTCCTTCTTGCCAAAGGGGCAGGATATCGGTTTTCTCCCTTTTACCCACTCTGCCAGGTCGATTTCCTCCTCTGCGTCCGATTCAGATCCCTCCAAGTACGCCACCTTCTTCTGGAAGCTCCTCCGCTGTTCAAGCGGTCGGATCTCCTGCCCTGACAACCGGTGGACGATTTGACTCAGGCTCTCAAACTCTTGGGCAGCATATCTCTCTCTGATTTGCGGTAAGAGGCCTTGGAAAGCGATATCGGCCAACTGCGCATCGGTCAGGGCCAGACTGTAGCACTTGTTCTTGATCTCTCTGAACCTCTGTATGTACCCTGTCACAGGTTCATCGCTCCTCTGCCTGAGGCTGGTTAAATCCGAAATCTTCATCTCGTGTACTCCTGCATAGAACTACTTGTGGAATTGTTTGTCCAGATCGGCCCAAGTGATGATAGAATTTGGTGGTAAAGTGGTGAACCACTGGAAGGCCGATCCGGACAGAGATGATGAAAATAACCGTACCCTCAGAGCGTCTTGCGTAGCAGCTTCTCCGCACTGGATGATGAATCTGTTGATATGCTCCACAGTGGATGTGTCATCCGTCCCTGAGAACTTGGTGAAATCAGGAACGTTGTAACGGTGCGGGAACGGCAACGAGTCATAGGCCGATGGATACGGCATTTTGTAAGTATAAGTTTGAACTTTCGGCTTCAGCCCAAACTGATCTTGGATTACTTCTGCTATCTTTGCCGTCCAGTCCACCTGCTGCTGATGAACAGTTGTTCGCGGCGCGGGCACGTGTTGAAGGGCTGGTTCGGCCGGGTGATGAATCGGCGAAGTTTGCTGAGCGGCCGATAACTGCTGGCGAAACGCGTCCGCGCCCCCTTCGTACGTCGTTGCTGGCGCCGTGCCTCCGAATGCTTCCACAGTGCTTGCCCCCCTGCCGATTTCCGGTAAAATTGGCTGGTACTGAGAGACCGTCGGCCGGGCAGCCGATTGGTACGGCACCTGAAGCGGATAAGTGCCATGCCCGTTCACCGGCTTGGGGAAATACGCCGTGGTTGATGCCCCCCAAGGCACTGAGCTCGTAGGTAGTGCTTGCACAGAGGCCATTTGAACGGGTTGAAGCGGCGCTCGCGATGGGAGACATGGTGCACCGCTGCATCTTGGAGACGCCGGAAGTGGTGGAGAGCTGTATCCCTCGCGCTGCGTCAATATCGGCTGAGAAGCCGATTGGGATGTGTACGGTAAGCTTCTGGCCGGCAGGGTAGTCGGAGGAGCATATGCCGGTCCCTGATAACCTTGGACGGCTCCGCTGGCCAGAGAGTTGACGACGGCGTTGTACACCGTGTTGCTCATCACCAAGGATTGGTCAATGAATGCTTGATACACGGACTGTTGAATCATCTCTGACATCTTGCCTGAGTCCTCAGCAATGGTGATGTGGCGAGGTGCTGGAATAGGAGCCTTCCTAACTGCTTCCCCGCTTCTGGTATGACTGAACGACTGGAGGTATATCTTCTTGTAATCTTCTAGATGTTTGGCTAATTCCTCCCTCTGGTCGTCCTTGAGATCAGCTTCTGTGACCCCAATGATGTTGCTGTCAGAGATTTCTGCGTTGTTCAACATATCAGGTCTTGGATGGTCCCACCGGGCGTGCCAAAAGTGTGCTGTTGCTAAAATCGGCCGGATAGGAATCGGCCGATGGGTCTTCAGCGTCGGACACACGACCCGGGAGAATCTGCTTAGCTCCTGTTCGGGTTATCGCCCTGGTGCGGTTCGCGCGGCGTGCCAGTCAATCTGACCTGTTGATTGACAAGGCAATAGAGTATTAAATTCCAGGCGCGTCGATCGGCTGGATTTCCGATCTGTCCTGAGGAGCGCGTCGGCGGCAAATCGGCCGATTTGCTGTAGAGATGATCGGCTATGGGTCAGCCGATGATCGTATAGTAATTGTAAAGAGAACTGCTGGAGCAATCTAAACAATTACTATAGAAACAACACTTGAAACAGATCTAATCAGCTGTATGGCGATGGGTTGAAGGAGAACAATGACGAAGCCGATTACCCTGATCTCAAGCTGGATAACTGGTGATAATACTAGAATAACAGGTAAATCTTGCAATTCTAGTAAATATCGATAACTTGTGAATAAATCCAAACGAAACCACAGCGATGCGCCCGTAGTTAAAGCTCGGATATTACTCGATAAACGGAACCTACCATTTGGCCGGAGATCAGGTTGATGCAGTCCTGCCAATCCGTACGAACTCGTGGAAGAAGAAAATATTGGCGAAGTCGCCGACTTGAAAAGTAAAGTACTGGTAAAAAGTAGAAGTGTTTTGTTGATTGATTTTATTCTTTTACGCAAAGCCCTAGCGACTCCTACTTATACCCTGAAAACTAGGACTCCTGGTCGATTACGACTTGTTACATCCTTATTTAAAACAAGAAAACTACTATATCTACAATAACTTTTAAAGGAAACGGACTCCCGCAGAATCTTCCGCCGCCGTTCCTCAATCCAATCAGGATCCCCTTCAATTTCTCTCTGACCGACTTGGCGTGCCCTGTTGACCAGCTTTTGACCAGGATCTCCTGGAATAATCCTACTGTCGGTATGGGCTGTGCCACCAATTGGCCGATTTTCAATTGTTACCTCGATCGGCCGATTCCTTATTGTAGCTTTCAGATCTGCTTCATCGGCCAATCTTCTCTTCCTGACGCCGATTCAATACGTGTCAAAATCTGGCGTCAACAGATTCCGATTTGTCCTGAGGAGCGCGTCGGCAGCGAATCGGCCGATTTGCTGTAGAGATGATCGGCTATGGATCATCCGATGATCGTGTAGTAATCGTAAAGAAAACTGCTGGAGCGATCTAGACGACTACTGCAAGGACAACACTTGAAATAGATCTAATCGCCTGTGGGATGATAAATCGGAGAAAAACAATGACGAAGCCGATCACTCTGATCTCAAGCTGGATAACTGGTGATAATACTAGAATAACAGGTAAAACTTGCAATTCTGGTAAATATCGATAACTGGTGAATAAATCCAAACGAAACCACAGCGATGCGCCCGTAGTTAAAGCTCGGATATTACTCGGTAAGCGGAACCTACCAATTGGCCGGAGATCAAGTTGATGCAGCCCTGCCAATCCGTACGAACTCGTGGAAGAAGAAAATATTGGCGAAGTCGCCGACTTGAAAGTAAATTGCTGGAAAAGTAGAAGTACTGTTGTTGATTGATATGTTGATATTTTTTCAAGACCCTGACGACTCCTATTTATACCCTAAAGCTAGGACTCCTGGTCGATCACGACTTGTTACAACCTTATTTAAATTACTATATCTATACGGACCTTAAAAAGGAAACGGACTCCCGCAGAATCTTCCGCCGCCGTTCCCTAATCCAATCAATATTTCCTTCAATTGCTCCTCGACCGACTTAGCATGCTCCCTTTGACCAGCTTTTGACCAGGATCCTCTGGAATAATCCCATCCTGTTGGCATAGGCTGTGCCACCAATCGGCCGATTTCCAACTGTTACTTCAATCGGCCGATTCCTTTCTGTAGCCTTCAGATCTGCCGCATCGGCCAATCTTCTCCTCCTGACGCCGATTCAACACGTGTCAAAATCTGGCGTCAACACAGAGTAAATTATCCAGAGATAAGACTACTGTAAAAATTTTAGAATAATTATGAAAAATGTAATACACAACTACTGCTAGAAACTAGTTATTTTTATACAGAACAACCATTCATTTATTGATCCTAAAACTTTTACAGGGTGTTAATCTATCCATATATGTGTTACTATAAATGTTTCAGATTTTACTGTGCAAGATACAAAGCATAATAAATAGGACAAGATACACTAATGTTAATAAATATTAATTTCTACAGGATGTTTTACAGGGTTTCTGTGTATGAAACTTTTTATACTGTAAGAGCTACTCTAAAGTGTCCCACAGTAAAACGTTGAACATTTTCCAAACAAAGAAACTAATTATTTGAATTAGTGAATTTTTTCCTACCACAAAATTATATAAATAGGTTACATAGAGGAAAAAGATTTTAAACTTTTTCTGTGGTATTTAGGCATCAATATAACAGATGTGGAAAAGTTTCACAACATGAATTACAATATAACAATAGTTAAAAATTAGTGTTATTATTTCATGGCATAAAAAAGGTTTATCAAAAAGTTTAGCTAGAGATGGATTCTGGTCCTAATATTTTTACACTGGCGTACACATCAAGCAACCAATCTACTGTCAAAAAATTAGGTTCTGAACTGGTCTACAACAGTGGGTACAATTAAAGTCTATTAAACATTCCATTTAATTTAGAGCAAGATATAGCAAACATCTGAAGAAAAGCATGTAACAAAAGTTGTATATTTTCATCTAATGATTCCAGAACAGTTGAGTTTGTATTTTTCTGATTTCTCTATGATTTTATACAAATTTTACAAATTCGCTGTTTTTGAATTCAAGGTTTAAGCACAGGTTTACAGTTATGCCCCTGGAAACTTGCGTGCAGACTCTTTTAAAGATTTTAATCATTGCAATTGGGTCCCTGGGTGGCGCTGGCATGGCGGCCGACTAGATTCCGGCGAGGGGGCTCGTCAGCGGCGAGGGGAAAAGGGTCGGGGAGATCCAGGGAGGTGAGAGATACCTTGGGGTGGGCTTGGTCGGGGTTGGGGATCACCGGAGGTGGCTCGTCGGCACGGAGCGTCAGGTTGGTCGGGGTTGGGGATCACCGGAGGTGGCTTGAATTTGAATCTAGATTTGAAACTTTCTTTTACAACTAGGTCCTTGAATCTTACGCGCAGACCCTTCTAAAGATTTAAATTCTTGCAATTGGGTCCTCGGGCGGCTCGGGTACGGCGGCCGGCCGAAATTCCGGCGAGGGGCTCGCCGGCGGCGAGGGGTGAGGGTCGGGGAAGGTTCAGGGGTGCGAGGGCTACCTTTTTGGGGGTGTTGTTCAGGTGGGGGATGGCCGGGAAGGACTCGCCGGCGTTGGAGCAGAGACGGCGGCGGCGCGGCACGCGTCGACGGCGGTGCTCCGGCGGGCTTGGGGCGGTGTGGTCCGGTCGGCGAGCTTCAGTGGCGCGTGGGGAAGCTGCTCAGGGGCTCGGCTTGGGCGGAGGAGGTCGGGGTTGTGCTGTCCACGGCGAGCAGGGGCGGGTGGCGGCGGCGGCAGCGCGGGCGGCGGCGCTCCGGTGGTTCTGGGCGGCGTTGGGTGGGTCGGCGAGCTTCAGGGGGATGATGTAGTGGTGGCTGAAGCGTCAGTTTGGGCGGTGGGCGGCAGTGGAGAGCTGTCCACGGGCGGGCGGTGCTCGGCGGCGGCAATGGCGACGGCGAGGGCGTTCTGGGTGCTGGGGCTCGCGCGCGTGGCCGGGCAGGGCTTTTATAGGGGCCGGAGGGGGTGCGGAGGGGCCTGGGCAGCGCGCGGGGTGGGGGCACGGCACGGCGTGCACTGGCCACGGCGGGCGGCAGTGGAACGCCGGCGCGGCGTGCGGCAGCGCGGGCGCGTGACTGGGCGGCCGGAGATATGGCGTGGGCGCGAGAGATAGCATGGCGCGCGGAGTGGTGGAGCAGCAGCTGCAGCGGCTCGGGCGGAGGGCGGGCGCGGCGACTGGCGGGGCGCGGGGGCCGGGGCGGCACGGCGGGGCGCGGCGACTGGGCGGCCGGGCGGCGGGGCTGGACGCGGCAGCGTAGCGTGCACGCGCGGGCGCTCACTGGGCCGCGCGGCGTGGGGAGGGGGCAAAGCCGGCCGTGGCGGGGTGGTGCGGCGGCCACTGGCCTGGCGCCTCGCGCCGGTCAGGCGACGCCGGCACCTGGCGCGCGGCGGTCGGGCGCGGAGGAGAGAGAGGGGGGGGGGGGGGCGAGGGGCCTGGATGCAAGAATTCGAAAAGTTTCAGAGGGCTGGGTGCAAACAGGGCGTTTTCTCCTCTTTCTGATTTGAATTTCAAAAACTTTTGAACACGAAAGTTGTTCAAAATAAAAAGTTCTACAACTTTGGTTTCAGGCAAAATCTCATTTGGCTTATGGTTTGAAAGTTAAATTTAAAAGTTCAAAAGTAACCAAATGTGCTCAAATTAAATTTGAATTCCAACTGAACTCGTTCTAATTCTTTCCATCCTTTCATTAGTTGGTTTAAACATAGAGTTAGGCTAATGACATTGATTTTGGAAATGTAATTACCAGGGTTGTCACAGCCTTCCCCCCTTAACAAGAATCTCGCCCCGAGATTCGGTAATTCTTAGTGTGGGCGTGGGTGCACATACCAGTGGTTGTGATAAGAAACCCAGGGAAATGTTGGTTCAGGTAGCTCTCCGTTTCCCAGGTGGCTTCTTCTTCCATGTGGTGATTCCATTGTACTTTATACATTCTAATTACATTCCTCCTGGTCTCTCTTTCTTTTTGATCCAAAATCTTAACTGGGTGTTCGACATACGAGAGGTCGGGCTCTAACGATATTTCTTGTTGTTCCACAATCTCAGTAGGGACTCGAATACACTTCTTGAGTTGAGATACGTGGAAGACATCATGGGTGGCCCTGAGCTGAGGGGGCAGTCGTAATTTGTAGGCTACGGGTCCGCAGCTCTCGATGATTTTGTAAGGGCCAACATAACTGGGAGCTAGTTTGCCTTTGATTCCAAATCTTCGCACTCCCTTGGTGGGTGAAACTCGAAGATAGACATGATCGCCAACTTCGAACTTTAGGGGCTTTCTCCTTTTGTCAGAATAGCTCTTTTGTCGAGCTTGTGCGGCTCTAAGGTTTGCTTGTATTACTTTTACTTTCTCCTCTGCCTCGATTACCAGGTCGGGTCCAATTATCTTACGTTCTCCGGTTTGTGACCAGCTCAAAGGAGTTCGACACCTTCGTCCGTACAGGGCCTCAAATGGTGCCATTTTCAAACTCGTTTGATAGCTGTTGTTGTACGAGAGCTCTGCCAGGGGTAGGCATTTGTCCCAATTCTTGTCATAATGAATGACACAAGCTCTCAGCATGTCTTCAAGAATTTGGTTTACTCTTTCCGTTTGTCCATCGGTCTGAGGATGGTATGCTGAGCTGCGAATCAGCTTAGTGCCAAGAGACGTTTGCAGTTGTTCCCAAAAGCGTGCTACAAACTGAGGACCACGATCGGAAATAATTGTCTTAGGTATTCCATGCAGGCAAACAATACGATCGAGGTAAATCTCGGCATATTTCTTGGTAGAATAGGTGGTGTGTACCGGAAGAAAATGTGCCGTCTTCGTGAGTCTGTCCACGATAACCCATATGGAATCATGTTTCTGGGAAGTGTTTGGTAGTCCAACGATGAAGTCCATGCTTATGTCTTCCCATTTCCAGGATGGTATAGGTAACGGTTGAAGTGTTCCGGCTACCTTCAAGTGGCTAGCTTTCACTCTCTGGCACGTGTCACATTCTGAGACATACGTAGCAATTTCTCTTTTCATTCTAGTCCACCAGAAGTTTTTCCTTAGGTCTTGATACATTTTGCTACTGCCGGGGTGGATAGAGAATTTGGAAAGGTGTGCCTCATCGAGAATTTGCTTGCGGAGTTCACGATTCTTATGGTCCTGGCGGAAACATTTGTACTTCTCCTCACCTAGAGAGAGTTTTTGTTTGATGATCTTAATTCCTTCATCATGTAGTTGTGCCATGACGATTTGGTCGTGAAGAGTGGGCTCAACTGAGATGTGATTTAGAGTGCCTTGGGAAACCATTTCCATGTTAAGCTTCCTCATTTCTGCACACAATGTCCCATGGTAGGACTCCATGGATAAGCAATGGCAATGGGACTTGCGGCTTAGTGCATCCGCGACTACATTAGCCTTACCGGGGTAATAGTGCACTTCAAGGTCGTAATCCTTGATTAATTCTAGCCATCTCCGTTGTCTCATATTCAGATCGGCTTGTGTGAAGATATACTTGAGACTCTTATGATCCGTGTAGATATTGCACTGTGTACCCATGAGATAGTGCCTCCATATTTTTAGAGCGTGAATGACGGCTGCAAGCTCAAGGTCATGAGTGGGATAATTCTGTTCGTGGGGCCGAAGAGCTCGTGAGGCATATGCAATCACTCGATTCTCTTGCATAAGCACACATCCTAGACCAGTACCCGATGCGTCACAATACACATCGAATGACTTGGTATTATCGGGTTGAGCTAACACAGGTGCAGTAGTCAGATGCTCTCTGAGAGTGTGGAAAGCTTCTTCACATTTCTCATCCCATACAAACTTTACTTCCTTCTTTAATAGTTCAGTCATGGGCTTAGCAATTCGAGAGAAATCCGGGATGAAGCGGCGGTAGTAACCGGCTAAGCCGAGAAAACTGCGAATCTGATGAACAGAGGTAGGGGGTTTCCAATCCATCACCTCTTGTACCTTGCTGGGGTCAACAGCTATGCCTTCGCTGGAGATCGTGTGGCCTAAGAACTTTATAGTATCCAACCAGAATTCACACTTAGAAAACTTAGCATAGAGCTGATGGTCTTTGAGTCGTTGAAGAACAATGCGAAGGTGCTTGGCATGCTCTTCCTCATCCTTGGAATAGATAAGGATGTCGTCGATGAACACTACGACGAAATTGTCAAGTTCGGGCATGAATACCGAATTCATGAGATACATGAAGTAGGCAGGGGCATTGGTGAGTCCAAAGGACATGACCAAGAATTCATATAGTCCATATCGTGTGGAGAAGGCAGTCTTAGGAATATCGCAGGGGCGAATCTTGATTTGATGATATCCCGAACGAAGATCAATCTTTGAGAAGACTCTGGCTCCAGCTAATTGATCGAAGAGTACATCGATGCGAGGAAGGGGGTATTTATTTTTAACTATTACCGCATTGAGAGGTCGGTAGTCCACACATGATCTTAAACTGTCATCCTTTTTCTTTACGAATAGGGCTGGACATCCCCAAGGTGACGCGCTAGGGCGAATAAAACCCTTGTCCAGTAGTTCTTGGAGTTGAATTTTCAGCTCAGCCAATTCTTTAGGGGGCATCCTATATGGTCTTTTGGATATAGGTGCAGTGCCTGGTTGTAGTTCAATGATGAACTCAATATCCCTATCCGGTGGCATTCCTGGTAAGTCCTCCGGGAAAACATCGGCATACTCGTTTACCACAGGAATATCATCTAGCTTAAGTCCTTCCATCTTATAAGCACAGGAATTCGTACAATCTAGGAACGGCAGGTAAAGGGTAGTGGCTCCGTGACTAGGGGAATTTATCTCAACGGCTCGGAAAGAAAGGTCCAGTGTGACTCCATGCATAGCCATCCAGTTCATTCCCAAAATAATGTCCATGCCATCAAGAGGTAAAAGGACAAGGTCTGTGTCGATGGTTTTACTACCCAATTTGACTGGTACTTGTCTGATCATTTGGTTTGAAGCAATTTTACCACCCGGTGTTGATATCATATATGACCCTTTGGTGTGACAAACATCCAAGCCTACTTTTGCACCAAATTTTGCACTTATGAAACTATGTGATGCACCAGAATCAAATAATATAACTGCAGGCTTGTTATGGATAGAGAATGTACCCGACATCACTGGGGCTCCTTCAGGAAGTTCTGCAAGCGTGGTGAAGTTAATCCGTCCTTGCTTGACTTGCAGGGTTTGTCTCTTGCCCCTGTTCTTGGCGTTCGGGTTGGATCCCTGACCTTGGTTGGGCTGTCCAGACTGAGGGCATTCTCGTGCGAAGTGGCTGGAACTCCCGCATTTGAAACAGCGATTCGCGGGGCTAGGTCGAAGAGACTGCTGAAGAATGGGCCTCGGACCATTCTGTGGAGGCATCGGGGGTCGTACCATGCCTGGCTGCTGTGGGGGTCTGGCAATCCATCTTCCTGGCTGCGAGGCCCTTGGTGGAGCTGTGGGTGCGGCATTTTGCACGATGCGATACCTTGGTGGTTGGACACTTGATGGTCCAGCGGGTGCCTTTCTCTTCTTCTCGGCCCGGTGTGCCATGATACAGTCTTCCTGGGTTATGGCCATATTGACCAATTCGTTGTAGGTGTCAGCCTTGGCTAGGTTCAGACGTTCCTTGAGCTTGGTATTCAGACCTCGGCGGAAACGATCACGCTTCTTGGCATCCGTATCAGCGTGATAGCCCGCATACTGGCATAAGTTGTTGAACGCCTGGGCGTACTGCAGCACGATGCGGGTGCCCTGGGTAAGTGCCAGAAACTCATTCAACTTCCTCTCCATGAGACCCTCGGGGATATGATGTGCCCGGAACGCGGTCTTGAATTCATCCCAGTCGACCACATGATCAGCCGGGAGCATCGCAGGATAGTGGTCCCACCATAGACGAGCGGTACCGCGAAGCTGTTGCGCGGCAAAACGAGCCTTGTTGGCCTCTGAGCATGGGGCCACAAGTAGTGTGAACTTGGATTCGATAGTGCGAATCCATGCATCTGCGTCCAGGGGTTCCTCTGTCTTATGGAACAAGGGCGGCTGGGTCCCTAGGAAATCCGTGTATCCTGCAGCTTGGGGTTGGTGAGCATTGTGCCCACCCCTCTGCTGGTGTTGTCCTTGCACAATCTGACGCAGCAGCTCGGTTTGAGCGGCCATCACTTCCACCAAACTGGGCGGGGGTGGTGGCGATTGTCGCGAGCGGCTGCCACCGGCACCAAAACCCTCGGGGTTGCCACGGGTTGATCCAACCATCTGAAACGTGAAAGGTTACCATTAGCAACGCGATCCATATTACTTCCTTGATTCATAAATAATTGGTGTAGTCATAGACTTCCGAAGTCACAGCTAGAAGTATGGACAGAATCTCTGTTTGCTACGAGAAAAATCATAGCCTGCTGTGGGTCCATCCAAAACATCTCAAACTTTTGCAGTAGTCAGAGAATTTAGGAATGCACCACTTTGGTATTTAACTTCGGTGCTAGAACTGTAGCTAAGGTGGTCGAAAGGCCCGTCCTCTGCCTTACTGTCTTAGCTGTTTTTCAGCAGATTGATTGGTACTGTTTCGCTTATATCTCAAACTAGCGAGGTCCAATGATGCTGAATTTTTGTGAGAACCTAGATCACAAAATTTAGCACAAGTTCGGTATTCAACACTCAGCCGAGAAATGCAAGGAGACATGGATAAAAATTCCGACAAGTCTCAGCGATTGTGGATTTCATCGTTTACCAAATTACAACGAATCACCCCAGTTTATCGCCGTTCCTTACATGCTGAGGGTATCCACATGGTTCAGATATACCCCACACAAAAGAGTTACTCAACTCCTAGTTAGCCTATTACAACACTTGCCAAAAGTTAGGCTACCCTATCGAGGAGTATGTGCAAAAGTCCTCCTAGGTCATCCTCTAGAAATCATCCAAGTCGTTGATGGACGACTCGCTGTGAGCAGGAGAGTGAGCTCCCATCTGAGGTGCCTGTGGTACCTCACCCTCGAAATCCATACCGGAGATACCATCAATCTCCTGTGGCTCCTCCTCATCCTCCTCCATGTCCTCCTCATGGGGATGATCATTCTGATCATGGTGCCACTGAATGTGCTCATTCGCGTCCTCCAACTCAAGGCTCAGATCATGGAGCTGCTCCTCCAACTGTGCTATCGTGGCATCTCTCTCACCCATGAGAGTGTCCTGTTCCTGAATTTGGCCCTCAAGTTGGCCAATCTGAGCATCTCTGTCCTCAAGGTCCTGACTGAGCTCCTTAATCTGCTCATCCCTGGTATCTGCCATCATGTGGTAGGCCTGAGCAAGATCAGTGAGCTGCTCCAGCGCCTGACTCTGGAGAGTCTGAAGCCGGTAGAGTGCACTCATGCACCGCACGGAGGTATGGATAGTCTCCTGGGCATGAAAGTCTACCAAGTACTGTGCGTGCTGCACCCTGTTGAGCCAAAAGGGGTCGTTGTCCTGGGCAGTAGGAAACAAACCAATGGGAGTGAGTGTGACAACCTCGGGACGCTGCGCACAAAAAGTGGTGAGCGCCCTCATGGCTGCAAGCTCCCAAGTATCGGCCAAACGGCGACCAACAGCCTCAAGCTCCAAGGCGGGCCACTCCGGGCGTAGCGGGTGTGGAACGATAGTCACGTTGACACGGCACTGGGTAACTCCATTTTCTGCAAACTCTAGTCCGGCGTAACGTGGGGGAACTAGATAGCCCGCGGTACGCAGAACATCCCACAAAATAGAGGAAAAGCCCTCCCAGTGGAGACACTGCGAGTGTACGCGTCCATCCTCATCCACCATCATAGCAACAGGCTCGGCCATCTGAACAAAAGATCAAATGGAGTGAGATAGCGAAAAACTGTGAACAGCACAAGGACAGATTCTGCACAGTGTGCAAAAATAACCATAACTTCCACAGTTCTAATCCAAAAATTCCCAAATTTCACCAGATCACTCCTAAGGTATTTGTGAATAACTTTTCTAGTCAACTCCAGAGCTAGATAGGTCTCTAAGATGGTTTTTCTTTTCAGGTTTCACCCTACTGTCTACCCAGGATTTTCAGTGAACAGAGGGCTAGAGTTTCGTGCACCAGGGAAAATCTACCCAGCCAAAATTTACCAAATTTTAACAGGAGATACCTGGGTAAATTTGGGACAAGTTTTGTGTTGTACTCTTTCGCAGAAAACCGCAGGAATGGGGCCTAAAAATTTAAGAGGCAGAAGGGCTTATTCTGGACAGAATTCTGACATTCCAAGGTTTCTGTTATTTCTTACTATCCATAAGTTCAGAATTTTTCATTTTTGAACAGAAGATAGAACACAAAATTTGGAACAATTTCTTCAACATGAACTTTATCAGAAAAGGTCATTTTCTGTGGTCAATAAATCTTTCTTTTCGGTCATGGCAGATTTGTGACAGATTCGCTAGATAGTCCTTATGCAAACCACGCTTGGATACGCAAGAACCTTACCACTCTCATACAACGCATTTTCAATTTCCGATATGTATGGTGTTGATGCATGCACGTCCTATTCGTCCTCACAAACTAAAATAATTGCCAAATACTTTTGGTCTTACGAAGATAGTCTCGGTGGCATACACAATACGGCTCTTGCTATAATAGCTAGTCGAGTCTTTCTACTCGTTCCTTAACTTATCGTAATCGCGGTTAGTGTACTTGCAGAAGATTGACAAAGAATATATATTTCATGAACCTTTCATGCCAGCACTCATGAAAGCGTCCGTATTCATTACCGTTTACTTATAGAAACGATATTTGTACAATTCCCGCCGTACAGACGACGTTAACATACGCTATCGAGATAGCGTATTCACGGGGGTACCGTCATGAGACGGGGGTATGAACAGCGATCGCCATACCCTGCGCGAAACCTTCTACTCCCAATATGTTCAACTAACAGTTGGCATATTGGCAGCACCTCAAGTAAGCCACTGCTTGAGGGCAGCGTTCGGTTCGCATCACCGACAGGAAGGCCAAGCTCTCTCAGCTGGCTGAGGATCCTTACCTTCTTACCATAGCGACGAGTGCGTCGTTACAGAATTTAAGGTCGGTTGTACATGAAAGTAAGTTTTGACAGAAAGTAATGTGCTGGAAGTCAGTTGATAATATTTCATAAGTCAGATAGCCACCTAGTAAACTTTCCCATAATCCCTTAGGGCTTTACGAACTAGGCACCATCCTTATCGTACCAACGTATTTCGCAACACACCTTCTAGTCAAGTTTTATGAAAATAGGTTTTTACGGCTTGTCGCATTCTCTGGCGTATGTATTTTGGCTCCGGCGCCAGCTGTTGCCAGCTATGGCACCAGCTACGGCTCTGATACCAGCAGTGGCAGAACCACCTGAATTAATCCGGCTCAAGTGTATTAACCATCACCATTAAGGCAATCTCGGTTAACCTTACACTTCAAACGGAGTAATCCACTGGTATGTCGGGTATAACCTCCCGATACAACCACGGTAATCGGATCGCGTCGACGGCGGTGCTCCGGCGGGCTTAGGGCGGTGTGGTCCGGTCGGCGAGCTTCAGTGGCGCGTGGGGAAGCTGCTCAGGGGCTCGGCTTGGGCGGAGGAGGTCGGGGTTGTGCTGTCCACGGCGAGCAGGGGCGGCGGCGGCGGCGGCAGCGCGGGCGGCGGCGCTCCGGTGGTTCTGGGCGGCGTTGGGTGGGTCGGCGAGCTTCAGGGGGATGATGTAGTGGTGGCTGAAGCGTCAGTTTGGGCGGTGGGCGGCGGTGGAGAGCTGTCCACGGGCGGGCGGCGCTCGGCGGCGGCAATGGCGACGGCGAGGGCGTTCTGGGTGCTGGGGCTCGCGCGCGTGGCCGGGCGGGGCTTTTATAGGGGCCGGAGGGGGTGCGGAGGGGCCGGGGCAGCGCGCGGGGCGGGGGCACGGCACGGCGTGCACTGGCGCGGCGTGCGGCAGCGGAACGCTGGCGCGGCGTGCGGCAGCGCGGGTGCGGTGACTGGGCGGCCGGAGATATGGCGTGGGCGCGAGAGATAGCGTGACGCACGAAGTGGTGGAGCAGCAGCTGCAGCGGCTCGGGCGGAGGGCGGGCGCGGCGACTGGCGGGGCGCGGGGGCCGGGGCGGCATGGCGGGGCGTGGCGACTGGGCGGCCGGGCTGGACGCGGCAGCGTCGCGTGCACGCGCGGGCGCTCACTGGGCCGCGCGGCGTGGGGAGAGGGCAAAGCCGGCCGTGGCGGGGTGGTGCGGCGGCCACTGGCCTGGCGCCTCACGACGGTCAGGCGACGCCAGCCACCTGGCGCGCGGCGGTCGGGCGCAGAGGAGAGAGGGGGGGGGGGGCGAGGGGCCTGGATGCAAGAATTCGAAAAGTTTCAGGGGGCTGGGTGCAAACAGGGTGTTTTCTCCTCTTTCTGATTTGAATTTCAAAAACTTTTGAACACGAAAGTTGTTCAAAATAAAAAGTTCTACAACTTTGGTTTCAGGCAAAATCTCATTTGGCTTATGGTTTGAAAGTTAAATTTAAAAGTTCAAAAGTAACCAAATGTGCTCAAATTAAATTTGAATTCCAACTGAACTCGTTCTAATTCTTTCCATCCTTTCATTAGTTGGTTTAAACATAGAGTTAGGCTAATGACATTGATTTTGGAAATGTAATTACCAGGGTTGTCACAACCGTAAACATCGAACGGCTTGGTGTTATCGGGTTGAGCTAACACAGGGGCTGTAGTCAAATGTTCTCGGAGAGTGTGGAAAGCTTCTTCACACTTCTTATCCCACACAAACTTTACTCCCGTTTTCAATAGTTCAATCATAGGCTTAGCAATTCTGGAGAAATCCGGAATGAAACGGCGATAGTAACCGGCTAAACCAAGAAAACTGCGAATCTGATGAACAGAGGTAGGAGGTTTCCAATCCATCACTTCTAGTACCTTGCTTGGGTCAACGGCTATGCCTTCGCTGGAAATAGTGTGACCCAAGAACTTCACACTATCGAACCAGAATTCGCACTTAGAAAATTTAGCATAGAGCTGATGGTCTCTGAGACGCTGAAGAACAATGTGTAGGTGCTTAGCGTGCTCTTCCTTGTTCTCGGAATAGATCAGGATGTCGTCAATGAAAACTACGACGAATTTGTCGAGCTCGGGCATGAATACCAAATTCATGAGATACATGAAGTAGGCAGGGGCATTGGTGAGACCAAAGGACATGACCAAGAATTCATATAGTCCATATCGTGTGGAAAAGGTGGTCTTAGGAATATCGCATGGACGAATCTTTATCTGATGATATCCAGATCGAAGATCAATCTTTGAGAAGACTCTAGCTCCAGATAATTGATCAAAGAGAACGTCGATGCGGGGAAGTGGGTATTTATTCTTAACGGTTACCGCATTGAGAGGTCGGTAGTCCACACATAATCTTAAACTTTCATCCTTTTTCTTTACAAATAGGGCTGGACATCCCCAAGGTGATGCGCTAGGACGAATGAAACCTTTGTCCAGTAGTTCTTGGAGTTGTGTTTTCAGTTCGGCCAATTCCTTAGGTGGCATCCTATAGGGTCTTTTGGAGATAGGTGCAGTGCCTGGTTGCAGTTCAATAACGAACTCATTGTCCCTATCTGGTGGCATTCCTGGTAAGTCATCCGGGAAAACATCGGCATACTCGCATACTACTGGAATATCATCTAGCTTGATTCCTTCCATCACGAAAGCACAAGAATTCGTGCACTCCCGGAATGGTAGGTAATGGGTAGTGGTTTTGTGACTAGGTGAATTTATTTCAACAGCCCGGGAAGAAAGGTCCAGTATGACTCCATGCATGGTCATCCAATTCATTCCCAAAATAATATCCATGCCTTCAAGGGGTAAGAGAACGAGGTCCGTCTTGATGATTCTGCTACCCAATTTTATCGGTACCAGCTTTATTATTTTGTTGGAGGCAATTTTTCCACCTGGTGTTGATATCATATATGACCCTTTTGTGTGACAAACATCCAGGCCTACTTTTGCACCAAACTTTGCACTAATGAAACTATGTGATGCACCAGAATCAAACAATATAAGTGCAGGCTTGTTATGGATAGAGAATGTACCCGTCATTACTGGTGCTCCTTCAAGAAGTTCTGCAAGAGTGGTGAAATTGATCCGTCCTTGTTTTACCTGAATGGTCTGCCTCTTGCCTTTGTTCTTATTGTTCTGGTTAAAGCCTTGGCCCTGAATTGGCTGCCTAGGCCGAGGGCATTCTCGAGCAAAATGACTGGAACTTCCACAATTGAAACAACGATTGGCGATGTTTGGACGAAGGAATTGCTGAGTAGCGGGCCTTGGTCCAGTTTGCTGAGGCACAGGTGGTCGTACAACACCTTGTTGCTGCGGGGGGCTGACAATCCAATGTTCTGGCTGAGGGGCCTTCTGTGGAGCTGTAGGTGCAACATTTTGCACTAAGCGATACCTCGGTGGTTGAGCTCCCGAGGGTCCAGTTGGCGTCTTTCTCTTCTTCTCGGCACGGTGAGCTGCAATACAATCCTCTTGGGTAATTGCCATGTTTACCAGCTCATTATATGTATCGGCCTTGACAAGGTTTAGTCGCTCCTTGAGTTTGGTACTCAATCCTCTACGGAAACGATCCCGCTTCTTAGCATCCGTGTCTGCATGATAGCCCGCGTACTGGCACAGGTTGTTGAAGGCCTGAGCATACTGAAGTACAGTGCGGGTACTCTGAGTGAGAGACAAAAACTCATTTAGCTGTCTTTCCATAAGACCTTCTGGGATATGGTGTGCTCGGAACGCAGTTTTGAATTCGTCCTAGGTGACGACATGATCAGCCGGGAGCATAGCAAAGTAATTGTCCCACCAAAGATGAGCTGTATTGTGAAGTTGCTGAGCGGCATAGCGAGCCTTGTTTGCATTCGAGCATGGGGCCACGAGTAGAGAAAACTTGGACTCGATTGTGCGAATCCAAGCGTCCGCATCCAAGGGTTCCTCTATTTTGTGAAACAAGGGAGGTTGGGTCCCAAGGAAATCTGTATAACCAGTAGCTTGAGGTTTATGAACATTGTGTCCACCCCGCTGTTGGTGCTGTCCTTGCACGAGCTGGCGAAGCAACTCGGTTTGAGCGGAAATTACTTCCACCAAACTAGGTGGTGGTGGTGGCTGTGGTTGGGATCCACTAGCACTAGCACCGAAACCTTTCGGGTTACCACGGGTTGCTCCAACCATCTGAAATGTGAATGTTTATCATTAGCAACGTGATCCATATTGCTTCCATGATTCAAAAGGATTAGCGCGAAAAAGTAGACTTCCGAAAGATCATGGATAGAATCGTGGACAGAATACTGTCTGCCATAAGAAATTTATAACTCCTGGTAGGTTCATCCAAAATTGCTCATATTTTGGCAGTGGGTAGGGAATTTAGAGATGTACAACTTTGGTATTCAGCTTAGATGCTAAATCGACGGCCAAGATGGTCGAAAGATTCACTCTTTGCTTATAACTCAAACTAGCAAGACGAGTTATAGTATCTTGCCTATAACTCAAACTAGCAAGATCCAATAGTGCTGAAATTTTGTGGGAACCTAGATCAAAAAATTTAGGACAAGTTTGGTATTCCACACTCACTTCAAAAATGTAAGGAGACATGGGTAAAAATTTCGACAAGTTTCTGCAATCGCAGATTCAACTGCTTTCCAATATCACAATCAAACCACCAAGTCTTTAGTCATGGCCTACATGGTTAGAGTATCCATTAGTCAAGTTGTACCCATCACAAAAGAGGTACTCAACTCTTAGTTGGCCTATTACAACACTTGCCAAAAGTTAGGCTACATTATCGAGGAGTATATGCAAAAGTCCTCCTAGGTCATCGTCTAGAAGTCGTCGAGGTCGTTGACGGACGACTCGCTGTGAGTAGGAGAGTGAGCTCCCATCGGAGGTGGCTGCGGTGCCTCACCCCCAAAGTCCATACCTGAAACACCATCAATCTCCTGTGGCTCCTCCTCATCTTCCTCCATAGCCACCACGTCGGGAGGGGCATTCTGATCATGGTGCCACTGAATGTGCTCATTAGCATCCTCCAACTCAAGGTTCAGATCATGGAGCTGCTCCTCCAAGTGTGCTATCATGTCATCTCTCTCACCCATGAGAGTGTCATGCTCCTGAACTTGGCCCTCAAGTTGGCCAATCCGGGTGTCTCTGTCCTCAAGTTTCTCACTGAGCTCCTTAATCTGCTCATCTCTAGTATCTGCCATCATGTGGTAGGCCTGTGCAAGATCAGCGAGCTGCACAAGCGCCTGACTCTGGAGAGTCTGAAGTCGGTACAGTGCATTCATGCACCGCACGGAGGTCTCGATGGTCTCCTGGGCGTGAAAGTCTACCAAGTACTGTGAGTGCTGTATTCTGTTGAGCCAGAAGGGGTCGTTGTCCTGGGCAGCAGGGAACAAACCAATAGGAGTGAGCGTGACGGCCTCGGGGCACTACGCACAGAAAGTGGTGAGCGTCCTCATGGCAGCAAGCTCCCAAGTATCAGCCAAACGGCGACCAACAGCCTCAATCACCAAGGCGGGCCACTCCGGGTGTAGTGGGTGCGGAAAGATGGTCACGTTAACACGGCACTGGGTAACTCCATTCTCCGCAAACTCCAGTTCTGCGTAACGTGGGAGAATTGGATAGCCCGCGGTGCTCAAAACATCCCACAAGATAGAGGGAAAGCCCTCCTAGTGGAGACACTGCGAGTGAATGCGTCCAGAAACTTCAGCGAACAGTGGGCCAAGATTTCATGCACCAGGGAAAATCTACCCAGCCAAAAATTACCAAATTTTAACAGTAGCTGCCTGAGTAAATTTACAAGAAGTTTTGTGCTGAACACTTTTGCAGAAAACTGTATTAAGGGGTCATAAAAATTTATGTGGCAGAACTGCTCATTTTGGATAGAAAACTGACATCTCAAGGTCTTTGTTGTTTCTCATTATCCATATGTCCAGAATTTTTCAAATTTAGACAGGAGGTAAAATACAAATTTTGAAAAAAAACTTTCGACATGAGTTTCTTCAGAAAGGATCATTTTCTAAGCTTAATAAATCCATCTTTTCAGATATGGCAGAAATGTGACAGATTTGCTAGATAATCCTTATGCACAGACAATTGTGTGGGCACATAAACCTTACCGCTCTCACGCATCGCATTTTCACTTTCAGATTTATATAGTCATGATGCATGCACGTCCTATTCGTCCTCACAAAATAAAATAATTGCCAAATAGCTTTGGTCTTACGAAGTTAGTTTCGGTGGCATACACCACACGTCTCTCACTATAATAGCTAGTCGAAAATTCTCTAACCGTTCTCGAACTTATCGTAATCGTGGTTAGTGTACCTGCAGAAGATTGATATAGCATATATATATATATATCCATTGAACCTTTCATGCCAGCACTCATGAAAGCGTCCGTATTCATTACCGTTCACTATAGAAACGGCATCCGTTCCATTCCCGCCGTACAGACGACGTTAACATACGCTATCGAGATAGCGTATTCACGGGGGGGGGGGGGGGGGGGACCGTCTTGAGACGGGGGTATGAATAGTGATCGCCATACCCTGCGCCAAACCTTCTACTCCCAATATAATCAACTAATAGTTGGTATATTGGCAGCACCTCAAGTAAGCCACTAACAGGAAGGCCAAGCTCTCTCAGTTGGCTGAGGATTCTTACCTTCTTACCTTAGCAATGAGTGCGTCGTTACAGAATTTAAGGGTCAGTTGTGCATCAAAATAAGTTTTGACAGAAAGTAATGTGCTGGAAGTCAGTTGATAGTATTCACAAGTTAGATAGCCACCTAGTAACTTTCCCATAATCCCTTAGGGCTTTACGAACTAGGTACCATCCTTAATAAACCAACGCATTTTGCAAACGCATTTTTCTGGTCAAGTTTTATGAAAATAAGTTTTTAAGCCTTGTTGCATTCTCTGGTGTATGCATTTCGGCTCTGATACCAGCTGTGGCAGAACCACCTGAATTAATCTGGTTCAAGCGCGCTAACCATCACCACGAGGGCAATCAGGGCTAACTCGCACTTCAAATGGAATAATCCATTGGTCTGTCGGGTGACCTCCTGGTACAACCACGGTTTTTGCCGATCGAAACCACACATACATGTACTCACACGAAGGTGAGCCAACAGGATACAATATTCCACAAATTTTACACCACAGGGTTCATCGTAAATTATTATTACAACTGAGTTCGAATTCATAAAACAAGGTAATTCAGAGTTCAAAATAATTAAGTTCTTCAGAGTTCAATGCAGCGGAAAAATAACGATAAACTACTCGACGATACAGGATGCCTCGATGAAGCCCGTACGAGACATCACTCGGCATTATCACCGTTGGCAGGGGGCGTATCCCATTCCACCGACTAACCAGGAGGAAGGGTACAAGGCCAAGTCAAACTAGCGATCATATCCCCGGAAGTTTCACCTAAAAACAAGCCACAAGCAAGGCTGAGTATACTAATACTCAGAAAGGCTTACCCGACTAGTGGAATATACTTAGCCGACTCCTAGACATGCAAGGCTTTTGGCTTGAGGGTTTGTTTTGCCGAAAAGCATATACAAGTAGTTCCTTACTTTCAAATTTTAGCTCCAGATTCTAGTTTTCTTTAACCATTCTAGGTAAGCAACTATCCAATATCATACAAGGTGGAAGAATTAATTTGCATCCAACAAGATTAATCATCATCATTGTTCCTCTTCTTACTCTATGTGGTAAAAGGGTCAAGCAGTCTCAATAACCGCGAGAAACGGACGATTCGAATCGAATTTCTTCACCTTGCAAGGGAAACCTAAACACACGTCACGTGGTTACTATCAGAGTCACACGTGCAACTTTTTCCTTTAATTCCCGCTTCACGGAACAGGCCCACCGCCCTCGACTACACGTCCCCATGGTCCCGGCCATGGCGGCACATGCACCCGCCATTAGCTAGATGTGAATGAATTCAAGACGGTGGGGAGTATATTCCGGCCTCGGTTCAATCCGGTACTTAAGCTTACCGATTACCATATTCTCGGCATGTGGTTAGTACGTTCAAAGACTTAACCACCACTACCGCACACTGCGGCCTTAGCATTTTTCACTAAACAGACGGGGCCTCAATCATCAATATATACATCGTACCATAGCCCCATCCGTCGACCTTATGATTGCAGCACGTAGTAAACATTCAACTCCTATATTCTCGCGAGTGACAAGAAATCACTCGACTTTTACCGGAGTCCTATTAGCATAGCAGTCTATCGCACCTTACATCTAGTGTTCAGAGCATGGGTACCTAGGATCATGCGATTAAGTTTTCATTCAACTCCTATAAACTTAATGCACAAGTAAAGTAGAGTAATAAGTTGCATAAGTTTAGGAAAATAGGGTTCATGCTCCGGGGCTTGCCTTCTTGGGTAAAGTTAGCCTGGGGCTCGTCCGAACTCGGGTTCGGGTCTTCGAAAGCTTCAGTTAGATTCACTTGAGCTTCACGTTGCTCACTCTCGGACGCGGGCTCCAGCTCGTACGTTCCGTCGTCGAGATTAGTCGATTCTATATGAATGCACAAGTGTAAGTAGTAGTGATGATATATGACGATTATTTTCCTTCACGATGAAGTTGCAGTCCACAATAATATAGATTTAGTTGTGAAGTTACTTAGTTAAGATTTCTTTGGGCAATTGTCAATAGAAGGGGGGGGGGTGTTGTATTGAAATTTAATTTTTCTATGCACAACATGGATTAAGCACAAACACTGATCTAGGTAACTTCTGGTGATGAAATTTTTATTCAGAGTACATTATCCAGAGATAAGTCAACTGTAAAAATTTTAGAATAATTATGAAAAATGTAATACACAGCTACTGCTAGAAACTAGTTATTTTTATACAGAACAACCATTCATTTATTGATGCTAATACTTTTACAAGGTGTTAATCTATCCATATATGTGTTACTATAAATGTTTCAGATTTTACTGTGCAAGATACAAAGCATAATAAATAGGACAAGATACACTTATGTTAATAAATATTAATTTCTACAGGATGTTTTACAGGGTTTCTGTGGGTGAAACTTTTTATACAGCAAGAGCTACTCTTTTTCCAAGCACAGAAACTAATTATTTGAATTAGTGCATTTTTTCCTACCACAAAGTTATATAAATAGGTTACAGAGAGGAAAAATGTTCTACACTTTTTCTGTGGTATTTAGGCATCAATATAACAGATCTGGAAAAGTTTCACAACATGAATCACAATATAACAGCAGTTACAAATTAGTTTTATCAAAAAGTTTAGCTAGAGATGGGTTCTGGTCCTAATATTTTTACACTGGCCTACACATCAAGCAACCAATCTACTGTAGAAAAATCAGGTTCTGAACTAGTTTACAACAGTGGGTACAATTAAAGTCTATTAAACCTTCCATTTAATTTAGAGCAAGATATAGCAAACATCTGAAGAAAAGCATGTAACAAAAGTTGTATATTTTCATCTAACAATTCCAGAACAGTTGAGTTTGTATTTTTCTTATTTCTCTATGATTTTATACAAATTTTACAAATTCGCTATTTTTGAATTCAAGGTTTAAGCACAGGTTTACAGTTATGCCCCTGGAAACTTGCGTGCAGACTCTTTTAAAGATTTTAATCGTTGCAATTGGGTCCCTGGGTGGCGCTGGCATGGCGGCCGACCAGATTCCGGCGAGGGGGCTCGTCGGCGGCGAGGGGAAAAGGGTCGGGGAGATCCAGGGAGGTGAGAGCTACCTTGGGGTGGGCTTGGTCGGGGTTGGGGGTGACCGGAGGTGGCTCATCGGCGCGGAGCAGAGGGGCGGCGGCGGTGCGGAGCGTCGGCGACGGTGCTCCGGTGAGGAGGGGAGGGTGTGGGCTAGTCGATGAGCTTCGCGGCGTCGAGGGAAAACCATTTCGAGGCTTGGCTTGGACGGAGGAGCTTCGGAGTGGGCTGTCCACGGAGCAGCAAGGTAGCGGCGGCGGCGCGGGCGGCGCTGGCGGTGCTCCGGCGGTCGAGATGGCCGGGGAAGAGGCCGGTGAGCTTCAGTGGAGAGAGGGCAAGCTCGTAGGGTGATGTGTTTGGGCATTAGGAGGCTGGAGGATGGGACTCCACGGGCGGGTGGTGCACGACAGCAGCAATGGCAGCGGCGGCGGCGTTCTGGGAGTTGAGGCGCGCGCGAGTATAGGCGGAAAGAGGGAGGGAAAGAACCGGGCGACGCTGGGGAGGGGCAGCACGACGGGGGCGCGTTACTGGTCACGATGGGCGGCGAGCAGAGCCGGTGCGACGTGCGGCGGGCGCGGGCAGGGGATTGGGCACTGAGGATTTTGCGTGGGGAGCGGGAGATCACGCGGCGCGTGGGTTGGGCGAGGAGCTGCAACAGCTAGGTTGCCGGGCGGCGAGCGCGGCGACTGGCGGGACGCGGCGGGACACGGGCATGGCGCGGCTTGTCCATTGGGCGCAGCGGGCGGCGAGCAGAGGCGCGCGTCGCCGGCGTGCGCGTGGCATGCGGGGACTGGGGAGGAGCGCGGCGTGGGGGAGGAGCTTGTGCAAGCAGGGCGCAGCCAGGCATTGGCTTGGTGCCTAGTGCCAGTCAGGAATCGCCGGCCATGTGGCCTGTGGCGACTGCGCAGCGGGCGGAGGGTCGGGCGAAACGGCTGCGCGTTAGGCGAAGCGGAGGGTCGGGCGAAGCGGCTGCACGTCGGGCGAAGCGGAGGGTCGGGCGAGCGTAGGGTTGGGCGAAGCAGAGGGTCGAGCGGAAAGGAGAAGAAGGGTCTGCAGCGACTTCGCGTCAGAGGGTCGGGCGGGGCGGAGAAAGAAGGATCTGCAGTGAAAATAGAAGAAAAGGCAGGGGCTGGTTTTGCAAATTTAAGTGTTTCTCAAATTTTCGTGTTGCAACTCAAAATTCTCTGAACATGAAAGTTGTTCAAAATGAAAAGTTACACAAGTTTTTTTTCAGGCCAAAGTTCATTTGAGTTCTAGTTTAGAAGGTTTTTCAAAAACTCAAAAGGTATGATTCGGAGGGCCCGTCATTTCCTAGTCAAAAATTTGTATTCTGTCCTAGGCTTCAACTAGACTTTTGTTTATCCTGTCATCGATGGTGTGTCTGTTAAATTTCGCCGCCAAGTGCGTTGAGGTGAGAGTTATTTATCTTTTTTGATTAAAGTACATGTATTTATGCACATATACACATCTATTTTTAATTCCAAGCAAAACCAATTTATAATTCATTTCTTTTAAACTTTTCATAGTCACCTATGCATCATGTTAAGCTAATGAGGCTTATTTCGTAATTTAAAACACCCGAGGTGTTACACTGGGACCCCCTCTGTCTACGATAAAACTTACGGAGATGCTCCATGTCCAGACATTGGGCACAGGCACTCCGTCCTCGCTAGAGAGCCGGAACCCTCCGGGCCGGCGTTCTTCCGTGACATGGAAGGGTCCCTCCCACATGGGGGAGAGTTTGTTCTTCCCTTCGCATGGTTGGAACCGGTAGAGGACCAGGTCTTGGAGGGTTCGTGATCGTACGTGGCGCTGGTGGTAGCGTCGGAGGGCTTGCTGGTAGCAAGCCGCCCCAACCTCCGCTCTGCACCGTACTTCCTCAAGGTAGAGGACATTGTGCTGCCGCAGCTGATCTTGACCTTCCTCATTGTAAGCTCGTACCCATGGGCTTCCCAACGTTACTTCGGCCGAGAGCACGGCTTCGGCTCCATAGACGACGAAGAATGGTGTCTCGCCTGTTGCGTGGTTCGGGGTGGTTCGGTTCGCCCAAACCACCACCGGAAGGTCATCTATCGAACCTGCGCCATGCTTCTTGAGCTCGTTGTACATCCTAGTTTTCAGCCCTTTGAGGATTTCTGTGTTGGCTCTCTCAGCTTGCCCGTTGCTGCGTGGGTGTGCCTCCGAAGCAAAGCATAGCTTGATGCCCATGTCCTCGTAGTAATCCCCAAAAAGGTAGCTCGTGAACTGGTTCCGTTGTCGGTGATGATCCGATTCGGAACCCCGAAATGGGCCACCAGGTCCTTGATGAACTTGAGAGCAAAGTTCTTGTTGGCCTTGATGACCGGGGTAACCTCCGGCCACTTCGTGAACTTGTCGATCGCCTCGTACAACCATTCGTTCCCCCCTACTGCTTTAGGAAAAGGTCCCAAGACGTTGAGCCCCCAGACCACGAATGGCTAGGATAGGGGGATGGTGTTGAGTGCTTGTGCTGGCTGGTGGATCTGCTTTGCGTGGAATTGACACACCCTGCAGCGTCGAGCCTGTTCGGTAGTGTCCTCGAGGGCTGTCGGCCAGTAAAAGCCTTGCTGGTAGGCTTTCCAAACCATCGTGCGGGAGGCCAGTAAAAGCCTTGCCGGTAGGCCTTCCCAACCATCGTGCGGGAGGACGAGTGACTCCCGCACTCGCCTTCGTGGATGTCGGCGAGCAGCTCGCCGCCTTCCTCCCAAGAGATGCACTGGAGAAGGACCTCGTCCGTGCCAAGCCGGTATAGATCCCCATCTACCATGGCGTAGCGCTTGGACTGTCGTGCGTTCCCTTCCGCGGCCGTATTATCCTCGGGAAGGATATTTTCTTTCAGGAAGCCACGGATGACGTCCATCAACGAGGGTTCCTGAGGACTGACCGGGAGCACAGTGTTCCCGGTGGGTGGCATGGCCTGGTTTCCCCCACTCGAAGGTGGGGTTCCCCCTTCGACATGGTCGGCGGCCGTGATAGTAGGTCAGCAGAGTTTCTCTTCAAACACCCCGGGGGGTAATGGAGCTCGTGAGGACGCGAGCCGGGACAGCTCGTCGGCCTCAGTGTTCTCCTTGCAGGGAACGTGTCACAGCTCCATTCCGTCGAAATGCTGCTCCATACGCTGGACTTCGGCCACGTATGCAGCCATTTGCGTGTCGGCACATTGGTATTCCATGGAGACCTGGTTGATCACGAGCTGGGAGCCCCCTTCACCAGGAGGTAGTGAAGTCCCAGCCCGACTGCGGCTCATAGTCCGGCCAGGAGGCCCTCGTATTCCGCCATGTTGTTCGTGGTCCGGAAGTCGAGCTGAACGGCGTACTTGAGGATCTGTCCGTCCGGGGAGGTCAGGACCACCCCCGCTCTGGCCCCCTGGAGAGTGAGTGACCCGTCAAAGTTCATACACCAGTACTCCAAGGTCCATGGCTTGTCGTTGTTGACCGCCGGGTACGCGGTTTCTTCTGGTCGCTCCATGTTGGAGATCGGGGTCCATTCAGCGACAAAGTCAGCGAGGGCTTGACTCTTGATCGCATGCCAGGGTCCAAACTGCAGACCAAACTCATCCAGTTTGATTGCCCACTTCACCATGTGCCCCATCCCCTCTCGGTTCCTGAGGATGTGGCTGAGGAGGTACGAGGTAACCACATTGACCTGATGCGCTTGGAAATAATGCCGCAGCTTGTTGGACGCCATGAGGATGACGTACAACATCTTCTGTGCCTGCGGGAAATGCTCTTTTGCATCTCGGAGTACCTCGCTCATGAAGTACACCGGGTGTTGCGTGCATCGAGGCCGCCTTAGGGGCCTGTCTGGGATGATCCCGGGGTCCGGGGTCGGCCTCCCTTCCGTAACCTCTCTTGGCTCCTCTCTCCCAAGGTTCGGGCTTCCATCTTCGGGATCTTCCTCATCCCTCTCGACAACCAGCCGCTCACTTACGACTTGCAGGGTAGCCGAGATGTAGAGCAGTAGTTCCTCCTTGTCGTCGGGTGCCACCAGCACCGGTGGGAGGAAAGGTATTCCTTCAAACCCCGGAATGCCTGATCCACTTCCGCGGTCCACTCGAACCGGCCGGAATTCTTGAGGTGCTTGAAGAGCAAAAGGCCCCTCTCTCCGAGCTTGGAGATGAACCGCCCGAGAGCCGCCATGCACCGCGTGAGGCGTTGAGCCTCCGTCAGACAGGTCGGGGGCTGCATGCGATCAGTTGCTTCCACCTTCTCTGGGTTCACTTCGATGCTGCGACTCGACACGAGGAAGCCCAGGAGCTTCCCCGTCGATACCCCGAACATGTACTTCTCGGGGTTGAGCTTGAGCCTAGTGGTTCGTAGGCTATCGAAGGCTTCCGACAGGTCCTGCAGGAGGGTCTCCTGCTATTAGGTCTTCACCACAATGTCGTCGACGTAAGCTTCGATGTTGTGGCTCTACAAGTCCTTCAAGGTAATAGGCATGGTCCGTTGGAATGTCGGCCCAGCGTTCTTGAGCTCGAAGGGCATGCGGATGTAGCTCTAGGTTCCCACCGGGGCTGTGAATGAAGTTTTCTCCTCATCCTCCTTTGTAATGCTTATCTGGTGGTACCCAGAGTACGCATCCAGAAAACAAAGGAGGTCGCACCCCACCGTGCAATTGATAGCTTGGTCGATGCGGGGTAGCGGAAAAGGGTCTTTGGGGTAGTCCACGCACATGCGGAGCTTGCCGTTGGCCTTTAGGACAATGACTGAGTTGGCCAGCCACTCGAGATGAAAAACCTCCCGGATGAAGCCCACTTCCAACATTTTCTGCGTTTGCTCACGGATGAAATCTTGCCTCCCCGGTGCCTGACGTCGGACTTTTTGCTGGACGGGCCGTGCTTTCGGGGTGCACGGCCAGGCGGTGCTCGATCATCTCCCTGGGGACTCCGGGCATATCCGACGGTTTCCATGCAAACACATCGGCGTTAGCTCAGAGCAAGGAGACGAGCGCACTTTCCTATTTCTCGCCCAGCTATGCTCCAATCATCACCGTCTTCTTGGGATCGTCCCCGAGGTGGATCGCCTTGGTGAGCGCCGCATCGTCGAGGGCGATTCGCTGCCTAGCCTGGGGGTGTGCCGACGGCTCGGGGCATTCACTGTCATCCGGGGAGATGGCCGCCATGGTCTCGTAGAGCCTCTCAGTGCAATGCACTGACCCTTTGACGTCCGCCTTGACCAAGATGACCCCAGAAGGCCCCGGGATCATCAGTGTGCTGTATGCATAGTGCACGACTACCATGAATTTGTTGAGCGCCGGGCACCCGAGGATGGCATTGTAGGGGAGGTTGAAGTGCGCCACGTCGAAGACAATGTTCTCGGTGCGGAAGTTGTCCCATTCTCCGAACGTGACGGGCAACTCGACCTGCCCAGGGGAATCATCTTCCCATCAGTGACACCATAGAAAGGCATCGATGGGAGCAACTTGCGTTCCCTGATCTGCATCTTGTGGAACACCTCCGGGGTGAGGAGGTGCAGACCCGCTCCCTCATCAACGAGGATTCTTCCCACCCCGAGGTTGCAAGTCGTGGGGGTCACAACCATGGGGGAGGATGCCGACCCCCACCGTGTTGTCCGGGTGGTCGTTCTGGTCAAAGGTAATCGGTGTACCCGACCATTTTAGGAGCTGGGAGCTCGCTGGCCCAGGGGAGGCACTCCTCCAGGATGGAGGAGTGCTTGCTCTTCTGAAGAGGGTGGCCACGGCATGTTGTGGCTCCTGGAAGCCCAGGCCTGCGCCACCTAGGGCGTCTCCATCGCCGTCACCATGGCGACTATCTCCCCGCTCCTTCTGGTGGTTCTCCGCGAGGCCCTTGACCAGCCGGCACTCGGTGAGGTCATGCCGGTTGGTTCGGTGGATCTCGCACCACTTGACGGCTCCCTCCTTTGTTGGGGCCAGCTTTTGGGAGCCCCCTGCGGGTTTTCTCCCCGTAGGTGGCTTGTTGTGGCCTTCAGTCGCCAGGGTGGCGACAACCTTCTCCTTGTTCTTCTTGTTGTCGGGCCTGCTTTTCTCCTCGGGCGCGTTGCGCCGTTCGGTGCGGCTCTGAGCCTTGACCTCCTGGGCGCACTTGTCCGCCAGGGCGAACAGCTCGCCAATGGTCTCGACTTTGTGCGTCTCGAGCTTCCCCACCAAACGTTTGTTGGTGACCTCCTCGCTAAACTCCATGATGATGGCAGATGGCGAGATGCAGGGAATGGTGTTGCGTACCTGGCTAAAATGCTGGATGCACTGTTGCAACATTTCACCTTTGCGTTGTCTGACCGCGAGGAGATCTTCCCGGGTCCCGGGTCGGTTGAAGGATCCGGAAAAGTTGGTGACAAACTGTTGGCACAGTTCGCCCCACGAGCCGATAGATCCTGGCGGGAGGTTCATCAACCTGGACCTCATGGTACCCCTGAGGGCCACGTGGAAGTAGTTGGCCATGACCTGAGGCCCCCCACTGGCAGCCTGGATGGCCGTGGTGTAGATCTGGAGGAACTCTTCAGGGTCGATGGTACCATTGTATTTTTCCGGGATATCTGGCCGGAACTTGGTGGGCCAGTCGACCCACCACAAGTCCGCAGTGAAGGCCCCGCACCCGGCCCTGTGGGGTCCAATGTCGTCGTCGCCGGCGGAGCCACACTGCCCCTGGTTTCCCTGCGCGGGGGAACCGGAGGAGGCATGATCCTCCTCGGCCTCTCGGCGCCACTCACGTGTACGCTCGAGGGTAGTCCGGATATCTTCACCGGCTCTCTTTTCTTCGAGGCGGGAGCGCAAGTCGCGCGACCCGCCGGTGCGCGATTGGCCCGGAGTGGGCTGCTGCGATGGCGGCCGGCAGTCCCCACGGGAGGGACCTCCGGCAATAGTGTGGGAGCCCTGAGCCCTCGGCCTCAGGCACGCCTTCCCAACAAGACTGGCTAGCTCATCAAGCCACTTCCCCTCAGGCATTCCGGGCTCTGCTCTCATCAGGGGGTGGCCTAGGAGCGCACAGGCTACCACCAGTGTTCCCAGAAGGAACGCCGCTGAGGTCGAGGCGCCCTCATGCCTGGGATGCCTGCAGGACCGCCTGCTTCCGGGCCTCAACCCGGAACTGGGCGAACCTGTCATTGGCGTAGGCGGTGCCTCCGGAGGCGGACTTGGGAGTGTCAAGTCGGGGCGGCGCCGGGATGATTGACGCCGACCGGCACCCGCCTGCTGCGAGGGGATGTGGTTCCACCGTCCCTGCGCTAGGCGGCGCATTGGATGGCCCCCTTCGGGGGGTCATCATTGCTCTCACCGCAGGAACAGTCAAAGCGGTTCGCGATGGTTTCTCTTGAAGGTTCTTCATCGGGGACAGAGATACTACGCGCCAACAACCCCTACCTAGCGCCAGCTGACGGTGGGTGAGTACCGCAAGCAGGGATTCATGGGAACCCCCGTTTAGAGATTCAATCAGGGGTGTAACATGCAGTCGGATTCCGGCCGTGTGACGATCGCGAGACAAAGGGGTTTAGACAGGTTCCGGCTGCTGTGAGCGTTACACCCTACGTCCTGTGTGGACCTGGTAGTTGTATTCAGTTGAGTCCCCTTCGGGGTCCCCTTACACATTGCCTATCTATTCTATTTATAGCCTTCCCCGTGGGTCCCAGGGAGAGGCGTACGCGCCTTGAGTGTGAATGCGGCGCCTTATGAGGGGCGCCGACCTGCAAGTGGCGCCCGCCTGCCAGATAGGGTCCTGCGCCGTGGGCCAGGACTGTCGTTGCCTGTGGTCCTCTTCGAGGGACCTCGGGATACCCTAAGGTCTCTCCCGGGCTCTGCGCATCGCCCGGGGCTGCATGTGGCGCCCGCTCGCCAAACGGGGCCCTGCGTCGTGGGTCAGGAGTGTCGGGGCCCGGGATCCTCCTCGAGGGAGCCCGGGATGCCCCGAGGTTTCTCCCGGGCTCTGCACATCGCCCGGGGTCTTTCCTGTGCGTCGCTCGGAGTCCTCTCCACACCTGTCCGATGTGATAGGAGGTGTCAGTGGTAGGGCTCCCCCCATCGTCCATTGCCAGACAACAGGACGTGACCCGGGAGGGGGGCTCCATCTGTCCTGGTCACCGTGCGGTCTATGAGCATGCCTCCCCCGTAATCATGTTTTTTTACGGGGAAGGTGCGCCGCCCCTGGGCCTCACCCGGTCATAGCGGGGCGGGCGCATTAAATGAGCCAGCAGGCGAATCCCTTCTCCAAGAAGGGACCGCCATGTCCCGGGGAGGTGCTTGGCCTCCCACGATCTTGGGTCCTCTAGAAGGTGCTTCAGTTTAGCCCATTACTGCTTATGGGATAGGAGGGCCTTTCGGCCCAGTTACCTTTGGTTTGTCCAGGGCTATGGGGACCCCCGTTCCTGTGGTGCTGACAAGCAGGGTTGGACCAGATTCTAGAATTCTTATAATCTAGGTAATAAATTATAGAATCTCACCAATAATAATCCGGTCTGTTCAGATTGAATTTAATTCTTTTAGCTAGAATCCATAATCGAATCCAATCCAAATGGGTCTAAATAGTTTTCTTAAGGGTATCATCCGGAATTTCTCTCTACGGTTAAAAGAACTAAAAGACTGAAAATACTACATTTAATATTGTTGAGAAAAAGTAGAGAGGAAAATGAAGCTCCAATGTGGTGGTCCCGCTCTAGTTCTTCGCCAATGAGGGCGGCAAAGCAAGAGCCAAGAGAAAAGAGGTGGTCGTAGAGATGGCTATAGGTATCTGAAACCCGATGGATTTTTACTCTACTAAGGCATAGGTGGGGGTAAAGTTTTCTACCCGTGGGTCTGTTAATGGACAAAACAGATCTATCAGGTTCACGGGCATGGGTTTGGGAGTATAGTACCCAGACCCGCAAACTCATGGATTTTTTTGGCCCGATCAATCTTACCAAAGTAGTACATATTAGTCCACAGTACCCCATATTTTATTATTGCCTGTTGGTCAATTTGTGTAACATGTAAGTTAGTATATGACTATGTGCTATTGCTCATCATGAAATAAATTGTTAAACACTAACTCGGTAGTTTTAGAGCTAGATTACACACTTATGCCACTAACCTATGAATTCATGTGCTATGTAGTATTATGCATGGTTGGTGAACTATTATCTTGCCATGTATTTATATTGATTTATATCATCAACATTACATGCATAAAATATAATCACACCAATATATTCCAAACATAACATGCATTTTATTATATACTTGAGGTTTTCACAATCTTAATCTTTATATACACTGAAATATACTTGGTATAGTTTTATTATCTATAGTTCACAATAACCATAGTGTAGAAGTTTCACTTTTTTTATTTATTTTGCTATATGTAAAATGAATTTTTGGAATAAAATAGAAAAATATTTTTAGGGGCGGGTGGTGGCATCACCCGCCCCTAGAAATGGATTCCTAGGAGCGGCTGATGGCTTGACCCGCCCCTAGAAATCAATTTTAAAGTTAATATAAAAGAATAGCATACCCCGTAGAGTCACAAGTGACTGTGTAGTGTGTTAGAGATGAGGGTACGCGCGAGGCTTGAGGTAACAGTTCGAAATCCAGTTTACGTAAGTGTGCATATTTCGTCAAAAAAATTGTACCTCGGTAGTAGAGGTGGAGGTGGTGGTGGTGGCTGGTTGACGGAGATAATTTTTTTCTTTGTTATTTTGCTGTTTTGATTTTTTTTCATATTCTAGATATTGATTTGTAGGGACGGGTCATGCCTTAACCCGCCCCTACAAATCGATTTCTAGGTGCGGCTGACGCCGTGACCCGCCCCTAGAAATTAATTTTCAAAGGCGGGCGCGTTACCCGTCCCTACAAATAGCTATTTTTACCTGCGAGAAACAGGGGCGGTATCGTACCCGCCCCTAAAAATACGCTTTTACCTGCCCCTAAAAACCCTTTTTAGTAGTGTTAGACAGCAAACGATCGCCATGTTACATAAATAAATCAATATAGACAGCTCAGACAATGTGTTGTCTATTAAATTGTTCTGTACTAATTAATTATTATATAAATAGGATATATACAATGGTTAGAGTATTGTTTATCAAAGATGTAAGGTATGTTGACCATTGTATCTTGTGCTGAAGTTGTATCATGGTGAAGAGATGCTTTTCTCTTTCTCCTCAATTACTCTCGGCCACATAAAAATTTTAAGACCAGTCTTAGTGTATAGTTTCATTCTATAGTCACTAAAATTTAAAACTTGATAACCGAGTGGATTAGTATCATGGGGATGAAACTCCTTCCTCATCTCATTAAACTATCTCTCCTCTTTTTTCATAATGACCCTGCCATATCAGCAATTTGCTTATGTAGCATAAAATTTAATGTCCATGAAACTTTTATGAAACCTCCACTGAGACTGACCTTACATCATTTTATAGACAGTACAATTATTTTCAATGTAAATGCCCTAAGCCATTGAGCTATGCAATTTTCTTACTTATATGGGAATTTTTGTACATAGTAATAAAGTATGAAAGATCCTGTATAAAACAACCAACTTTGATTACTGCCTAGGTCCCATAATAATTGTATATCTAGGATTTTTTAGATAGATTAGCAGTCAAAATAACCTAGCCAGCTAGGTGCCACTAAATAAAGCTAGGAGTACTCACTCCATTCAAAAATAAGTGCTCCTTTATCATTCAAATTTTGTCCCACAAAGAGTGTTTATTTAACTTAAAGAGAGATCCATCTAATTAAAGCAATATCAAATACCAAGAAAAATTGTATAGAGAAACGCATGGAGCCAATATAATGCCTAGTAGATGCTACTTTTCTAGTTCTAATGCATATGCATTTATTAAGAATCTAAAGAACTAAATAAATAATGTGTTCTTCAATCACAAGTATTATAATTAAGTAATTAGGGGCAATGAGATCATTTTTCACAGTTAGTAATATGTCTGAAATTTTATAAACGAACATTCTTTTTTGGGACGAAGAGAGTATACAGTAATGATCAAATCTTGGAAAGGCAAAAATGAGATAGTTAAATGTACAAGGCAATGCAAATTCACCTTTTACTAGAAACGAAAAGGTGTTAACTAAATGCAGCTTGAAATTAAATCTCATTGGTCCAAAATTTATAAACATAGTACTCCCTTCACCCAAAAAAACTGTTTTTTTTAAATTTCAGACACATTACTCATCCTAAGAAATGACCTTGTTGCCCCTAATTATTATAGCAATTATGATTGAAAATTGTGTTGTTTATTTGGTTTTCTAAATTCTCAATAAATATGCATTGAAACTAGAAAAATAAAATCTATTAAGTATTTGATTGGCTCTATGCGCTTTTCTATATAATTTTTTCTTAGTACTTGGCATTGCTTTAATTAGATGAATCTACTACAAGCTAAACAAACACTCTTGGTGAGACAAATTTTAAAGGCTAAAATAACAGTCTTTTTGGTACGGAGGGAATACTTTGTGGGACAAAGTTTAAACATCAATATATTGCTTTAGGATGTCGGAAATTAGGATTCTACTTTTCATTATTAATGTCTAATCAAAGAACACGTAGGAACAGGGCTTAAGGGTCCGTTTGGATCCGCGGAACTAAAGTTTGGCTCCGTCACAACACCAATTAGAAGTATTAAATATAGGCTAATTACAAAACCAATTGTATAAATAGAGGCTAATTCAGAAGACAAATCTATTAAGTCTAATTAATTTATCATTAGCACATATTTACTGTAGCACAACATGATCAAATTATGGACTAATTAGACTTAATGGATTCATCTTGTGAATTAGCTTCATTTATACAATTGATTTTATAATTAAACTATATTTAATACATTTAATTGGTGTTCAAACATCCGATATGACGAGTCCCCTCATCCAAACAGGCCCTAAAATTTGAACCACATATATTGCAGATATGACACGACGATGCTAGTCAATGGACTCGTGTTCCTGGAGCTGTTCCTTCAAATGGGACCACCTGTAAGTGGGAATACAGCAGGACTTTTTGCTCAATTGGTACAAGGGCCGTTGAATTTAAGGTCTGCTGTTATCTCAAAAAAAAAGGTCCTCATAGACCTGAATCCTCTTGTGCCTTTTCTTATGTAATATAGTATCTACATTCACAACCTTATTCCCAAGCAATAGAACGAACAAGGCGCCCGCCCTCTATTGTTTATATTCTCTTAGCGTTCTAATACCAAACTAGAAATAGGAAATCTAAAAAACTTTTGTGTATATATACACGCATACGTTTTTTCTTGGCTTTTTCATCACTCTGTTTTATATGGCCAGTACCAATTTCCTATGCTAGTTTAGCTCATGGGTTTCCCTTGGGAAAGGCGGTTCACCTTGATCCCAATTTAATATTATTAGTTTGAAACTAACGAGGTTGATTGAGCAGTAAGTTTGAAATGATGTGAGTAGCACTAATCTTTTTTATCTAATTATAAGATGTTAATATATCGAATTACTAAAAACAATTGAAATCCTAACTTTTGTTTCCTTTTTCTCTAATTCACGACTTAGAAACTCATATATACGCACGCAAACCATACCTCCCTATGAGTACCTTCTAAAGGCAGTGCGGATAAATCATGACACTAACGAAATCACCATACATGCTTCGCTGTCAACGGGCATGTCGTCTATCGCTAAGAAATAGCACCATAAATTCCTTAGATAAATCTAGAAAAAAACAAGTGACCGTACTGAGTCAATGACAAGAAGCTATGTAGAATCTATGACATTTGGTTCCTTTCTAATGTTAAATATTAGAGCTGTTTGTATTATTTAAATAAAAAGGGGTAATAATTTTTTTTCATCTTGGTGCTAATTCAAAAGTTGGTGTAGGGATGCGATAGCTGGTGTCAGACTCAGGGCCACAGGACAGCGCACATGGCGTACATATTCTAGATAAGGGATGGGACATGGCTCACACCCTACACCAGTTGTAACTACCCGTACAAGAGTAGGACTAGTCGGAACAGAAGTAAACTACCCGAGTAGTACTTGGGTAGGACTTCAAATCTAGTATAGGGCTAGGATTTCCTTGTAACCCTATCCCCCAAACTATATAACGGCGGGCAAGTACCCCCAACAAGCAATCGTCATCTAATGTAATACAAACCACCACACATGACGTAGGGTATTACGCATACTGCGGCCCAAACCTGTCTAAGGTTTCGTGTTCCTTGCACCTTCGAGTTCCTGATCTCAGCGACACCCTACCTACAATCTACCACCTCGGGAGTATCCCTCGGTGGACTTGAAGGTTAAATACCGACAGCTGGCGCGACAGGTAGGGGTGTTCATCGAGCATCCACCGGCTGACTCGATGGTATCTTCCGACTTTACCAGCGCTGTGTTCAACGAGGGCACGACCTTCATTTTTGGCTCCTGGATTTGCGTTGCCAATGGCTCGGGTGGCTTTAACAGCCATCTGGCCAACACCAGGGAGCCGGAGGCATCTGCAGCAACTCAACACAGTCATCACGAAGAGTTTGTCGACAACCTCGACGAGATGCTGCTCCCTGACCTAGCTAGGGAGATCGAGGAGTCTATCTCGACATGATTTCGACTTGTGCTGCACTAGGACTTCTTGGGTCGGATTCAATTCGATCTGGGAAAGAGCGTACTCGACTCCTATTCTAGCTACGCAACGCGGCTCCTGTCTACTAGGAGTCCATGCAATTTGAGTCCCTCTCCGACCTAGAGGAGGACTTGGATCGTTTACTCAAGATCGGAGAAGGGGAAGCCACTTCTTATCGGGAGGCCCCCGTCTTTGACAAGTACTCGGGCTTGGATGACAACTCCGAACCCTTATCGGGTAGTCATCTGAGCCTGACTATAACTTCAACGCCGCAGGGCTAGTTCGTGTCCTGGAAGGGCATGGAGCCCTCTGAGCTACTCGAATAAGACTCCCGCCTTGTGGCCTTCACACAAGAACTGCCTTTTCAAGAAGGCAAGCCCCTTTCTCCCATCGCTGACGAGGGAGAAGGCAGGACAGTACTAGTCGACTACAGCTCCAGCGGTGAATTTTCGCCGCAATGTCACATCTACATGGCCTCCCTCCACGAGCATTGCGATGATGACCAACCAGGGAGAGCATACGACGACGAACTACTCACGGACATCTCCGCCAACGAGCGCACGGCGGACGCTCCTCAAGGTGAAAACGAGGAGCACAGAAGAATTCAAAGGCTCAAGAACGTCAAGCCTCCACGTCAGTCGGGCAACCACAAGTTCGCAAGGCCCCAGGCTAGTTGTCACTATGCGGGGGCTCAAGCCGACTGTAGAGATCTTCATGAATTACCCACAGTTGACCTGATGCAGAAAATGAACGAAGGCCGTAATGCTCGAGACTTCATTGACTCGAGACGCCTCAAGCGTGGTGGTGATCTCCGCGACATTAACGATAGTGATCGCTTCCCAACTTTCACCCGCAACATCACCTCTCATGACTGCCTCGAGGGAGTTCAAGCCAGTCGGCATCACCAAATACGATGGCAAACAAGACCCACGGTAGTGGATTCGCTGCTACTGCACCGCCATTGAAGTGACGGGCGACTCCAATACCACCAAGGTCATCTACTTCCCGATGGCGCTGGAATCAGCACCGCTCACCTAGCTCAAAAGCCCCCAGCCACACTCCATCGACTCCTGGGAGGACCTTAAGAAAACCTTCATCGACAACTTCCAGGGCTCCATGCTCCGTGCAGGTACTCATCATGACTTGTCACAGGTCAAGCAAGATGAGAACGAGACCCTAATGTCCTACACCAGGCGCTTCTTCGAGATGCGCGCCACCATCGCCAACATCACAGACGAGGACGTCATCCACTGCATCCAGAACAGCCTCACCGTGAAGCACGTCTACCGCAACTTCGGACAGAACAGCCCCAGGACCACCGTAGAGCTGCACGACATGATGCAGCGATGGGCTCACCACGAGGACGAGGACAACGAACGCTTCCCCAAGCGCAACAATGACAAGTGCAACAACGACAACCGCTCCGACAAAGGCCAGCTGAACTACTCGGGATCCTCCCAAAAGCGCAAGCTAGATGATCTAGTCGCAGCAGTTGAGCGCAATCCACGCGGCAAGAAGTTGGGGAACCAGCAGGACCAGTTCAAGAAGATCCTGCACAAGCAATACCCAATGCACCCAAAGTCCAAGCGTACCCTCTTCCAGTGCATCAGCCTCCGCAAGTTCCTCAACGCACCTCTTCCTGACCAAGAGGAAAAGGGGAAGGTCAAAGAGGACGAGGAGGGAGACAAGTCGGGGGTGCAAGGTTACCAACACCCGGCGAACGTCATCAACGTCATCTTTGGTGACGACGATGGCTTCCCCACCAAACGTGGATAGAAACTTACTATGCGCAAGATCCTGTCTGTTGAGCCAGCCATACCTCGGCCCTTGAGATACAACGAGGTCCCGATATCTTTCTTCAGAGAGGATCAGTAGACTATCTTCTCCGAGCCAGCAAAATTCCCACTCGTTTTGGAACCTGTGGTGGTGGGCTCACAGCTCACCCGTGTACTCATCGACGGCAGAAGCGGCCTCAACCTGCTCTTCGCCAGTACACTGAAGAAGATGGGGCTCAACATCTCCAAGATGCTCACCCCCAGCAAAGCTCCATTTTACGGTATCGTCCCAGGGAACGCGGCTACACCGCTTGGTTCGGTGACCCAGCTAGTTAGCTTTGGGACCAAAGGAAGCTACCGCACAGAGTACATCAAGGTCGAGGTGGCGGATTTCGAGTCATCATACCACGCCATCCTTGGAAAACACGCCTTGGCCAAGTTCATGGCCGTGCCCTACTACGTCTACCTGCTCCTCAAGATGCCGGGAAAGACGGGGGTGCTCACCTTCTGTGGCGACTTGAAGAAGTTATTAGACCCGGGGCTACGGGACTGCGCACATAGCATAGAATATTCTGGAATAAGGGATGGAGCATGTTCCGTACCTTATATCTGTTGTAACTACTCGTATGCGAGTAGGACTAGTCGGAACAGAAGGAAACTACTCGAGTAGTACTCGGGTAGGACTCCTAAGCTAGTATCAGGCTAGAATTCCATGTAACCCTGTCCCCCCAGAGTATATAAGAGCGGGCAGGGACCCCCTCCAATGCATAACCAATCCAAGGCAACACAAACAACCATACAGGATGTAGGGTATTATGCACATCGCGTCCCGAACCTGTCTAAACCTTGTGTTGCTTGCAGCTTCGAGTTCCTGATCTCGGCGACACCCTACCTACAAGTCTACTACCTTAGGGTATACCTAGGTAGGCTTGCCGGTAAAACACCGACAGCTGGCACGCCAGGTAGGGGTGTTCATCGAAGATCCACCGGCGAACTCGATGGCATCCTTCAACTTCGCCGTTTACTTGAGGAGGGCGCCACCTTCGTCTTCGGCTCCTGGGTCTGTGTAGGATCAAAGATACCGACTAGAGGGGGGTGAATAGGCGGTTTTAACTAAAATCACAAACAATAAGTAAATTTAATTAGTAACATAAGTGAGCTCCTATTTCTACTAAATCCTATTACTAGCAGGGTTTTGCAACCTAGGATGACCAGTAGCAACTCAATCTCTAGTAAGGTAAATAAGTTAATGTAAAATGCAAGAATAAATTGAACAAAGAAGTAACCGGGCATGAGGCATGAATTTTTCCTATGGTGTCGATGACTTTCCAGACACCCCTAATCCACGTTGAGGTGGATTCAAAGCTTCAACCGCTCCTCTATCAAGAACACTTTTTGATCTTGAGCCGGCTTGAATCAATGAACCTCTCCAAACCTCGATTCCACTAGAGTTGCTCTTCACCACTCCGGCGAGGTAAGCACAACAACCTCCCACAACCAAACCAGGGCTCCTTCACACTCTTCTTCAAAGGCTCAACGGATTCACCTTCTCCAAGCCGTCTAGGAGGCAGCAACCTCCAAGAGTAACAAGCCGATGACGCTTTCTTAAAGACTCCCTTGTGCCACAAAGCAAAAACTCTTGATGCAATTCACTAGGATGCTCTCACACTCTCAAGAATGCAACGACCAAGCAAAGTGAGTGAGAGAGAAAAGGGAGCTGGCTCTAATATGTCAAGGAAGATTTTCAAAGTGCCAAGAGACCTCACCCACAGCCGGGCATGAGTTATATATAGCCACCCCGTCGGAATCTAGCCGTTACACTCCAAACCCATGAAAAAAAAGTTAACGCGGACTGTCCGCCTCACAGAAATGGGACCGTCCACCATTCAAACCCAACAGCTAGAAATGCAATAATTGCATGTCAGAGTCGACCGTTAGAGCCTTGGCGGACTGCCTGCCTCACAACAAGCAGACCGTCCGCAGTTCAGAGACCCCGATCACACAAAACACTCCTTGTTCTGTCTAATTTTAAAAGTTAGCCGGCGGACTGTCCGCTCCCTATAGGCGGACCGTGCACCGTTCATCTAAGTAGCACAACCAGAAACAACAATGTTTCTAGACAAGCTTTTCAAAAGCCGGCGAACTGTCCACCACGTAGGGCCGGACTGTCCGCCCTTTAAACCATGTTGGCTGGCAGACCGTCCGCACGCCTAGGGCGGACCATCCGCCATTCACCATTCAGCTCCCACCAGAAACACCAAGTTTCAATCCACAAAAACTGCACAGGTCGTAGACCGTCCGCCCTCAGAGTTGGACTATCCGTCTCAGCGTTTCAGCACTCATTTTGTAAATCAAGTTACCATTTCTGAAACCATGTTAGCCCTAATGCATGCAATGCAAGTGTTTGAGCAAAATGGCACTATAGAACCGTCATGCAAGGGCACACTGACCCCTCTTGATAGTACAGCTATCTATCCTATTAATCCGGTCAATTCTCATCTTCTAACCACCTTATGACCGGCAAAAATAGAAAAGCCCTGTCATATACCTTTTCCTTGAGCATATCCATTCTACATCATCTCCAAGTGTCTTCATGACTCAATTTATGCTCACCTCTCTTGGACCAACCTATACTCATTTCTTCTCAAAGAAATTGTTTGTCCACTAATGTTGTAATTAATTACCAAAACTCAAATTAGGGGTCTAGATGCTTTCAGTCTGCGTCGCCAATGGTCAAGGTGGCTTCAACAGCCACGTTGCCAACCCCAAGGAGTCGGAGACACCATCGCTCTCTTTCAACCAATACGTCGGTACTCTAGCCGACGGATCTGGCAAAACCCGACTTTCTAATCTAATTGGAAACTACGCTAGCCGTCTCCGAGTGATTTCCCATCCCCGGATCAGTGCTGGTGATCTAATCGCTGGAATTGATCGGGTGGACCGTAGCATCGCCGGGTGCGTCAAGCTCGCGGAGGCTACCCTTCGACGCTCTTGCGACTCGGCCCCCACGACCCCGATCCGCTCTGAGACGCTGCATCCACTTTTCGCTGACGCCGACGACATTTTCTCTGGAATTGATCAGGTCAACCGATCCATCGCTGAGTGCATCAGGAGCGCGGAAGCCACTCTCCAACACCCTGGCCCTCAAGAGCTAGGCGCACCTACATCGACGTTCAATCGTAACTTTGATGACTTGATCGACAAACTTTGCGACTCACCGCTACCTGACCTGCCGAAGAAACCGAAGCACAATCCCGTGTTCGACTCCAAGTCCCTCTCTGCACTAGAGGAGGTGTCGATGTTTTACCGCCACACCCACCAAGGGATACCCCCGAGGTGGTGAGTTTGTAGGTAGGGTGTCGCCTAGATCAGGAACTTGAAGGTGCAAAGGAACGCTAGGTTTTAGACAGGTTCGGGCCGCCGAGAGCATAATACCCTACGTCTTGTTTGGTTTGTATTGCCTTTGATGATGATGGTCCCCGAGGGGGTCCCTGTTCGCCCTTATATAGTCCGGGGGGGGGGGGGGGGGGGACAGGTTTACATAGAAGTCCTAGTCGGGTACAAGACCAGGAGTCCTACCCGAGTACTTCTCGGGTACTTTCCTACCGTGTCCGACTAGTCTAAATACTGTACGACTAATCCTACTGCATTACGAGTAGTTACAACAGATGTAGGGCATGAGCCATGTCCCATCCCGTATCCTAGAAGAAGTGTGCCACGTGGACAGTCCCGTGTGCCCGGGTCTGACAAGCCCCCGAGCTCTTCATAGCCGAGTACTGCAGGCGTCCGAGTACTTCCGAAGGCGTCTTCGAGTTCTCCAAACTTCATCTTGAAGGTGTCCTCCGAGTACTTTCCTGGCTGCGTCGAGGCTGTGAGGTGCTCATGCCCCGAGTAGTTGTCCAGTCTTTTTTATATGGGGTGCGATTAAACTCGCACTCCATATGGAGTAGCCCCCGAGCCTTAGGTTGACTCGTAGAATCAGGCTGAAGGTCAATTTAATCTTGAGTCTTCTGTCCTTATCTTCCAGCAGATTTGAAAAACAAGTCGCTGATGACACGTGTCCCGCAGTCACCGAGCCTTGAATCCAAATCCCCAAGTTTTGGAATTAAGGATCCAAAAAATTGTGGCATGCAATATATGGCAGCAAAGATTTGATCGTAAACATGGGCAAATTGGTGTAGTAAATTTGAAAACCTCTTTTTTCGGGATGAATTCCATGAAAAAATGGTGAAACAAATAACATCCCCAACAAACACCCAAAATTACCTCTCAAACCAATCTTTATGCCCTGAGCCAATGACTAAATAAGTCCTCTGGGTAATAAATTGAACAAACCCCTTATTTCGGAATAAAATCCCTGAAATAATGGTTAACAAACATCTACCCGAGATAAATCTTAAAAAGCCTCTTGGATTGGGTATCGTCGAGTAGGTGTATAACATCCAGCATGTAAGCATTAGAGCTGTCTCTTGAGGCACGCTGAGTGCCTTGTCCCATCAAGCCCCTAAGCCAGGAGCCAGATGATAAGCATAAAGTAGTCGTAGCAGAATGGTGGCGCTAGCCTCCGAGTCAAGGCATTGAGCAAGTAGCCGCTGATGCTTGAACAATCCATGAAGGCATCTAGTCGGAGTCGATCCCGACTAGGGTTGTAGTCAAAACAAGTAGTCGAAGTAGTCGAACATGTGCAGAGGTAGTCGTAAACTAGTAGACTTCTTCACGTGGGAGCAAGGCCCCTTCAAAAACATAGTATACCAGTCGAAACAAGTAATATGTTACTGGAAATAAGGGAGCGAAGCCCTTTCAGCAAACTTGCATGTGAGACCGGTTGTAGTATTAGCACAAAAGCCCTTCAGAAACCTAAGAGACTAGTCGTACACTAGTAATTAGGTACTAGAAGTATGGGAGCAAGGCCCCTAAAGTAAACTTGCGCGTAGTACCAGTCATAAACTGGTAAAACGGAGTTGTACTAGTAATATCAATCTTCAGGCACCAATAGAAGATGTCCCCGGTTGATCAAGGATGAAACCGACATAGATGTTCAATATTCCATGAATTTGGTACCTCCTCGCCATCCGGGTATTGTAATCGATAAGATCCAGGGCGTGTAACCTTGTGCACAATGAAAGGTCCTTCCCATCGTGAGTTAAGCTTGTGTAGTCTAGTATCATCCTAAAATTATCAAAGAACCATATCTCCAACGTTGGAAGAGCATCGTTGAACATTCCTGTCGTGATAACGACGAAATCCTTGTAAGTAGCGGGCCGACTGCAACAATACATTGCATCGGATTTCCTCAGCTGAGGCAAGCTCAAGATGTCTTGCAGTGTCAGCCTCGCCTTCCTCAAACATTTCCAGTCGTGAAGACTTCCACATCACGTCAGTAGGTAATATAGCTTCAGACCCGTATATGAGAAAGAAAGGTGACTGGCCTGTGGCTTTGCTTGGTTGTGTGCGAAGCCCCAAGACTACTGATGAGATCTTGTTGATCCACTTGCCACCCTTTTTACTGTCGTCATAAAGTCTTTTCTTCAGTCCATCAAGAATCAAGCCGTTGGCGCGCTCCACCTGGCCATTGGCCCGCGGACGAGCCATCGAAACATATTTGACTTTAATGGAGCTGCGTTCACAGAAATCCCAGAACTGATGTGAGTGGAAATAGGATCCCAAATCTATGATGATGGTGTTGGGGAAGCCAAAGCGGTGTAAGATGTCACATATGAAAGTAACCAATCAATCTGCACTGAGCGTTGCGATTGGCTTGTACTCGATCCACTTAGTAAACTTGTTGATGGCCACCAATACGTGTGTGAAACCTCCTGGCGCAGTTGTGAAGGGCCCTATCATGTCCAGGCCCCAGCATGCAAACGGCCATGAAGGTGGTATAGTGATGAAGTTATGAGCCGGAACATGAGGTTGTTTGCCAAAGAATTGGCAGTTGTTGCACCGGCGAATGAGTGCTTCGGCATCTGCCAAAGCAGTCGGCTAGTAGAAACCAGAACAAAACGCATTGCCGACTAGTGTGCGAGAAGCAGCATGATTCCCGCACACGCCTTCGTGAATCTCTTGTAGTATTTCTTTGCCCACCTCCATGCTGACACACTTCATGAGTATGCCTGATGCTGATCCACGCTTGTATAGACTGCCCCCGACTAGAACATACCCTTTGCTGCAGCGTAGGATGCGAGTAGCTCCAACACTTTTTGGATCGACACCGGGGGATAGTTTATGCTCCTGGATGTAGTCGATGAAGGCCATCTTCCAGTCAAGCTCGATCATCAAGACCTCTTGGTCGGGTTCCTTAGGACCCTGAGCGATGGAGCTTGAGTCTGGTACCCTAATGGAAGGGTGGTGCAACTCGTGAATGAAAACTCCCGGTGGGACGTTAGCTCGATCAGAACCCAGTTTGGAGAGCACATCTACGCCCACATTGTTATCGCGAACCACATGGTGAATTTCCGGCCCCGAGAACTTTTTCTCGAGCTTGCGTATTTCCATAACGTAGGCGTCCACGGTGTCCTTGTTGATGTCCAACTCCTTGTTGACTTGTTGAACCACTAGTCAGGAGTCACCATAAACGAGTAGTCGCTTAATGCCCAGGGAGACTGCCAGGCGTAGCCCGTGCAATAGTGCCTTGTACTCGGCCTCGTTGTTGGAGACCTCGAATAGTATTTGAAACACGAAATTGAGTTGTTCTCCTCTCGGGCTAATGAAAAGTACTACCGTACCACTGCCACCGAGCTTGAGAGAACCATCAAAGTACATGACCCAATGCTCTGGCTGGTTGGTTGGGGCTTGCACATGGTTTTCTCGCCACTCCGCCATGAAATCGACTAGTGCCTGCGACTTGATGGCTGTCCGGGGCTTGAAGTTGAGTGTGAGGGCTCTCAGCTCCATTGCCCACTTAGAGATGCACCAAGTAGCGTCCCAACTGTGGAGGATATCCGCCAATGGAAAGTCGGAGACTACCAGGATATTGTATGCATCGAAGTAGTGGCGAAGCTTCCTAGAAGTGATGAGTATACCGTAAAGTATTTTTTGAATCGTTGAGTAACGAACCTTAGATTCAGAGAGGACTTCGCTGATGAAGTAAACTGGTCGCTGCACCTAGAAGGCGTGGCCTTCCTCCTGGTGTTCCACCACAATTGCCGTACTGACGACGTGAGTAGTGGCGGTGATATAGAGGAGCAGGTTCTCGCCTGGTTGGGGGGCCGTCAGGATGGGTGGCGACTGCAAATGGTGCTTGAGATCTTACAGCGCCTGGTTTGCCTCCTTAGTCCACTTGAACTTGTTGTGGAGCTTGAGCAATTTGAAGAAGGGTAGTTCCCTTTCTCCAAGTCGGGAGATGAATCGATTCAAAGCTTCCATGCAGCCTGTGAGCTTCTAGACGTCTTTGATCGTTCTTGGAGCATCTATGGTTGTGATGGTGTTGATCTTCTCTGGATTTGCTTCGATCCAACGGTGACTTATAATGAACCCGAGTAGTTTTCCTTGAGGCACGCCAAAGACACATTTTGTCAGGTTAAGCTTCCAACGAAACCGTTGCAGGCTGTTGAAGGTCTCCTCAAGATCAGAGATGAACTCATCGTGGGATCTGGTCTTGATGACTACGTCATCCACATAAGCTTCAACGTTGCAGTGTAGTTGGTCCACAAGGCATAGTTCGATGGCCCGTTGATAGGTGGCTCCTGCGTTCTTCAACCCGAAAGACGTTGTAGTGTAAGCGTATGCTCAAAAGGGGGTGATGAACGCCGTTTTGATCTGGTCTTCCTCCTTGAGAGCTATCAGATGATAGCCCGAGTAGTAGTCGAGGAAGGAGAGCAAGACGCGGCCAGCCGTGGAGTCGATGACTTGGTCGATGCATGGGAGCGCGAAGGGGTCTTTCGGGCCGTGTTTATTGAGATCAGTATAATCCACACACATCCTCCATTCATTATTGTTCTTCTTCAATACAAGTACAGGGTTAGCTAACCACTCAGGGTGGTATACTTCTTTAATAAAATCAGCCGCGATAAGTTTTGCTAGCTCTTGCTTGATGGCCTCCCTCTTGTCGGGGGTGAAATCATCGTAGTCGTTGCTTTTTCGGAGTGGCTTTAGGGTCGACTTTTAGGCAATGCTCAATCAACTCCTTGGGCACCCCTGGCATATCCGCTGGTTTCCACGCGAATATGTCCCGGTTAGCCCTAAGGAAGTTGATGAGCGCGCTTTCCTATTTGTTGCCTAAGCCGCCCCCGATCAAAGGGGCCTTGGATGGGTCGCCTTCTTACAGCTGGATGGTCTTGATGCCGACGTCGCTGTGGTTGGGTTTAACCATCGACTGGCTGGGCCGCCGGTTAGAGATCTCCATCTCTGTGTTGGTCAGCTTCAGCGCGGCCGTGAGTACTTCTGCAGACAGCTTTGGCACACGTTAAGGCATGGTGTACTCGATCGCCTCCTAGTCGCAGTCGTACGACTTCTTCAGGTCGCCACGGAGTGTGACTACGCCTGTCATGCCTGGCATCTTGAGTAGCAGGTAGACAAAGTGGGGCACGGCCATGAATTTGGCTAGTGCCGGTCTGCCAAGGATGGCATGGTACAACGAGTCAAAATCCGCTACCTCGAACTTGATGTACTCGGTGCGGTAGTTGTCGTTCATCCCAAAGGTGACTAGCAGGACCACTGACCTGAGTGGTGTAGCCGCGTTGCCCAGGACAATGCCGTAGAAGGGAGCTTTGTTGGGAGTGAGCATCTTGGAGATGCCCAGTCCCATCTTCTTGAGAGTACTCGCGAAGAGCAGGTTGAGGCCGCTTCCGCCATTGATGAGTACTCGGGTGAGCTGTGAGCCCGCCACGACAGGGTCTAGGACGAGCGGGAATTTTCCCGGCTCAGAGAAGCTGGTCCATTGATCATCCTTGGAGAAGGAGATCGGGACCTCGCTGTATCTCTGAGGCCTTGTCGTGGTTGGCTCCACAGAGAGTATTTCGTGCAGGGTTAGCTTCTGCGCGCGCTTGGAGGGGAATGCGCCGTCATCGCCGAAGATGACGTTGACGATGTTCTTCAGATCCTGGAAGTCTTGGGACCCCAACTTGTCACCTCCTTCATCATCCTCCTTATCCTTCTGCTTTCCTGCTTGGGGGAGGGGTGGTGCATTGAGTGATTTCCAGATGGTGACGCACTCGAAGAGCCTATGCCGCGACTTCGGGTGTATCGGGCATTGTTTATGCATGACTTGCTCGTAGTCCGAGTGGTTGTTCCCCAACTTCTTGCCACGCCGGTTGCGCTCGACAGTCGCGACTTCATGGTCCGGCTTACGCTTTCGGGTATTCCCCGAGTGGTTCCGCTGGCTTTTGTCGAAGTGGCCGTTGCCATTGCCTTGCTTGTCGTGGTTGCGCTTGGGGAAGCGGTCGTTTTGCTCGTCCTCCTGGTCAGCCCACCGTGCCATCATGGCATGCAGCTCCACGGCAGTAGTCGAGCGGTTGCGCCCGAAGTCGTGGTACGTGTTCTTCGAGAAGAGGCTGTTTTGGAAGCAACGAATGACGTCTTCATCGGTGGTGATGGTGATGGTGGCGCGCATCTCGAAGAAACACGGTGTGTAGGACCTCAGGGTCTCGTTCATCTCTTGCTTCACCTGGGACAAGTCGTGGCGAGTGCCCGCCCTGATCATGGATGCCTGGAAGTTGTCGATGAAGGCCCGCTTGAGGTCCTCCCACGAGTCGATGGAGTTTGGTTTGAGGCTTTCAAGCCACGTGAGGGGCGCGGACTCTAGAATCACCGGGAAGTAGAGAGCTTTTGTAGAGTTGGATCCCCCTGAAACTTCAATGGCGACGGAGTAGCAACGAATCCACTGGCGCGGGTCCTGCTTACCGTCATACTTGGGGATTCCGACTAGTTGGAAGTCCTTTGGGTAGGACTTGTCGGTGATGCTGGTGGTGAAGGTGGGGAAGCGGTAGCTGTCGCCGTTGTCGTGGTGCCTACCGGTACGGTCCCTTCTCCTCGCTTCAATAACAAGCCGTGCGTTGCGGCCTTCGTTGATCTTCTGCCTGAGATCGACCGTGGGGGCATCGTGAAGGTTGGCCTCGAGTGGATCTTGGCGTTGATGCCTTGCGCCCCGGCGGTTGCGAGGGGGTTGTTCTACTTCTTGTTCATTGTTGCCACGTGCGAACAGGTGGCCCTCATTGCGCTAGCGGTTGTCGTTGCTCCGACTCCCATGGCCTCCTTCGGCGGTGCGACTGACCAGCGCGGTATCACCATGGTGCTCAGACCTTGAGAGCTAATTCCGAGTGCAGGACACTGGATGTTGCCCATCGAGTTGCATGAGTGCACGCTAGGTCAAGTACTGTAGTCTTTGTATCTGAGGGTTGGATGGGAGTTGTTGAGCAAGGAGTGCTGCTTCTGCGATGTACCGATCGGCATACGGTACTCGCGATCCGCAACTACTGCAAAAGCGTTGTTGAGATCCCTTGGTGCGCAGGCGCGATTCTGCGTGTTGCGCCTGCGTTGAGCGTGCATGGCGTTCTTTGCCCACCGGATCCTTCGGTGCTCCTCGTCTTCATCTTGGGGAGTGTCAGCTGTGGGCTCATCGGCAGAGACGTCTGCGAGTTGTTCATTGTCATACTGGGTGCCCAGCTCATCTTCCTCCGCGTTGTGAAGGGAGGCCATGGAGCATTGTCGATCCGGCGAATGGTTAGCCCTAAGGCTGTACTCGAGCAGCTCTGTGCTACTCTCTCCGTCTTCCGCAATGGGAGAGAGGGGTCTACCCTCTTGGAAGGGTAGTTCCTGCGTGAAGGCCACAAGGCGGGACTCGTAATCGAGTAGTTCGGAGGGCTCAAAGCCCTTCCAGTACACGAAACGTCCTTGCGGCATTGATATGATGGTTAAAGCCAGAAGGCTACCCGAAAACGTTTCGGTGTGGCCGTCGGGTTGCGAGTGCTTTTCGAGGGCGGGGGCCGCTTGACAAGCGGTGGCTTCCTCGTCTCCGAGTCCTTTTCGAATCCGGCTTGAAGGTGTAGTACTGCACGGGGAGTGCTCTTCATTGGAATCCGAGTAGGAGTTGAAAACGGGCACCCCCACCAAGCGGTGGCACCCACGTCCTTGATCTTGAGCAGCAGATCCAAATCCTCCTCCAAGTCGGAGAGGGATTTAGAACATGAGGTCTTTTCAGATCGGTTTGAACCCGACCCAAATAGATCTGGTGTGCCACGAGTGGAAGTCGCGTTGAAAACGGACATCTTTTCGATCTGCTGGGCTAGATCGGGAGCAGCATGTCGTCGAGGTTGTCGATGAAGTCATCTAGATCGCTGCTTGAAGTTGATGAAGTGGCTTTCGGCTCCTTGGAGTTGGCTAGGTGGCTGTTGAAGCCACCCAAACCATTGGCGATGCAGATCGAGGAGCCGAAGATGAAAGTCGTGCCCTCGTCAAGCACGGCGATGGTGAAGTTGAAGGATGCTATCGAATTCTCCGGTGGATGCTCGATGAACTCCCCTACCTAGCGCGCCAGCTGTCGGTGTTTTATCGCCATGCCCCCCGAGGGATACCCCCGAGGTGGTGAGTTTGTAGGTAGGGTGTCGCTGAGATTAGGAACTCGAAGGTGCAATGGAACGCTAGGTTTTAGACAGGTTTGGACGGCCGAGAGCATAATACCCTATGTCCTGTGTGGTTTGTATTGCCTTTATGATGATGGTCCCGGAGGGGGTCCCTGTCCGCCTTATATGGTCTGGGGGGACAGGTTTACATAGAAGTCCTAGTCGGGTACAAGCCTAGGAGTCCTACCCAAGTACATATCTGGTAGTTTCCTACCGTGTCCGGCTAGTCTAACTACTGTACGAGTAATCCTACTGCATTACGAGTAGTTACAACAGATGTAGGGTGTGGGCCATGTCCCATCCTGTATCCTAGGAGAAGTGTGCCACGTGGACAGTCCCGTGTGCCCGGATCTGACAGGAGGACCTGGATCTCCTACTACAACTCAGAGAAGGAGAAGCCACTTCTTGTCAGGGAGCTCCCGTCTTTGATGACTACATGAACTCCGATGACCGCATCACGCCTTTATTAGGCGGACACGACGCCCTGACAATGAAATCGAATCTGGTGGGTGAGCTCACGCGTTGGAAGGGCATGAAACCCTTCAAACCACTCGACTTCAACCTACCACGCGACGCCACCGACCCCGACGAACTTCAATTCCAGAAAGGCAGGCCCCTCGACTCCTCCGATAAAGAAGGAGGTGTGATCAAGCCAAAAGCGCGAAATTTTGCGCCGGAGCGAGAAATATTCATGGTTCATATCATGGAAATTCAACCCACAAACAAAGAAGGCTCGAAGCATCTCCAATTGGATGACTACTACATCGACGACGACTACATCTCCGATACGCCAGGGCAAGATACGGATACGACGATGAAATTCGACGATCCCGAGCTACCTGATCATGTTCATGGCACCGAGGACGTCGTGAAGATGGAAGATGAAGACGACATACAAAAAGAACGATGCTGGTTCAGAAACGCCAAATGCGCCAAGCGCAGGCAACGCAAACTGGAGCAACAGCAGCACCAGCCCGGCAACCTCTACGACTTTTCCATGACTGATCTCCGCAGCATAATCAACATCGGCCGGGACACTCGCAATATCATCATCGCCCGGCAGCAAGAGCGTGTCGAGGTAGAAGCCTACAGTCCCACCAACTACCACATCCCTCAAGACTACTTGAATTAAACCCAGAAGCGCAAACCGGACGCCCCTGATGCAACCACGGAATGACCAGTTATAAGTAAGAAGACCTCCACCTCGCAAGAATGCTTCAAGAGGGCTCTCCATGGATGTTGCCCGTGGCATCCGAATGGCAGTCACTTTGCTTTTGAGTGCCATAACCTCCGCAAGGCCCTAGGAGTCCTGCTACTCAAGAGCGTCAAGAAGAAAGACCACGATGGGAAGCAGCCAAACTACTCGGACGATGAAACGCGATCTGAGGAAGCTTCTTCGAGGATTTTTTAGGGAATTTGTGTATAACCATTGTTTTGGAATAGTGTTTTCAAAGAAACGGATTCTTCGCATTTCAACCCAAAAATCCCTTTTGTTTATCGTATGACTAAGGAAGTAAAGTCACATTTTTTTCTCCTAAAGTAAAGTGAGAAGCAAATTTAAACTCTTTCGTTCTGTCAGGCTAACAAGGACGCATCCGCCACGCGATTTTGCTGGGAACCCTGTCACAACCGAACTGCATGACCATCAAATCAGGACAACCCCGATCGAGTGGTCATCTTGTTTGAACTAGATCAAAGGGACCTGTCAGCTAAACATATTACGTACGAGAAACTACACTCACAATCCAAATATCGACTTTAAAAGTTTGTACGGTCAACTATTGATTCCAGTAACGACTCTGACTACTTATTTCTTGAAGACAGCAGCTATGGAAGCAACTTCTGAAGGGGACCTTAAGCCCACGTTTCCAGTAACCGCTCTGACTACTTGTCTCTTGAAGACAGTGGCTATGAAAGCAACCTCTGAAGGGGCCACCAAGCCTGTATTGCCAGTTGGGCTATTCACACTCGTTACGAGTAGTAAATACTGTAACACCCTAGGTATTTACAATCCTAAGCAAGAAAAACCTAAACATAGCATCATGCATAATAACCTAGAATCATTAAAACAATGCATTTAATTATGTGTGTGCACGTGCATGTGTATGTATGCGTGTATGTGAGTTATGTTTTTTTTGTGTTTCTAACCTTTTCATGCTCCACATTTCATGACAAATGAAGTATATAAACACACTCATATTTTAGTAACTTGCAACGTGTACTGCAAACCCATTTGCAAATTCAAAATTCACACAAGAAATGACTAGTAATTCCCATCCTAGTAGTCCTGAATCTTTAAATAACATTTAAATTGTGGCTCATTTGAGCTTTGGCTAAAACAGAAGTTGTAGATTTTCAAATTCTCTACAACTTTTGTGTTTAGAGTTTTTCAAGTTTCTGTTTGAAATTTTGAGAAAATTTAATTTGAATCCCGGCCCTTCTCTCTCTCCCTCTGTCCTATCTCCCCTCCCCTATTCTGTCCCATCAAGGGGCAGCGGCCACCGGCCACCCGGCCGATGATGCCTGCACCGGCAAGCCGCGCCAAGGCGCGACCCCCAACGGGCCCCGACCAGCCGCCGACCGCACGTGCTGCCGGCGATTTGCCCCGACCCGTATCCCGCCCCTGCCAGCTCGCGCGTGCCACGCGCCGGCGACGCCGCGCCCTTGCCGTGACCTTGTCCCGGCTGCGCCTCCCTCTGTTGTGTCGCGCCCAGCTCCTCCTCCTCCCCTTGTGCGCCTATAAAAGGGCAGCACTGAGCCCCTGCTCACACGCGCCCGAGAACCACCACCACCCCGCCATTAACGCTGCCACTCGACCTCGCCGTCGAGCCCCACTTTCCGCTCCTCCTCCGCCCAAACCGAGGCTCTAAACGGGTCGCCCTCGACCTGCTGGTTCTCCCCGGCTTCCCCACGCCGCCCTCCCTCGCCGGACCACCGCCGCCCCTCGCCTGCATCTCGCCGGAGCTCCTGCTCACAAGCCGGCAGGCCAACTCCGGCCACCCCAACCCCAACCGAGCACACCAACAGGTTCCCCTCGACCTCCTCGTGCTCTCCCACCCCTTTCCCCTTGCCACCGACTAGTTTCCTCGCCGTATTTTGGCCAGGAATAACCCAGCCCCGCCCAGGAACTACATTGCAATCGCCAAGTTCTTTTTAGGGTTCTTTCTGCTAGATCCAGGGACCTATCTATGAGAACCCGAGTACTTTTGTTTTTCAAAATGCTGTCACTTGTAAAATCAATCTAAAAACATAGAAAAATCTGAAAAATGCAAACTAAAATTTGTTGTAATTCTCTTGATGAATCCGACTACTTTGGCACATATGGATGACTAGTTACAAACTATAACTAGGTTTAAAGTTTATCTTGTTTTAAGTAGCCCATAAATGTATCTCTTGATCTAGGATAGAGCTGTGCATGAATTTTGGACTGTAAACTAGTCTCCACTTATTAAAACTTGTATAAAAGTTTCAAGGCCAGAACATGTCTCTACGTGTGGTTTTTTGTTTTATGTGCTATTTTGCTAGAGTTATTTGTTCATGCTGTTCTAATGACATTTTAGGGTTGAAACTTTTACAGTAGAGTAACCTTGATGCATAAAAGCTATGGACAAACTTTGGAACCTTTTACTTCTGTCTAACTTGCTCAAATGTTTTTAGTTATTAAAAAATACATTAAATCAAGTAACTAGTTCTAGTGCTTAGAGAAATAAGAAATTTTAACCAAAGACTAGCTTTGAGTAGTTTATCATGTTGGAAAAGTTTGAGACACAGAAACATTGTGGAACTACTTGTAGAAAAAAATCTTGATTAATGTAGATGTATCTTGACTTATTTTCTATGCTTTGAATCTGGCACACTAAAACCTAAAAAAATTTATAGTAGACTCATCATAAGTTTAGGAGTACTCGGTAAAATATTGAGCACCAGTTCTTGCATGGTTTGTTCTGTATAAATATATCTTGATCCTAGCAGTTGTTGTTTAATGTATTTTTCATGAATAATCTACTGAATAAAAATGGCTAAAATTTTACAGTGGGTTTGTACTTAAATAACGTGCTCTGCATAAAAATCTCAACCCTAGAAACTCTCTCTGCGAGTAGTTTTGTTAATCCATGCTTACTTTTGAAACTGGCCGTTGATGAAATGACAAAACCACTAACTTACTTAATGAAGTTAGTTAATCCAAATTAGTACTTGATAAATGACTGCCCAAGGAAAAGAAAATGAAGTGCTTCATAACTTAACTTGAGTTGTGTTGAATGACTACTTTTTAGTGAAATAGTTATTTATCTTGTGTACCATTAAAACCACTCATACATGTGCATTCATATAGAATCGACGACTCTCGCCGACGGAACCTACGAGCTGGTGCCCGAGTCTGAGAGTGAGCAGCACGAAGCTCAAGTCAATCTAACTGAAGTTGCAGAAGACCCGAATCAAAGTTCGGAAGTATCCCCGACTGATTTTTCCAGAGAGTTCTATTTAGTAGCTGACTCTCAAACTTTTTCCCCAGCATCAAAACTTTAAGTGGGTACTCACATAGAAAAATTACAATTTTTCTAGTACAGAAGCTATAGGTTTGGATTTTGTTTAGCTAAACAAGGAATAACAGATTTAGCAAGTTCTACTAAAGAATTCTAGTTCAATTTTTTACTATAGTTTCTATCTAGTAGTACCAGTGTGTCATAACAATTGTAGCTCAAAACAAGTACTACAACAGTAAGAATAAAAATGCAACACTTGGATCTAGCATATAACAAAAGGTGCTAAAAATATCTAGTTGTGATTAGATTCAGTGCATGAAATTTTTATGACAAACTATACTCTTAGTATAGAAGCTACCATCCAAATCTCATGAGCAGTTCTTTCCTGAAACTCTTGGAATAATTAAAACATATTTAAACTTGATTTAAATCTACAGCTAAAATTATGTGGAAACAGTCCAAGATCCTTTTTACAAAGTTGTAGATCTTAACTTAAGGAGTTCATAACTTTTGTTGATCTTGTTATGAAAGATGTGCCATTAAATTTTTAGGGTCATTTGTAATCAACTTTGAAAGTTACAAGGGTTTGTTTGCAAGGGTTCACATGTATATGCATATATACATATACACATATACATTTGCTTGAAAGGTAGATTTTGATAGGTTGTTTTATAGTTTTCTTGCTCTTTTATGCCTAATTTCATGTTGTGGATCTTTGTTTAGACTTTTAGACACCCAGGGTGTCACAGCCAACCCCCCATAAAAAGAATCTCATCCCGAGATTGGGATAAATAACTAAGTGCTGAAAGTGTGTACCTTGGATGGAATCAAGAAAACGAGGAAAATTTTTATTGAGACAACTTTCAGTTTCCCATGTGGCTTCTTCTTCAGTGTGATGGTTCCACTGAATTTTATACATTTTAATCATCGCCCTTCAGGTACTTCTTTTCTTCTAGTCAAGGATTTTGATGGGTTGCTCAACATAAGAGAGGTCTGGTTCCACCATGATTTCTTTTTGCTCAACAATTTCGGCAGGAACTCTGACACATTTCTTTAGTTGAGAGACATGGAAAACGTCATGAATGTCTGCAAGTTGCGAAGGAAGTCGCACTCTCTAGGCCATGGGTCAACATTCTTCAATGATTTCATATGGACCAACATAACGAGGGGCTAACTTTCCTTTCACTACAAATCGTTGCACACCCTTGGTTGGTGAAACCTGAAGGTAGACATGATCACCAACGTCGAATTTCAAGGGTTTTCTCCTCTTGTCAAAATAGCTCTTTTGTCTAGATAGGGCTGCTTTAAGATTTTCTTGGATAACTTTCACTTTTTCTTCTGCCTCGACTACCAAGTCTAGTACAAAGATTTTGCACTCTCCAGTTTGTGACCAGCTCAATGGAGTTCGACACCTTTGACCATACAATGCCTCGAATGGTGCCATTTTTAGGCTTAATTGATAGCTGTTGTTATATGAGAACTCTGCTAAAGATAAGCATTTGTCCTAATTCTTGTCATATTAAATGACACAAGCTCTAAGCATGTCTTCGAAAATTTGATTTACTCTTTCAGTTTGGCCGTCGGTCTGAGGATGATAAGCTGAGCTTCGGATTAGTTTGGTACCAAGAGATTCTTGCAATTATTCCCAAAAGCGGGCTACAAACTGAGTGCCGCGATCAGAAAAAATTGTCTTTGGTACACCGTGTAGACAAACAATACGATCAAGATATATCTCAGCCTATCTCTTGGCATTATAATTGGTGTGTACGGGAATAAAATGAGCGGTCTTTGTAAGCCTATCAACAATAACCCATATAGAATCGTGTTTCTGAGATGTATTGGGCAAACTAACAATGAAGTCCATACCAATGTCTTCCCATTTCTAGGATGGTATAGGCAGAGGTTGAAGTGTACCAGCTACTTTCAAGTGGCTAGCCTTCACTCGCTGACATGTATCACACTCTGCAACATATTGGGCAATTTCCCTCTTCATCCTAGTCCACCAAAAATTTTGTTTGAGGTACTGATACATTTTGCTACTGCCGGGATGAATAGAGAATTTGGAAAGATGTGCTTCATCAAGAATTTGCTTTCGGAGTTCGTGATTTTTCGGGACGATGATGTGACTTTCAAACCATAAAACTCTCTTGTGATCTTGTCGAAAACATTTGTACTTCTCCTCTCCCTGAGACAGTTTCTGCTTTATGATCTTAACACCCTCATCATGTAATTGCGCCATGATGATACGGTCATGAAGAGTTGGTTCAATAGAGATGTGATTCAGAGCTCCCTGAGGAATCATTTCCAACCTAAGTTTCCGCATTTCAGAGCATAACTTCTCTTGTATGATGCGGCCGATAGGCAATTGCAATGAGCTTTGCGGCTGAGTGCATCCGCTACTACATTAGCTTTATCTGGTATAGATATGGCAATGGATGCCCATAAGGTAGTGCCTCCAAATCTTGAGAGCATGAATGACAGCTGCTAACTCAAGATCATGTGTTGGGTAATTCTTTTCATGGGGCCGAAATGCTCGTGAAGCATAGGCAATAACCCAATTGTCTTGCATAAGTACACAGCCCAAACCAGTAACAGAAGCATCACAGTAAACATCAAATGGCTTGGTATTGTCAGGTTGAGCTAAAACTAAGGCTGTAGTTAGATGTGCTCCGAGGGTGTGGAAAGCTTTTTCACAATCTTCATCCCACATAAATTTTACTCCCTTCTTCAACAGTTCAGTCATAGGTTTAGCAATTCTGGAGAAATCCGGAATGAAACGGCGATAATAACCAGCTAAACCAAGAAAACTATGAATCTGATGAACGGAAGTGGGAGGTTTCCAATCCATCACCTCTTGAACTTTACTGGGGTCAACTGAGATACCATTACTGGAGATAGTATGGCCCAAGAATTTCACACTATCTAACCAGAATTCACATTTGGAGAACTTAGCATATAACTGATGGTCTCGAAGGCGTTAGAGAATAATGTGCAAATGTTTAGCATGGTCCTCCTCGTTCTTGGAATAAATAAGAATGTCGTCGATAAAAACCACGACGAACTTGTCAAGCTCTGGCATAAAACCGAATTCATGAGATACATGAAGTAGGCAGAGGCATTTGTGAGACCAAAAGACATAACTAAGTATTCGTATAATCCATATCGAGTGGAGAAAGCGGTCTTCGGAATATCACATGGTCGAATCTTGATTTGATGATAGCCAGAATGAAGATCAATCTTGTTAAAGATTTTTGCTCCAGACAACTGATCGAAAAGAACATCAATGCGAGGAAGTGAGTATTTGTTTTTGATTGTCACCGCATTGAGAGGCCGGTAGTCTACACATAACCTCAGACTATGATCTTTCTTCTTCACAAATAGGGCTGGGCAACCCCAAGGTGAAGCGCTTGGACGAATATAACCTTTGTCTAGAAGTTCTTGCAGCTGTATTTTTAATTCTGCTAATTCCTTGGGTGGCATTCGATAGGGTCATTTAGAGATAGGTGCAGTGCCTGGCTGTAGTTCGATGACAAACTCTATATCTCGATCTGGTGGCATGCCTGGTAAGTCATCTGGGAAAACATCAGCATACTCGCTTACCACCGGAATTTCTTCTATTTCGGAGCAGACCTCGATGAGAGCACATGAATTTGTGCATTCTCGGAAGGGCAAATATAGAGTAGTAGCTCCTTGGGTCGGGGAATTGATTTCAGCGGCTCGGGAGGAAAGATCTAAGGTTACTCCATGCCGAGTCATCCAATCCACTCCCAAAATAATATCGATGCCTTCAAGTGCCACGAGAATCAAGTCGGTTTCAATGATTTTGCTATCCAATTTAATTGGTACATTTCTTGTGAGTTGATTTGAAGCAACTTTTCCACCCGATGTAGCTATCATATACGACCCTTTTGTGTGACAGAAATCCAAACCTACTTTTGCAACGAATTTTGCACTAACGAAACTATGTGATGCACCAGAGTCAAATAATATAACAGCGGGCTTGCGGCGGATAGAAAATGTACCTATCATCACTGGTGCGCCATTAGGAAGCTCTGCAAGGGTGGTGAAATTGATCCGCCCTCGCTTGACCTGAATAGTTTGTTTCTTGCTCTGGTTTCTGTTGTTGGTGTTAGAGCCTTGGCCCTGAGCTTGCTATTTGGACTGAGGGCATTCTCGAGCAAAGTGAGTAGAACTCCCACAATTGAAACATCAGTTTGTGCTACTCGGGCGAGGTGGCTGCTGTATATTCGGCCTTGCGCCATTTGTCTTTGGAGTAGGGGGTCTTGCCACACCATGTTGCTGAGGGGCATTCTGAAGAGCTTTAGGTGCTACATTCTGCACTAAACGATACCTCGGTGGCTGAGCACTCGAGGGTCCAACTGGAGCCTTCCTCTTCTTTTCCGCACGATGGGACATAATGCAATCCTCCTGGGTGATTGCCAAATTAACCAGCTCTTTGTAAGTGTCCGTTTGATGGGATTTAGACGTTCCTTGAGCTTGGTATTAAGATCTCTGCGGAAACGATCACGTTTCTTGACATCCGTGTCAGCATGATAACCCGCGTACTGAGAAAGGTTGTTGAACGCTTGAGCATATTGGAGTACGGTGCGGGTACCCTGAGTAAGAGTTAGAAATCCATTCAACTTCCTTTCCATAAGGCCTTCTGGGATATGGTGGGCTCTGAATGCATTCTTGAATTCCTCCCAAGAGACAACATGGTCAGCTAAGAGCATGGCGAAATAGTTGTCCCACCAAAGGCGCGGGGTACCACGAAGTTGTTGCGCGGCTAAACATGCCTTATTTGCATCGGAACATGGCACCACAAGTAGAGAAAACTTGGATTCGATTGTGCGAATCCAAGCGTCCGCATCCAAGGGCTCCTCCATCTTGTGAAACAGAGGGGGCTGAGTGCCCAAAAAATCCAGGTAGCCAGCAACCTGAGGTTGGTGGACATTGTACCCACCCAGCTGCTACTGGAATTGCTGAAATGCTTGTTGCCCTTGAACAAGCTAGCAGAGCAACTCGGTTTGGGCGGCCATCACTTCAGCCATGTTGGGGTGTGGTGGCGGCTGTTGTGGTTGTCCGCTACCACTAGCACCAAAACTACTCGGGGTGCTGCGGGTCCCTTGAACCATCTGCAAGGTGCAAACTTTTCATTACTTCGGGAATCCATAATACCCCCAAGGCTGAGTGTCATAAGTGTGGAAGATTTAGAATTCAAGGATTCATAGATAAATTGTGGAAAGATTGCTGTTGGTTGGAAAAAAAATCATAATTCTGAGTCTGTTCATCTGAACCCTTACAAATGTTGCCGGCGATTAGGAAATTTAGTGGCTTAAAACTTTGACATTCAATTACACCTCTGACTACTACATCTCTGACTACTTCGACTACATTTTCGACTACCACGACTACTAATCCGACAACTACAGCTGCATCATCGACTACTTAGTATCGAGCTAGGATTTTCATGTAACCTTGTCCCCCCAAACTATATAAGAGCGGCATCACACGGGACGTAGGGTATTACGCATACTGCGGCCCAAACCTGTCTAAAATTTTGTGTTCCTTGCACCTTCAAGTTCTTGATCTCGGCGACACCGTACCTACAATCTACCACCTCGAGGGTATCCCTTGGTGGGCTTGGAGGTTAAGCACCAACAGCTAGCAAAAGCTAATATTAATAAAATTAACCAAAAGTTGCACCACAAACATATTCTTGTATACTTATCTCTACTACTAAAAAAATGTGAGTTGATGGTAACGGTGTGCCTACTATCATAACCATGGTGCCCTTACATTTCGCTATATTTACCTATTGTAACCGCTAAGCACAAATCTTGTTTATTCTTTCCCAACAACCTACTCTAAGCATGTAAAATCTAAACCATTTGTCTATTTAACTATTTCTTCTATATAGTCACATTAACTATTTATAAACATACAATGTTTTTGAATCATTATGATGTTGCAACACATGGAAATTTAGCTAATAATTCTTCAAAATGTGAGACACTACCTAATTTTTGTAAGAAAAACATGGGTCACCCACAATTGTGCAATAAATCTGGTAAAAAATGACTTCATACTAAATTGGTCATGTAACCAAGAAAAATTGGTAAAACATAATTGTGACTAAAGCTAGAAAACTCTAGCTCAATTTTTTTTCCAAACATGTTATAGTCACAAATGTCACAAGAATGCGCACCTACCTCTATGAATGCCTATGGGTAACTGGGCCGCCATATTTCCAAACTAATTAATAAAGTCACCAAAGATGTCTCACTACAGTAGATACGTCATCCACCATTGAAAGAAATAACAATGACAACCTCCTCTGCGAACTGCCCAAACCATTGCTTGGCTCTTAGCTCCATTTTGATCTAACTTACCTAAGGTGATTTGGTAAAAGTGTGGCTACCATAAACAAGAATAATGTTCAACGAAAGTCAAGTGGGGAGATAGTCGCCGTGGTGACGGCGATGGAGACGCCCTGGGTGGTGCGGGCCTGGGCTTCCAGGAGCCACAACATGTCGTGGCCACCCTCTTCGGCAGAGCAAGCGCTCCTCCATCCTGGACAACATGGTGGGGGTCAGCATCCTCCCCCGTGGTTGTGACCCCCACAATCTGCAACCTCGGGGTGGGAAGAATCCTCGTTGATGAGGGAGCGGGTCTGCACCTCCTCACCCCGGAGGTGTTCCACAAGATGCAGATCGGGGATTGCAAGCTGCTCCTATCGATGCCTTTCTATGGTGTCACTGATGGGAAGACGATTCCCCTGGGCAGGTCGAGTTGCCCGTCACGTTCGGAGAATGGGACAACTTCCGCAATGAGAACGTTGTCTTCGACGTGGCGCACTTCGACCTCCCCTACAACGCCATCCTCGGGCGCTCGGCGCTCAACAAATTCATGGTAGTCGTGCACTATGCATACAAAACACTGAAGATCCCGGGGCCTTCTGGGGTCATCTTCGTCAAGGCGGACGTCAAAGGGTCAGTGCATTGCGCTGAGAGGCTCTACGAGACCATGACAGCCGTCTCCCCGGATGACAGTGAACGCCCCGAGCCGTCGGCACACCCCCCGGCTGGGCAGCGAATCGCCCTCGACGATGCGGCCCTCACCAAGGCAATCCGCCTCGGGGACAATCCCAAGAAGACGGTGATGATTGGAGCACAGCTGGGCGAGAAATAGGAAAGCGCGCTCGTCTCCTTCCTACAGGCTAACGCCGACGTGTTTGCATGGAAACCGTTGGATATGCCCGGAGTCCCCAGGGAGATGATCGAGCACCGCCTGGCCGTGCACCCCGAAGCATGGCCCATCCAGCAAAAAGTCCGACATCAGGCACCGGGGAGGCAAGATTTCATCCGCGAGCAAGTGCAGAAAATGTTGGAAGCGGGCTTCATCCGGGAGGTTTTTCATCCCGAGTGGCTGGCCAACTCGGTCATTCTCCTGAAGGCCAACGGCAAGCTCCGCATGTGCGTGGACTACCCCAAAGATCCTTTTCCGCTACCCCGCATCGACCAAGTTATCAATTCCACGGCGGGGTGCGACCTTCTTTGTTTTCTGGATGCATACTCTGGGTAGAACCAGATAAGCATTGCAAAGGAGGATGAGGAGAAAACATCATACACAGCCCCGGTGGGAACCTAGAGCTACATCTGCATGCCCTTCGGGCTCAAGAACGTTGGGCTGACATTCCAACGGACCATGCATATTACCTTGAAGGACTTGAAGAGCCACAACGTCGAAGCTTACGTCGACGACATTGTGGTGAAGACCTAACAGCAGGAGACCCTCCTGCAGGACCTGTCGGAAGCCTTCGATAGCCTACGAACAACCAGGCTCAAGCTCAACCTCGAGAAGTGCGTGTTCGGGGTACCGGCGGGGAAGCTTCTGTGCTTCCTTGTGTCGAGTCGCGGCATCAAAGTGAACCTAGAGAAGGTGGAAGCAATTGATCGCATGCAGCACCCGACCTATCTGAAGGAGGCTCAACGCCTCACGAGGTGCATGGCGGCTCTCGGGCGGTTCATCTCCAAGCTCGAAGAGAGGGGCCTTCTACTCTTCAAGCACCTCACTAAGGCCGACCTGTTCGAGTGGACCGCAGAAGTGGATCAGGCATTCCGGGGTTTGAAGGAATACCTTTCCTCCCTCCGGTGCTAGTGGTACCCCACGACAAGGAGGAACTACTGCTCTACATCTCGGCCACACTGCAAGTCGTAAGTGCACTGCTGGTTGTCGAGAGGGATGAGGAAGATCCCAAAGATGGAAGCCCGAACCTTGGGAGAGAAGAGCCACGAGAGGTTACGGAAGGGCGGCCGACCCCGGACCCCGGGATCATCCCAGACGGGCCCCTAAGGCGGCCTCGATGCATGTAACACCTAGTGTACTTCATGAACAAGGTACTCCGAGACGCAAAAGATCATTGCCCGCAGGCACAGAAGATGTTGTACGTCATCCTCATGGTGTCCCGCAAGCTACGACATTATTTCCAAGTGCATCAGGTCACTGTGGTTACCTCGTACCTCCTCAGCCACATCCTCAGGAGCCGAGAGGGGACAGGGCGCATGGTGAAGTGGGCAATCGAACTGGATGAGTTTGGTCTGCAGTTCGGACCCCGGCATGCGATCAAGAGTCAAGCCCTCGCTGACTTTGTCGCTAAATGGACCCCGGTCTCCGACATGGAGCGACCAGAAGAAACCGCGTACCCGGCGGTCAACAACGACAAGCCATGGACCTTGGAGTACTGGTGTATGAACTTTGACGGGTCACTCACCCTCCAGGGGGCCGGAGCCGGGGTGGTCCTGACCTCCCCGGACGGACAGATCCTCAAGTACGCCGTTCAACTTGACTTCCGACGCATGGAGCAGCATTTCGACGGAATGGAGCTGCGACACGTTCCCCACAAGGAGAACACTGAGGCCGACGAGCTGTCCCAGCTCGCGTCCTCATGAGATCCATTACCCCCCGGGGTGTTTGAAGAGAAACTCTGCCGACCTACTATCACGGCCGCTGACCGTGTCGAAGGGGGAACCCCGCCTTCGAGTGGGGGAAACCAGGCCATGCCACCCACCGGGAACACTGTGCTCCCGGTCAGTCCTCAGGAACCCTCGTGGATGGATGAAATCCGTGGCTTCCTGAAAGAAAATATCCTTCCCGAGGATGATACGGCCGCGGAACGGATCGCACGACAGTCCAAGCGCTACGCCATGGTAGTTGGGGATTGTTGACGCCGGATTTTGACACGTGTTGAATCGGCGTTAGGAGGAGAAGATTGACCGATGCGGCAGATCTGAAGGCTACAGTAAGGAATCGGCCGATTGAGGTAACAGTTGAAAATCAGCCGATTGGTGATACAGCTTGCGCCAACAGGATGGGACTATTTCGGAGGGTCCTTGTCAAAAGTTGGTCAACAGGGCACGCTAAGTCGGTCAAGGAGCAATTGAAGGGAATCCTGATTGGATTAGGGAACGGCGGCGGAAGATTCTGCGGGAGTCCGTTTCCTTTAAAAGTTCTTATAGATATAGTAGTTTTCCTATTTTTAAATAAGGTTGTAACAAGTCGTGATCGACCAGGAGTCCTAGTTTTAGGGTATAAATAGGAGTCGTCAGGGTCTTGCAAGGGACATCAACACATCAATCAACAACAATACTTCTACTTTTCCAGCAATTTACTTTCAAGCCGGCGACTTCGCCAATATTTTTCTTCTTTCATGAGTTCGTACGGATTGGCAGGGCCGCATCAACTTGATCTCCGGCCAATTGGTAGGTTCCGCTTATCGAGTAATATCCAAGCTTTAACTACGGGCGCATCGCTGTGGTTTCGTTTGGATTTATTCACTAGTTATCGATATTTACTAGAATTGCAAGTTTTACCTATTATTCTAGTATTATCACTAGTTATCCAGCTTGAGATCAGAGTAATCGGCTTCGTCATCGTTCTTCTTCGATTCATCATCTTACAGCCGATTAGATCTATTTCAAGTGTTGCCTCTGCAGTAATCGTTCAGATCACTCCCGCAGTTTTCTTTACAATTACTACACGATTATCGGCTGATCCATAGCCGATCATCTCTACAGCGAATCGGCCGATTCACCGCCGATGCGCTCCTCAGGACAGATCGGAACTCCAGCCGATCGAAGCGCCTGGAATTTAATACTCTATTTCCTTGTCAATCAACAGGTCAGATTGACTGGCACGCCGCGCGAACCGCACCAGGGCGATAACCCGAAGAGGAGCTAAGCAGATTCTACCGGGTCGTGTGTCCGTCGCTGAAGACCATCGGCCGATTCCTATCCGGCCGATTTTAGCGCCAACAGGGATCTATACCGGCTTGGCACAGAAGAGGTCCTTCTCCAGTGCATCTCTTGGGAGGAAGGCAGCGAGCTGCTCGCCGACATCCACGAAGGCGAGTGCGGGAGTCACTCATCCTCCCACACGATGGTTGGGAAGGCCTACCGGCAAGGCTTTTACTGCCCGACAGCCCTCGAGGACACTGCCGAACTGGCTCGACGCTGCAGGGTGTGTCAATTCCACGCAAAGCAGATCCACCAGCTAGCACAAGCGCTCAACACCATCCCCCTATCCTAGCCATTCGTGGTCTGGGGGCTCGACATCTTGGGACCTTTTCCCAAAGTAGTCGGGGGATACGAATGGTTGTACGTGGCGATCGACAAGTTCACGAAGTGGCCGGAGGTTACCGCGGTCATCAAGGCCAACAAGAACTTTGTGCTCAAGTTCATCAAGGACCTGGTGGCCCGTTTCGGGGTTCCAAATCGGATCATCACCGACAACGGAACCAGTTCACGAGCTACCTTTTTGGGGATTACTGCGAGGACATGGGCATCAAGCTATGCTTTGCTTCCGAGGCACAGCCACGCAACAACGGGCAAGCCGAGAGAGCCAACGCAGAAGTCCTCAAAGGGCTGAAAACCAGGATGTACAACGAGCTCAAGAAGCACGACGCAGGTTCGATATATGAGCTTCCGGTGGTGGTTTGGGCGAACTGAACCACCCCGAGCCACGCAACAGGCAAGACACCATTCTTCATCGTCTATGGAGCCGAAGCCGTGCTCCCGGCCGAAGTAACGTTGGGAATACCGGCGGTTGGGGAGGCGTGCTGCCAGCAAGCCCTCCGACGCTACCACCAGCACCACGTACGACCACGAACCGTCCAAGACCTGGTCCTCCGCCGGTTCCAATCACGCGAAGGGAAGAACAAACTCTCCCCCATGGGGGAGGGACCCTTCCATGTCATGAAAGAACGCCGGCCCAGAGCGTTCCGGCTCTCTAGCGAGGATGGAGTGCCTGTGCCCAACGTCTGGAACATGGAGCATCTCCGTAAGTTTTACCCGTAGATAGAGGGGGTCCCAATGTCCCGGCATGAAGGCCAAATACCTTCGAGATCAGAGCACCATGGTGATTCTGCATAGATTACTCGCACCCCTGGAGGAGGTCCCGAATTTTGGAGGAACGACAAACGCCAGCGCTACCAGGACAATCCAGTCGGCCACGGCAATCCCCAGGGCCAACAGTCCGCGTGTGGCAATGTCGAACGAGAGCTGCAACAATCCACGCGCCCACCCCGCAACCGGTGCGATGCAAGGCCTCAAGCCAAAGCTCCACCCGAGGCCAGCGTCCAGAATGCTCCCACAATTGATCTAAGGTAGAAGATCAATAACGGCCGCTACGCACGGTGCATCATCGAGGCAAGAAGAAGGGACTGACCCGACAAATACCATGACGATGATGATAATTATCGCTTCCCCGCTTTCACCTCCAACATCACCGAGAAATCCTACCCCAAGGATTTTAAACCAGTCGGCATCCCCAAGTACAATGGCAAGCAAGACCCACGCCAGTGGATTCGCTGCTACTCTGTCGCCATCGAGGTCTTAGGGGGATCCAACTCCACCAAGGCACTCTACTTCCCAGTAGCCTTGGAATCCAAGCCCCTCACTTGGCTTGAAAGCCTTAAACCAAACTCCATCGACTCTTGGGAGGACCTCAAGCGGGACTTCATCCACAACTTCCAAGGATCCATGATCCGAGCAGGTACTCGTCATGATTTGTCCCAGGTCAAGCAAGAGTTGAACGAGACCCTGAGGTCCTACACCCAATGTTTCTTCGAGATGCGTGCCACCATGGCCAACATTACCAACGAGGACGTCATCCGCTGCTTCCAGAACGGTCTCTTCTCGAAGCACACTTACCATGACTTTGGTCGCAACCGCCCAACTACTGCTGTGGAACTGCGCAACATGATGGCCCGGTGGGCTGACCAGTAGGACGAGGAGAACGATCGCTTCCCTAAGCGCAACAACGACAAGCAGGGCAACGACAATAACCACTTTGACAAGGGCCAGTGGAACAACTCGGGGAATCCCCGAAAACACAAGCCAGACCAAGAAGTCGTGTTTGTTTAGCGCAATCTACGAGGAAGGAAGTTGGGGAGCAATCAAGCATAGTTTGAGAAAGTCCTGCACAAACAATGCCCGATGCACCCGAAGTCATGGCATACGCTCTTCGAGTGCGTCAGCCTCTGCAAGTCAGTCAACGCCCCACCCCTTCCTCAAGACGAAAAGGGAAAGGATCAAGAGGACGATGACGAGGGTGACAAGTCGGGGGCTCAAGATTTCCAAGACCCAAAGAATGTCATCAACGTCATCTTCGGCGGAGATGGCGGCTTCCCCTCCAAGCGCGCGCAGAAGCTGACCCTGCGCAAAATCCTCTCTGTCGAGCCCGCCATACAGAAACCTCTGAGAAACAGCGAGGTCCCGATCTCCTTCTCTAGGTATGGTCAGTGGACCAGCTTCTTCGAGCCGAGAAAATTCCCGCTCATCCTAGATCCTGTCATGGCGGGCTCACAGTTGACTCGAGTACTCATCGACGGCGGGAGCGGCCTCAACCTGCTCTTTGCGAATACTTTGAAGAAGATAGGGCTGAACATTTCCAAGATGCTCACCCCTAGCAGAGCTCCATTCAACGGCATCATCCCGGGAAATGCGGCTACACCACTTGTGTCAGTGGTCCTACTAGTCACCTTCGGGACAAAAGACAACTACAGCACGGAGTACATCAAGTTCGAGGTGGCTGACTTCGAGTCGTCATACCACGTCATCCTCGGCAGGCCAGCTTTGGCCAAATTCATGGCCGTGCCCCACTACATTTACTTACTACTCAAGATGCCAGGCAAGAAAGGCGTACTCACATTCCGTGGCGACTTGAAGAAGTCGTACGACTACATCCAAGAGGCGCTGGAAGATCTCAAGCATCATTTGCAGTCGCCCCCCATCTTAACGGTCCCACAACCAGGCGAGAACCTGCTACTCTACATCGCCGCGACTACTCACATCGTCAGCACGGCAATCGTGGTGGAGCGCCAAGAGGAAGGCCATGCCTTCGGTGTGTAGTGGCCCGTCTACTTTGTCAGCGAAGTCCTTTCTGAATCCAAGGTTCGTTACCCGATAATTCCGAAACTACTATACGCTATACTCATCACCTCCAGAAAGCTTCGCCACTACTTCGACGCACACAACATCTCGGTGGTCACTGATTTCCCATTGGCGGATATCCTCCACAATCGGGATGCCACTAGGCGCATCTCCAAGTGGGCAGTGGAACTGGGAGCCCTTACTCTCGACTTCAATCCTCGAACGGCCATCAAGTCGCAGACACTTTATGGCAGAATGGCACACCAAATGCATGGCCTTCCTCCGGGTGCTCCACCACGATGGCTATGCTGATGATGTGAGTAGTCGCGGCGATGTAGTGTTAGACCCGGGCCCACGGGACTGCGCACATGGCCTACATCTTACAGGATAAGGGGTGGGACATGGCCCATGCCCTACACTAGTTGTAACTACTCATAGCATAGTAGAACTACTCATACAGTAGTAAAACTAGTCGGAGATAGTAGAAAACTACCCAAAAAGTACTCGGGTAGGACTCCTAGGCTCGTATCCGACTACGACTTCCATGTAAGCCTGTCCCCCCAAACTATATAAGGGCAGGCAGGGACCCCCTCCAAACAGGAGATCACCCAATCACCACCTCAGGCAATACAAACCACATAGGACATAGGGTATTACGCTCTCGGCGATCCGAACCTGTCTAAACTTTGTTTTGCACCTTCGAGTACCTGATCTCGGCGACACCCAACCTACAAACTCACCACCACGGGGGTATCCCTCGGTGGGCGTGGCGGTAAAACACCGACAGCTGGCGCGCCAGGTAGGGGTGTTCATCGAGCATCCACCGGAGAACTCAATGGCATCTTTCCGCTTCACCAGTACCGTGCTCGATGAGGGCACAACTTTCATCTTTGGCTCTTGGATCTGCATCGCCAATGGCTCGGGTGGCTTCAACAGCCACCTAGCCGACTCCAAGAAGCTGGAGGCCCTAGCAGCAGCTCGACGTAGCAACCTCGATGAGTTCATCGACAACCTCAACAAGTTGCTGCTCCCTGACCTCGCCGGGGAGATTGAGAGGATGTCCGTTTTCAATGCAACTTCAACTAGCGCTGCACCAGGACTACTCGAATCGGATTCAAACCAATCTGAGGAGGCTACACAGTCCAAGTCCCTCCCCAACTTGGAGCAGGACTTGGATCGTCTTCTCAAGCTCGGAGACGAGGGAGCCACCGCTTGTCGGAGGGCCCCCGTTTTTGACAACTACTCGGACTCAAAGGAAGAGTACTCGTCGACTAGTACTACACCTTCAAGTCAGAGCCGAGGAGGACTCGAGGACGAGGGAGCCACCGCTTGTCGGGAGGCCCCTATTCTCAACAACCACTCGCAACCTGATGACCACCCTGAATCTTTTTTGGGTAGTCACCTAGGTTTGACCATAACGACTACGCCACAAGGCCATTTCGTGTAATGGAAGGGCTTAGAGCCCTCTGAACTACTCGAGTACGACTCCCGCCTTGTGGCCTTCATGGAGGAACTGCCCTTCCAGGAGGGCAAACCCCTCTCTCCCATCTCGGAAAGGGGAGAGGGCAGCACAGAGCTACTCGAGTACAGCCATACGACTGACAACTCGCCGGATCATCAAGTCTACATGGCTTCCCTTCGCAATGCGGATGATGACGAGCCGAGTCCCGAGTACGACGCTGAACTACTTGCGGACGTGTCTACCGATGAGCTTACGGCGGACGCCCCCCAGGATGAGAACGAGAAGCATAGAAGGATCCGGCGGTTGAAGAACGCCAAGCGCGCCCAGCACAGGCGGAACATAGAAAACCATGCTCGCAACCCAATGCACCAAAGGAACCTCAACAATGCTTTTGCAACAGCCGTAGATCGGGAGTATCACACACCGATTGGCGCCATTGCAGAAGCAACGCTCCTAGCTCAATAATTACCACCTTACCCCCAGATACAAAGGCTGCAGTATCTAACCCAGTGCGCGCTCGTGCAACTCAACGGATAACACCCACTGTCCTCCACTTGGAACATGCTCTCAAGATATGAGCGCCATGGTGACACTGTGCAAATTAGTCGCACCCTTGGAGAAGGCAACAGATATCGGAGGAATGACAATCGCCAACGCAACCAGGACAATCCAGTCGGCCATGGCAATCCCCAGGGCCAGCAGACCACGTGTGGCAACGTCGAACAAGAGGTGCAACCATCCACTCGCCCACCTCGCAACCGACGTGATGCAAGGCCTCAAGGCGAAGCTCCACCCGAGGCCAGCCTCCAAGACGCTCCCACGATCGATCTTGGGCAAAACATCAATGATGGCAATGATGCGCGGCGCATCATCGAGGCAAGGAGAAGGGACCGTCCCGACAGGTACCACGATGATGTCAACAACGACCGTTTCCCACCTTCACCTCCAACATCACCGAGAAATCCTACCCCAAGGATTTTAAACCAGTCGGGATCCCCAAGTACGATGTCAAGCAAGACCCGCGCTAATGGATTCGATGCTACTTCGTTGCCATCGAGGTCTCAGGAGGATCCAATTCCACCAACGCACTCTACTTCCCGGTAGCCTTGGAATCTGCTCCCCTCACTTGGCGTGAAAGCCTAAATAAAACTCCATCGACTCCTGGGTGGACCTCAAGCAGGCCTTCATCGACAACTTCCAGGTATCCATGATCCGAGCAGGTACTCATCATGATTTGTCCTAGGTCAAGCAGGAGATGAACGAGACCCTAAGGTCCTACACCCGGTGTTTCTTCGAGATGCGAGCCACCATCGCCAACATTACCGACGAGGATGTCATCCGCTGCTTCTAGAACGGCCTCTTCTCGAAGCACACGTACCACAACTTCGGACACAACCGCCCGACTACCACCGTGGAACTGCACGATATGATGGCACGGTGGGCTGACCAGGAGTATGAGGAGAAGGATCGCATCCCCAAGCGCAACAACGGCAAGCAGGGCAATGACAACAACCACTACGACAAGGGCTAGCGGAACAACTCGGGGAATCCCCAAAAGCGCAAGCTAGACCATGAAGATGCGGTTGTTGAGCGCAATCCACGGGGCAAGAAGTCAGGGATCAATCAAGCAAAGTTTGAGAAAGTCCTACACAAACAATGCCCGATGCACCCGAAGTCCTGGCATACGCTCTTCGAGTGCATCAGCCTCCGCAAGTCACTCAACGCTCCACCCCTTCCTCAATGGGGCAATGAGGATAGGAGGCAACTGGAGATGATGCTTGAGTTCTTCCAGCACCTATGCTGCCTCCTCTATCCACTAGAACTTGTCTTGCTGCTTCGGGAGCTTAAAGAAAGGTAATCCTCTTTCCCCAAGTCGGGAGATGAATCTGTTAAGGGTTGCCATGAACCCTATGAGCTTCTGGACATCTTTGATCGTCTATGGGGCCCCCATGTTGGTGATGGCGGCGATCTTCTTTGGGTTGGCTTCAATTCCCCGATGATGAACCCGAGTAGTTTCACTTGTGGTACACTGAAGACGCACTTGCTTGGGTTGAGCTTCCACCGGAACTTGCACAAGCTATTGAAGGTTTCCTCGAGGTTGTAGATGAACTCGTCGCGATTTCTAGTCTTGACGACCATGTCATCCATGTAAGCTTCAACATTGCGGTGTAGCTTATCAGCGAGGCAAAGCTGGATGGCTCGCTGATATGTAGCCCCTGCGTTCTTTAGTCCGAAGGACATAGTTTTGTAGGCGTATGCTCCGAACGAGGTGATGAACGCTGTCTTGATCTGGTCTTCTTCCTTGAGGGCAGTCTGATGGTAGCCCGAGTAGCAGTCAAGGAAAGAGAGCAGGACGCAGCCAGCCGTTTAGTCGATGACTTGGTCGATGAGTGGGAGCGCGAAAGGATCTTTCAGGCAGTGTCTGTTAAGATCACCATCGATTGGCCCAGCTTCTTCTGTGGAGGTACACCTGGAATCACCATCTCTAACTGGGAGAGCTGTTGTGCGGCCGCAAATACTTTAGATGAAGGTTCTGGCACGCGTGTAGTCGAGGCGTATTCAATTGTCTCTTGATCGCAGTCGTAGGACTTCTTCAAGTCGCCACAGAAGGTGAGGACCCCTGTCTTGCCCGGCATCTTGAGGAGCAGGTAGGCGTAATGCGGTACGGCCATGAATTTGGCCAGAGCAGGTCTGCCGAGGATGGCATGGTACGAGGACTCGAAGTTTGCCACCTTGAACTTGATGTACTCTGTACGGCAGTTTTCTTTTGTCCCAAAGGTAACTAGCAGTGTTACCGAACCAATCGATGTAGCTGCGTTTCCTGGAATGATGTCGTAGAACAGAGCCTTGCTTTGGGTGAGCTTCTTGGAGATGTTCAGCCCCATCTTCTTCAAAGTACTTGCAAAGAGCAGGTTGAGGCCGCTCCCGCCGTCGATGAGTACTAAGGTGAGATGTGAGCCAGCCACTACAGGATCCAGAACAAGTGGGAACTTTCCCGGCTCAGAGAAGCTGGCCCACTGATCCTCTCGAGAGAAAGAAATCGGGACCTTGATGCATCTCGAGGGCCGCTGTATGGCGGGTTCCACAGATAAGATCTCGCGCAGAGTAAGCTTTGCGCGTGCTTGGTTGGGAAGCTGCCGTCACCGCCTAAAATAACGTTGACGACGTTCTAGGCATCTTGGTATCCCTGGGCCCCCGACTTGTCTCTGTCCTCGTTGTCCTTGTCCTTCCCCTTGTTGTCCTAATCAGGGAGTGGTGCGTTGACAGACTTGCGGAAACTGATGCACTAGAAGACTGTGTGCTTGGACTTTGGGTGCAACGGGCATTGCTTGTGCAAGATCTTGTCAAACCGATCCTACTGGTTCCCCGACTTCTTTCCACGCAAGTTGTGCTCTACAGCCGCGACTTCATGGTCTAGCTTGTGCTTTCGGGAGGGTTCCGAGTAGTTCCGCTGGCTTTTGTCGGAGTGGTTGCCGTTGTTGCACTTGTCATTGTTGTGCTTGGGGAAGCGCTCGTGTTCTCCTCGTCCTCCTTATCGGCCCAACGCTGTGTCATGTCGTGGAGCTCCATGACAGTCTTGGGGCGGTTGCGGCCGAAGTCACAGTAGATGTTCTTCGAACCGAGGCCGTTTTGGAAGCAGTGGATGAGATCCTTGTTAGTGATGTTGCCGAGGGTGGTGCACATCTCAAAGAAGCGCCTGGTGTAAGACCTCAGGGTCTCATTCTCCTCCTGCTTGACCTATGGCAAGTCATGGTGAGTACCTGCGTGGAGTATGGAGCCCTGGAAGTTGTCAACGAAAGTTTTCTTTAGGTCCTCCCAGGAGTCGATGGAGTCTGGCTTGAGGCTTTCGAGCCAGATGAGCGGTGCAGATTCCAGCGCCATCGGGAAGTACATAACCTTGGTCGTGTTGGAGCCACCCAACACATCAATGACGGTGGAGTAGCAGTGAATCCACTGCCGTGGGTCTTGTTTGCCATCGTGCTTGATGATGCCAACTGGCTTGAACTCCCTTGGGCAGTCACGGGAGGTAATGTTGCGAGTGAAGGCTGGGAAGTGATCACTGTCGTCGACGTCGTGTGGATCACCGCCGCGCTCATGGTGCCACGAGTCGATGATGTCTCGAGCGTCATGGCCTTCATTGATCTTCTGCCTTAGGTCAACTGTAGGCAAGTCGCGGAGGTTTCCACGGTGGCCATGGCCTCCCGCAGAGTGACCGCCGGCTTGGGCCCTTGCGACCTGATGGTTGCCCGACTGTCGTGGAGGTTGTTGGACTTCTTGGTCAACATGGTTGCGTGCAGATTGTTGGGCGTGCTGGTGTCTGTGGCCACTCCGATTGTCTTGGTTGTGGTAGCGGTTGTCATTCCCTCGAGGGTTGGGTCCTCCTGCTGGGGTACGACTAACCTGGGGGTTGGAGCTCTCGTGACGCTCCAATCTTGAGCGCGTGCACTGCGGCGGCAGCATGGGGTCTCGCTGATCCAGTTGAATGATGTCGTGCTGCGTCAGTTGCAGTAGCCTCTCGGTCTCCGGATTTTGGGGTAACCGCTGAATTAACAAAGCTGCTTCAACGATATTCCCGATTGGCGTGTTGTACTAGCGATCAGCAGCCGCATCGAAGGCACCATTAAGGTTTCTGCGGTGAGGTGGGCTCAGTGCACGAGCTTCTGTGTTCCGCCTGTGCTTAGCACGTTTGGAGTTCTTGATCCTCTAGATCCTTCTGTGCCCCTCGTCTTCATCTTGAGGAGCGTCCGTCGTGCGCTCGTCGGCAGAGAGGCCATGTAGACGTCATGTTGCGGGGAAAACTCTCCGCTAGAGCTCTAGTCAACTAGTATTGTCCTGCCCTCTTACTCCTCGATGATGGGAGAGAAGGGCTTTCCTTCCTGAAAAGGCAGTTCTTGTGTGAAGGCCACAAGGCGGGAGTCGTATTCGAGGAGCTCAGACGGCTTCATGCCTTTCCAGTATACGAACCGGCCCTGTGGCATTGAGGTTATGGTCAGGCCCAGATGATAACCTGGACAGGTTTCGGAGTCGTCATCCAAGTCTGAGTACTTGTCGAAAACGGGGGCCTCCCGACAGGCAGTGGCTCCCGCCTCCCCGAGCTAGAGTAGATTATCCAAGTCCTCTTCCAATACGGAGAGGAACTCGGATTGAGTGAGCTCCTAGTAGACAGAAGCCACATTACATAGCCCGAATAGGAGTCGGTTATGCTCTTCCTCAGATCGGATTGAATCCGACCCGAGAAGTCATGGTGCAACACGAGTCAAAGTCACGTCAACATCGGACTCCTCCTCAATCTCCCTAGCTAGGTCAGGAGCAGCGTCTCATCGAGGTTGCCGATGAACACGTCGAGATCGCTGCATTGAGCTGCTGCAGATACCTCTGGCTTCATATCGTCAATGAGGTGCCGACGAAAGCTGCCCGCACCGTCAGCGACGTAGACCCATGAGCCAAAGATGAAAGTTGTGCCCTCGTCGAGCACGGCGTTGGTGAAGTTGAAAGATGCCATCGAGTTCACCGGTGGATGCTCGATGAACATCCCTACCTGGCGTGCCAGCTGTCGGTGTTTAACCTCCAAGCCCATCGAGGGATACCCCCGAGGTGGTAGATTGTAGGTGGGGTTTCGCCGAGATCAGGAACTCGAAGGTGCAAGGAAATTGAAACTTAGACAGGTTCGGGCCACCGAGAGCGTAATACCCTACATCCTGTGTGGTGGTTTGTATTGCCTTAGATGATGTAATGTTTAGAGGGGTCCATGTCCGCCCTTATATAGTCTGGGGGACAGGGTCAAATGGAAGTCCTAGCAAAATACGAGATTAGGAGTCCTACTCGAGTACTACTCGGGTAGTTTCCTTCTGTTCCGACTAGTTCTACTCTTGTACTAGTAGTTACAACTAGTGTAGGGTGTGGGTCATGTCCCATCCCTTATCCTAGAATACGTACGCCATGTGCGCAGTCTCGTGGCTCTGGGTCTGACACTCAGAGTAGTGTTGCCTCTACCACAGCACAACCATACCCGGTAGATTGTATATCCGTTAGTACCCCCTGCTTGTTGCTCTATCCGGTTGGCAGAGCTAGGAAGACGAAGGAAGTAGCCAAGGCCCACGTGGATCCGGTTGGGGGTTCATTTGAAGGAAATCCAATCCCGCCCCTATATGCATGCGTACAAGTGCAACATCTCCTCAATCAAGCTATGAGGATCATTAGATAGACATCCCCACTGCAGATGGGAAGCATTGCCTTGGAGAATGCCTTGCCTCAACCATCCTATAGCATAAATGAGATACTGTACTGCTTGGTCCACAACCTTCGACATCTCCGGATCGTAATGTGCTGGCACAAGTCTAAAATGAGCATACTTCATCATCGGCGGCAGAACAAGAGGGGGCAGCACCAGAGCATACACTAGAAGCTCTAGCATCACCACCACAAGACCATACGCTACCGGCTCCGCAATCTCCACCACGGGCTCCAGCATCACCACAGGCTCTGGCATCACCAACACGAGAGCACACAGCATAGGCTCCGCCAGCACCACAACAACAACAGCTGCCGCAGTTGTTGGTGCCGAGAGTGATACGGCCCTACGGTAGGGAAGGGTTAGAGATTGCAGATATATGGCACGTCCCAAACAAGAAGCAGGGGTCAAAGGCTAAGTCAAAGGATGATTCAAATTCTAGTGCCACCAGACGACCGGGCTTTTCTTGCCTCGCACTGACTCGGAGCACCATCTGGTTGTTGGGGTCAATGACATACAAGACTTACCGGATTGTCCAATAAATTTTGAGTATGGTAAACCATTCCTACCCGACGCTATGATCGCGGGGGTTCCAAGTGACATGCAGAGGATGCATAGTTGGTACACGAGGGCATGTAGACGACCCAGATATATTCGGACCAAAAGATCCTAAAGGTGTCACTGATATCATGTTCGTTTTTGAAGACATCCAAAACATGTTTCGCCTCAAAGAACTAAGCATAGAAATGGTTAGACTCTGGTGCATGTAAGTGTCATATCAAAACTAATATCTTATATGATATGGCCTACTGTATTATATAAACATATCTAATTAATTGTGATGCATTTTGTTATACAGGATGCAACAAAGACAAGCCGACCCTATAAATCGCAAGATCGTGTTTCTTGACCCTCAAGCTATTTGCGAGTCCAGGCATCTCGGGCCAATGTGGTGGAAGGACAACCATGGTGGGCTAAGAAAATGTAAAATGCGCAAGGAAAAACAAGCAAAATGAATACACAAACACAAATAGATCATAAAGAGGGTTGGGGTCTACATATCGCTTCAGATGCAAAAACACCAAGACAGGGATATCATATGGGCACCATACCACTTCTAGTATGTGTAGTTTCAACTATTTGTTATAATATGCACTTGCTTCGAATAAATGCCTTAGAAATCATATATAATATTTTTGCAGAAATCACTGGATTGCTTTTATGCTACAGCCAAAGCATGGAAAAATGCTCGTATTGGACTCCGCTGATTTTGAGCCGCGTAGATACAAAGAATTCATATCCATCCTCAACATGTTAGCAAAATTCTTATCTTCTACATTTACATCATGCTAGATCTTCCAAAAAATGACATATATAAACTAACTTCTCGTTTCTTTCTTTTTAAAACAAGGCTGTGGCAGAACCACCTGAATTAATCCGGCTCAAGTGTATTAACCATCACCATTAAGGCATCCTCGGTTAACCTTACACTTCAAACGGAGTAATCCACTGGTCTGTCGGGTATAACCTCCCGATACAACCACGGTGAACGGATCGAGCGCCGTACATACAAATGCTCATGCGACGATGAGCCCAGAGAATACCACATTCCAGCAAATATTACACCCTTAGCATAAGTAAATATTACAGACCTAATTCTGAGTTTAGAAAACAAGTACTTCAATTAACATAAATAAGTTCTTCAGAGTTAAATTGCAGCGGAAATAAACAACGGAAACTACTCGACGATACAGGATGTCTCGATGAAGCCCGTACGAGACATCACTCGGCCTTATCTCCGTTGGACGGGGGCGCATCCCATTCCACCGACCAACCAGGGGGAAGAGTGCAGGGCCAAGTCAAGCTAGCAATCATGTCTTCAAAGGGTTCACCTGAAAACGAGTCACAAGCAAGACTGAGTATACTAATACTCAGCAAGACTTACCCGTGTAGTGGAAACTACTCCACCGACTCTAGACATGCCAGGCTTTTTGGCTCAGGGGTTTGTTTTGCCGAAAAGCATCTACAAGTGGGTCCTTACTTTCAACTTTTAGCTCAAGATTCTAGTTTCGTTAGCCAGTCTAGGTAAGCAGCTATCTAATGCATACATGGTGAAGCATTAAGTTTTCCATCCAACCAGTTCATTCATCATCATTGTTCCTCTTCTTACTCTGTGGGTAAAAATGGTTAAGCAGTCTCAATAGCCGTGAGAAACGGACGATTCGAATCGAATTTCTTAACCTTGCAAGGGAAACCCAAACACACGTCACGTGGTTACTCCCTAGAGTCACACGTGCAACTTTTCCCCTTTCTTTCCGGGTCGTGGATCGGGGCTACCCTCCGAGAGTACAAGAGCCCCACGCCACGGTTCGGCGCCGGGTCGTGACCACTCTCTGCACTCGCCATATGCACATGGGACCGAAGTTCAAAGGGTAGGATGCCGTCCCCTTGCCGGGCCAATCAGGTACTTAAGCTTACCGATTCCCATAATCTCGGCATGTGTTTAGTACGTTCAAGACTTAACCATCACTACCACACCCTGCGGCCTTAGCATTTTTCACTAGACAGACGGGCCTCAATCGTAACCATCGTTACATAACCCGTCCGTGTCCTTATGATTGCAGTGTGTAGTAGTCATTCAATTCCTATTTTCTCGCGAGTGACAGGAAATCACTCGACTTTTACCGGAGTCCTATTAGCACAGCATTCTATCGAATCTTACATCTAGTTTTCAAGCAAGGGTTCCTGACATCATGCAACTAAGTTTTCATCCAACTCCTATAAACTTAATGCACAAGCAAAGAGTAATGAGTTGCATAATTTCGGAAAGAATGGGTTATGCTCCGGGGCTTGCCTTCGCAGTTCGCTTGGGGATCTTCCGAACTTGGGCTCGGGTCTTCAAGAGCTTCAGTTAGATTTGCTTGAGCTTCACGCTGCTCACTCTCGGGCGCGGGCACCAGCTCGTAGGTTCCGTCAGCGAGAGTCGTCGATTCTACATGAGTGCACAAGTTTAAGTCGTGGAAATAGCACTTGATTACGATTTGAGAGTAATTACTACAAGGGATAGTTTCTGGTCATGAAATTTTGGATTTAGGCACATCAAGGAAAGGTGTGCTTACTGTAAAATTTTCAGCCAATTTTATGTAACAGATTAATTCTGAAAAATATATTTCATTGTTGCTGTTAGATACTTGTTCTTTTTGTACAGATCAATTGGTGCAACAATTGTGGCTAAGATTTTCACAGGGCTCTCACTTGAGCATGCAGAAGCTACTGTAATTTTTGTAGGATTTATCAAGCAGTATTTAGATCATAGAAAATATGACATTCTACACCTAGGCTTTTTAAAGATTCATTTTTACAGGACCCTACACAGGGTTTTTGTCCATGAAACTTTTTACACATCAACCAATACCACAGTGTAACTCCCCGTAATAATTTGGGGATTTTCCAAGCTAAGGTACTATTTTCTTGATTTAATGTATGATATTAACACATAAATCAAATAAATAGGTTACTGTGAGATAAAAAGTCTCCTAATTTTTCTCTGGCTTCTAGTTACCAATAGATTAGCATAGGAAAAATTTCAATGGGTGAATCACCACCTAACTACAGGGATAAAACATTCCATTTACACATGAATTAAAACTAAGTTTAACAAACAGCAGAGCTAGAGATGGAATTTGGGTCTGATCTTTTTACACAGTCCTAATCATCCAGCAACTAATTCACTGCCCAAAATTCAGGGTCAGCATTGTTCTAGCACAGTGGGTATAAAATATGTCCATTAAAGCTTCTATTTAATGTAGAGCAAAATATTTTGAGATTCTGAGGAAATTTGTGTAGCAAAAGTGGTAGAGTTTGTTCTGAGGATTCTAGAACAGTTGAGTTTGCATTTTTCTGAATTTTCTACGATTTTATACGAATTTTACAAGTTCACTGAATTTGAATCTAGATTTGAAATTTTCTTTTACAACTAGGTCCTTGAATCTTACGCTCAGACCCTTCTAAAGATTTAAATCCTTGCAATTGGGTCCTCGGCGGCTCGGGTACGGCGGCCGGCCGAAATTCCGGCGAGGGGGCTCGCCGGCGGCGAGGGGCGAGGGTCGGGGAAGGTTCAGGGGTGCGAGGGCTACCTTGTGGGGGTGTTGTTCAGGTGGGGGACGGCCGGGAAGGGCTCGCCGGCGTTGGAGCAGAGGCGGCGGCGGCGCGGCTCGCGTCGACGGCGGTGCTCCGGCGGGCTTGGGGCGGCGTGGTCCGGCCAGTGAGCTTCAGTGGCGCGTGGGGAAGCTACTCCGGGGCTCGGCTTGGACGGAGGGGGTCGGAGTCGTGCTGCCCACGGCGAGCAGGGGCGGCGGCGGCGACGGCAGCGCGGGCGGCGGAGCTCCGGTGGCTCTGGGTGGCATTGGGCGGGTCGGCGAGCTGCGGTGAGGTGATGTAGTGGTGGCTGGGTGCTCAGTTTGGGCAGTGGGCGGCTGTGGAGGGCTGCCCACGGGCGGGTGGTGCTCGGCGGCGGCGATGGCGCGGCGAGGTGTTCTGGTGGCCGGGGGCTCGCGCGGGCGGTCGGGGCGGGGCTTTTATAGGGACAGGAGGGGCCTGGTTAGCGTGCGGGGCGGAGCGCGGCAGCGGCGGGCACTGGCCGCGGCGGGCGGCGGCAGAACGCCGGCGCGGCGTGCGGCGAGCGGGCGCGGGCGACTGGGCGGCCGCGATTGTGGCGTGGGTGCGAGGAGATAGCGCGGCGTGCGGATTGGGGAGCAGCTGCTGCAGCGGCTCGGGCGGAGGGCAGGCGCGGCAGCTGGCGGGGCGCGGGGGCCGGGGCGGCACGGCGGAGCGCGGCTACTGGCGCGACGGGCGGCGGTCTGGGCGCGGCAGCGCACGCGCGGGCGGGGACTGGGCGCGCGGCGTCGGGGCGGGGCAAAGCCGGCCGTGGCGGGGTGGTGCGGCGGCCACTGGCCTGGCGCTTCGCGCCGGTCAGGCGACGCCGGCCACCTGGCGCGCGGCGGGCGGGCGAGCGCGCGCGGCGCGGCAGAGCAGAGGGGGAGACGCCAGGGACCGAAATGCAAAAATTCGAAAAAGTTCAGGGGGCTGGGTGCAAACAGGGCGTTTTCTCCTCTTTCTGATTTGAATTTCAAAAACTTTTGAACACGAAAGTTGCTCAAAATAAAAAGTTCTACAATTTTGGTTTCAGGCAAAATCTCATTTGGCTTATGGTTTTAAAGTTAATTTAAAAGTTTCAAATGTGCCCAAATTAAATTTGAATTCCAACTGAACCCGTTTTAAGTCTTTCCACCCTCTCGTTAGTTGGTTTAACACAGAGTTAGGCTAATGACATTGATTTTGGGATTTTTAAATTACCAGGGTTGTCACAGCCTTCCCCCCTTAACAAGAATCTCGCCCCGAGATTCGGTAATTCTTAATGTGGGCGTGGGTGCACATACCAGTGGTTGAGGCAAGAAACCCAGGGAAATGTTGGTTCAGGTAGCTTTCCGTTTCCCAGGTGGCTTCTTCTTTCGTGTGGCGATTCCATTGTATTTTATACATTCTAATCACTTTCCTCCTGGTCTCTCTTTCTTTTTGATCCAGAATCTTAATTGGGTGTTCGACATACGAGAGATCGGGTTCCAATGATATTTCTTGTTGTTCCACAATCTCGGTAGGGACTCGAATACACTTCTTGAGTTGAGATACGTGGAAGACATCATGGGTGGCCGTGAGCTGAGGGGGCAGTCGTAATTTGTAGGCTACGGGTCCGCAGCTCTCCATGATTTCGTAGGGACCAATATAACGGGGAGCTAGTTTGCCCTTGATTCCGAATCTTCGCACTCCCTTGGTGGGTGAAACGCGAAGGTAGACATGATCGCCAACTTCGAACTTTAGGGGCTTCCTCCTTTTGTCAGAATAGCTCTTTTGTCGGGCTTGTGCGGCTTTAAGATTTGCTTGTATTACTTTTACTTTCTCCTCTGCCTCGATTACCAGGTCGGGTCCAATTATTTTACGTTCTCCGGTTTGTGACCAGCTCAAAGGGGTTCGACACCTTCGTCCGTACAGGGCCTCAAATGGTGCCATTTTCAAACTCGTTTGGTAGCTGTTGTTGTAGGAGAACTCTGCTAGGGGTAGACATTTGTCCCAATTCTTGTCATAGTGAATGACGCAAGCTCTCAGCATGTCTTCAAGAATTTGGTTTACCCTTTCCGTTTGTCCGTCAGTCTGAGGATGGTATGCTGAGCTGCGAATTAGTTTGGTACCAAGAGATGTTTGCAGTTGTTCCCAAAAGCGTGCTACAAACTGGGGACCACGATCGGAAATGATTGTCTTAGGTATTCCATGTAGGCAAACAATACGATCGAGGTAAATCTCGGCATATTTCTTGGTAGAATAGGTGGTGTGTACCGGAAGAAAATGTGCCGTCTTCGTGAGTCTGTCCACGATAACCCATATGGAATCATGTTTCTGGGAAGTGTTTGGTAGTCCAACGATGAAGTCCATACTTATGTCTTCCCATTTCCATGATGGTATAGGTAATGGTTGAAGTGTACCGGCTACCTTTACGTGGCTAGCTTTTACTCTCTGGCACGTGTCACATTCCGAGACATACGTAGCAATTTCCCTTTTCATTCTAGTCCACCAGAAGTTTTGCCTTAGGTCCTGATACATTTTGCTACTGCCGGGGTGGATAGAGAATTTGGAGAGGTGTGCCTCATCAAGAATTTGCTTGCGGAGTTCACGATTCTTCGGAACGACTATACGATTTTCGAACCATAGAACTCCCTTATGGTCCTGGCGGAAACACTTATACTTCTCCTCACCTAGAGAGAGTTTTTGTTTGATGATCTTGATTCCTTCATCATGTAGTTGTGCCATGACGATTTGGTCGTGAAGAGTGGGCTCAACTGAGATGTGATCTAGAGTGCCTTGGGAAACTATTTCCAAGTTAAGCTTCCTCATGTCCGCGCATAATGTCTCATGGTAGGACTCCATGGATAAGCAATGGCAATGGGACTTGCGGCTTAGTGCATCCGCGACTACATTAGCCTTACCGGGGTGATAGTGCATTTCCAGGTCATAATCTTTGATTAATTCTAGCCATCTTCGTTGTCTCATATTCAGATCGGCTTGTGTGAAGATGTACTTGAGACTCTTATGATCCGTGTAGATATTGCACTGTGTACCCATGAGATAGTGCCTCCATATCTTCAGAGCGTGAATGACGGCTGCGAGCTCAAGGTCATGCGTGGGATAATTCTGTTCGTGGGGCCGAAGGGCTCGTGAGGCATATGCAATCACTCGATTCTCTTGCATAAGCACACATCCTAGACCAGTACCTGATGCGTCACAATACACATCGAATGACTTGGTATTATCGGGTTGAGCTAACACAGGTGCAGTAGTCAGATGCTCTCTGAGAGTGTGGAAGGCTTCTTCACACTTCTCATTCCATACGAACTTTACTTCCTTCTTTAACAGTTCGGTCATGGGCTTAGCAATTCGAGAGAAATCCGGGATGAAGCGACGGTAGTAACCGGCTAAGCCGAGAAAACTGCGAATCTGATGAACAGAGGTAGGGGGTTTCCAATCCATCACCTCTTGTACCTTGCTGGGGTCAACAGCTATGCCTTCGCTGGAGATCGTGTGACCTAAGAACTTTACAGTATCCAACCAGAATTCACACTTAGAAAACTTAGCATAGAGCTGATGGTCTCTGAGTCGCTGAAGAACAATGCGGAGGTGCTTGGCATGCTCTTCCTCATCCTTTGAATAGATAAGAATGTCGTCGATGAACACTACGACGAATTTGTCCAGTTCGGGCATGAATACCGAATTCATGAGATACATGAAGTAGGCGGGGGCATTGGTGAGTCCAAAGGACATGACCAAGAATTCATATAGTCCATATCGTGTGGAGAAGGCAGTCTTAGGAATATCGCACGGGCGAATCTTGATCTGATGATATCCCGAACAAAGATCAATCTTTGAGAAGACTCTGGCTCCAGCTAATTGATCGAAGAGCACATCGATGCGAGGAAGTGGGTATTTATTTTTAACTGTTACCGCATTGAGAGGTCGGTAGTCCACACATAATCTCAAACTGTCATCCTTCTTCTTTACGAATAGGGCTGGACATCCCCAAGGCGACGCGCTAGGGCGAATGAAACCTTTGTCCAGTAGTTCTTGGAGTTGAATTTTTAACTCTGCCAATTCTTTAGGGGGCATCCTATACGGTCTTTTGGATATAGGTGCAGTGCCTGGTTGTAGTTCAATAACGAACTCAATATCCCTATCCGGTGGCATTCCTGGTAAGTCATCCGGGAAAACATCGGCATACTCGTTCACCACAAGAATCTCATCTAGCTTAAGTCCTTCCATCTTATAAGCACAGGAATTCGTGCAATCTATGAATGGTAGGTAAAGGGTAGTGGCTCCGTGACTAGGTGAATTTATCTCAACGGCTCGGGAAGAAAGGTCCAGTGTGACTCCATGCATAGCCATCCAGTTCATTCCTAAAATAATGTCCATGCCGTCAAGGGGTAAAAGGACAAGGTCCGTGTCGATGGTTTTACTACCCAACTTGACTGGTACTTGTCTGACCATTTGGTTTGAAGCAATTTTACCACCCGGTGTTGATATCATATATGACCCTTTTGTGTGACAAACATCCAAGCCTACTTTTGCACCGAATTTTGCACTTATGAAACTATGCGATGCACCAGAATCAAATAATATAACGACAGGCTTGTTATGGATAGAGAATGTACCCGACATCACTGGGGCTCCTTCAGGAAGCTCTGCAAGCGTGGTGAAGTTAATCCGTCCTTGCTTGACTTGCAGGGTCTGTCTCTTGCCCCTGTTCTTGGCGTTCGGGTTGGATCCTTGACCTTGGTTGGGCTGTCCAGGCTGAGGACATTCGCGTGCGAAGTGGCTGGAACTTCCGCATTTGAAACAGCGATTCGCGGGGCTAGGTCGAAGAGACTGTTGAAGAATGGGCCTCGGACCATTCTGTGGAGGCATCGGGGGTCGTACCATGCCTGGCTGCTGTGGGGGTCTGGCAATCCATCTTCCTGGCTGCGGGGCCCTTGGTGGAGCTGTGGGTGCGGTATTTTGCACGATGCGATACCTTGGTGGTTGGACACTTGATGGTCCTGCGGGTGCCTTTCTCTTCTTCTCTGCCCGGTGTGCCATGATACAGTCCTCCTGGGTAATGGCCATATTGACCAACTCGTTGTAGGTGTCAGCCCTGGCTAGGTTCAGACGTTCCTTGAGCTTGGTATTCAGGCCTCGGCGGAAACGATCACGCTTCTTGGCATCCGTATCAGCGTGATAGCCCGCATACTGACATAAGTTGTTGAACGCTTGGGCGTACTGCAGCACGGTGCGGGTGCCCTGGGTGAGTGCCAGGAACTCGTTCAACTTCCTCTCCATGAGACCCTCGGGGATATGATGTGCCCGGAACGCGGTCTTGAATTCATTCCAGTCGACCACATGATCAGCCGGGAGCATCGCAGAATAGTGGTCCCACCACAGACGAGCGGTACCGCGAAGCTGTTGCGCGGCAAAACGAGCCTTGTTGGCCTCTGAGCATGGGGCCACAAGTAGTGTGAACTTGGATTCTATGGTGCGAATCCATGCATCTGCGTCCAGGGGTTCCTCGGTCTTATGGAACAAGGGCGGCTGGGTCCCCAGGAAATCCGTGTATCCTGCAGCTTGTGGTTGGTGAGCATTGTGACCACCCCTCTGCTGGTGTTGTCCTTGCACAATCTGACGCAGCAGCTCGGTTTGAGCGGCCATCACTTCCACCAAACTGGGCGGGGGTGGTGGCGATTGCCGCGAGCGGCTGCCACCGGCACCAAAACCCTCGGGGTTGCCACGTGTTGATCCAACCATTTGAAACGTGAAAGGTTACCATTAGCAACGCGATCCATATTACTTTCTTGATAAATAATTGGTGTAGTCATAGACTTCCGAAGTCACAGCTAGACGTATGGGCAGAATCTCTGTTTGCTACGAGAAAAATCATAGCCTGCTGTGGGTCCATCCAAAACATTTCAAACTTTTTGCAGTAGTCAGAGAATTTAGGAATGCACCACTTTGGTTTTTAACTTCTGTGCTAGAACTATGGCTAAGGTGGTTGAAAAGCTCGTCCTTTGCCTTGCTGCCTTAGCTGTTTTTCAGCAAATTGGTCGGTACGGTTTTGCCTATATCTTAAACTAGCGAGGTCCAATGATGCTGAATTTTTGTGAGAACCTAGATCACAAAATTTAGCACAAGTTTGGTATTCAACACTCAGCCAAGAAATGCAAGGAGACATGGATAAAAATTCCGACAAGTCTCAGCGATTGTGGATTCCATCGTTTACCAACTTACAACGAAATCACCAAGTTTACCGCCGTTCCTTACATGCTGAGGGTGTCCACCTGATTCAGGTGTACCCAACACAAAAGAGTTACTCAACTCCTAGTTAGCCTATTACAACACTTGCCAAAAGTTAGGCTACCCTATCGAGGAGTATGTGCAAAAGTCCTCCTAGGTCGTCCTCTAGAAATCATCCAAGTCGTTGACGGACGACTCGCTGTGAGCAGGAGAGTGGGCTCCCATCTGAGGTGCCTGTGGTACCTCCCCCTCGAAATCCTTACCTGAGATACCATCAATCTCCTGTGGCTCCTCCTCATCCTCCTCCATGTCGTCCTCATGGGGCTGGTCATTCTGATCATGATGCCACTGAATGTGCTCATTAGCATCCTCCAACTCAAGGCTCAGATCATGGAGCTGCTCCTCCAACTGTGCTATCGTGGTATCTCTCTCACCCATGAGAGTGTCCTGCTCCTGGATTTGGCCCTCAAGTTGGCCAATCTGAGCATCTCTGTCCTCAAGATCCTGACTGAGCTCCTTTATCTGCTCATCCCTGGTATCTGCCATCATATGGTAGGCCTGAGCAAGATCAGTGAGCTGCTCGAGTGCCTGACTCTGGAGGGTCTGAAGCCGGTAGAGTGCACTCATGCACCGCACGGAGGTATGAATAGTTTCCTGGGCATGAAAGTCTACCAAGTACTGTGCGTGCTGCACCCTGTTGAGCCAAAAGGGGTCGTTGTCCTGGGCAGCAGGAAACAATCCAATGGGAGTGAGTGTGACAACCTCGGGACGCTGCGCACAAAATGTGGTGAGCGCCCTCATGGCTGCAAGCTCCCAAGTATCGGCCAAACGGCGACCAACAGCCTCAAGCTCCAAGGCGGGCCACTCCGGGTGTAGCGGGTGCGAAAAGATGGTCACATTGACACGGCACTGGGTAACTCCATTTTCTGCAAACTCCAGTCCGGCGTAATGTGGGGGAATTAGATAGCCCGCGGTACGCAGAACATCCCACAAAATAGAGGGAAAGCCCTCCCAGTGGAGACACTGCGAGTGCACGCGTCCATCCTCATTCACCATCATCTCAACAGGCGCGGCCATCTGAACAAAAGATCAAATGGAGTGAGATGGCGAAAAACTGTGAACAGCACAAGGACAGATTCTGTATAGTGTGCAGAAATAATTATAACTCCCACAGTTCTCATCCAAAAATTCTCAAATTTCACCAGGTCACTCCTAAGGTATTTGTGAACAACTTTTCTAGTCAACTCCAGAGCAAATGGGGTCTCTAAGATGGTCTTTCTTTTCAGGTTTTACCTTACTGTCCACCCAGAATTTTCAGTGAACAGAGGGCTAGAGTTTCGTACACCAGGGAAAACCTACCCAGCCAAAATTTACCAAATTTTAACAGCAGCCTTCTGGGTAAATTTGGAACAAGTTTCGTGTTGTGCTCTTTTGCAGAAAACCGCAGGAAGGGGGCCTAAAAATTTAAGAGGCAGAAGTGCTTATTCCGGACAGAATTCTGACATTTCAAGGTTTCTGTTATTTCTTATTATCCATAAGTTCAGAATTTTTCATTTTTGAACAGGAGATAGAACACAAAATTTGGAACAATTCTTTCAACATGAACTTCTCCAGAAAAGGTCATTTTCTTGGGTCAATAAATCGCTCTTTTCGGTCGTGGCAGATTTGGGACAGTTTCTCTAGATAATCCTTATGCAACCATGCTTAGATACGCAAGAACCTTTCCACTCTCACATAACGCATTTTTGATTTCAGATACACATGTTCATGATGTATGCACGTCCTATTCGTCCTCACAAAATAAAATAATCGCCAAATAGTTTTGGTCTTACGAAGATAGTTTCGGTGGCATACACAATACGGCTCTCGCTATAATAGCTAGTCGAGTCTTTCTACTCGTCCCTTAACTTATCGTAATCGCGGTTAGTGTACCTGCAGAAGATCGACAAGCATATATATATCATGAACCTTTCATGCCAGCACTCATGAAAGCGTCCGTAATCATTACCGTTTACTTATAGAAACGATATCTGTACAATTTCCGCCGTACAGACGACGTTAACATACGCTATTGGGATAGCGTATTCACGGGGGTACCGTCATGAGACGGGGGTATGAACAGCGATCGCCATACCCTGCGCCGAACCTTCTACTCCCAATATGTTCAACTACCAGTTGGCATATTGGCAGCACCTCAAGTAAGCCACTGCTTGAGGGCAGCGTTCGGTTCGCATCACCGACAGGAAGGCCAAGCTCTCTCAGTTGGCTGAGGATCCTTACCTTCTTACCTTAGCGACGAGTGCGTCGTTACAGAATTTAGGGTAGGTTGTGCATGAAAGTAAGTTTTGACAGAAAGTAATGTGCTGGAAGTCAGTTGATAATACATATAGAAGTTAGATAGCCACCTAGTAAACTTTCCCATAATCCCTTAGGGCTTTACGAACTAGGCACCATCCTTAACGTACCAACGCATTTTGCAACACAACCTTCTAGTCAAGTTTTAGTAAAATGAGTTTTTAAGGCTTGTAGGATTCTCTGGCGTATGTATTTCGGCTCTGGTGTCCGCTGTTGCCAGCTGTGGCACCAGCTACGGCTCTGATACCAGCTGTGGCAGAACCACCTGAATTAATCCGGCTCAAGTGTATTAACCATCACCATTAAGGCATCCTCGGTTAACCTTACACTTCAAACGGAGTAATCCACTGGTCTGTCGGGTATAACCTCCCGATACAACCACGGTGAACGGATCGAGCGCCGTACATACAAATGCTCATGCGACGATGAGCCCAGAGAATACCACATTCCAGCAAATATTACACCCTTAGCATAAGTAAATATTACAGACCTAATTCTGAGTTTAGAAAACAAGTACTTCAATTAACATAAATAAGTTCTTCAGAGTTAAATTGCAGCGGAAATAAACAACGGAAACTACTCGACGATACAGGATGTCTCGATGAAGCCCGTACGAGACATCACTCGGCCTTATCTCCGTTGGACGGGGGCGCATCCCATTCCACCGACCAACCAGGGGGAAGAGTGCAGGGCCAAGTCAAGCTAGCAATCATGTCTTCAAAGGGTTCACCTGAAAACGAGTCACAAGCAAGACTGAGTATACTAATACTCAGCAAGACTTACCCGTGTAGTGGAAACTACTCCACCGACTCTAGACATGCCAGGCTTTTTGGCTCAGGGGTTTGTTTTGCCGAAAAGCATCTACAAGTGGGTCCTTACTTTCAACTTTTAGCTCAAGATTCTAGTTTCGTTAGCCAGTCTAGGTAAGCAGCTATCTAATGCATACATGGTGAAGCATTAAGTTTTCCATCCAACCAGTTCATTCATCATCATTGTTCCTCTTCTTACTCTGTGGGTAAAAATGGTTAAGCAGTCTCAATAGCCGTGAGAAACGGACGATTCGAATCGAATTTCTTAACCTTGCAAGGGAAACCCAAACACACGTCACGTGGTTACTCCCTAGAGTCACACGTGCAACTTTTCCCCTTTCTTTCCGGGTCGTGGATCGGGGCTACCCTCCGAGAGTACAAGAGCTCCACGCCACGGTTCGGCGCCGGGTCGTGACCACTCTCTGCACTCGCCATATGCACATGGGACCGAAGTTCAAAGGGTAGGATGCCGTCCCCTTGCCGGGCCAATCAGGTACTTAAGCTTACCGATTCCCATAATCTCGGCATGTGTTTAGTACGTTCAAGACTTAACCATCACTACCACACCCTGCGGCCTTAGCATTTTTCACTAGACAGACGGGCCTCAATCGTAACCATCGTTACATAACCCGTCCGTGTCCTTATGATTGCAGTGTGTAGTAGTCATTCAATTCCTATTTTCTCGCGAGTGACAGGAAATCACTCGACTTTTACCGGAGTCCTATTAGCACAGCATTCTATCGAATCTTACATCTAGTTTTCAAGCAAGGGTTCCTGACATCATGCAACTAAGTTTTCATCCAACTCCTATAAACTTAATGCACAAGCAAAGAGTAATGAGTTGCATAATTTCGGAAAGAATGGGTTATGCTCCGGGGCTTGCCTTCGCAGTTCGCTTGGGGATCTTCCGAACTTGGGCTCGGGTCTTCAAGAGCTTCAGTTAGATTTGCTTGAGCTTCACGCTGCTCACTCTCGGGCGCGGGCACCAGCTCGTAGGTTCCGTCAGCGAGAGTCGTCGATTCTACATGAGTGCACAAGTTTAAGTCGTGGAAATAGCACTTGATTACGATTTGAGAGTAATTACTACAAGGGATAGTTTCTGGTCATGAAATTTTGGATTTAGGCACATCAAGGAAAGGTGTGCTTACTGTAAAATTTTCAGCCAATTTTATGTAACAGATTAATTCTGAAAAATATATTTCATTGTTGTTGTTAGATACTTGTTCTTTTTGTACAGATCAATTGGTGCAACAATTGTGGCTAAGATTTTCACAGGGCTCTCACTTGAGCATGCAGAAGCTACTGTAATTTTTGTAGGATTTATCAAGCAGTATTTAGATCATAGAAAATATGACATTCTACACCTAGGCTTTTTAAAGATTTATTTTTACAGGACCCTACACAGGGTTTTTGTCCATGAAACTTTTTACACATCAACCAATACCACAGTGTAACTCCCAGTAATAATTTGGGGATTTTCCAAGCTAAGGTACTATTTTCTTGATTTAATGTATGATATTAACACATAAATCAAATAAATAGGTTACTGTGAGATAAAAAGTCTCCTAATTTTTCTCTGGCTTCTAGTTACCAATAGATTAGCATAGGAAAAATTTCAATGGGTGAATCACCACCTAACTACAGGGATAAAACATTCCATTTACACATGAATTAAAACTAAGTTTAACAAACAGCAGAGCTAGAGATGGAATTTGGGTCTGATCTTTTTACACAGTCCTAATCATCCAGCAACTAATTCACTGCCCAAAATTCAGGGTCAGCATTGTTCTAGCACAGGGGGCTCGCCGGCGGCGAGGGGCGAGGGTTGGGGAAGGTTCAGGGGTGCGAGGGCTACCTTGTGGGGGTGTTGTTCAGGTGGGGGACGGCCGGGAAGGGCTCGCCGGTGTTGGAGCAGAGGCGGCGGCGGCGCGGCTCGCGTCGACGGCGGTGCTCCGGCGGGCTTGGGGCGGCGTGGTCCGGCCAGTGAGCTTCAGTGGCGCGTGGGGAAGCTACTCCGGGGCTCGGCTTGGACGGAGGGGGTCGGAGTCGTGCTGCCCACGGCGAGCAGGGGCAGCGGCGGCGACGGCAGCGCGGGCGGCGGAGCTCCGGTGGCTCTGGGTGGCGTTGGGCGGGTCGGCGAGCTGCGGTGAGGTGATGTAGTGGTGGCTGGGTGCTCAGTTTGGGCAGTGGGCGGCTGTGGAGGGCTGCCCACGGGCGGGTGGTGCTCGGCGGCGGCGATGGCGCGGCGAGGTGTTCTGGTGGCCGGGGGCTCGCGCGGGCGGTCGGGGCGGGGCTTTTATAGGGACAGGAGGGGCCTGGTTAGCGTGCGGGGCGGAGCGCGGCAGCGGCGGGCACTGGCCGCGGCGGGCGGCGGCAGAACGCCGGCGCGGCGTGCGGCGAGCGGGCGCGGGCGACTGGGCGGCCGCGATTGTGGCGTGGGTGCGAGGAGATAGCGCGGCGTGCGGATTGGGGAGCAGCTGCTGCAGCGGCTCGGGCGGAGGGCAGGCGCGGCAGCTAGCGGGGCGCGGGGGCCGGGGCGGCACGGCGGAGCGCGGCTACTGGCGCGACGGGCGGCGGTCTGGGCGCGGCAGCGCACGCGCGGGCGGGGACTGGGCGCGCGGCGTCGGGGCGGGGCAATGCCGGCCGTGGCGGGGTGGTGCGGCGGCCACTGGCCTGGCGCTTCGCGCCGGTCAGGCGACGCCGGCCACCTGGCGCGCGGCGGGCGGGCGAGCGCGCGCGGCGCGGCAGAGCAGAGGGGGAGACGCCAGGGACCGAAATGCAAAAATTCGAAAAAGTTCAGGGGGCTGGGTGCAAACAGGGCGTTTTCTCCTCTTTCTGATTTGAATTTCAAAAACTTTTGAACACGAAAGTTGCTCAAAATAAAAAGTTCTACAATTTTGGTTTCAGGCAAAATCTCATTTGGCTTATGGTTTTAAAGTTAATTTAAAAGTTTCAAATGTGCCCAAATTAAATTTGAATTCCAACTGAACCCGTTTTAAGTCTTTCCACCCTCTCGTTAGTTGGTTTAACACAGAGTTAGGCTAATGACATTGATTTTGGGATTTTTAAATTACCAGGGTTGTCACAGCTTACAGGCACTACATTTCCAAAGGAGGAATTCATCCCCCCCCCCCAGAAAACAACAGAAATAATTTTGCGCACACACTTCCCGTGCCACAAGCAACCTACAGGTTCCGTGTACTGTGGGTACTACATGTGCGAGCATATGAGAGAGCTCAGGAGATACAGAACTAATCCCGAACATGTAAGGATCTAATCTTTATTAGGGATAGATGCATATGTGGAAATTATTTTTGTGTATATCTAACACTTGGCTTATTTTTTTCCGTGGATTTTTGAATTGCAGATTCAGCCGAGAAAACACAACGACCAACTCCATGAGCAACAACTTCTCAACATAGTCACCGATTTATGCCGTTTCATTTTGCATGAAGTGATCCATGTAATGGGGTATTTTGTTCACCCTGAACATGAATTGGCAACTGAAAAAAATACGAAGGTCTTCATCAGTGGGACGCTCAGCACCTCCGTGCCGGCTCTAGTAGCGTTCATCAGGGGTAATAGGAAAAAACATGTATTCTATGCGCGGTTTGATGATGTACTATAATTATGCACTGTAATGATATACTTCGATATGATTTTATTTTGTATGCATAATTATTTGCATTTACAAAACATATTCCATGTCGGTCACTATGACATTCGATCGCACACTAGCTTGATAGGTCAAATTGGCGAGAAACAAAATTTTAAAAAATAGCGGGAACAAGATTCGAAAAATTTAAATACAAATCAACCAATTTTTTGGCGGGAAACCTATTTTCAAGGGCAGGTCACGCCCTAAATGGCCCCTGCAAATACCATTTACTAGGGCGGGTCATGGGCTAACCCGCCCCTGAAAATGGATTTCCAGGGGCAGGTGAGGGCGGGTGAGGGCGTGACCCGCCCCTGGAAATGGTTTTCAGGGGCAGGCGAGTTACCCGCCCCTGCAAACAACATTTCTAGCTGCAAGAAGCAGGGATGGGTATCGCGCCCGTCTCTACAAATGTTGTTTTACCCGCCCCTACAAACGTTTTCTGCAGTAGTGATTCATCGCACAGAGAAAAACCTTCGCACAGTTCTTAGTGGTATCGTCTATTCGTCTCGCTGTTGTTCGGATCAAAGATTTCATGCGGCATTTACGGAGGAAGCCTCATGTCTGTATGGCTTTATCTGAGGATGCAAGTGGGTATCCATTAGTGTTTTTGAGGCACCTAATTAATTACGACGGCATGTCATTCTAGTTCATTTTACCCAACTTTTTGGATCCAACCAATAACCCAAAAATATATATAAGTTGCATCTTTACCTGTATCCGCAACGTCGTTCAATTTCCTCCCGGTTCTTGGGAACCCGGTGGGCAGAGGCGACTAGTGCAGCAGGTCAACCGCCGGGCGGCCCGGCGTGCATGACGACGCCCTCGGCGCCATCCTTTGTGCACCTGAGCGCGCACAGGCACAGCTGCGGTCATGTATGTACAGGGTTGCGTGCTACGGCTGCGGACAACTTTTGCATCACGCGAGGGCACGCCGAGGCAGGTCCAAAGTCAAAAAGGGCCACACAAGCAGCCATAACGTAAGGGCGAAATGGCATGACGACTGTCGTCTACGCTCAGCGTCAGCAATAGTATGAACTAGTAGTATGGACCAACGCCATCAAGGCTTTCAACTACTAGCTAGTGCTCCAAATAATTAAGTTCTTCTTCGACGCCTTCATAAATGAACAGTTTTTTTTTGTAAAGCTCAACAAGCACAGGAGTACAGCATGCTTAACGATTCCATCTAGCTTCTACTCTGCTCGTTAATGAACCTTTGGTGATCTGTGCAGATGGTCTGTTGGGAAAAGAAAACACTCCGTAAAGAGACCTTTATTTTGACGTACGATTGCCTTTGTTTGCACCCGGCCTATATGCGATCATCTCAATCAGGCAAAGTATATCAGAATCTCTAACGTTACTGCTGGCTACACCACCAGAGAGATCAGAGAAAAGAAGAATCAACACCTAATATGGCTTTTCCGATTGGAGCACATGTGCCTACATACATGCAGAGAATGATCCATATCAAGTGTTCTTTGAAACTGATCATGAATGCTCTCGAGATCCATGCATGTCACCACCTCATCTTCTTCTGAATATATGGTAATATCTTTCGCATGCATATGGCTGTCAAATCGCTTTCAAGGCCGCCCAAATGCTGCGATTTGAAGAGCCATATGCATTTGCCAAACGAAATAAGCACAGCAAGGATGACACCTTAATTAATTAGATGCATGCATGTTCTGATTCTCACATTATTTTGGATGGATCAGATTATAATATATTGGAGCTAGCAGATAGAAATCACCGCGCGCTATCAGTGAACCAACAAACCCCACCACCGCGCCCGATGGTACGGTGTCAATCGTCAACGCATGCACACAGTCACAAAAGTTCCCGATTCGATGGATCGAAGAACGTAGAATGTGGAACGTGGAACGTGGTACGTTGTTTAAGAGTGATTTTAATACTATCGGAATGAAAATGTACCCGGTATAGGAATGACGTTTTCAGAACGAGGAACGTGACACCGGTACCACGTTCCCGGTGACTGTGCCCATGCACTCGCTCTTCACTTGCCGACCGGATCGCAAAAGAGACGGCCGCTAGATCGCCATCGCATAAACTAGCACCGAAAGGATACGATGTGGATCGCCTTTTCGTTCTACCTCGCTCCTTCCCAGATTTGCATCCGTGTGCGCGCGGGGACGCATCCAGTGTCTGCAGGATTTACCAACTACCCGCTGTCGCCGCTCACCAGTAGTGTCCAGGTGGGTGCAGACTAGGTACAGTTTCACCCACAAATTTCAGACGATGGGCGCAGCGTAAAGATAATCATATATACCAACTACGATTAAGTTTTGTCAACGTATCTTCTTCAATTCATGTCATGGCCTCATCGGTCGTGTACGTCTTCTCGTGCTGGTATACTGTATTGCTTGTGTTTATATAGCCATATACAAAGAATATAGGTCAGTAAACCAGGGCACTCTCTCGCCGTTCTCCGTGACATGGTGCCTCCACCATGATCCAAAAGCAAAACTACCGCACGCTAGCCACCAGACGCACGTTAGCAACCACGCAAATCCTCGTCACCCGCTGGCGGGAGCCTACACCCGGACGGCCGGACCTAAACAACCACCAGCTCCCAACCCGTGGCTATTATACTATTCTTAGGTCAGTCTCAATGAAAATTTTGTGGACCATAAATTCCATAACTATCAGCAAAATTCTGACTTGGTGAGATAGAAGAGAGAATGAAGTAGTTTTTTTAAATGAGAAAGAAGTTTCATCCCATAACACCCGGCAGGTATATTATTTATCCACAAGTCTTCCATCTTAGCAATAGACTAACAGTGTAATAAAACTGTACACTGAGACTGGCCTTAAGGTATTGCAAGTACTTCTTAGCAGACCTAATACTTCGTGGGCTAGTTGAAAAATATTCGCTTAATTCTATCATATAACTTGAGGCGTATCACGTCGAACTATATATACTGCTATATATAAATCAAATCCGGTTGCAAACAGGTTGATGTAAATCGGAATATGCACATGTAGACGTATACCCAAGCATTTTTCGGGAGCGCCGGACAAAAAAAAAAAGAAACTGGAGACAAATAATGTTTTTTACTGGCAATATGACAACCTTTTTTTCTTTGCAAATGTTCTTCACAAAAACAAATTTGATGGCTGTGACAAGTAACGCTTTCCGGTGCATGACAGCAGTGACCCGGCCCACACTATCACTCTATCCAGCAAGAAACAAACCATAGGTCGAAAGCTCACAACTGACCAACATGACCATATGAATACAAAAGGCATGACAGGGGAGATAGACCACAGCGACCCTACTATCACGCAGAAAGCCTGTTCACAAGACCCACACGGCCGGAAATGAACACAAGGAACCAATCAGAGCCCGTGGTGTCCACATGCAACACGGTAGTAGCTTTCACAGCTTTTTAGAGGCGATTGCGAGGAAGCGAGGGACTGTGCGTTCTAAAAGGAAATTAAAGTCTGTATATATATTGCATCTTTTTGTGTCGGGAGGAAGTAGAATATTTTGGCTCTGTCAGGTCCTGTTTGGATGGAGGGACTAAACTTTAGTCCCTACCTTGTTTGGATGGAGGAACTAAAGATCATTAATACAGGTTTAGAAGGACAATGATGCCTCTGGGCATGCCCATGCCCAAGCCCAAGCCCATGCCCCCTGCGCCCAGCCCCTGCTCATGACCCTGCGCCTAGCCCCTGCCCCCGTTGTGCCGTTGCGCCCTGCTCTTGTGTCGGCCTTGCTGTTGCCATGCAAATGAAGTTGATATTCATACGAGAAATAAAATATGTCCATCCATTACAAATATTTCAACTCAAGTGCTCATGATTACAGAACAATAGTCCAGAAGTTCAAATAAAACCACAAATCATAGCTACGCCCTATTGAACAAACCATCGGCTATCCAATCCCGAAATTGATTCATGGTTCGATCTTCGTCTCCTTGACAGGGATTAGTTCCATTTCCTTGAGAAGACGAAGCTTCGGCCAATGGAACGTATTCGTTATCACGATCACACATGTCGAAGTCGGCATCCGCCAAAGCACTTCCACGAATGAAATTATGAAGTGCCCTCCTCATGCACCTCCTCCTGGCCCTCCTCCTGACCCGAGCCATCTTCCTACACAAGAATGCCACAACATGCAACGCAACAAAGTAACATCATCAGATCAAGCCCAATTTAGTAGTAGTAAATCAGACAAAACAAAGCACACCAATCAAACAGCAGCACAATCAAATAAACATAAGTTCACCACAAGTTCACAAGATAGCTCATCACAAGTTCACATAACCAAGATCACAACAAGTTCACTAGAAAGTTCATAAGATAAATCAGCTAAACTTAGGATAAATCACTACATTCATGGACTAGTACAATTTTTGCTTCTGGCAGTGCCTCTTCAACCACATGAACCTTGCTTCCTTTGTTTTTATGTTCTTAAAAAAAGGCCCTTTGGCTCTATTTTTCAAACAACTGAGATGCCATCCAAAATTCAACCGATTCTTCAGAACCCACACTCTACAGCCAAGCTCTGATAGTACGCCATCTCCTCTTCAAGTCTCTCCGTTGAGCCCTTTCAGCATTTTGGATTACTCTCTTTCATGCTTGAACTCTTGTATGAGCCCCTTCATCAGCTTGACCATTGGACTCTTGCTTTTTTTATTGGACTTGAGACTATATCCGTAGTGCTGCTTCCCCTCTTGTGGCTGTTCAAGCTCATTGGACTGTTCTCAAATCCATCCCCATCCCCGTCTCCATCTCCATCAGAGTCAACTCCATCCTCATCTCAAGGGACATAAGATGAAGAACCATCAACTGTGACACCATGGAACATCTCTGCCATTTGGTCCATGTAGAGAGGGACTCCGTAGTTGAATTTCTTATGCTCTGGTTGTTTCTGCAATCAGCACAAGTACATTGCAATTAGCACTAGTAACATTTGAGAGCATGGCAAATTAATCGAGCAATTTGCACTATTACCGCACAATGTTCCTTCCAGGTTTTTCACTTGCAATAATTTCTTCATGAGGACCCCAGCCAAAAGCTGTGTGGTTATTCAACATCAACCAAAAAATGTAGAGGCTCTTGAGTTGAGTCCACCTATTCCTCAATTGTTTGCTTGAATGACTCAGCCCAGACAATTCCAAATATTCTTTCCTCATTAGCTTGTACACTCCAGTAGACATTGTCCCGTTGGGCCAATTGACTGCCCTAATTTGCTCTACGGCTGCATCACAGAAATGAAGTGTATTTTCTTTGGACCAATTTGCCTTGTCAAAATTGTTCTATCAAACGAAACAAAGTTAATACATAACATGCAACAGTTTGATAGGAACAATAAAAGAACAAACTAACAAAACTAATTCGTATGGCACAAACTAGCTAACAAACTAACAAGTTCCTAAGCTAACAAACTAACAAACTAGCTACCAGTTTGATAGAAATCAAGCTTACCTCCTGTCGGTGTTTTACCGCCACGCCCACCGAGGGATACCCTCGAGGTGGTGAGTTTGTAGGTAGGGTGTCGCCGAGATCTGGAACTCGAAGGTGCAAAGGAACGCAAGGTTTTAGATTGGTTCGGGCCGCGAGAGCGTAATACCCTACGTCCTGTGTGGTTTGGATTGCCTTTGATGATGATTGGGAGATCTCCTGGGTGGTTCCCTAGAGGATCCCGTGGGTTCTCCCCTGGAGGAGGTCCTGTCCGCCCTTATATAGTCTGGGAAGACAGGTTTACATGGAAGTCCTAGTCAAATACAAGCCTTAGAGTCCTACCCCGAGTGGATTTCTGGTAGTTCCCTACTGTATCCGACTAGTTTGACTACTGCAGGAGCAGTTCTACTAGGCTACGAGTAGTTTACACAGATGTAGAGCGTGAGCCATGTCCCATCCCTTATCCTAGGAAAAATATGCCACGTGTACAGTCCCGTGTACCCGGGTCTGACAAGCCCCCGAGCTCTTCGTAGCCGAGTACTGCAGGCGTCCGAGTACTTTTGAAGGTGTCTTCGAGTTCTTCACAAACTTCGTCTTGAAGGTGTTCTCCAAGTACTTCCCTTGCTGCATCGAGGCTGTGAGGTGCTCATGCCCCGAGTAGTTTCCTTTTTTAATATGGGGTGCGATTAAACTCGCACTCCATATGGAGTAGCCCTCGAGCCTTAGGTTGCCTCGTAGAATCAGGCTGAGGGTCAATTCAATCTTGAGTCTTCTATCCTTATCTTCCAGCAGTTTTGAAAAATAAGTCGCTAATGACACATGTCCCACAGCCCCCGAGCCTTGAATCCAAATCCCCAAGTTTTGGAATCTAGGATCCAAAGAATCGTGGCATGCAATCTTCATTGCTGAGAGCCGTGTCGTATTCAGCCTCCAAGCCTGGGAGCTAGATGAGTCGCATAGGGCGTGCTTAGGAGTCAGTGGCGTCACTCCCCTGAGCCAGGTATTGGCCAAGTTGTCATTGAGTCTTGAATTGCCGATGAAGCCCACTAGTCAGAGTCGATTCCGACTAGTTTTGTAGATGAGACGATTGGTCGATGTGGCCTCCAGCGTGTCACCAAGCACAGTCAATTTCGACTAGCTTGTAGGCAACACGAGTAGTCGATGTAGTCGCCAGCGTGTCGCCGTGCATTCTTCATGAAGTCCAGTAGTCGCCTACGGTTGTCGGTGAACCCAACTAGTCGGATTCGAATCCGACGAGCAGTCGTTGTAGTCAGCAACATGTAGGCGAGCATTCTCGCGAAGTAGAAGTAGTCGTGGGTGATCGTTGATGTATCCAACTAGTCGGAGTTGAATCCGACTTGCCCAGCAGCACGGTCCAGACCAGGTCCCCTGCAAGGTAAACATAAAAATATGTGGTAAGTGATAGACATGAAACCGTGTTGGGAGTATTGCCCTTGCAATAAACTCCATGTATGACTAGTTAAAAACTAGTAAGTGGAGAAATATTGAAAGTATGGGAACGGAACCCCTTTAGTAACATAGGGTACTAGTCAGAGACTTAGTAGACTGAACGTTACTGGTAATATGGGAGCGAGGCCCCTTCAGTAAACTACACGTAGTACTAGTCGTGAACTAGTAAAACGGAGTTGTACTGGAATTATGGGAGCTAAGCCCCTTCAGTACATTACTCGTAGTACTAGTCGTGAACTAGTAAAACGGAGTGTCACTGGAATTATGGGAGCGAGGCCCCTTCAGTACACTACTCATAGTACTAGTCGCGAACTAGTAAAACGGAGTGTTACTGGAATTATGGGAATGAGGCCCCTTCAGTACACTACCCGTAGTACTAGTCCTTCAGTACACTACCCGTAGTGCTAGTCGCGAACTAGTAAAACAGAGTGTTACTTGAATTATGGGAGCGAGGCCCCTTCAGTACACTACCCGTAGTACTAGTCGCGAACTAGTAAAACGGAGTGTTACTGGAATTATGGGAATGAGGCTCCTTCAGTACACTACCTGTAGTACTAGTCGCGAACTAGTAAAACGGAGTGTTACTGGAATTATGGGAGCGAGATCCCTTCAGTACACTACTCGTAGTACTAGTCGTGAACTAATAGAACAGAGTGTTACTAGAATTTTGTGAAGGTGACTAGAAGTCATTGAGGGAGAAAGAAATCTTGCTGGTAGCTTCAGCCATATCCTTAGGCGGACCATGAGAATTCACATGATAACTTGTGAAAACATCACTGTTGGCCCGAAGGGATTGATGACAAGGTCTTTCACATGAAGCGATGAGTCCTTTGGGCGGGCCAAGACAAATCTCGGTTGGCCCAAAGGAAGGGACAACGCAAGGATGACTCTGCTAGCCCAAAGGAACTCTTTGGGCTAGCCTAGACAAGTCGCAAGTTGCCATGCAAAGATGTCTCGGTTAGCCCGAAGGAATACCTTGGGCTGGCAAAAACAATTCTCACGGCACTGAAGTAAGGATGAACTAACATGCTCTATTTTGGGAAACTCTTTGATCCCCTGACCGAGTCATTGAACGAATTCTTTGGGAAAAAACCCCTTGTGTCAAGATGAAACTCGTGACAATGTTTAAACAAATTCCCTAAAGATCTCCGTAAAACCTCCTTGAATCGGGTCTCAATCTTCTCACAGGTGAGTGGCGGTCTTGATTCGTTCGAGATTGCCGACGAATTCGTGTCGCTTGTTGTTGAAGCTGTGCCGGTTTGTTGATTATCCCGACTAGTCGGAATTAATTCCCACTAGTCATTGGTGGTGTGAGTCCCGCTCCCGACTTAGTTGTGTAGTTGAAGTAGTCGTCGGCGGGTCGCCGAGTACTCTGGCGATGGCGAAGTAGTCGTCAAGAAGTCAAGGATCTAGCTTTTGTGGAACGGAGCTAGGCCCTACTGGTTGTTGGGGCTGACAGTGCAAAAGAGGTGGGCTAAGCCGGGTAGCTTGGAGGGCTCCATGCCCTTCCGATACCCTGGCCTGCCCTTCCAAGATTGTAGCGGAAAAAGGTGGGTTGAGCCGGGTACCTTAAAGGACTCGTGCCCTTCTGATACCCAAGCCCGCCCAACTGAGGTGTAGGCGAAGAAGGGTAGGCTGAGCCAGGTAGCTTGGAGGACTCGTGCCCTTCCGATGCCCAGGCCCGCCCTACCAAGATTAAGGCGTTAAAAGGGGTGGGCTGAGCCGCGTAGTTTGGAGGACTCATGCCCTTCCGATGCCCTGGCCGGTACCTTGATTTAGGCGCCATCAGGCCATGGTGGCCGTTTGGTGAAGGTATGGTGTTGTTGATGAAATCCGAGTAGTTGGCGGGGATAGGAACCATTCAATAGATGCTGGCTGGTCCTTCTCCGACTTGAAGTAGGCGATCCAAATCCTCCTCCGACTTGAAGTAGGCAATCCAAATTCTCCTCCGACTTGCAGTAGAACATCCAAATGCTCCTTCTACTTGTCTTTAGACGATCCAAAAACTTCTCCAACTTGTGTTAGAGGACCTCTTACCGAGGGGAATTCGTGTTGAGGGGTTCCGAGTCATCGATCGAGTCGTCGATTGCACAGTTGATTTCTGCGCGGGTGGTACGGGTGCTTCAGGCTGCTTCTAGTCGGAGAAAATTGAATTCCGTCCAAACCATTGGCAAAGTTGTGCGGGAGCAAGGCCCCTTCAGTAAACTACGCGTAATACTAGTCGGAAACTAGTAAACAGAGTGTTACTGGAAGTTTAGGAGTAAAGCCCCTTCAGTAACATAGAAAACTAGTCGGAGACTAGTAATCTGGGGGTTACTGGTAGTTTAGGATAGACAATAGCGTAGGTGCTTTGTTGGACTGATTACCGAGTTCCACTAGTCATTGCCAAACGATGCAACCGCTCTTGGCAGTCGCATGGTTCGGCTGTGGTAGGGTTCCCTGAGTTTAGTGAGGGAGTCGTGATTAACCCGAGTAGATAAACATAAATAGCGATCCTGACTAAGTGGTAAAAAGGGGTGCTTTGAGGTGTACGTAACCTCTTGTTTCAAGATAAGGTCCCAAAATAATGGTTTAAACAAACGAAACACCAAGAAGACCCTCAGAAAAACCCCTTGAATCGGGTACGAAATTTATGAGTAAATCACTAGTCGGGTAGTCCCGTCGCCTTTCTTCGTGGACTTGATGGAGCTCCAAGGGCCCTCTGAAGGGCTTGACATGCAAAGTAGAATGCTTGCTCTTCGGGTGGTACAGGCATTGCCCGTGGAGGACTTCCTCGAGTCTTTTCTTTGAACTGGGGGTCTCTTTCCTGTGGCTGGATGGTTCCACGGCTTCTGGCTTGCGCTTCCCAGTAGTCCCCAAGTACTCGAGAAGGTGTTGATGGCGGGTGGTGCTGTAGGCTTCCACTTCTTCGCGCTCCTGCCACCTGGCAATGATGATGTTGCGGGCGTCCCGGCCAGCATTGATGATGGCTCGAAGGTCACCCGTGGAGAAGTCATGGAGGTTACGGTTTCCCTGCTGGTTCATCTTGACGGTGTGGTGCCTGCGTTGGGCGAGCTTCGCATTGATGAGCCTACGGCGTTCCTTCTTGATCTTATTTGTGTCGTCCACCTTGATGTTGGATGAGGATTCCCTACCCATTGTTTCTTCCACGTCATCGTCGAGTGGATCAAGGAGGTAATCGTCATAGTCGTCTAACTGGACCCGTTCTAGGCCTTCACAATCCTCGTCAACGTGGATCATGAGTACTTCTCGATTTTGGGCGAAGCGTTTGGCGCGCCGCACCACTTGGCCCTCGTCTTCGTCGTTAGATGGGGGGAGGGGTCTGCCCTCTTGAAAGGGGAGTTCCCCGGGTGTGGCAAAGAATCGTGGTGGACTTGATTTGAGGGACCTGGAGGGTTTCTTGCCCTTCTGCTGCCCAAACCTGCCCGACCAATCTGATCCCCTTACCAGACCCGAGGTCACATGAGTAGTTGGATCCGAGTGGTTATCGGAAACCATAGCCCCCTGACGAGCAGTGGCTTTTCCTTCTCTGAGTGGTGGAGGTTGATCAAGATCCTCTTCCAAGGCGGAGAGGGTCCTGGGTTGAACCGTCCCAACCCGATCTTTATCGGTGAGTGGGTTGTCGATGGAACCAACTAGTCGGTGTTGATTCCGACTAGTTGTTGACCGGGCGAAGCTAGTCGCCGAGTAGTTTGCGGCTCAGTCCCGAATAGTTTCTAGTCGAGATGAGTTGTCGAAGATGTCGTTGGCGTTGCTGATTTTTCGGGGCAGTCGTGACAGCAGCGCGAGTTGAGTAGTCGAGGTTGTTGCGGCAGCGCATTGATGTTGAGCAGAGTAATCAAAAATTTTCGGCTCCCTGGGGTCGATTCGCCGAAAGGTGGGTTGTTCCACAAGGTGGGAGTCGGATTCGAGTACCTCAGAGGGCTCTAGACCCTTCTAGTACCGGAAACAACCTTGCGGCATGGATGTTATAGTTAAACCCGGATGACTACCCGAAAACGACTCGGAGTAGTCATCGGGTTGCAAGTGGATAACGAGAACTGGGACCTCCCGACAAGCGGTGGCTCCCCCGTCCTCGAGTCCTCCTCGATCTGGAATTGTAGTTGACGGCTACTCTTTAATTGAATCTGAATCGTAGTCGAGAACGGGGGGCCCCTGACGCGCGGTGGCTCCCTCGTCCCGGATCTTGGACAGGCAATCCAAGTCCTCCGAGTCAAGGAGGGACTTGGATCGCGACGCTTCTTCAGATCGGTTTGGATCCGATCCGAGTTCTGGTGTAGCACGACTTGGAGTCGCGTTGAAAACGGACGTGATTTCGATCTGCGTGGGCAAATCGGGGAGCAGCAACTCGTCGAGATCGTCGATGAAGGAGTCGGGGTTGCTGCGTTGAGTTGCTGAAGAGGCCTCCGGCTTCCTGGAGCCGATTAGGTGGCTGTTGAAGCCACCCAAACCATTGGCGACGCAGATACAGGAGCCGAAGATGAAGGTTGTGCCCTCGTCGAGCACGTTGCTAGTGAAGCTGAGAGATGCCATCGAGTTCTCCAGAGGATGCTCGATAAACTCCCCTACCTGGCGCGCAAGCTGTCGGTGTTTTACCGCCACGCCCACCGAGGGATACCCCCGAGGTGGTGAGTTTGTAGGTAGGGTGTCGCCGAGATCTGGAACTCGAAGGTGCAAAGGTACGCAAGGTTTTAGACAGGTTCGGTCCGCGAGAGCATAATACCATACGTCCTGTATGGTTTGAATTGCCTTTGATGATGATTGGGAGATCTCCTAGGTGGTTCCCTAGAGGATCCCGTGGGTTCTCCCCTGGAGGGGGTCCTATCCGCCCTTATATAGTCTGGGGGGACAGATTTACATGAAAGTTCTAGTCGGATACAAGCCTTAGAGTCCTACCCCGAGTGGTTTTGTGGTAGTTCCCTACTGTATCCGACTAGTTTGACTACTGCAGGAGCAGTTCTAATAGGCTACGAGTAGTTTACACAGATGTAGAGCGTGGGTCATGTCCCATCCCTTATCCTAGGAAAAATATACCACGTGTACAGTTCCGTATACCCGGGGCTGACACTCCCGGGGATAGCCTTGATATGCTTAATTACCCTCGGCCATTAGACAAGACCTGGTACTTAAATCTGCATAACCGTCGGCCACTTACATACGACTCTCAGCATCGGTTGGAATTCTAGTTGTGTGTGAATGCAAATTTCAATATTCATTAAATACCATTTGTGCTCATACTGTTCTTCGAAGAAGCACAGCGTTTTTATTTTGTGAAAGTATTTATGACCAAATCCCTGACGAGTTGTCAGTTGCTCAGCGCATGATCTGGTCTCCAGTACCATCCTGCCAGCCATTCTCTGTGTTGTTTGAAGATGAACCGGTTACCCTTTTGCGAACAGAGGACTAACAGAATCTCCTACCAGAGCAAAAAAGAAAAGCAATTTACACGAGTATATATGCAAGGACTTCCAAACTATTAGATTCCAAGAACAAAGACGTAGTAGCAGCTTATACAAGCAAGCTCGTGTGAAAGGAGAGGCCGCTGCCACCCCCCTTGTCAACCTCGGATGTCGAAGGGAGCAGAATTATTGGCGAGCTCTGCTCAGCAATATGCCCTCATGAAATGGTACAAAATAAAGTGGTTGCTCGCCTCGCATCCTATCATACCGTTCGGTCATGTACCCACACACATGGTCAGCAGTCGCCCATACGGCAGGCGTGCACGCTTCGCTTATCCCCAGGCATCTCGCCATGTCGACGTCACCAGTCGACCTCGGCGCCCTGCATCCAAACTCACCGGATAGGCGGATACACAACGTGCTGAATTGCTTAGTGTCGTTAAGTTTGAACGCAGCTCGTACGAACAAATTAGTGTTTTGACTAGTACCGTGGCGTAGCACATGCTCTAGCTGTTTCTTCAGTTTTATAAGAAGCTCCTTTTTTAATCTCCACGGGAAACAAGAAACACATTTTTGCTCAGAAGGCTACAAAAAATGATCAAGTCACGAATGACGTTCGCAACACATCATGTTTTTGGTTCATTTTCTCTTTCTTACCTTTTCTTTTTGTCTGTTCACGCCACAGTCAGCGCATTACATGCGCCCTGATGGAACAGCGTCGCGTTACTGTGGTCACTGCACTAATCATGCAAAAGCGTCCTAAAATCAAGGTACCATGAGGAAACTGTGAATGAGAAAGGCTCGGGTGGCTACCACAGCTCGGCGTGTATGCTTCCCACGTAGTTCAGTAACGAGGAATAACATGTTTAATCTTGTCTTAACTTTTCTACTTTTAGCTGAAAGTTGAGGGAAAACGGTTTACACCCTCGAACTATTGCAGAAGTCCGATTTTCAACCTTCAACTACAAAATCGGGTAACATAGGCCATCCAACTATCAAAACCTTGCAAATTTGGTCCTTTAGTTAGTTTCATAGGTGGTTTTTCATTTTATGAAAATTAAAAATATATAATTTAAAACTAAAAAATTCATAAGTAATTTATTTTAAATAAAAAATATGAAATAGGTATCAAAAATTTTCTAATGTAACCTATCTATTGACACTCTACTCGTCAGTTATTCGGATCCAATTTAATTATGTTCGTAGTATTTGGTACCTATTATTTTTGAATAAATAAATTTTAGAGCAATAATAGATAAGTAACATTTTTAGAAAAATTTTGATACTAGTTTCATATTTTTGATGATTTAAAATGGATTAGTTTTTAGTTTTTAGATCTAATTAGAATTTTTTAATTTTTTAAAAAATATAAAACCACCTTTGAAACACCCTAAAGGACCAAATTTGCACGGTTTCGATAGTTGGATGGCCTATGTTACCTGATTTTGTAGTTGAAAGTTGAAAATCAAATTTTTGCGATAGTTCGAGGGTGTAAACCGGATTTTTCCCAAAGTAGAGCAGTACTCTCTCTAGTCATAAATAAGTGACATTGTAGAGTTGTCTTCAATCCACGTACAATGTCAGATTTTGATTACTAGTTACTTTTCATGTGTTGAATTTGTATATTTGAAAATGGCACGAGTAGATTTTCTTAGACGTGTTTCAAAGAATTATGCAGTATTTATGTTTTACAATATTTTTTTAACAAAAATTAGAAGTCCACGCTTTAATTAGAAATCGTGTTAATATCCGAAACTCCACTTATATCTAATACCTTTTTTTTAATATAATGACTATACAATCATTTTTATCTCATGAAAAATTGGAGACAGTACCCACCTTTGACATAGAATGAGCCAAACATCCTTACCAGCCAGAGCAAAAATTTAGGATCTCTCTGAGCCACATGGAAGCTTTTGTTTCTGCCCTGCAATTATTATAATTTGAATAAGCCTCAAGGCATTTGAGACGACTGACGAGGGAAACGGTGTCCCTCTTCGTGGGTGATTTCAAAAGTTTTCTTTGAAATTTCGATGTTGCAAAAAGGCTCTAAGCCTATTTTCCTGCTCGGAAGCCGATAGATGGGCATCCCTGTTCATGGGGATGCGGTTCATGGTCTGTGCGGGGCCTAAGAGGCAGTGAGTGGGCAGCACTTCCTAAAGTGAGTACTTAGGATTTGGATTTCTGCTGTGGTAACTAAGAGAATGTTTGGATCCAAGTGCTAATGCTCTAAAGTACTAAAGTTTAGTACTAGTCCATCCAAATAGGAGCGCTAATGGGTTGGACTAAACTTTATTCAAGATTCAGAAACTTTAGCAAATGTATGAGTGCTAATAGATACTAAAGTTTAGCACTCAACTTTAGCGTGTGATTTGGATACAACGTTGGAGATGCTCCCGATGACTTTTAAAAATTTAGTTCAAACTTGCACTAGCTCCAAAATATTTTGGATTCCAAAACCCTTTTTCAAGCAAGCACTCAGTGAGCCGACCACGTTCACAAACACAACATGTTTGTCTAAATCGCGCAATCAATCACTTCACACAACCCCCAAAAAGATCTCCCAAATCCCCTGAACAAATCCGAAAAGCCAAAAGTTCCCTCATGTCCTAATCGCAAAAGCATTCCCCCATTCCTGGTTGCTGCAATTGCAACTAGCAAACCAGATAACATAGCATGATGTTTGGCCCCTGGATCACCACATCGTTCACAAACCAAAACACCATAGAAGATAACTGATTGGAATTTTGTGATCTTTTTCATCTCTCTCTCTCTCTCTCCTGATTTTTTTAGTAGGACTCTCGCTCCTGATTACCTCAGCCTTTGACTGTCCACGGCAATGCTGGGGCCCCACATCGCCTCATTAAAAAGATCCCAAACACACGCACTCGCACACAGCCACACACCTTCCCCACGCGCCGCCATGGCCGGCTCCATCATCCCGAGCGCAAGCAGCGGGGAGCACGCGGCGGCGTCGCCCACGACCAAGCTCGGCCGGCTCAACGCGGCGGTGGAGCGGTCGTGGGTCGGGCGGCGGTTCCGCCTCGCGGCACGCGGGACCACGTTCACCACGGAGCTGCGCGCCGGCACGACCACGTTCCTCACCATGGCCTACATCCTCGCCGTCAACGCCTCCATCCTGTCCGATTCCGGCGCCACCTGCACCGTCGATGACTGCGACGCGCCGTCCCCAGGTTGCAAATTCCCGCCCGTGGACCCCGGGTACGCCGCCTGCGTGGCGCGCGCCCGGCGGGACCTGATCGTCGCCACCGCGGCGTCGTCCGTGATCGGGTCCTTCATCATGGGCGCCTTCGCGAACCTCCCCTTCGCGCTGGCGCCCGGGATGGGCACAAACGCCTACTTCGCCTACACCGTCGTCGGATTCCACGGCTCCGGCACGCTCCCCTACCGCACGGCGCTCGCCGCGGTGTTCCTCGAGGGCCTCATCTTCCTCTTCATCTCGGTGGTGGGCCTGCGGTCAAAGCTCGCCCAGTTCATCCCCAAACCCGTGCGGATCTCGGCGTCCGCGGGGATCGGGCTGTTCCTGGCCTTCATCGGGCTGCAGAGCAACGAGGGCGTCGGGCTCGTGGGGTTTAGCTCGTCGACGCTGGTGACGCTCGGCGCGTGCCCGGCGTCGCAGCGCGCGTCCGTGGCGCCCGTGGTGACGTTCCCCAATGGCACGGTGGCGCTGATGCCGGGCGGCACCGTCTCCGGGGGCATACTCTGCCTCTCGGGGCGCATGACCTCCCCGACTTTCTGGCTCGCCCTCGTGGGGTTCCTCATCATCGCCTTCTGCCTCATCAAGAACGTCAAGGGCGCCATGATCTACGGTATCCTCTTCGTGACCTTCGTGTCCTGGCCGCGCCACACCGCCGTCACCGCGTTCCCGTACACGCCCGCCGGCGACGACAGCTTCCACTACTTCAAGAAGGTGTTCGACGTGCACCGGATCCGCTCCACGGCCGGCGCGCTCGACTTCCGCGGCATCGGCCACGGCTATTTCTGGGAGGCGCTCTTCACCTTCCTCTACGTCGACATTCTCGACACCACCGGCGGGCTCTACTCCATGGCGCGGTTCGCTGGTTTCGTGGACGACGCCACAGGTGACTTCGAGGGGCAGTACTTTGCCTTCATGTCGGACGCGTCGGCAATCGTCTTCGGCTCGCTCCTCGGCACGTCCCCCGTGACGGCATTCATCGAGTCGTCGACGGGGATCCGGGAGGGCGGCCGGACGGGGCTGACGGCGCTCACGGCGGCGGCCTACTTCACGGCGGCGCTGTTCATCACGCCACTGCTGGCGTCGATCCCGTCCTGGGCCGTCGGGCCGCCGCTGGTGCTGGTGGGCGTGATGATGATGCGCGCGGTGGCTGAGGTGGACTGGAACGACATGCGGCAGGCCGTGCCGGCGTTCCTGACGCTGGCGCTCATGCCGCTCACCTACTCCATCGCCTACGGGCTCATCGGCGGCATCGGGTCGTACATGCTCCTGCACTCGTGGGACTGGGCGTGCGAGGCGGCCGCCAGGCTGGGCTGCCGCCGGAAGGTCGGAGGCGGCGCCGAGAGGAGTAGTGGCGGCGAGGCAGAGCAGGGGAAGGAGACGGAATCAGCATAGCGTTTCTTCCCCTTTCGTGCTTTCCCGCTTTTCCTCTTGGATATATCCCATTTTGTCTCTTTCTCTCCAAATTTCATTTTTTTTCTTTTAATTAGGATTTTAACGTAGGCCATCAGTATCTACTGTACTAGGTAAAGTAGATCAAAATTCTAGTATGTAGAATGCTCGCCTATATAGTTGTGGACATCCAGTGACAGAGGTTGGTGCTTCCCTAGCTCAAATGCAAGGTCTAGACTCTAGAGAGTTTACTAAAAGTTCAGAATACTGGTTCAAAAGGTACTTGGATCTTCTCTAGCCCAGCTTCAATCCTGACCTTATTGATCTACTATACGTGGACAGATTGGTTGCTGAGAAAGCAAGGAAGCGGCACAGTTGCAACTTGAAAGGGAAAACTACATTTTCTCTGCTTGCTTTGTCGCACTTCTTTTCATATTTCAACCGATTTTTTCATTTGTTTTGAGACATTTCCTAGAGAATTTTACTATATGGAATACAAACTACATGTAAAAAGAACATCGTTTTCTCTCAACATAGTACCTCCAAGGCGAATATTCGATTGAAAGGTATTTGTAGACCACACTGAAGACACGGTTGTCACTTGTCAGGCTTGCTGTACGCCTGTACGCTCAGGACTCTGGTAGTTGCAATAGTATTCTCAGGCTTGCTGTACGCTCAGGACTCTCATAGCTGCAATAGTATTGTCAGGCTAGGAATGGATATGGATGTTTGAAAATCCAAATTATCTCTACTCTTATCCGTTAAAAACGTTAATATTCGTATTCGTATCCCATTTTAAGATGGATATTATATGGATGTATCCGAATCTAATTTTCAGTACTTTTCTCTATTCGATTCCATGTCCATATTTCAAATAAATGTAGAATATCTGACCATATATCTATCTGCAAATAAAAAGTAACCTGTGAAACCAACTTAAACTTATCCCTATGACTAATTAATTAATGTTGTGCACCATTCGAACTATTGAAAATCGATCCAGATGACAAATGAATAATAATATTACTAATAATATAAAAAATTAAGTTTAATGAACAGTTAGATGCTTGTGATGGTCTCGGTCAATCTCAAGTTCTAGCGGTCCAACCTCTCAAAGATGATGCGTTCATAGTGGTGATCCGTATGCATATACTGCGTCTATATGTTTAGAAATAAAAGAGTCCTTTGGCACCTAGACACCCCTCGTTGCTTGGAAAGAATTTCACATTGCGAATCCAAAAGCTTGTCAGGCTTGCTGTACGATCGGTACTCAGGTAGCTGCAATAGTAGTATCAGGCTTGCTATACGCCCAGTACGCAGATAGCTGCAATATTATTGTCAGGCCAGGGATCAACGACATGGATATCTGAAAATATGAATTATTTGTATTCATATCCCCTAAAAAGTCAATATGAATGTATCCAGATCCTATTTTAATATTTTTCTCTATCTAATTCTATATCCGCGTTCGAAATAATTTTGGAATATCTGACCATATATGTATCCACAAGGAGAAAGTAACCGGGTGAACCATCTTAAACTTATCTCTATGACTAATTACTTAACGATGCACACACCATTTACTATTGAAAAGCAATCCATATGAAAAATGACTGATCATGTTAAATTTAGTATTATTAATGATATAACATTTTTAAGTTTCTTTATTTAATGACAAAATTATGATATGTGTTAATTATTAAGTATTTAAATACTTATTGAAATATTTACTTACTTTATACTCATAATTAATTTGATATATTTAATTATAAAAGTTATACATTCATAAGTATGTTAAATTTTATTAGCTATCTTTACGATTTTGATCCTTTACTCCTTACTTGTATAATGATTTTGATATACTATGGAATCATAGCTAGAGCAAATTGATACCAGTGATCACGCTATCTTCCAAATCGAGAAGGTACCCTATTCCGAATTTGAACCATTCATTTTTTTATTCATATCCGGTAATATTCATATTCAAATTCAAATTAAAATATGATAAAATATTCTATCCGGGACTTCACCACTTTCTAGAGTACTGTTCTAGATTCTAAACATTCTGCTTCTCGTTAGGAGATTTTCACCTAATGTTACTGGAAGTCATACATGTTATTGTTGGAATATATGGGCTTGGCCCAATTATTCAGTATTTCAATAAAAATAATTAAATTCCACTAATAAATGCTAGGGAGTTAATAGTGGTTAATACCACATTGATTGATGAGGAGAATTCCAATCAACTTAAAGGGTGGACTGCCCTATGTGAAGTTGAAAAAGGCAATTGGCGAGCCACGTGCGCTCTCGCTAGCCGCGCTGTGCCGTGGGCGGGACAACGCGACGCAATGTGCTAAGATGGAGATGGAGATGGAGATGGGTTTTGCTATTAAATGCAATTATTCTGAGATATAAAACCATGGGACACTCATCAAACCCATTAGAGCGGCTAGGTTCTTTGAACCTAAGCACCTCCACGCGACTATATAAGAGGTGTCTCTCCCTTGGTCATCTTACACCTCAACACTCTAGGTACTCCTACTTAGGAGACCTCTCCCTCTCTCCCTCTGTTCTCTACCACTAGTTTTGCATCTCCATCGCTAGCATTGTGCGCATAGCCTTGGCGAGAACAGGCCTCCGAAACCCTTCACGCTGAAGGTCCTGCACAGGATAGCGGGCAATCAGGTGTTTGGGGAGCATCTTCACACGACTTCTCACTTACTCCCTGAACAACTACATCATCTCACTACTAGAAAACGGCCTATCGGTCCCAGCCAAAAGTACCAGCTGTTGTTGCAGCCGGTATAGTACCGGCTGGTACGGCGAATGGTCCAGAGAGGACCTTTGGCACTGGATCATGGCATGATCCAGTGCTCATGGTGCGGACATTAGCACCGGGTCATGCCATGGCCCGGTGCTAATAGTTCCATGGGCATTAGTGCCGGGTCGTGGCACTACCTGGTGGTAATGAACAACCATTAGCACCGGGTCGTGGTACGACCCGGTCCTAATGCCTCCGCTTATAAATACCAGACCCCCTCCCCCTCCTCGAGCTGCCATAAACTTAGCACTGTTCATGACTGTGGCAGAACCAACTGAATTAATCCGGCTCAAGTGCGCTAACCATCACCATGAGGGCAATCAGGGCTAACTCGCACTTCAAACGGAGTAATCCATAGGTCTGTCGGGTAACCTCCCGATACAACCACGGGTTTGCCGATCGAAACCACACATACAAGGTACTCACACGAAGGTGAGCCCAGAGAATACAACATTCCACAAATTTTACATCACAGAGTTCAACATAAATTTATTATTACAGACCAAGTTCGAGTTCGTAAAACAGAGTACTTCCAAGTTTAAAAGTAAACGAGTTCTCCAGAGTTCATTGCAGCAGAAAAACAACGATAAACTACTCGACGATACATGATGTCTCGATGAAGCCCATACGAGACATCACTCAGCATTATCATCATTGGCCGGGGACGCATCCCATTCCACCGACCAACCAGGAGGGAGAGTACACGGCCAAGTCAAACTAGCAACCATGTCCTCAAAAGTATCACCTGAAAACAAGCCACAAGCAAGGCTGAGTATACTAATACTCAGCAAGGCTTACCCGACTAGTGGAATATACTTAGCCGACTCCTAGACATGCAAGACTTTTAGCTTGAGGGGTTTGTTTTGCCGAAAAGCATATACAAGTAGGTCCTTACTTTCAAATTTTAGCTCCAAGTTCTAGTTTACTTAACCATTCTAGGTAAGCAACTATCCAATATCATGCATGGTGAAAGAATTAATTTTCATCCAACAAGATTAATCATCATCATTGTTCCATTTCTTACTCTATGTGGTAAAAGGGTCAAGGAGTCTCAATACCGCGAGAAACGGATGATTCGAATCGAATTTCTTAGCCTTGCAAGGCAGACCTAAACACACGTCACGTGGTTACTCCCAGAGTCACATGTGCAACCTTTCCCCTTTCTTCCCGGGTTGTGGATCAGGGCCACCATCCGAGACTACAGAGCCCGGCTCTGCACCCACCATGTGCGCGCATGGAACCGAAGTTGGGAGGGTGAGGTGATGTCCACTTGCCGGTCCGATTAGGTACTTAAGCTCACCGATTACCATATTCTCGGCATGTGGTTAGTACGTTCAAACACTTAACCACCACTACCACACACTGCGGCCTTAGCATTTTTCACTAAACAGACAGGGCCTCAATCACCAACATGAACATCGCACCATAGCCCCATCCGTCGATCTTATGATTGCAGCATGTAGTAAACATTTAGCTCCTATATTCTCGCGAGTGACAGGAAATCACTCGACTTTTACCGGGTCCTATTAGCATAACACTCTATCGAAACTTACATCTAGTGTTCAGAGCATGGGTACCTAGGATCATGCAACTAAGTTTTCATTCAACTCCAATAAACTTAATGCACAGGTAAAATAGAGTAATAAGTTGCATAATTTAGAAAAATAGGGTTCATGCTCCGGGGCTTGCCTTCTTGAGCAAAGCTAGCCTTGGGCTCTTCCGAACTTTGGTTCGGGTCTTCGAAAACATCAGTTAGATTCACTTGAGCTTCACGCTGCTCACTCTCGGACTCGAGCACCAGTTCGTACGTTCCGTCAGCGAGAGTAGTCGATTCTATATGAATGCACAAGTATGAGTTTTAGTGATGGTACGTGACATTTATTTTCTTCACGATAAAGTTGCAGTCCACAAAAATATAGATTTGTTATAAAGTTACTTATTTAAGATTTCTTGGGCAATCGTTAATAGAGTACATCTTAAACTACTTAACTTCATTAAATGAGAAGGGGTTGTGTTATATTGGAAACTTAATTTTCTAAGCACAAACATGAATTAAGCACAATTACTGAACTAGGTAAATTCTGGTGATGAAACTTTTATTCAGAGTACCACATGCAGAGGCAAAACCACTGCAAAAATTTCAGGCATTTTTGTGTAGTAGATTAAATATGAAAAATATAATACACAGCCACTACTAGAACCTAGTTATTTTTATACAGAACAAACCATGCAAGTATTGATGCTACAAGTTTTACAGGGTGTTAATATATCCATATATGTGTCACTGTAAATTTTTCAGATTTTATGGTGCATGATACAGAGCATAATAAATAGGACAAGATACACCTATTTTAATAGTGATTAATTTCTACAGGATGTTCTACAGGCTTCATGGCAAACAACAAAGTCTAACAAAAAGTTTAGCTGGAGATGGGTTCTGGTCCTGAACTTTTTACACTAGCCTACACATCAAGAAACCAATCCACTGTCCAAAAATTAGGTTCAGCCTTTGTCTACAACAGTGGGTACAAATAAAGGCTTTTAAACATTCCATTTAATCTAGAGCAAAATATAACAAGAAACTAAAGAAATGCATGTAAGAAAAGTTGTAGAGTTTCTTCTAAAGATTCAAGAACAGTTGAGTTTGCCTTTTGCCGATTTGTCTACGATTTTATATTAATTTTACAATTTCACTATTTTTGAATCTAAAGTCAAAACACTGGTTTGCAGATATGCCCCTGGAAACTTGCGTGTAGACCCTTTTAAAGATTTCAATCAAAGCAATTGGGTCCTTGGCGGCGGCTGGCATGGAGGCCGGCCAAATTCCGGCGAGGGGACTCGTTGGCGGCGAGGGGAAAAGGGTCGGGGAGTACTAGGGAGGCAAGAGCTACCTTATGGGGGCCTTGGTCGGGGTTGGGGATGGCTGGAGGTCAGTCTCCCATGGTGGACGGGGGGCGGCGGGGGTGGTGTGCGGCGGCGGCGGCGCTCGGCGGACGAGAGCCGACGGGGGCGGGTCGGTGAGCTTCACGGCATCGAGGGGAACCCGTTCCGAGGTTTGGCTCGGGCGGAGGAGGGTCGGGGATGGGGCTCCACAGCGGGTGGCGCACGATGGCGGCAATGGTAGTGGGCGGCGGCGTTCTGGTGGTCTGGGCGCGTGAGCAGGGCCCGGGGTGGCCTTTATAGGAGCACAACGGGGAGAGGAGGGAGTGGACGCGCTGGCAAGGCAGGCAGCGGCTCGGGCACGGCACGGTCAGCATGGGCGCGCGGCATTGGCCGTCGTGGCGGTGCGCAGGACGCCGGCGTGGCGTGCGGCTGGAGCGGGCAGGGGGTTGGGCGAGCGGGATTCGGCGTGGGGGAGGAGGAGATCACGCGGCACGCGATTGGGCGAACAGCTGCAGCAGCTGGCGTGCCGGGCGGCGAACGCGGGGACGTGCGGGGCGCGGCGTGTGGTACTGGCCGCCCTGGGCGGCGAGCAGGGGCGCGCTTCGCCGGCGTGCGTGTGGCACACGCGGATTGGGTAGGCTCGCAGCACGGGGGAGGAGCGCGTGCGGCAGGGGCGCGGCCAGCTATTGGCTTGGCATGATGCGTGCTGCAGGCATCGCCGGCGACGTGGCGGCCGGCTAGCCTCTGCTGGGCGGATAGCGAAACAGGGGGGGAGGTGAAGGAGGGAATGAACTGCGGGAATTTTGAAGAAATTTAGGGGTCTGGCCGTAAAAGTGATATTTCCTCACATTTCTGTGTTGCAACTCCAAATTCTCTCAAGACGAAAGTTGTTCAAAATGAAAAGTTACACAAGTTTCATTTCAGGCCAAAGTTCATGCGAGTTATAGTTCAGAAGTTATTTTAAAAACTCAAAAAGCTTGATTCGGATGGCGCGTCATTTGATGGGCAAAACTTTGTATTCTTTCCTAGGCTTCAACTAGACTTTTGTTTATCATGTCATTGATGATGTGCCTATTCAATTTTGTAGCCATATTTGCATTGATGCAAAAGTTATTTAATTTGTTTGATTAAAGTACATGTACTTATGCACACATACACATACTTTCAAAATAAAGCAAAAACAATTTATCAAACATTCTTTTAAACTTTTCCTCAGTTACTTATGCATATTGTTGTGCTAATGAAACTAATTTAGCAATTTAAACACCTGAGGTGTCACAATGACAGCCGAGTGAGGGGAGGGGAGGTGGAATTTTGCAATTTTTTTCTAAAAAGATTAGCAATTTTCTCCATGAGCTAGCAATTAATTTTCCTAGATGCATTTAACTAGATTTAGTTTATAATTGTTATATATTTGATAATTAATTTTTATAGTTTAGTGTCCAAGTGATTTAGTTTATTATTGATATAATAATTATTATACATGTGATAATTAATTTGTTAGATGTGGTTACGAAGTGATTTAGATGTAGCTAGCAATTTATTTAGTTTATTACTCTGATACTAATTGTTATACATGTTATAATTAATTTATTTAGATGGTTTTTTAGTGTATTGAATTTTAGGTTGTAATTACGTATTCTGAAATAAATTATTTTGACACTCTAATAATGTATATATGGTATGTTTGTGAAAAAATTTCCGTGTTCCTTCCAATATAGCCTTGGGAACCTTAAAATCTTTCAGGCTTACTAAAACCCTCGAGAAGTAAAGATTCGGTCAACAATGGTTGTAGCACATGTCAGACTCGGGGTCACGGGACTGCGCACATAGCATACAATATTCTAGGATATGGGATGTGGCACGTCCCATACCTTATGTCTATTGTAAAGTACTCGGATACGAGTAGGACTAGTCGGTACAGAAGGAAACTATCTAAGTAGTACTCGGGTAGGACTCCTAAGCTAGTATCGGTCTAGTATTCCATGTAAACCTGTCCCCCAAGAGTATATAAGGGCAGGCAACGACCCCTCCAAAGACTAGACACCGATCTACATCTAAGGCAATACAAACCACCAAACAAGACGTAGGGTATTACGCACATTGCGGCCCGAACCTATCTAATCCTTATGTTGCTTGCACCTTCGAGTTCTTGATCTCGGCAACACCCTACCTACAACCTACCACCTTGGGGGTATCCCTCAGTGGGCTTGGTGGTAAAACACCGATAGCTGGCGTGCTAGATAGGGGTGTTCATCGAAGATCCCCTGGCGAGCTTGATGGCATCGTTCAACCTCACCGTCCCACTAGAAGAAGGCACGACTTTCGTCTTCAACTTCTGGGTCTACATTGCCAATGGCTCTGGTTGCTTCGACAGCCACCTCGCCAACCCCTGGGAGCCGGAGGCCTCAACGCCAACATCCAGCCACGACATTGTCGAACTCGCCGACAATCTCGGCGAAATCCAAATTTCCAATCTTACCGTAAATCGTGAGAGCGAGTCCAGGACCAACTCGGTTCCTACTCGTGATGGGTCCAAACTCGAGTCTCTGTTCGGACTTCACATCACAGCCACTATTTCGGGAGGCGCTACAGTCCTAGTCCCTATCCACATTAGAAAAGGACTTGGATGATCTATTTCAACTTGGACTCCGACCACAGCTCGCGCCGCAACATCGACATGCCGCTGCTACTTGGACTTCGCGAGGACGCTCGGCGGCCCGCCGCCGACTACTTCGACTACTCGCCTCGACTAGAAAACTTGTCAGGAGCAGGCTTCACACTGTCAATAACTAGTCGAAACAAGTTCTAACTAGTCGGCTTCCTCAACAAACCGTCATGGCTCCATCAACAACCGCCACGGCTTCGTCAACAATCGTCCATGAATCAAGCTAAGTGAATTATACCTTCCCCGACTTGTTTTCCACAAGATCGTCTACTTATCTGTGTACGTCTCTTGATGGGCATGTCACCCTCCAGGGCTACACTTCGCCGCCTACTTTTTACGCAACGCGCATTCTCTTTGTCGCATCCCGACTACTTATTTCTGCTCGTTGTCGTCTCTTTTTGGTCGCTAATCTGCTCGGATAGTATTCTGCCTGAATCCATGACGCCTCAAGTCTTCGGTCTTGACCTAAGCGACTCATACACGGTATGAGCGAAGGCTAGAACGGGGACCAGGTGACTAATCGTAAAAGGTGGGCTACTCAGGTGATTTAAATGGCCTAAAACAAGAGCTCAACACGGCAACTTCTTTTTTACACCAAATAAATTTTGGTATTTTTGCATTATTACCGAATAATTTTTGGTATCTTCGCATTATGCTACATAATGTGTGCATTGTCTTTTTTTTCAGATTGAGCTTCGGCGACAACTCTCTAGGTCGCACGGCGTGCCATCACAGCTCCCCCAGCTCCTAGGCTCGGGGGGCTACTGTGACACCCTGGGTGTCTAAAAGGCTAAACAAAGGTCCATAACATGAAATAAGGCACAAAAGAGCAAGAAAAGTATAAAACAACCCATCAAAATCTACCTTTCAAGCAAATGAATATGTGTGTATATATATATGCATATACATATGAACTGTTGGAAACAAACCCTTATAACTTTCAAAGTTGATCACAAATGACCCTAAAAATTTAATGGCACATCTGTCATAACCAGAGCAACAAAAGTCTAGTTGAACTCAAGGGCTAGAAATGCAAAAATTCACATGAAATGATATGTCATTTAAATATTAGTTCTTGGAAATTCAAAATAACTTTTATTACATTGCTCAAATGAACAAAGTCATGAAAGAGGAAATGTACATCTTGAAAAGTTGAGCAAAAATGGTATTTGTATGTTTTTGATTGCCCTTGGCGAGAATGAGTTTTAGCTTCCTTTTCACCCAGATCACTGTTGTTTTTGCTTTTTTCGCTTAAGTCCCTCACCTTCTCCCTCCTCTCTCCTCCTTAGCCCCCTGCCTCCCTATCGCACGACCACGGCGCCACCTTGCCACCGGCGCCACTTGGCCCTAGCCTGACCGCTCGATCCCCGAATCCTCCCCTCCCCAGTTCGCACTGGCCACGCGGCAGACTGCCCCAATCGCGTGCCACTAGGACCGCCAGCCGATCAAGCCGCTGCCGCGCGTCCCCTCCACCTAACCGACCCTTCCCTTCGCCCTTAAGGCAGCGCCATCAAATGACACGCACCCTTCCTGCATGCACACCCGAACAGCCCGCCATTGTCGCCGGCAAGCTCGAGTTCATCATGGAGCTCCCACCCCCGACCTCCCTCTGCCCAAATTGACCCTCCAGCGAGCTTCCCCACCTCCCACAGGAGCTTCCAAGCCCGGCCACGCCACCCCTCCCTCGCCGGACCACCACCGCCCACCGCCTGCATCTCGCTGGAGCTCCTGCTCATAGCCGGCAGCACAACTCCGGCTGCCCCAGCCCCAACCAAGCATACCCACAGGTTCCCCTCGACCTCCTCGTGCTCCCCCACCCCTTTCCCCTCGCAGGATTTTGGCCAGAAACAGCCCAGCCCCGCCTAGGGACTACATTGCAAGTGCCCAGTTCTTGTTAGGGTCCCTTCTGCTAGATTCAAGGACCTATCTGCGAGAACCCGAGTACTTTTTGTTTTCAAAAGGCTGTCACTTGTAAAATCAATATAAAATCATAGAAAAATCAGAAAAATACCAACTAAAACTTTTTGTGACCCCTTGATGAATCTGACTACTTTCGCATAGATGGATGACTAGTTACAAACTAAAATTTGATCTAAAATTAATCTTGTTTTAAATAGCCCATAAATGTATCTCTTGATATCGGAAAGTATTGTGAATGATTTTTAGATTGTAAGCTAGTCTCTTGTTAAGACTTGTGTAAAATTTTCAAGGCCAAAACATGTCTCTACGAGTAGTTTTTGTGTGATCTTGTTTGATGTGCTATTTTTCTAGAGTTATTGTTCATGCTGTTCTACTAATATTTTAGCGTTGAAACTTTTGCAGTAGCGTAACCTTGATGCATAAAAGCTATGAACAAAGTTTGGAACCTTTTACTTCTGTCTAACTTGCCCATATGTTTTTAGTTAAGAAAAACTACATTAAATCAAAGTAACTAGTTCTGTTACTTAGAAAAATAAAAAATTTTAACCAGAGACTGTCTTTTAGTAGATTATCATGTTGGAAAAGTTTGAGACATAGAAACTTTGTGGAACTACCTATAGAAATAAATCTTGTTTAATGTAGATGTATTTTGACTTATTTTCTATGCCCTGTATCTTGCACAATAAAATTTGAAAAATTTATATTAGACTCATCATAAGTTTACGATTACTCAGTAAAATGTTGAGCACTAGGTCTTGCATGGTTTGTTCTGTATAAATAGATCTTGATTCTACCAGTAGCTATTTAATGTATTTTTCATGATTAATTTCCTGAATGAAAATGGCTGGAAATTTTACAGTGAGTTTGTACTGATGTAATGTGCTGTACATAAAAATCTCAACCCCAAAAACTACCTCTACGAGTAGTTTTGTCTAAACCATTCTTACTGTTTAAAAATGACCGTACGACAAGACAAAACCACTCACTCACTTAATGAAGTTAGTTAATCCAGATAAGTACTCGATAAATGACTGCCCAAGGGCAAGAAAATGAAGTACTCGATAAATGACTACCCAAGGATAAGAAAATGAAGTACTCGACTACTTAACTTGAGTTTTGACTACTTTATATTGAAATAGTTGTTTATCTGGTACCATTAAAACCACTCATACATGTGCATTCATATAGAATCGACTACTCTAGCCGGTGCCCGAGTCCAAGAGTGAGAAGCGTGAAGCTCAAGTTAATCTAACTGAAGGCAAGCCCCGGAGCAAAACCCATATTTCAAAGTTATTCAATATTGTTATATTATGTATTTGTGCATTAAGTTTTAGGAGTTGAATGAAACCTTAGATACATGATCCTAGGTGCCCATGCTATGCATACTAGTTGAAAGGTACGATAGTTATCATGCTAATAGGTTCGGTAAAAGTCGAGTGATTGCTTGTCACTCGCGAGAAATAGGAGTTGCTTGTTTACTTTATGTTGGAACCATAAGGTCGATGGGCGGGGCGGTGTTACATTCATGTTCATGTTGAGGCTGTGTCCATTTAGCAAAAATGCTAAGGTCGCGGTGTGTGGAAGTGGTGGTTAAATTTTTGAACGTACTAACCACATGCCGAGAATATGGTAATCGGTAAGCTTAAGTACCTAATTGAAACGGTGCGTGGACATACCTCCCACCGTCTTGGCATCGTTCCTATGGGCACATGGTGAGTGCAAGAGCAGCCACGGCCCGGCTTCATTCCACGGTTTGTGGACCTCTATACTCGAGGACGGTGGCCCTGATCCATGAAACGGGAATAAAGGGAAAAGTTGCACATTTTACTCTGTGAGTAACCACGTGACGTGTGTTTAGGTTTCCCTTGCAAGGTTAAGAAATTCGATTCGAATCGTCCGTTTCTCGCGGCCATTGAGACTGCTTAACCCTTTTACCATATAGAGTAAGAAGAGGATGCTCAGTTAATTATTTTTTTCCGCCATGTGTGATTTGAATAGTTGCTTACCTAGAATGGTTAATCAACTAGAACTTGATGCTAAAACTTGAAAGCAAGGTCTCACTCTTAGATGCTTTTTGGCCAAAACTACCCTCAGCCAAAAAGCCTTGCATGTCTAGTGGTCGGCTAAGTATATCCACTAGTCGGGTAAGCCTTGCTGAGTATTAGTATACTCAGCCTTGCTTGTGGCTTTGTTTTCAAGTATTAGTATACTCAGCCTTGCATGTCTAGTGGTCGGCTAAGTATATCCACTAGTCGGGTAAGCCTTGCTGAGTATTAGTATACTCAGCCTAGTATTAGTATACTAGACTGTCGTTTTACTCCATTTTCAGTGCGTGTTCGCTGGGATTACCTCTATGGTCATGGTTAGTGCACTTAAGCTGGATTAATTCGAGCGGTTACGCCACAACAAGGTCGTAATAACTACTCGACGTACCTCCATTAGCTCCCAGGCTCGAGGGCTGGGCGCCAATCACTACTCGACGTGGCTCCTTCGGCTCTGCTGGCTCATAAGCTCGGGGGCTGGATGCTGGAAAACTACTCGGAAGACGACATGTGAAGACTGAAGTCGTAAAGGTAACCCTAGGTTACTGCATGGTTAAATAACCAACGGCGACCTAAGGGTCCTTTAGTATAAGATTTATTTTGAGCGGTAATTTAGGGCTGGTTTGGAACGCTAATTATTTAACTATTTTTTCAGGGATTTTATCCCAAAAGGAGAGGTTTTCAAATTTCTAACCGAATGTCCTATCTTAACCATCAATTCAAGTTCATAAAATATTCTACAATGCAGGCCACGTCCTTTTGGATCCTTTTTCCAAATCTTTGGGATCTGGATTCAAGGCTCGAGAGCTATGGGATCATGTCATCGATGGCTTATTTTTTAAAAATATTTGGAAGATAAAAAAAAGAAGATTCAAGACTAATCTGATCCTCAGCCTGATTCTTCGATTAAACCTAAGGATTGGGAGCTACTCCATATGGAGTGCGATTGTTATCGCACCCCATATCAAAGTAGATTTAAAAACTACTCGGGGCATGAGCACCTCGCAGCCTCGAGGTAGCCAAGGAAGTACTCGGAGGACGCCTTTAAGACGGAGTTTCATAAGAAACCGAAGATGACTTCAGAAGTACTCGGAAGCCTGCAGTACTCGGCTACGAAGAGCTTGGGGGCTTGTCAGACCTGGGGCCATGGGACTGCGCACATGGCATAGAATATTCTAGGATAAGGGATCGGGCATGTCCCATACCTTATGTCTATTGTAAAGTACTCGGATACGAGTAGGACTAGTCGGTACAGAAGGAAACTACCTGAGTGGTACACAGGTAGGATTCTATGTAACCCTGTCCCCCTAGAGTATATAAGGGCGGGTAGGAACCCCTTCCAAAGACAAGACACCAATCTACATCTAAGGCAATACAAACCACCATACAAGAGATAGGGTATTACGCACATTGCGGCCCCAACCTGTCTAAACCTTGTGCTACTTGCACCTCCACGTTCCTGATCTCGGCAACACCCTACCTACAATCTACCACCTCGGGGGTATCCCTCGGTGGGCTTGGCGGTAAAACATCGACAACACATCTAGAAACAGAAGAACCTCTCCTGGACCCTTATTAGAAAGACAAAAGACACCAAATCAGTGAACTAGGCATGGACACAATTTTTGTTAAGACCCGACTTTATAAATGTCGTTATAATTTGTATCCTTCTAAAGATTTTGTTCATGGCTCCTTCACTAATTTGGTGTCCTCTGTTCTATCAAAGAAGGGTCCAGGGGAGGCTCTCCAATTTCTGGATGTGCTGCAGCCAGTGTTGATGGAATCTTTATTTGGTTTTAGTTTGAGCCTGAAAGATTTTAATATTCCCAAGGCTATATTGGAAGAAACGCAGACTTTTCTTTAGAAACAACCAGTCATCTCTGAAATTCTATATGTACAGATGCAGTTTGAAAAAAAACTGTAGAGTGTCAAAATAATTTTATTGACTTGTGTATTCAATTATCAGTTAATGAGTAATAAATGTTTAATTTGTAGAAATGGCTGTGCAGTATGATGCATTAGAGCTTCGTGTGTCCACTTGGCTGTCGGTACGCAATCATTTGAAGTGCACTGGACATTCTCTTGAGTTCCACACTGAAGAGCGTCTTGGACTTGTTAGCGGTCGTATTCATCGTTGGATTAAGAAAGCATTTGATTGCCTCGCACTATGTAATGCAAGGTGCAAGTTTGAGCATGAATTTGATGTTGAGTTGCATGGTACGAATGATGATCGTGAGTTGATGGCTCAACGTAATGCAAGGCGCAAAGCGTCGGGGATGGTAGAAATCGATTCGGTGTCGAGAGTTTGTGAGGCAGTTCACGAGGCATCGGTCAATAGGTCTAGTGAGTAGTTTCTATTAGTATGAAGCTTATTCGGTATTTTAGACCTTTTAATTAATCATGTTGTGTAATGAATAATTTAGACCTTTTAATTAATCATTGTGTGTGATGGATATTTGAACCTTTTAATTAATTCCTATTGTGTGATGGATATTAAGGCCCTTTTAATTATCCATTTTAACATAAGCAATTAGTAGATTTACTCTTTATATTTTCAGATGAGTCAGCGATGGATGTACAACGCCGACCGACGTTCAATGGAGTTTATTGTTGGTGTTTCTTCGCATCATCACCAGGATTGTTAGTCCTTTGCAACGACCCCAGAAATGCCTATGGTATTTCTTACATCATAGATAAATCCACAAACACACGGAATACCGTTGTAGCATTTTACCCGTGAGTAATCTCGGGTGTCGTATTTATATTCCCGTAGGGAAGGCAGTGGTTATAGAATAGGTAAGTTGATGATGAATTCTTGGTTGAATATTTAATTGCATAAACAGGGATAAGATAATATATGGATAATAAGGTAGTGTGACACACAAGTTAGTCATGCTCAAACTCAAGAAAAGGCTTAAGCAGGGAGAAAGGAGGAAGAAAGCTACTCGGGACTTATGTACTTCTATCTAGATATATAGATTATACTATGTATTCATAATACTATGTATTCATACACATACACATGATTATCCTCAGTTCCAGGCTTCCAGGCACTACCCGGAGAACTGCACATGACTGCCAGAGGAGCCGCCATCCAACTCGGCTACTTTATGGACCTCCTACATCCACTATCCGAATGGGAAGGGTTATGCTGGACTGACAGGGTTGTCACCACCTGCCACCTACCTCATCTAACCATGAGATAGGACCGCATCCGGCAACACTGATTAACCCAGACACCACGTCTACATTAATGAGCGATACTCTAGTATCCCGCACGGAGCCCCCACCCTTCGGATGGACAGATATCATACTAGAGCAAATATAAGAATATCGGAACCGTTGCCGTGGCACTAGATTTACTCTTCTAATCATGCAAGGGATAAGGTACAAGTATAAACTAATCATGAAGCATATGTCTGACACCACAGAATATAAGTCATGCGAATATATAAATCTAGAAGATAACTCTATTAAAGATATCCGAGAATTACAAGGGAGAGGAAGATCTAAACCCATACCGAATACTCCTAGGAAATCTCGGGAACCCGAAGAAGAGCTACTTCGGCCTAAACTCCACTGGCCTATGGACTAAGCAAGAGAGAAACTTGAGAGAGAACAACTTGAGTTGTGTCTTCATTTGGAGCCCCTCCTCTCATATTTATAGGCTTGTCCAGGGGTGCCTCGGCGGCAAATTAGAGTGTATCACTTGGAACCGACTTTGAGGAGGAAGGAGGAGCTGCCACGTGCAAGAGGTAAGTCGGTGGAGCTGGTCCGGGTTCGGCCAAATTGGCCTGGCCACCAACCGAGCTCAGCCTTCTCTGAGTGGCTGGCAGGTGGTCCTAAGTTGGTTGCATGCTCTGGTGGGCGCTTTGATCCATGTGAGGCTGAACGGTGCTTCTGATTGGTCGATGGTTTTTGCCTTGGATTCAGGGGTTTGTTTTCCCTACATTTCTGCTCACATTCTTGCATAGCACTAATTTCCAAGGGACATGTGGAATTGGCATTATTCTAGGTAAATATGTGTGGCAGTACCGCCCAATTTATTCTGGCTTAAGAGCGCCTGATCACCTTTATACAAAGATAATCCAGCCAACGCTCTTAAAACGGAACAAATCCGGTAGTCCGTCGAGTTTCACCCGATTCAACCACTATAGGGCCATATCTCAGACATGCATACATGATCATTTGCATAGAAACATCAGATACTACACAAAGATGTTGATTGTAGATCAAAAAAATAAGATGAGGTTTATTACACAATAAGCACAAACCTTAGTGCAAACAAGTTCTATAGAGTTTCAAACGTAGATCCTATGGGCGTGGGGTTTGATTGTTAGACTGGCCTTGTCACAGTAAGTTTTTAAACCATCTAGAGGTATACGGACTCAACATACCCTCTATGCCTTGAAGTCTTGACTTCCGAGCTTGTCCTGTAGCAGTTGAACACACACATACCACAAACACTGAGTACAAAAGGTAGTCTACAAGACTGACCTGACTAACCAATATAAAAGTAGGATTCAAGTGTATGCAAGGCTTGTTGAGTGGACTGGTTTGTTGGTTGAAAACATTTTTGGACTTGAACATATACATCTACTATAAAAGGAAACAACAACAGAACTAGAATTGTAACCTACAACATCTACCTCATCAAACAAGCATGTAATAGACTAGGTTCAGCACTCTCAACTTTTATAATCATTGCATCCTGTTATTCTATGATGTTCAGGCTAGATCAAGCGAAATTCATAACCAAGAATTGCGGCGATTCGAATCGATTTACATCCTGCAGGAGATACCGAATCACACGTCACGGACAAGTTTCTAGAAAACCGCACGTGGCAACCTCAATATGGGTTTCAGGCTACAACCCCGCCAACTTCCCACTTCGAGTGGGGTAGGAAACCTGGTTCAAGAATTTAGGTCAACCAAGCTACTGGGCTTACTGGTTCCATATGTCAGCGTGTGACCAGTACGTTCAACACTCGATCCAAGGTTAAAAATACCGTAAGTTCCTTATTTCTTTCTTTCTGGAAGTGAGGACAGAGCCAGAACTCCTTTTCTGCTCTTGCACTCAACGACCCTCCATACCTTCCGCTCGACCGAGCGCATTCAAGAGGAACCTTGTTTAACTAAACTGGTTACGATGATGGTACAGAGGTACAGGTGTAGGCTATGGTTGGCTACTGTTTGACTAATCTTTTTGGGTAGGTGGCAAAGATATCTTTAAGTCAAAGAAGGTATACATGCATCAAATAGGTTGATACGCAACTTCTAGACCTAAGCATTCAAAGCATTCAAATGCAGTATATAAGATAGTAACATAAGTTAGGAAAATTAGTAGGCATAGATGCTCCGGTACTTGCCTGACTTCTTTTCACGAAGTGAAGCTTTGGCTCAGAGTTCTTCTACAAACTTTATCTTGATCAACTTCCTTTCCTTCTCTTCCGTAGCTCCGGGTGATGGCTCGACGAGCTTGACCTAAACGACCTCCACTTCAGGTCCGGCGGCCTGCCCTTTTCTGTACGGCGGCGGGCTGAAGGTAAAAGACGACGGCGAGCTAAGGGTTGCAGCGATGGTTTTGCCTTGGAAACGATTCAGACGGATCGTTGGGATGCCTGAGAAGCTCTGTATGCAAAGAATTGAAGAAAGGAGCAGCGACGATGACGAATTTTAGGCGGGAAAGTGCTGCGGCCGAGGGAGGAAGTGAGGGCGAGAGGATGAGGATGAATGCCCCCTGGTCGATTTTATTTGCATCTGCACCGCCTCCAAATCGGCCACCTCCTGCTTGACTGCCTGCTCGTGGCCTTCCCCATGAATCACACATGGATTCATTGAATTTGGGCACGAATTTGATCTGGCGGTTCGGGGAAAGAAGATAAGAACGAACAAGCACTGTAGATTCTGAACTTTGAACCCTTATTTCTCCAAGTTTCGCTACTGAACATTGAAATCCACCAAAATAGAAGTTGTATAGGGTAAATCCAGCTAAAGTTTTTGTGTTATGAACTTTCCTTGAATCGAGCTCTAACTTATTCAAAAAGAGCTCTGAACATTGCTATTTGTACTGAGTTAAAACTGAATATTTCTGAACCAGAAAGTTGTAGTGCATTTTTCTCCAAATTCTTCCACTAAAATTCACAATATCCAAAAAGCAAAGTTGTAGGTTTGACAATTCTATACAGCTTTTGTTTCAGGCACCCTTGCTTATTGTGCCTCTAATCCTTCTAAAAATTGCTCTCAACAGTAAGGGTTCAGGCTAATCCCAGAGTTTTTCAGTTAACGTACTTAAATCTGTCACCTTTGCATTTAGGCATCTCCAAATTTCATTGCTAAACATCAAAATCTGTGAACACAAAAGTATCCCAGGGAGGCTGTACGCGGGGTATTTGGCCTTCATGCCGGGACACTGGGACCCCTCTATGTACGGGTAAAACTTACGGAGATGCTCCAAGTTCCAGACGTTGGGCACAAGCACTCCGTCATCGCTAGAGAGCCGGAACGATCCGGGCCGGCGTTCTTTCATGACATGGAAGGGTCCCTCCCACATGGGGGAGAGTTTGTTCTTCCCTTCGCGTGATTGGAACCGGTGGAGGACCAGGTCTTGGCGGGTTCGTGGTCGTACGTGGCGCTGATGGTAGCGTCGGAGGGCTTGCTGGCAGCAAGCCGCCCCAACCGCCGCTCTGCACTGTACTTCCTCAAGGTAGAGGACATCATGCCGCCGCAGCTGATCTTGATCTTCCTCATTGTAGGCTCGTACTCGTGGGCTTCCCAACGTTACTTCGGCTAGGAGCACGGCTTCAGCTCCATAGACGACGAAGAATGGTGTCTCTCCTGTTGCGTGGCTCGGGGTGGTTCGGTTCGCCCAAACCACCACCGGAAGCTCATCTATCGAACCTGCACCATGCTTCTTGAGCTCGTTGTACATCCTGGTTTTCAGCCCTTTGAGGATTTCTGCTTTGGCTCTCTCGGTTTGCCCGTTGCTGCGTGGGTGTGCCTCCGAAGCAAAGCGTAGCTTGATGCCCATGTCCTCGCAGTAATCCCCAAAAAGGTAGCTCGTGAACTGGTTCCGTTGTCGATGATTATCCGATTCGGAACCCCAAAACGGGCCACCAGGTCCTTGATGAACTTGAGCGCAAAGTTCTTGTTGGCCTTGATGACCGGGGTAACCTCCGGCCACTTCGTGAACTTGTCGATCGCCACGTACAACCATTCGTATCCCCCGACTGCTTTGGGAAAAGGTCCCAAGACGTCGAGCCCCCAGACCACGAATGGCTAGGATAGGGGGATGGTGTTGAGCACTTGTGCTGGCTGGTGGATCTGCTTTGCGTGGAATTGACACACCCTGCAGCGTCGAGCCAGTTCGGCAGTGTCCTCGAGGGCTGTCGGCCAGTAAAAGCCTTGCCTGTAGGCCTTGCCAGCCATCGTGCGGGAGGCCAGTAAAAGCCTTGCCGGTAGGCCTTCCCAACCATCGTGCGGGAGGATGAGTGACTCTCGCACTCGCCTTCGTGGATGTCGGCGAGCAGCTCGCCGCCTTCCTCCCAAGAGATGCACTGGAGAAGGACCTCGTCCGTGCCAAGCCGGTATAGATCCCCATCCACCATGGCGTAGCGCTTGGACTGTCGTGCGATCCGTTCCGTGGCCGTATTATCCTCGGGAAGGATATTTTCTTTCAGGAAGCCATGGATGTTGTCCATCCACGAGGGTTCCTGAGGACTGACCGGGAGCATAGTGTTCCCGGTGGGTGGCATGGCCTGGTTTCCCCCACTCGAAGGCGGGGTTCCCCCTTCGACACGGTCGACGGCCGTGATAGTAGGTCGGCAGAGTTTCTCTTCAAACACCCCGGGGGGTAATGGAGCTCGTGAGGACGCGAGCCGGGACAGCTCGTCGGCCTCAGTGTTCTCCTTGCGGGGAACGTGTCGCAGCTCCAGTCCGTCAAAATGCTGCTCCATGCACTGGACTTCAGCCACGTATGCAGCCATTTGCGTGTCGGCACATTGGTATTCCATGGAGACCTGGTTGATCATGAGCTAGGAGCCCCCTTCACCAGGAGGCAGCGAACTCCTAGCCCGACTGCAGCTCGTAGTCCGGCCAGGAGGCCCTCGTATTCCGCCATGTTGTTCGTGGCCCGGAAGTCGAGCTGAACGGCGTACTTGAGGATCTGTCCGTCCGGGGAGGCGAGGACCACCCCGGCTCCGGCCCCCTGGAGGGTGAGTGACCCGTCAAAGTTCATACACCAGTACTCCAAGGTCCATGGCTTGTCGTTGTTGACCGCTGGGTACGCGGTTTCTTCTGGTCGCTCCATGTCGGAGACCGGGGTCCATTCAGCGACAAAGTCAGCGAGGGCTTGACACTTGATCGCATGCCGGGGTCCGAACTGCAGACCAAACTCATCCAGTTCGATTGCCTACTTCACCATGCGCCCCGTCCCCTCTCGGTTCCTGAGGATGTGGCCGAGGAGGTACGTGGTAACCACAGTGACCTGATGCGCTTGGAAACAATGCCGCAGCTTACGGGGCGCCATGAGGACAACGTACTACATCTTCTGTGCCTGCGGGCAATGCTCTTTTGCGTCTCGGAGTACCTCGCTCATGAAGCACACCGGGTCTATCTGGGATGATCCCGGGGTCCGGGGTCGGCCGCCCTTCCGTAACCTCTCGTGGCTCCTCTCTCCCAAGGTTCGGGCTTCCATCTACGGGATCTTCCTCATCCCTCTCAACAACCAGCAGCGCAGTTACGACTTGCAGGGTGGCTGAGATGTAGAGCAGTAGTTCCTCCTTGTCGTGGGGTGCCACCAGCATCGGGGGGAGGAAGGGTATTCCTTCAAACCCCGGAATGCCTGATCCACTTCCGTGGTCCACTCGAACCGGTCGGCCTTCTTGAGGTGCTTGAAGAGCAGAAGGCCCCTCTCTCCGAGCTTGGAGATGAACCGCCCGAGAGCCGCCATGCACCTCATGAGGCGTTGAGCCTCCTTCAGACAGGTTGGGGGCTGCATGCGATCAATTGCTTCCACCTTCTCTGGGTTCACTTCGATGCCGCGACTCGACACGAGGAAGCCCAGGAGCTTCCCCGCCGGTACTCCGAACACACACTTCTCGGGGTTGAGCTTGAGCCTGGTGGTTCGTAGGCTATCGAAGGCTTCCGACAGGTCCTGCAAGTCTCCTGCTGTTAGGTCTTCACCACAATGTTATCGACGTAAGCTTTGACATTGTGGCTCTGCAAGTCCTTCAAGGTAATATGCATGGTCCGTTGGAATGTCGGCCCAGCGTTCTTGAGCCCGAAGGCATGCGGATGTAGCTCTAGGTTCCCACCGGGGCTGTGAATGAAGTTTTCTCCTCATCCTCCTTTGCAATGCTTATCTTGTGGTGCCCAGAGTACGCATCCCGAAAACAAAGGAGGTCGCACCCCACCATGGAATTGATAACTTGGTCGATGCCGGGTAGCGAAAAAGGATCTTTGGGGTAGTCCATGCACATGCGGAGCTTGCCGTTGGCCTTCAGGTCAATGACTGAGTTGTCCAGCCACTCGGGATGAAAAACCTCCCGGATGAAGCCCACTTCCAACATTTTCTGCACTTGCTCGCGGATGAAATCTTGCCTCCCCGGTGCCTGACGTTGGACTTTTTGCTGGACGGGCCGTGCTTCGGGGTGCACGGCCAGACGGTGCTCGATCATCTCCCTGGGGACTCCGGGCATATCTGACGGTTTCCATGCAAACAAGAAGGAGACGAGCGCGCTTTCCTATTTCTCGCCCAACTGTGCTCCAATCATCACCGTCTTCTTGGGATCGTCCCCGAGGCGGATCGCCTTGGTGAGGGCCGCATCGTCGAGGGCGATTCGCTGCCTAGCCGGGGGGTGTGCCGACGGCTCGGGGCGTTCACTGTCATCCAGGGAGACAGCCGCCATGGTCTCGTAGAGCCTCTCAGCGCAATGCACTGACCTTTTGACGTCCGCCTTGACGAAGATGACCCCAGAAGGCCCTGGGATCTTCAGTGTGTTGTATGCATAGTGCACGACTACCATGAATTTGTTGAGCGCCAGGCGCCCGAGGATGGCATTGTACGGCAGGTCGAAGTGCGCCACGTCGAAGACAACATTCTCGGTGTGGAAGTTGTCCCATTCTCTAAACGTGACGGGCAACTCGACCTGCCCAGGGGAATCATCTTCCCATCAGTGACAGCATAGATAGGCATCGATGGGAGTAGCTTGCGTTCCCCGATCTGCATCTTGTGGAACACCTCCGGGGTGAGGAGGTGCAGACCCGCTCCCTCATCAACGAGGATTCTTCCCACCCCGAGGTTGCAGATCATGGGGGTCACAACCACGGGGGAGGATGCCGACCCCCACCGTGTTGTCCGGGTGGTCGTTCTGGTCAAAGGTAATCGGTGTACCCGACCATTTTAGGAGCTGGGAGCTCGCCAACGCAGGGGAGGCACTCCTCCAGGATGGAGGAGCGCTTGCTCTGCCGAAGAGGGTGGCCACGGCATGTTGTGGCTCCTGGAAGCCCAGGCCCGCGCCACCTAGGGTGTCTCCATCGCTGTCACCACGGCGACTATCTCCACGCTCCTTCTGGTGGTTCTTCGCGAGGCCCTTGACCAGCCGGCACTCGGTGAGGTCGTTCCGGTTGGTTCTGTGGATCTTGCACCACTTGCCGGCTCCCTGCTTCGCTGGGGCCAGCTTTTGTGAGCCCCCTACGGGTTTTCTCCCCGTAGGTGGCTTGTTGTGGCCTTCTGTCGCCAGGGTGGCGACAACCTTTTCCTTGTTCTTCTTGTTGTCGGGCCTGCTTTTCTCCTCGGGTGCGTTGCGCCGTTCGGTGCGGCTCTGAGCCTCTACCTACTGGGCGCACTTGTCCGCCAGGGCGAACAGCTCGGCAATGGTCTCGACTTTGTGCGTCTCGAGCTTCCCCACCAAACGCTTGTTGGTGACCTCCTCGTTAAACGCCATGATGATGGCGGATGGCGAGATGCGGGGAATGGTGTTGCGCACCTAGCTAAAATGCTGGATGCACTGTTGCAATGTTTCGCCTTTGTGTTGTCTGACCGCAAGGAGATCTCCCCAGTTCCCGGGTCGGTTGAAGGATCCAGAAAAGTTGGTGACAAACTATTGGCACACTTCGCCCCACGAGCCGATAGATCCTGGCGGGAGGTTCATCAGCCCGGACCTCATGGTACCCCTGAGGGCCACGTGGAAGTAGTTGGCCATGACCTGAGGCACCCCACCGGTAGCCTGGATGGCCGTGGTGTAGATCTGGAGGAACTCCTCAGGGTCGATGGTACCATTGTACTTTTCTGGGATATCTGGCTGGAACTTGGTGGGCCAGTCGACCCACCGCAAGTCCGCAGTGAAGGCCCCGCACCCGGCCCTGTAGGGTCCAATGTCGTCGTCGCCGGCGGAGCCACACCGCCCCTAGTTTCCCTGCACGGGTGAACCGGAGGAGGCATGATCCTCCTCGACCTCTCGGCGCCACTCATGTGTACGCTCGAGGGTAGTCCGGGCGTCTTTGCCGTTTCTCTTTTCTTCGAGGCGGGAGCGCAAGTCGCGCGACCCGCCGATGCGCGATTGGCCCGGAGTGGGCTACTGCGACGGCGGCAGGAGTCCCCACGACCTCCGGCGATAGTGTGGGAGCCCTGAGCCCCCGGCCTCAGGCACGCCTTCCCAACGAGACTGGCTAGCTCATCGAGCCACTTCCCCTCGGGCGTTCCGGGCTCTACTCTCATCAGGGGGTGGAGTAGGAGCGCACGGGCTACCACTAGTGTTTCCCAGGAGGAACGTTGCTAAGGTTGAGGCGCCCTCGTGCCTGGGACGCCTGCAGGACCGCCTGCTTCCGGGCCTCAACCCGGAACTGGGCGAACCTGTCATTGGCGTAGGCGGTGCCTCCGGAGGCGGACTTGGGAGTCTCAAGTCGGGGCAGCGCCGGGATGATTGACGCCGACCGGCACCCGCCTGGTGCGAGGGGATGTGGTTCCACCATCCCTGCGCTAGGCGGCGCATTAGATGGCCCCCTTCGGGGGGCATGATCATTGTTGCTCTCACCGCAGGAACGGTCAAAGCAGTTCGCCATGGTTTCTCTAGAAGGTTCTCCATCGGGGACAGAGATCTTACACGCCAACACCCCCTACCTGGCGCGCTAGCTGACGGTGGGTGAGTACCGCAAGCAGGGATTTGTGGGAACCCCCGTTTAGAGATTCAATCAGGGGTGTAACACGCAGTCAGATTCCGGCCGTGTGATGATCACGAGACAAAGGGGTTTAGACAGGTTCTGGCCGCTGTGAGCGTTACACGCTACGTCCTGTGTGGAGCTGGTAGTTGTATTCAGTTGAGTCCCCTTCGGGGTCCCCTTACACATTGCCTATCTATTCTATTTATAGCCTTCCTCGTGGGTCCCAGGGAGAGGCGTACGCGCCTTGAGTGTGAATGCGGCGCCTTATGAGGGGCGCCGACCTACAAGTGGCGCCCGCCCGCCAGACAGGGTCCTGCGCCGTTGGCCAGGACTGTCGTTGCCCGTGGTCCTCTTCGAGGGACCTCTGGATACCCTGAGGTCTCTCCCGGGCTCTGCGCATCGCCCGGGGCTGCAAGTGGCGCCCGCCCTCCAGACGGGGCCCTACGTCGTTGGCCAAGAGTGTCGGGGCCCGGGATCCTCCTCGAGGGACCCCGGGATGCCCCGAGGTTTCTCCCGGGCTCTGTACATCGCCCAGGGTCTTTCCTGTGCGTCGCTCGGGGTCCTCTCCACACCTGTCCGATGTGACAGGAGGTGTCAGTGGTAGGGCTCCCCCCACCGGCCATTGCCAGACGACAGGACGTGACCCGGGAGGGGGGCTCCATCTATCCTGGTCACCGTGCCGTCTGTGATCATGCCTCCCTCGTAATCATGTTGTTTTACGGGCAAGGCGCGCCGCCCCTGGGCCTCACCCGTTCATAACAGGGCGGGCGCATTAAATGAGCCAACAGGCGAATCCCTTCTCCACGAAGGGACCGCCATGTCCCGGGGAGGTGCTTGGCCTCCCACGATCTTGGGTCCTCTAGAAGGTGCTTTAGTTTAGCCCATTACTGCTTATGGGCTAGGAGGGCCTTTCGGCCCAGTTACCTTTGGTTTGTCCAGGGCTATGGGGACCCCCGTTCCTGTGGCGCTGACAAGCAGGGTTGGACCAGATTCTAGAATTCTTATAATCTAGGTAATAAATTATAGTATCTCACCAATAATAATCCAGTTTGTTCAGATTGAATTTAATTCTTTTAGCTAGAATCCATAATCGAATCCAATCCAAACGGGTCTAAATAGTTTTCTTAAGGGTCTCATCCGGAATTTCTCTCTACGGTTAAAAGAACTAAAAGACTGAAAATACTACATTTAATATTGTTGAGAAAAAGTAGAGAGGAAAATGAAGCTCCAATTTGGTGGTCCCGCTCTAGTTCTTCGCCAATGAGGGCAGCAAAGCAAGAGCCAAGAGAAAAGAGGTGGTCGTAGAGATGGCAATAGGTATGTGAAACCCGATGGATTTTTACTCTACTAAGGCATAGGTTGGGGGTAAAGTTTTGTACCCGTGGCTCTGTTAATGAACAAAACAGATCTATCAGGTTCGCGGGCATGGGTTTGGGAGTATAGTACCCAGACCCGCAAACTCATGGATTTTTTTGGCCCGATCAATCTTACCAAAGTAGTACATATTAGTCCACTGTACCCCATATATTGTTATTGCATGTTGGTCAATTTGTGTAAGATGTAAGTTAGTATATGACTATGTGCTATTGCTCATCATGAAATAAAGTGTTAAACACTAACTCGGTAGTTTCAGAGCTAGATTACACATTTATGCCACTAACCTATGAATTCATGTGCAATGTAGTATTATGCATGGTTGGTGAACTATTATCTTGCCATGTATTTATATTGATTTATATCAACATTACATGCATAAAATATAATCACACCAATATATTCCAAACGAGGTGTGCAGGTTCCACAATCAAGAATTAAGGGTATGCACAAGCACAATAGTTACCTACTACAAAAACGATTTGTAGGAACACCCCATTTTTTCTAGGGACGGGTCAAAAGGTAACCAGCTCCACAAATGGAGCGTGGTTACTGTAGCATCCGATCGGCCCCTAGAAATGCATTTTTATTATATACATGAGGTTTCCACAATCTTAATCTTTATATACACTGAAATATACTTGGTATATTTTTATTATCTATAGTTCACAATAACCATAGTGCAGAAGTTTCACTTTTTTTATTTATTTTGCTATATGTAAAATGAATTTTTGGAATAAAATAGAAAAATATTTTTAGGGGCGGGTGGTGGCGTCACCCGCCCCTAGAAATGGATTTCTCGGAGCGGCTGATGGCTTGACCCGCCCCTAGAAATAAATTTCAGAGTTAATATAAAAGAATAACATACCCATTAGAGTCACAAGTGACTGTGTAGTGTGTTAGAGATGAGGGTACGCGTGAGGCTTGAGGTAACGGTTCGAAACCCGGTTTACGCAAGTGTGCATATTTCGTCAAAAAATTGTACCTCGGTAGTAGAGGTGGAGGTGGTGGTGGTGGCTGGTTGACGGAGATAATTTTTTTCTTTTTTATTTTTTTCATATTCTGGATATTGATTTGTAGGGGTGGGTCATGCCTTAACCCGCCTCTACAAATCGATTTCTAGGTGCGGCTGACACCGTGATCCGCCCCTAGAAATCGATTTTCAATGGCGGGCGCGTTACCCGTCCCTACAAATAGCTATTTTTAGCTGCGAGAAACAGGGGCGGTATCGTACCCGCCCCTAAAAATACGCTTTTACCTGCCCCTAAAAACCCTTTTTAGTAGTGTTAGACAGCAAAGGTCGCCATATTACATAAATAAATCAATATAGACAGCTCATACAATGTGTTGTCTATTAAATTGTTCTGTACTAATTAATTATTATATAAATAGGATATATACAATGGTTAGAGTATTGTTTCTCAAAGATGTAAGGTATGTTGACCATTGTATCTTGTGCTGAAGTTGTATCATGGTGAAGAGATGCTTTTTTCTCTTTCTCCTCAAACTATCTCTCCTCTTTTTTCATAATGACCCTGCCATATCGGCAATTTGCTTATGTAGCATAAAATTTAATGTCCAAGAAACTTTTATGAAACCTCCACTGAGACTGACCTTACATCATTTTATAGACAGTACAATTATTTTCAATGTAAATGCCCTAAGCCATTGAGCTGTGCAATTTTCTTACTTATATGGGAATTTTTGTACATATTAATAACGTATGAAAGATCCTGTATAAAACAACCAACATTGACTACTGCCTAGGTCCCATAATAATTGTATATCTAGGATTTTTTAGATAGATTAGCAGTCAAAATAACCTAGCCAGCTAGGTGCCACTAAATAAAGCTAGGAGTACTCACTCCATTCAAAAATAAGTGCTCCTTTATCATTCAAATTTTGTCCCACAAAGAGTGTTTATCTAACTTAAAGAGAGATCCATCTAATTAAAGCAATATCAAATATCAAGAAAAATTGTATAGAGAAACGCATGGAGCCAATATAATGCATATGCATTTATTAAGAATCTAAAGAACTAAATAAATAATGTGTTCTTCAATCACAAGTATTATAATTAAGTAATTAGGGGCAATGAGATCATTTGTCACAGTTAGTAATATGTCTGAAATTTTATAAACGAACATTCTTTTTTGGGACGAAGAGAGTATACAGTAATGATCAAATCTTGGAAAGGCAAAAAGTAGATAATTAATGTACAAGGCAATGCACATTCACCTTTTATTAGAAAGGAAAAGGTGTCAACTAAATGCAGCTTGCAATTAAATCTCATTGGTCCAAAATTTATAAACATACTACTCCCTTCACCCAAAAAAACTTTTTTTAAAAAAAAATTCAGACACATTACTCATCCTAAGAAATGTCCTTGTTGCCCCTAATTATTATAGCAATTATGATTGAAAACTGTGTTGTTTATTTGGTTTTCTAAATTCTCAATAAATGCATATGCATTGAAACTAGAAAAATAAAATCTACTAAGTATTTGATTGACTCTATGCGCTTTTCTATATAAATTTTTCTTAGTACTTGGCATTGCTTTAATTAGATGAATCTTACTACAAGCTAAACAAACACTCTTCGTGAGACAAATTTTAAAGGCTAAAATAACAGTCTTTTTGGGACGAAGGGAATACTTTGTGGGACAAAGTTTAAACGTCAATATATTGCTTTAGGATGTAGGAAATTATGATTCTACTTTTTATTATTAACGTCTAATCAAAGAACACGTGGGAACAAGGCTTAAGGGTCTGTTTGGATCCCAGAACTAAAGTTTAGCTCCGTCACGAGACCAATTAGGAGTATTAAATATAGGCTAATTATAAAACTAATTGTATAAATAGAGGCTAATTCACGAGACGAATCTATTAACTCTAATTAATTCATTATTAGCACATATTTACTGTAGCACAATATGATCAAATCATGAACTAATTAGACTTAATGGATTCATCTCGTGAATTAGTTTCCATTTATACAATTGGTTTTATAAATAAACTATATTTAATAGTTTTAATTGGTGTTCAAACATCCGATATGACGAGTCCCCTCGTCCAAACAGGCCCTAAAATTTGAACCCCATATATTGCAGATATGACACGACGATGCTAGTCAATGGACTCGTTTTCCTGGAGCTGTTCCTTCAAATGGGACCACCTGTAAGTGGGAATACAGCAGGACTTTTTGCTCAATTGGTACAAGGGCCGTTGAATTTAAGGTCCGCTGTTATCTCAAAAAAAAACGGTCCTCATAGACCTGAATCCTCTTGTGCTTTTTCTTATGTAATATACTATCTACATTCACAACGTTATTCCCAAGCAATAGAGCGAACAAGGAGGGCGCCCGCCCTCTATGTGTTTATATTCTCTCAGCATTCTAATACCAAACTAGAAATAGGAAATCTAAAAAACTTTTGTGTATATATACACGCATACGTTTTTTCTTGGCTTTTTCATCACTCTGTTTTATATGGCCAGTACCAATTTCCTATGCTAGTTTAGCTCATGGGTTTCCCTTGGGAAAGGCAGTTCACCTTGATCCCAATTTAATATTAATAGTTTGAAACTAACGAGGTTGATTGAGCAGTAAGTTTGAAATGATGTGAGTAGCACTAATCTTTTTTATCTAATTATAAGATGTTAATATATCGAATTACTAAAAACAATTGAAATCCTAACTTTTGTTTCCTTTTTCTTTAATTCACGACTCAGACACCCATATATACACACGCAAACCATACCTCTGTGAGTACCTTAGAAAGGTAGTGCGGATAACACCCATATATACACACGCAAACCATACCTCTGTGAGTACCTTAGAAAGGTAGTGCGGATAAATCATGACACTAACGAAATCACCATACATGCCTCGCTGTCAACGGGCATGTCGTCTATCGCTAAGAAATAGCACCATAAATTCCTTAGATAAATCTAGAAAAAAACAAGTGACCGTACTGAGTCAATGACAAGAAGCTATGTAGAATCTATGACATTTGCTTCCTTTCTAATGTTAAATATTAGAGCTCTTTGTATTATTTAAATAAAAAAGGGTAATAATTTTTTTTCATCTTGTTGCTAATTCAAAAGTTGGTGTAGGGATGGGATAGCTGGTGTCAAACTCGGGGCCACAGGACAGCGCACATGGCGTACATATTCAAGGATAAGGGATGGGATATGGCTCACACCCTACACCAGTTGTAACTACTCGTACAGGAGTAGGACTAGTCGGAACAGAACTAAACTACCCGAGTAGTACTTGGGTAGGACTTCAAAGTTAGTATAGGGCTAGGATTTCCTTGTAACCCTATCCCCCAAACTATATAAGGGCGGGCAGGGAACCCCAACAAACAATCATCATCTAATGTAATAGAAACCACCATACATGACGTAGGGTATTACGCATACTGCGGCCCAAACCTGTCTAAGGTTTCGTGTTCCTTGCACCTTCGAGTTCCTGATCTCAGCGACATCCTACCTACAATCTACCACCTCGGGGGTATCCCTCGGTGGACTTGAAGGTTAAATACCGACAGCTGGCGCGACAGGTAGGGGTGTTCATCGAGCATCCACCGGCTGACTCGCATCTTTTGACTTTACCAGCGCTGTGTTCAACTAGGGCATGACCTTCATTTTTGGCTCCTGGATCTGCATTGCCAATGGCTCAGGTGGCTTCAACAGCCATCTGGCCAACACCAGGGAGCCGGAGGCATCTGCCGCAACTCAACACAGTCATCACGACAAGTTTGTCGACAATCTCGACGAGATGCTGCTCCCTGACCTAGCTAGGGAGATCGAGGAGTCTGTCTCGACATGATTTCAACTCGTGCTGCACTAGGACTTCTCGGGTTGGATTCAATCCGATCTGGGGAAGAGCGTACCCGACTCCTATTCAGGCTACGCAACGCGGCTCCTGTCTACCAGGAGTCCATGCAATTTGTGTCCCTCTCCGACCTGGAGGAGGACTTGGATCGTTTACTGTCACACCCGATTCTAGAAAGAACCAGATGCATCTCATATGTGCGCCAGGATCATGTTCACACACATATGGTAGACGGAAAGTGTAATATATCAAAGACAATGCTCAAAATGTAACTAAAATAAAGTATTTAACAATATTACACTCCGTATAAAAGAGACACAAATGTCTTTAAACGAATAACCGTTATATCCTATACGAAGTCTCCAACAACTCCGTCTTCCACAGGCGATGACTGGTGAACGCAAGACCTAGAACTCCTCGAAGTCGTCGAAGTGCTCCTCTTCAAAGTTCTCTTCTGAACAACGGGGGGGCAAGGGTGAGTACTCTTATGCTTGGTACTCAGCAAGTGGGGTGAAAATGCAAGGCCATCAAGGATAGGCTAAGGTTTGCAGCAGCGGTCACTTTTAGTTGGTCAAGTATTTATTATCAAGCACCTATTGACTAGATTTAAGTTTATACCATCCCACTTTAGCAAAATCATAAAGATTCCAGCAACATAATCATAAATCACGAACCACAATTTGTTTAATCTTCAAGTTTCATTATCATGTGAGGGTCCAAGCCACTCTTAACCGTGAGTACGGCTGTTATAACAGTTTTACACTCTGCAGAGGTTGTACACTTTACCCACAAATCGTGTTTCCCTGAGTCGCCCGGGTTTGCAAGGCCCATAAACACTTCCGAGGTGAGTGGCGAGGGTACACTACGAAGCCTTTACAAAGACATGTCGAGAGCTAGGCAGCCCGCTAGAGTTTCAGTAGCGGCGTGGTCCATAAACCTCCCTAATGGTCAGCTCCTTAGTAAAGGCAGCTACCCCAAGAGGACCGGGCTATGACCCCTATCACCAACCCCCTCCTTGCCCTTTTGGTAAGGCCACCAGCAAACTACACATCTAATTAATTGACTAAGGTCAGAGCCATATGACTTTGTGGTTGCACTGTTCACTTGGGTGGTTCTCCATGTTCCCATTAATCGTGCGGCGGGTCGGACGAATCGGCGGGGTAAGGGTCGGGTGAATCGGCAGTATAAAGAGTGGGTCAGGTGAATCGGCTGAGTAAGGAAAAAGTCGGGTAAATCGGCAGGGTAAAGTGAAGGTCGGGCAAATCGGCGGAGTCAAGAGAGGGTCGGGCGAATCGGAGTTTCACTGGGCGTCAGCGGCGAGCGAGTGTGGCGGCGGACAGCCGGAGCTTCACCGAATCCGGTGTTCCGGGGCTCGATTCAAGCTGGATTTATGCCGGGAAGGGCGTGGGCGGTACGGTGAAGGTGAGGGTGGTCACGGGATGGCTGTGCGGCGGCTGTAAACTGGCGGTCACGGCGGCGGGCGGAAACAGGTCTCCGGCGAGGAATCGAATTTGCGGCGGAGCAAGAGAGAGAGAGGAATCTGGTGCAGCTTGATGCTCACCAATTCGCGAAGCTCTGGCGAGAGTTGAAGACGGCGGAGAAGCTGCGGAACGGCGAGTCGACGGAGAGGTGGCGACACGGGACGGCGGCGTTCCTCCGGTGTGCGACTTCCAGCGGCGTGCGACGGTATTGAGTAGAGGAAAGGGTTTGAGGATGGCTCTGGTTGCAAAGCGGGGCTCCGGCGGGATTTTATAGGGGCGGATTGGCCGGGAGTAAGGAAGGCGGCGGCTCTTGCAAAAGAAAGGGCGGAACCGCGGCTAATAAGGCAAGCCTGCATCGCGGGGAAGGAAAGAGAGACGCGGCGACGGCGCGGAGTCGATCCGGACTCGGGGTAAAGAAGAAAGAAGGAAAGAGAAGGGGCACGAACGACGGCGCGGCGCGCCTGCTGTCGCGGCGGAGAAAGGAAACAGAGGAGCAGGAGCGATGCAGAGCAGAGGAAGAAGAAAGGAAAGAAGGAAGAAGGCGCCGACAGGTGGGGCCTAGATGTCGGTGAAAGAAAGGGTCGGGTGAGCAGATCGGCCGCTGAGTTGGGCCGTGAGAAAAGAAGGAAGGAGAAAAGAAGAATTGGCCTGGCTGAAAGAAAGAATAGAAGAAGAAAAGAAATAAAGATGCATGCACAATTTTATCTTATGACTTTTATAAAATACTTTTTAAAATTTTTAACTCCTATATTTTCGGGTGTTACAAAACCTACCCCCCTTAAAAAGAATCTCGTCCTCGAGATTAGGAAGGACTAAGGAACAACTGAGAGAATTCTGCAACCAGTTCATCTTCTCTTTCCCAAGTAGCCTCATCCTCTGAGTGGTGACTCCACTGTACTTTGCACATTTTGATCACCTTGTTCCGGGTAACCCTCTGAGATGTTTCCAAGATTTTAACTGGATGTTCTGCATAAGTCAAATCTTCTTGTACATCAAGCTCCTCCAACGGTAACTGCTCCTAAGGCACTCTCAAACATTTCTTTAACTGTGATACGTGAAACACATCATGGACATCTGACAATTGTGCCGGTAACTCCAATTGATATGCCACTTCACCTTTCCTTTCCAGGATCTGAAAAGGACCAATATAACATGGTGACAACTTTCCTTTCACTTTGAATCTACGTAAACCTCTGATGGGTGATACCTTCAAATACACAAAGTCTCCAACTTCAAATGTCAATTCCCTTCTTCGTGTATCAGCATAACTTTTCTGTCGTGACTGGGCAGTCTTGAGATTATCCCGGATTATCTGGACTTGTCTATCCGCTTCTTGAAGAATCTCTGGTCCAAAAACTTGACTTTCTCCTGTCTGATTCCAATACATGGGTGTCCTGCATTTTCTCCCATATAACGCTTCAAATGGGGCCATCTTGAGACTTGCTTGATAACTGTTATTGTAGGAGAATTCTGCATATGGAAAACTTTTATCCCAACTACCTCCATGTTTGAGGGCACATGCTCTTAACATATCCTCTAATACTTGATTCGTTCGCTCAGTCTGACCGTCTGTTTGCGGATGATATGCAGAACTGAAATTGAGCTTTGTATCCATGGATTCATGTAATTTCTGCCAGAAACGCGACGTGAACTGAGTACCTCAATCAGACACTATCTTCTTTGGAACACCATGCAGACACACAATTTGTGACATGTATAGTTCTGCTAACTTGGCTCCAGTGTATGTTGTTTTGACTGGGATAAAATGTGCGACTTTTGTCAATCTGTCCACAACAACCCATATCGAGTCGTAACCATCACGAGTACGGGGTAACCCTACAATGAAATCCATACCAATCTCTTCCCATTTCCATTCAGGTACTTTCAATGGCTGGAGTAAACCTGCGGGTCTCTGGTGTTCTGCCTTCACTCTCTGGCACATATCACACAAAGCTACGTGAGTTGCTACGTCTCTTTTCAAACCATACCACCAGTACCTTTCTTTCAAGTCTTGATACATTTTGGTACTTCCAGGATGAATGGAATAAGCGGAATCATGTGCCTCCTTCAAAATAAGTTCACGAAGGTGATCAATTTCGGGTACACAAATCCTCTTTCTGAACCAAACAGTTCCTTGTTCATCTTCGGTGAAATCCTTAGTCTTGCCTAAACCAATTTGAATCTTGATCTCTTTGATCTTAGCATCTGTCAACTTTCCTTTTTTGATCTCCTGTTCTAATGTAGGTTCCATCTCCATGGTTATGGTTTCCGCTTGTGTGACAATTCCCAAGTTCAAACGTGCCATCTCCCAACATAATTCCTGAGGCATCAATCGAGCAACCATCATATTAGCTTGTCCTTTCCGGCTCAGGGCATCTGCCACGACATTAGCCTTGCCAGGATGATACTGAATATCCAAATCATAGTCCTTGATTAATTCTAACCATCTGTGCTGTCTTAGGTTAAGATCCTGTTGCGTGAAGATGTACTTCAGACTCTTATGGTCCGTGAAGATCTGACACTTGTTTCTGATCATGTAGTGCCTCCAAATCTTCAATGCGTGCATGACGGCAGCCAATTCCAAGTCATGGGTAGGATAGTTCTGCTCATGGTTTCTCAGCTGTCTTGAAGAATAGGCCACAACTTTGCCTTCTTGCATTAACACACATCCAAGACCCATCCGTGAAGCGTCGCAATACACATCAAACCCTTTGTGGATATCTGGCATTATCAACACAGGGGCAGTGGTCAATCTTGTCTTCAGCTCTTCAAAACACTTCTGGCATGTAGCATCCCACTTAAATTCTTTCCCTTTTTCTAACAAAGAAGTCATAGGTTTCATGATCTTTGAGAAGCCTTTAATAAATCTGCGGTAGTAGCCTGCAAGTCCAAGGAAACTTCTGATTTCAGGCACAGTTTTTGGTGGATTCCATTTCAGAACATCCTGAACTTTACTCGGGTCTACTGCAATTCCTCCATCGGTGATAACATGTCCAAGGAAAGAAACTTCTCTCAACCAAAAATCACATTTGCTCAGCTTGGCATATAGCTGATTCTCTCGGAGTTTCGGTAACACTATCCTCAAGTGCTCTCCATGTTCTTCCTTGTTCTGCGAATACACCAAGATGTCATCAATGAACACAACCACAAACTTGTCAAGATATTCCATGAAAACCTTGTTCATCAGGTACATGAAGTACGCTGGAGCGTTGGTCAACTCAAACGACATCACAGTGAACTCGTACAGACCATATCTGGTAGTGAAGGCTGTCTTGGGTATATTCTCTGGTCGGATCCTTAGCAGATGATATCCTGATCTCAGATTAATCTTGGAGAAAACCTTAGCACCTCTCATCTGATCAAACAAATCTTCAATCCTGGGCAGTGGATACTTATTCTTGATCGTCACATCATTCAGCAATCTGTAGTCTACACACATTCTTCTGCTGCCATCTTTCTTATCGACAAAGATCACGAGTGCTCCCCACGGGGATGAGCTAGGACGGATAAATCCCTTAGCTAACATTTCTTCTATTTGTTTCTTTAGTTCACTTAGATCCTTAACATCCATTCTATAGGGTCTTTTAGAGATAGGTGCAGTACCAGGTAAAAGATCAATACTGAACTCAATGTCACGAACAGGTGGCATACCTGGTAAATCTTCCGGAAAGACGTCGGGGTACTCACTGACAACTCTGATATCTTCTAGAAGCATTCCCTTTATGTGGTTCACTGTCCCAACTCTACTGGGCGAAGCTGATGCCACAAACTCTATTTTATCTCCTTGAGGGCTGGTCAAGAGCACTGATCTCTTGCGACACTGAATAACACCATCACATCCTGATAACCAATCCATTCCGAGGATCACATCGATGCCGTTAGTCTTTAGGACTATTAGATTGGCTAGGAATTCTACCCCCATAATATTCATGCTGACCCTTGGGCATAAGTGACTGGCTTTCAATTCCTTGCCCGGGGAGCTTACTAGAAATATTTGTTTCATAGGGCTCATTGGTAAATTATGTTTTGCAGCGAATTGCTCAGTAATGAATGAATGCGATGCTCCAGAATCAAATAAAACTGATGCAGGTTCAGAATTAACAAGAAACGTACCGAGCACAACATCGGGAGCCTCTTCAGCTGTTTCTGTAGCCACATGATTCACCTTTCCGCGCACGCAGTTCTGTTGTCCTTTGTTGCCCAGTGGTGTCTGGTTGCTGTTGCGCGGCTGCTGCTGCTGAGGAGTCTGCCTTTGTCCACTGTTCCTCTGATTCTGAGGAGTTTGCGCATTACGCTTCGGGCAGTTGTTAGCGTAATGACCCAGTTCTCCACATTTGAAACATCCGTTAGGTTGGACCGGGGTGACTGGATTGTTGGACTGCACTGGTGCACCTGTGGCATAGCCTGGACGGTACCGTTGTGGGTTGGAGTGGCGCTGAGTCTGCTGGTTGTAACGTTGAGGCTGCTGTGGAGTTCGTTGATTCTGTTGACTCTGCTGATATCCTCCACCTTGTCCTCCAAAGCACGACTGATATCCCTGGGGTGTGTTGTAGCGGGGTCGGGTGTTGCTGCTGGATTGTCCCTGGGACTGAAGTTTTCGCTTGTGTTCTCCAAGCTCCTTGCGCTTGTTGTCCAGACCAATGGCTTTGTCTAGCAGAGTCTGGAAGTTTGGGAAAGTGTGACTGTGCAGCTGATAGTTGAGCGGCCCTATCAGACCTTCCAAGAAGCGCTCCTGCCTCTTCGCGTCACTATCCACCTCATGGGGCGCGTAACGAGACAACTGAGTGAATTTATCCCGGTACTCGCTGACAGTCATGCTGCCTTGCTTCAGGTTCAGGAACTCCTTCTGCTTCATTAGTCCTGCTGGGATATGGTGGCTGCGAAAGTTGGTTCTGAACTCCTCCCAGGTGATAGTGTTGGCATTGGCGTGGGCAGCAGTGAAAGCATCCCACATATCAGCGGCTGCACCTTCCAGACGTCCTGCAACATACAGGGCCCTTTCACGGTCACTGCATTGTGTGATGTCCAGCTTCTTAGTGATGACCTTCAACCAATCATCAGCGTCCAAGGGGTCCACAGAGTGAGAAAAGGTAGGAGGGTGGTGGCTCATGAATTCTCTGTGTTTGTCTCTTGGTGGCGGGTTTTGCTGCGGTGCTTGCTGATTCTGCTGAGCTTGTATGTTCTGGATGGTGGCAGTGAGGTTCTGCAACACCTGCATCTGTGCTGCTAAGAATTGCTCCATTGTTGGATTGGGCGGTGGTGGCAACTGACTCTGTTGGTCAACTGTGCGAGCACGCCTAGAGATAGGGATATTCTGCCCTCCACCTGTCCTGGTGTTCACCATCTGACCGTTAGGGAATAAACCCAGGATAAGACAGGTGTACTAGATATAGGTAGATAGAAGATAATATCTTAACAAAATATGGATTTATAAAGACTCCAACTTATATTAATGGATACATTATATCAAGCAATTCTTATAGCACTCAAGCAAACATTTGTTCTCAAGAAATCATCATTACATCGTCGTCCTCTCAAGCGAAAAGTTTCTAGGAGATACTAGCCTAAGAGCCTAAGTGCCTATTCCTCGGGGCGAGTTATGGAGCCGGGTTCGCCGCGACGAAGCTTCTTGCGGGGTGGTGACAAAGCGGGGAAGTGGGGTTCATCCATCTGTGGGGGTGGCGGAGTCATGTGCAGTGAGAGTCCTCAGGCCTCTAGCACTTTCCATTCTGATGTGGATGCGAGAGAGGTAGTAGTCGCCGAGCGCAGGGTCGATGTAGTGGTGCGTGTGGTAGTGAGGTCTCACGCGGTTGCCCAACTCTTGAAGAACACCTTGTAGCACCAGAGACAAGTGGCCGGGTTCTCTGTCCGAAGTGCGAACACAGCAAAGTTGCCTCATCCCTGGAGTTTCATCACTCTGATCGTCGTTGTCTTCATTGTTGTTGTTGTCCTCGTCATCGTCTCTTCTAATATCTTCGAAGTTACTCGGGCTTCCTTCAGCGACGACCGGTGCTAGGGAGGGAGCTGGAGCAGGGATAACTGGGGGTGGTGGCGATGTCTCAATGACTGGTGATGCCGGTGGTGTGAACTGATTTCCTTCTTCATCAATTGCCATGATGCGGCCATCTTCACCATCCACGAAATAGTAGACCTCCTCAGGTTCTTCCTCCGTAGCTTCCTCCTCTTCAACAAGGGCTGGAACTGGGGTGGGAGAAGCTGGCTCAGCTGGGGCAATGCGAACTTGGCGACCTCCGGTGCGCTTGCGAGCAGTCTGGTAAGTCCTGGCCATCTGGCAGAGCAGAAGAAAAATTCAGGATATTTTTCTTTAAGAAAGAAAATAATAGAAGGTTTATGTAAACATAGGTTTTTATGCGGAAATATAAAGTAAACAGGAATTTTTGATGCTGATATGGCTTGCTAGAAGATAAATCCTTAATTTTGACCATTTCTATCTAGGCTAGGGTCCTACAGTCAACATAGCTCTGATACCACTTCTGTCACACCCGACTCTAGAAAGAACCAGATGCATCTCATATGTGCGCCAGGATCATGTTCATACACATATGGTAGACGGAAAGTGTAATATATCAAAGACAATGCTCAAAATATAACTAAAATAAAGTATTTAACAATATTACACTTCGTATAAAAGAGACACAAATGTCTTTAAATGAATAACCGTTATACCCTATACGAAGTCTCCAACAACTCCGTCTTCCACAGGCGATGACTGGTGAACGCAAGACCTAGAACTCCTCGAAGTCGTCGAAGTGCTCCTCTTCAAAGTTCTCTTCTGAACAGCGGGGGGGGGGGGGGGCAAGGGTGTGTACTCTTATGCTTGGTACTCAGCAAGTGGGGTGAAAATGCAAGGCCATCAAGGATAGACTAAGGTTTGCAGCAGCGGTCACTTTTAGTTGGTCAAGTATTTATTATCAAGCACCTATTGACTAGATTTAAGTTTATACCATCCCACTTTAGCAAAATCATAAAGATTCCAGCAACATAATCATAAATCACGAACCACAATTTGTTTAATCTTCAAGTTTCATTATCATGTGAGGGTCCAAGCCACTCTTAACCGTGAGTACGGCTGTTATAACAGTTTTACACTCTGCAGAGGTTGTACACTTTACCCACAAATCGTGTTTCCCTGAGTCGCCCGGGTTTGCAAGGCCCATAAACACTGCCGAGGTGAGTGGCGAGGGTACACTACGAAGCCTTTACAAAGACATGTCAAGAGCTAGGCAGCCCGCTAGAGTTTCAGTAGCGGCGTGGTCCATAAACCTCCCTAATGGTCAGCTCCTTAGCAAAGGCAGCTACCCCAAGAGGACCGGGCTATGACCCCTATCACCGACCCCCTCCTTTCCCTTTCAGTAAGGCCACCAGCAAACTACACATCTAATTAATTGACTAAGGTCAGAGCCATATGACTTTGTGGTTGCACTGTTCACTTGGGTGGTTCTCCATGTTCCCATTAATCAAAGTTGATCTTAAATTACGCGATAAAACCACAATATGAAATGTGATCAACATTGCCAAAAGAGTAAACCAATATAATCCCAAAGTTTGCAACTAAGCGTGACTACCCAACATGAATAGTAAACCCAGGTGTTTCAAGGTTTGGGGTAAAAGACTAGGTATATCCTTTGTATAGGTAACCCATCAAGTTTATGCAAGCAACAATAAAGTAAAGTGAATTATCATGCTGTGGTTGGGATTAATAGAATATGCAGAGGGGGAAATCCACTTGCCTTCTTCAAACAGCTGCTGGTCCTCTTCCTCGTAAGCTTGCTCTTGGTTTTGCTCGAACGTCACGTTGTCTACGCGATCACACAAACAAGCATACACAACAAATAAGAGACAGTACAACAAACAATACAAACAGAAAGTAAAAATATACTAAAGTTGTAGTTCATGATGCAACGATCGCGTGAACGCAAGAATCGCCGAAATCGGAGTTGGAACGATGAAGATATGGCTAAAACAGTGATCTAGGGCCTAACTGTGAGAGTTTTGAACTTCCAAGGGCCAAATCTAAAGAAATTAGGGGCCTAAACATAATTAAACTTTATACAAAGGGTCGGGGTGCAAAACTAGAGGTTCTGGACGGCGGGTACTAATTCTAGAAAAGTCAGGGGTCGGAACAGAAAACGAAAGGGCTCAACTCTAATTATTTCCTACTGATCTGGACTGCGGGTTGATTCCTGGAAAACCTAGGGGTCTTTCTGCGAGAGTTCTGGGAGCAGCTAGGGTCGGATGAATCTGGTCCGTTGGATCAAAATCGTGCGGCGGGTCGGACGAATCGGTGGGGTAAGGGTCGGGCGAATCGGCAATATAAAGAGTGGGTCAGGTGAATCGGTTGAGTAAGGAAAAGGTCGGGTGAATCGGTAGGGTAAAGTGAAGGTCGGGCAAATCGGCGGAGTCAAGAGAGGGTCGGGCGAATCGGAGTTTCACTGGGCGTCAGCGGCGAGCGAGTGCGGCGGCGGACGGCCGGAGCTTCACCGAATCCGGTGTTCCGGGGCTCGATTCAAGCTGGATTTATGCCGGGAAGGGCGTGGGCGGTACGGTGAAGGTGAGGGTGGTCACGGGATGGCTGTGCGGCGGCTGTAAACTGGCGGTCACGGCGGCGGGCGGAAACAGGTCTCCGGCGAGGAATCGGATTTGCGACGGAGCAAGAGAGAGAGAGAGGAATCTGGTGCAGCTTGATGCTCACCAATTCGCGGAGCTCTAGCGAGAGTTGAAGACGGCGGAGAAGCTGCGGAACAGCGAGTCGACGGAGAGGCGGCGACACGGGATGGCGGTGTTCCTCCGGTGTGCGACTTCCAGCAGCGTGCGACGGTATTGAGTAGAGGAAAGGGTTTGAGGATGGCTCTGGTTGCAAAGCGGGGCTCCGGCGGGATTTTATAGGGGCAGATTGGCCGGGAGTAAGGAAGGCGGCGGCTCTTGCAAAAGAAAGGGCGGAACCGTGGCTAATAAGGCAAGCCTGCATCGCGGGGAAGGAAAGAGAGACGCGGCGACGGCGCGGAGTCGATCCGGACTCGGGGTAAAGAAGAAAGAAGGAAAGAGAAGGGGCGCGAACGACGGCGCGGCGCGCCTGCTGTCGCGGCGGAGAAAGGAAACAGAGGAGCGGGAGCGATGCGGAGCAGAGGAAGAAGAAAGGAAAGAAGGAAGAAGGCGCCGACAGGTGGGGCCTAGATGTCGGTGAAAGAAAGGGTCGGGTGAGCAGATCGGCCGCTGAGTTGGGCCACGAGAAAAGAAGGAAGGAGAAAAGAAGAATCGGGCTGGCTGAAAGAAAGAATAGAAGAAGAAAAGAAATAAAGATGCATGCACAATTTTATCTTATGACTTTTATAAAATACTTTTTATAATTTTTAACTCCTATATTTTTGGGTGTTACCTTTACTCAAGATCGGAGAAGGGGGAGCCACTTATTATCGGGAGGCCCCCGTCCTTGACAAGTACTCGGGCTCGGATGACGACTCCGATCCCTTATCGGGTAGTCATCTGAGCCTGACTATAACTTCAACGCCGCAGGGCTAGTTTGTGTCCTAGGAGGGCATGGAGCCCTCTGAGCTACTCGAATCCGACTCCCGCCTTGTGGCCTTCACACAAGAACTGCCTTTTCAAGAAGGCAAGCCCCTTTCTCCCATCACTGACGAGGGAGAAGGCAGGACAGTACTAGTCGACTACAGCTCTAGCGGTGAGGTTTCACCGCAATGTCACATCTACATGGCCTCCCTGCACGAGCATGGCGATGATGACCAACCAGGGAGAGAGTACGACGATGAACTACTCGCGGACATCTCCGCCAACAAGCGCACGGCGGACGCTCCTCAAGGTGAAAACGAGGAGCACATAAGAATTCAAAGGCTCAAGAACGTCAAGCCTCCACGTTAGTCGGGCAACCACCAGTTCGCAAGGCCCCAGGCTAGTTGTCACTATGCGGGGGCTCAAGCCCACCACAGAGATCTTCGTGAATTACCCACAGTTGACCTGATGCAGAAAATGAACGAAGGTCGTGATGCTCGAGACTTCATCGACTCGAGACGCTGCAAGCGTGGCGGTGATCTCCGCGACATTGACGATAGTGATCGCTTCCCAGCTTTCACCCGCAACATCACCTCCCGTAACTGCCTCGAGGGAGTTCAAGCCAGTCGGCATCACCAAATACGATGGCAAACAAGACCCACGGTGGTGGATTCGCTGCTACTGCACCGCCATTGAAGTGACAGGCGGCTCCAACACCACCAAGGTCATCTACTTCTCGATGGATGTCATCCACTGCATCCAGAACAGCCTCACCGTGAAGCACGTCTACCGCGACTTCGGACACAACAGCCCTAGGACCGCTATAGAGCTACACGACTTGATGCAGCGATGGGCTGACCACGAGGACGTGGACAACGAACGCTTTCCCAAGCGCAACAATGATAAGTGCAACAACGACAACCGCTCCGACAAAGGCCAGCGGAACTACTCGGGATCCTCCCAAAAGTGCAAGCTAGATGATCTAGTCGCAGCAGTCGAGCGCAATCCACGCGGCAAGAAGTTGGGGAACCAGCAGGACCAGTTCGAGAAGATCCTGCACAAGCAATGCCCAATGCACCCGAAGTCCAAGCGTACCATCTTCCAGTGCATCAGCCTCCGCAAGTTCCTCAACGCACCTCTTCCTGACCAAGAGGAAAAGGGGAAGGACAAAGAGGACGAGGAGGGAGACAAGTCAGGGGTGCAAGGTTACCAACACCCGGCGAACGTCGTCAACGTCATCTTTGACGATGACGATGGCTTCCCCACCAAACGTGCACAGAAACTTACTCTACGCAAGATCCTATCTGTTGAGCCAGCCATACCGCCGCCCTTGAGATACAACGAGGTCCTGATATCTTTCTTCAGAGAGGATCATTGGACTAGCTTCTCCGAGCCAGCGAAATTCCCACTCGTTTTGGAACCTTTGGTGGTGGGCTCACAGCTCACCCGTGTACTCATCGACGGCGGAAGCAGCCTCAACCTGCTCTTCGCCAATACACTGAAGAAGATGGGGCTCAGCATCTCCAAGATGCTCACCCCCAGAAAAGCTCCATTTTACGGTATCGTCCCAGGGAACGCGGCTACACCGCTTGGTTCGGTGACCCAGCTAGTTACCTTTGGGACCAAAGGAAGCTACCGCACGGAGTACATCAAGGTCGAGGTGGCGGATTTTGAGTCATCATACCACGCCATCCTCGGCAGACACGCCTTGGCCAAGTTCATGGTCGTGCCCTACTATGTCTATCTGCTCCTCAAGATGCCGGGAAAGACGGGGGTGCTCACCTTCCATGGCGACTTGAAGAAGTTATTAGACCCGGGGCTACGGGACTGCGCACATAGCATAGAATATTTTGGAATAAGGGATGGAGCATGTTCCATACCTTATATCTGTTGTAACTACTCGTATGCGAGTAGGACTAGTCGGAACAGAAGGAAACTACCCGAGTAGTACTCGGGTAGGACTCCTAAGCTAGTATCAGGCTAGATTTCCATGTAACCCTGTCCCCCTAGAGTATATAAGAGCGGGCAGGGACCCCCTCCAAAGCATAACCAATCCAAAGCAACACAAACCACCATACAGGATGTAGGGTATTATGCACATCGCGGCCCGAACCTGTCAAAACCTTGTGTTGCTTGCAGCTTCGAGTTCCTGATCTCGGCGAACCCTACCTACAAATCTACTACCTTAGGGTATACCTAGGTAGGCTTGCCAGTAAAACACCGACAGCTGGCACGCTAGATAGGGGTGTTCATCGAAGATCCACCGGCGAAGTCGATGGCATCCTTCAACTTCGCCGTTGTACCTGAGGAGGGTGCCACCTTCATCTTCGGCTCCTGGGTCTGTGTAGGATCAAAGATACCGACTAGAGGGGGGTGAATAGGCGGTTTTAACTAAAATCACAAACAGTAAGTAAATTTAATTAGTAACATAAGTGAGCTCCTATTTCTACTAAATCCTATTACTAGCAGGGTTTTGCAACCTAGGATGACCAATAGAAACTCAATCTCTAGTAAGGTAAATAGGTCAATGTAAAATTCAAGAATAAATTGAAGAAAGAAGTAAACGGGCACGAGGCATGAATTTTTCCCGTGGTGTCGATGACTTACCGGTCACCCCTAATCCACGTTGAGGTGGATTCAAAGCTTCAACCGCTCCTCTATCAAGAACACTTTTTGATCTTGAGCCGGCTTGAATCAATGAATCTCTCCAAACCTCGATTCCACTAGAGTTTCTCTTCACCACTCCGACGAGGTAAGCATAAGAACCTTTTACAACCAAACCAGGGCTCCTTCACACTCTTCTTCAAAGGCTCAACAGATTCACCTTCTCCAAGCCGTCTAGGAGGCAGCAACCTCCAAGAGTAACAAGCCGATGACGCTTTCTTAAAGACTCCCTTGTGCCACAAAGCAAAAACTCTTGATGCAATTCACTAGGATGCTCTCACACTCTCAAGAATGCAACGACCAAGCAAAGTGAGTGAGAGAGAAAAGGGAGCTGGCTCTAATATGTCAAGGAAGATTTTCAAAGTGCCAAGAGACCTCACCCACAGCCGGGCATTAGTTATATATAGCCACCCCCTCGGAATCTAGCCATTACACTCCAAACCCATGAAAACAAAGTTATCACGGACTGTCCGCCTCACAGAAACGGGACCGTCCACCATGCAAACCCAACAGCTAGAAATGCAATAATTGCATGTCAGAGTCGACCGTTAGAGCCTTGGCGGACTGCCCGCCTCACAACAAGCGGATCGTCCGCAGTTCAAAGACCCCGATCACACAGAACACTCCTTGTTCTGTCTGATTTCAAAAGTTAGCCGGCGGACCGTCCGCTCCCTATAGGCGGACCATCCACCGTTCATCTATGCAGCACAACCAGAAATAACAATGTTTCTGGACAAGCTTTTCAAAAGCCGGCGCACTGTCCGCCACATAGGGCCGGACCGTCCGCCCTTTAAACCATGTTAGCTGGTGGACCGTCCGCATGCCTAGGGCGGACCATCCGCCATTCACCATTCAGCTCCCACCAGAAACACCAAGTTTCAATCCACAAAAACTGCACGGGTCGCAGACCGTCCGCCTTAGAGCCGGACTATCCGCCTTAGCGTTTCAGCACTCATTTTGTAAATCAAGTTACCATTTCTCAAACCATGTTAGCCCTCATGCATGCAATGCAAGTGTTTGAGCAAAATGGCACTATAGAACCATCATGCAAGGGCACACCGACCCCTCTTGATAGTACAGCTATCTATCCTATTAATCCGGTCAATTCTCATCCTCTAATCACCTTATGACCGGCAAAAATAGAAAAGCCCTATCATATACCTTTTCCTTGAGCATATCCATTCTACATCATCTCCAAGTGTCTTCATGACTCAATTTATGCTCACCTCTCTTGGACCAACCTATACTCATTTCTTCTCAAAGAAATTGTTTGTCCACTAATGTTGTAATTAATTACCAAAACTCAAATTAGGGGCCTAGATGCTTTCAGTCTGCGTCGCCAATGGTCAAGGTGGCTTCAACAGCCACGTTGCCAACCCCAAGGAGCCGGAGACACCATCGCTCTCTTTCAACCAATATGTCGGCACTCTAGCCGACGGATCTAGCCAAACCCGACTTTCAAATCTAATTGGAAACTACGCTAGCCGTCTCCGGGTGATTTCCCGTCCCCGGATCAGTGCTGGTGATCTAATCGCCGGAATTGATCGGGTGGACTGTAGCATCGCCGGGTGCATCGAGCTCGCGGAGGCTACCCTTCGATGCTCTTGCGACTCGGTCCCCACGACCCGGAACCGCTCTGAGATGCTGCGTCCACTTTTCGCTGACGCAGGCGACATCTTCTCTGGAATCGATCAGGTCAACCGATCCATCGCTGAGTGGATTAGGAGCGCGGAAGCCACTCTCCAACAACCTGGCCCTGAAGGGCTAGGCGCACCTACATCTGCATTCAATCATAACTTCGACGGCTTCATCGACAAACTTTGCGACCCACCACTACCTGACCTGCCGGAGAAACCGAAGCACAGTCCCGTGTTCGACTCCAAGTCCCTCTCTGCACTGGAGGAGGTGTCGGTGTTTTACCGCCACACCCACCGAGGGGTACCCCCGTGGTGGTGAGTTTGTAGGTAGGGTGTCGCCGAGATCAGGAACTCGAAGGTGCAAAGGAACGCTAGGTTTTAGACAGGTTCGGGCCGCCGAGAGCATAATACTCTACGTCCTGTGTAGTTTGGATTGCCTTTGATGATGATTCCCCCGAGGGGGTGCCTGTCCGCCCTTATGTAGTTCGAGGGGACAGGTTGGAAGTCCTAGTCGGGCACAAGCCCAGGAGTCCTACCCGAGTACTTCTCGGATAGTTTCCTACCGTGTCCGACTAGTCTATCTACTGTACGACTAATCCTACTGCATTATGAGTAGTTACAATAGATGTAGGGCGTGGGCCATGTCCCATCCCGTATCCTAGGAGAAGTGTGCCACGTGGATAGTCCCGTGTGCCCGGGTCTGACAAGCCCCCGAGCTCTTCGTAGCCAAGTACTGCAGACGTTCGAGTACTTCTGAAGGCGTCTTCGAGTTCTCCCAAACTTCATCTTGAAGGTGTCCTCCGAGTACTTTCCTGGCTGCGTCGAGGCTGTGAGGTGCTCATGCCCCGAGTAGTTGTCCAGTCTTCTTTATATGGGGTGCGATTAAACTCGCACTCCATATGGAGTAGCCCCCGAGCCTTAGGTTGACTCGTAGAATCAGGCTGAGGGTCAATTTAATCTTGAGTCTTCTGTCCTTATCTTCCAGCAGATTTGAAAAATAAGTCGCTGATGACACGTATCCCGCAGCCACCGAGCCTTGAATCCAAATCCCCAAGTTTTGGAATTAAGGATCCAAAAAATCGTGGCATGCAATATGACGACAAAGATTTGATGGTAAACATGGGCAAATTGGTGTAGTAAATTTGAAAACCTCTTTTTTCGTGATGAATTCCATGAAAAGATGGTGAAACAAATAACATCCCCAACAAACACCCAAAATTACCTCTCAAACCAAACTTTGTGCCTTGAGCCAATGACTAAATAAGTCCTCTAGGTAATAAATTGAACAAATCCCTTATTTTGGAATAAAATACCTGAAATAATGGTTAACAAACATCTACCCAAGATAAATCTTAAAAAGCCTCTTAGATCGGGTATCATCGAGTAGGTGTACATCATCCAGCATGTAAGCATGAGAGCTGTCTCTTGAGGCACGCTGAGTGCCTTGTCCCATCAAGCCCCCGACCCAGGAGCCAGATGGTAAGCATAAAGTAGTCGTAGCAGAATGGTGGCGCTAGCCTCCGAGTCCAGGCATTGAGCAAGTAGCCGTTGATGCTTGAACAGTCGATGAAGGCATCTAGTCAGAGTCGATCCCGACTAGGGTCGTAGTCAAAACAAGTAGTCGAAGTAGTCGAACATGTGCAGAGGTTTAGTCGTAAACTAGTAGACTTCTTGACATGGGAGCAAGGCCCCTTCAAAAACATAGTATACAAGTCAAAACAAGTAATATGTTACTGGAAATAAGGGAACAAAGCCCTTTCAGCAAACTTGCATGTGAGACCAGTCATAAACCGGTAAAATAGAGTTGTACTGGAAGTATTAGCACAAAAGCCCTTCAGAAACCTAAGAGACTAGTCGTACACTAGTAATAGGTACTAGAAGTATGGCAGCGAGGCCCCTAAAGTAAACTTTCGCGTAGTACCAGTCGTAAACCGGTAAAACGGAGTTGTACTAGTAATATCAATCTTCAGGCACCAATAGAAGTTGTCCCCGGTTGATCAAGGATGAAACCGACATAGATGTTCAATATTCCAAGAATTTGGTACCTCCTTGCCATCCGGGTATTGTAATCGATAAGATCCAGGGCGTGTAACCTTGTGCACAATGAAAGGTCCTTCCCATCATGAGTTAAGCTTGTGTAGTCTAGTATCATCCTCGAATTGTCGAAGAACCATATCTCTAACGTTGAAAGAGCACTGTTGAACGTTCCTGTCGTGATAACGACGAACTCCTTGTAAGTAGCGGGCCGACTGCAACAATGCATTGCATCGGATTTCCTCAGCTGAGGCAAGCTCAAGATATCTTCCAGTGTCAGCCTCGCCTTCGTTAAACATTTCCAGTCGTGGAGACTTCCACATCATGTCAGCTGGTAATATAGCTTCAGACCCGTATACGAGAAAGAAAGGTAACTGGCCTGTGTCTTTGCTTGGTTGTGTGCGAAGCCCCAAGACTACTGATGTGATCTCGTTGATCCACTTGCCACCCTTTTTGCTGTTCTCGTCATAAAGTCTTTTCTTCAGTCCATCAAGAATCAAGCCGTTGGCGCGCTCCACCTGGCCATTGGCCCGCGGATGAGCCATCGAAACATATTTGACTTCAATGGAGCTGCGTTCACAGAAATCCAAGAACTGATGTGAGTGAAAATTGGATCCCAAATCTATGATGATGGTGTTGGGAAAGCCAAAGCGGTGTAAGATGTCGCAGATGAAAGTAACCACTCAATCTGCACTGAGCGTTGCGATTGTCTTGTACTCGATCCACTTAGTAAACTTGTCGATGGCCACCAACACGTGTGTGAAACCTCCTGGTGCAGTTGTGAAGGATCCTATCATGTCTAGGCCCCAGCATGCAAACGGCCATGAAGCTAGTATAGTGATGAGGTTATGAGCCGGAACATGAGGTTGTTTGCCAAAGAATTGGCAGTTGGTGCACCGGCGAACGAGTGCTTCGGCATCTGCCAAAGCAGTCGGCCAGTCGAAACCAGATCAAAACGCCTTGCCGACTAGTGTGCGAGAAGCAGCATGGTTCCCGCACACGCCTTCGTGAATCTCTTGGAGTATTTCTATGCCCACCACCGTGCTGACACACTTCATGAGTATGCCTGATGCTGATGCACGCTTGTATAGACTACCCCCGACTAGAACATACCCTTTGCTGTGCCGTAGGATGCGAGTAGCTTCAACACTTTTTGGATCGACGCCGGGGGATAGTTTATGCTCCTGGATGTAGTTGATGAAGGCCACCCTCAAGTTGACCTCGATCATCAAGACCTCTCGGTCGGGTTCCTTAGGACCCTGAGCAATGGAGCTTGAGTCTGGTACCCTAATGGAAGGGTGGTGCAACTCGTGAACGAAAAGTCCTGGTGGGACGTTAGCTCGATCAGAACCCAGTTTGGAGAGCACATCTGCGCCCACATTGTTATCGCGAACTACATGGTGAATTTCCAGCCCCGAGAACTTTTTCTCGAGCTTGCGTATTTCCATAACGTTGGCGTGCACGGTGTCCTTGTTGATGTCCCACTCCTTTTTGACTTGTTGAACCACTAGTAAGGAGTGACCATAGACGAGTAGTCGCTTAATGCCCAGGGAGACTGCCAGGCATAGCCCGTGCAATAGTGCCTGATACTCGGCCTCGTTGTTGGAGACCTCGAATAGTATTTGAAACACGTACTTGAGTTGTTCTCCTCTCGGGCTGGAACTAGCTGGAATGCATAGCTCGTTAGCTCTAAACACAAACCCATCATTAACGATGAATTTGTTCCATGCTTTTCCATCCTTACAATGCAGCAAGACATCCTTAAAATCAGCATCATTTACATATTATGTTTTAATTGTGTCCAAACCAAAAATCTTGCAATCAAGTTGTGTCAACAAAGTATATCGCCTAGACAAAGCATCAGCAATGACATTTTCTTTCCTTTTCTTGTGTTTGATGAAATAAGGAAAAGATTCAATAAATTCAACCCACTTAGCATGTCTACGGTTCAGTTTTTCTTGACTATGAATATGCTTTAAAGATTCATGATCAGAATGTATAACAAACTCTTTGGGCCATAAATAATGCTGTCATATTTTCAAAGTGCGCACAAGAGCATACAATTCCTTATCATAAGTAGAATAATTCAGAACAAGTCCGCTCAATGTCTCACTAAAATATGCAATAGGTTTACCATCTTGTAACTAAACACCACCCAAACTAATTCCACTAGAATCACATTCAAGCTCAAAGGTCTTATTAAAATCAGGAAGTTGGAGGAGAGGTGCATGTGTCAACTTATCTTTCAACATGGTGAACGTATTCTCTTGTGTGGTGCCCTGAAAAAAAGGCACCCCCGTCTTCATAAGCGCATTCAATGGTGCTGAAATCCTTCTCAAAGCGACGATAGAACCCAGCAAGTCCTACAAAACTCTGCACCTATGTGATGGTCTTTGGTACATGCCATCCCTGAATAGCTTCCACCTTGGCTTGATCAACTTCAATTCCCTATGGAGTGACGACATAGCCAAGAAAAGATACTCGATCTGTTCAAAATGTGCACTTCTCAAGGTTACCAAATAAACGTGCATCACGTAAAGCATTAAAAACAGCATGTAAATGATCAAGATGTTCCTCCATGGATTTGATGTAAATCAATATATCATCAAAGTAGACAACAACAAATTTTCCAATGAAAACACGCAGAACCTCGTTCATTAATCTCATGAAAGTACTAGGTGCATTAGTTAACCCAAAAGGCATGACTAGCCACTCATATAACCCGAACTTAGTTTTGAAAGCAGTTTTCCATTCATCTCCCAATTTCATACTAATCTGGTGGTACCCACTACGCAAATCAACTTTGGTAAACACAACAGCACCACTCTATTCATCAAGCATATCACCGAAATGTGGAATAGGATGTCGATATCGAATTAAGATATTATTAATAGCTCTACAATCAACACACATACGCCATGTTCCATCTTTCTTGGGCACAAAAATAACCGGAATAGCACAAGGACTAAGGGACTCACGTACATAACCTTTGCGTGTAGTTCTTGCACTTGTCGCTGAATCTCTTTCGTTTCTTCCAGATTGGTCCTGTACAGCGCATGGTTGGGCAACGATGCACCTGGAATTAGATCAATTTGGTGCTCAATCCCTCGTATTGGTGGCAGCCCCGCTGGTATTTCACTTGGAAACACATCAGAATACTCCTGCAAAATGTTAGAAACAGCAGAGGGCAAAGAGTGCTGCACATCGTGAATGGAAATTAAAGCATCTTTGCACACCAAAGCATAGGCAATAGAAGTGGCAGCAATCAATTCATTAATATCCAATTTAGTAGCAAGCAAGCAAGTTCCTTTCAATCTTATCTCATCTTTCTTATTAGCAACCGACTTGACAATGTTATTGTTCTAACTTTTAGCTTTGGCAGCCCTAACAATATCATCACGCACAATAGCTTCAGGAGACATAGGAAGCAATACAATTTTATTATCATGGTGCAAGAGCGAAAACTGATTTGATCTACCATGATGCACACAACCCGTATCGAATTGCCAAGGTCTACCTAGCAGAATATGACAAGCTTGCATAGGCACAACATTGCATTCAACAACATCATGATATGATCCGATTGCAAAATTAATGCGCACCAGCCTCGTTACCTTAGCCTTACCAATGTGATACGGATGTGGGTGTGGTTTGGTGGTGAGTGCAAGCTTCTCCACCATATCGCTTCTAGCCAAACTGTTGCAGCTACCTCCATCAATAATCATACGACAGGAATGCTCTTTAATGACACACTTGGTTTGGAACAGCGTGTGTCGTTGATTTTGCTCTGCCTTCTCCATTTTTGCACTAAGCACACGCTACACAATGAGACTCTCGTAGTGTTCAGTGTCACCTGCATCAATATGCTCTTTTGGTGTTCCCTCGTCACCTGTATGGTCAGCAGCAAACAAAGCAAGTGTATCTTCATCAAAATCACTAGCGGAGGAATACGCACCATCATCTTTGACCACCAAAACGCGCTTGCTAGGAGGTACACATGCCCAAAGCCCTTGCAACGATGACACTGGACATCTCTTGTTCTACCCGTGGATGCAACCGAGGAAGCACTAGCGGCTGGCTTCTGGACAGTCTTGGTTGCTTAAGTGGTGGGAGGAGCACGTGGCTTGTCGCTGGATGGAGAAGGTGCTGCTGCACGACTCGGTGAAGGAGTTGGTGCAGGGGCACGTCCGCCCATAGAAGTATTCGTGCGTGGCTGCCATGATGTAGATTTACTTGCAGAAACATTAGGTCTTGTACTAGCATGTCGTCCCTGCACTTCCCTTTCAGCTTTACAAGCAAGATGAAACAAACGGGTTACGTTAGTATAATTCTGAATTTTCAATTTAACCCACCCAAAAATATAGCCATAGCAGGTTCCTCACCCTCCACTAAATTACAACGTAGCATACCCATTTGCAATTCCTAATAATATTCTTCTACACTATTAGTGCCCTGTCTCAATTGTTGTAACTTATGTAACAGATCACGTGCATAGTAAGAAGGAACAAATCTAGCCCGCATGACCTGTTTCAAAGCACCCCAAGTTTGTGGCATGTTATCATTATTTTTCTTGCCATGTTCTATCCACCAAACAGAAGCAAAATCAGTGAACTCACTAGTAGCAGCCCTAACACGTGCATTCTCAGGAAAATCATGGCATCCAAACTTTTGATCAACAGCAATTTCCCAAGTAATGTATGCATCAGGATCATATGTATCATAAAAAGGATGTATCTTAAATTTAATCTTGCTGAAAGCATCATCATTGTTGTGTACCTCACGTCGGCGAAAACCACCCATACCTCTACAATTAGTACGTAGCCGTTGGCGATGGCGAGCGTCTCGTTCATCTTGTTCAGTATCTGCAATATATTCATCCTCCCAATCATCACGTTGCTCGTTGGTCTTCGCATGGAGCTGATCAAAACGCCGCAAAAGAGCAGCGAGACTCTTGTCAATATTGCCGACTGTTGTCTCCAGTCCTGTAAGCTTGGTGTTGGTGGCAATCTGCGTGGCCTCCAATTGTCCAATCTTGTCATTCGTCACCTAGATATCATTATGAAGTCCCTCTGTGTGTAGCTTCACTTGCCTTTCAAAATATTGTATGATGCCCCTGGTACGTGGAGACTACTTCAAGCTATGATCCTCCTCCTCGGAGCCTGCAATGGTGAGAAAAATAAGGACAACAAGAAAATAAATGAAGTACCAAAATCCCTACAGCTAATAGGATCTAGCTACTGCAAGGCGCTCACTCTCAACCTTTGCACAAGCTCTTACCAATTCTTACTTTGCTGCCAGGAGGGGATGGCAACAACCAAGTCCGCAACCGTGGAATGAAGTGTATCGGTGCTGCAGCAACAAGACCGGTATAGCTGTAGTCGAATATGTGGAGCTGTAGGTGGGCTGGAACAAGGAAATACTTGCACCACATAAGTCACAAAAGCAAGCTGAATAATCGTTCAACGGTGGTACTGTGTTGGTCCTAGCCTAGACTGGCTAGAGACGCGAGCCTGGACACAAAGGAAGTCACAAAGCACCACCCGGAACAGAAGGGAAAAACAAACGCAATGAATCAGCCTCTTTCTTTTCTTTCCTTTTTTTTGTTTTGCTTTTCTTCTTTCTTTGTTTTCTTTTTTTCCTTTTTTTTAGGGGAACCTCAAAAATAGATTTTATGAACAAAGGAATACAAATGAGCAAGTCACCACACACACTTTTGCCACACCACACACTCTCTCTCTCTCTCTTTCTCTCTGGAGTAAGCCGAACAGCTAAATATATATATGAATTGTTATTGACTCTATTGCACAATTCGGACTCAACGTGCACCGATTCCAACTCGGACTTGATAACAAAGAGGCACTCAGATGCGGCCAATCGAAAGATGAAAAGGCTAACCGAATTCAAGTCTGTCTCGGCCAACACGCGCTTAACTGATTCCAAGTCAAACTTGATAGCCAAAGTGTATTCGGATTCGGTCAAAACATTGATTAAAAAGGTAGCGTACGTGACCAAATGTGACACGAACTCAAAACTCTAAAGGACTACAACTAAGACCAGCAACTCGACACAACCGATGCAACCGAAAACTCAACAAGCCCAAACTAAGCAGTACTAGTAAAGGCTCAAAAGAGTCAATAGGATTGCGGTGGGGGGGATTCTACTATTTTTGGCTTTTTTTGGACTATAGAAAATTAAAAATAGCAAAGGATTGGAAGTCTCTCACCGAACAACATTGCTCTGATTACCAACTGATGTGAACCCGCTAGGGTTGTTTCCTGATCTTCCGATGAGAGGCGTGGGATAACTCGATTGATGGAGGAGACGACGTTTCACGACCCGACTACAGCCTTCCAAGGACGCTGCGCCTTAGCGACTGATACACCACCTCCTATGGCTGCCGCGATCTTTTGGAGCGCGACACCCCGGCCACTAGGGCACTTGTCCTGCAAGCAATTGAAGAACTAGCAAGAACAAGTAGAACAAGTACTAGGAATACGAGATGTAATTGAAGGTCTCAAACTGAATCTCAAATATGATGGGGTTTCGAAAACAAGTGGATAGGCGGCTGGATCAGCACCCGCGCCTACAAGAAAATAGCAAAAGCTAAACTTGCATCTAACAAAAACCCGCATGTTCTTGGCGGCAGCTAAGGGGTATAAGGAAGTTGGAGATTGACCACAAGCGTGCTGGAGTCGTATCCCAACCCTAGGAAGCGTCTAAATCGGACTCAACTTGATACACGGCCCATTGGGCCAAAATAGGGTGACGCAGCACCATGGGCTGAAAAGGACTCTATAGTAAATTGATGATTGCGGTTGACTCCGAACAGATATGGAGGTGAATCTAGATCCGTTGGAAAGTTGATTTGATAAGCTTTACAGGAAGTACTTGAACGCCCAAAATGGAGTCCGGATGAAGTCATGGCAGCCGTCACAAGTCGTGTCTTTCCTGCAGTCCGAATCCAGCCTGCGCGATGCCTCTCCCCTTTTGATCCACTCCATTATTCCTGAGTAAAACAAGAGTGCACGTGTCTACATTGTCTAAATATGATGAACCTGAGCTTAAGAGTTAACTTACTTGATGGGTAAGTCGATGAGCACGAGCGCGAGTAATAGGATCAAGTCGTGTTGGCAAAGTAGATGCTGGTGTAGATGTGGATGTATCGTTGGTGGTGATGTCCTCATCACTCCTCACACGAATCTCCGTTTTGTGGTAGTGTATATAGCATCACCCGTAAAACATATATGTGGAAACTCATAAAAACATCATTTAGAAAATGAATGCAATTTTAGCATGTTGGTTGGTATCATGCTAGTTTACACTCTTATCAAACTTAAAGGCATTAGGATATTTTTTATGACCACGCCCTCGCAAAAACTATTTCAAGCAAAGCATATTCGAAGATTACATATAATATTAACTAACCAGTAAAACACATGTAATTTTTTCAAAGTGGAGTGAGTAATAACTACTCAAACTTGGTGGCTTTTGAGAATGAGGTACACGCAAAACATAGTCGAGTACTGCAGGCTTCCGAGTACTTCTGAAGGCGTCTTCGAGTTCTCCCAAACTCCATCTTGAAGGTGTCTTCCGAGTACTTCCTTAGCTGCATCGAGGCTATGAGATGCACGTGCCCCATATAGTTGTAAGGTTTTCTTTTATATGGGGTGCGATTAAACTCGCACTCCATGTGGAGTAGCCCTGAGCCTTAGGTTAACTCGAAGAATCAGGCTAAGGGTCAATTTAGTCTTGAGTCTTCTGTCCTTATCTTCCAAAATATTTGAAAAATAAGTCGTTGACGACATGTGTCCTACAGCCCGCGAGACATGAATCCAAATCCCCAAGGTTTGGGCAAAAAAAAAAGGATCTAAGGAATCGTGGCACGCAAAATACGACGCTGAGTACCATGTCGCATGCAGCCCCAGAGCCTGGGAGCTAGCTGAGTCGCATGAGATACACCTAGTAGTCGGTGGCACCATCCCCCAAGCCTAGGCATTGGCCAAGTTGCCGCTGGATCTTGAACTGTCGATGGAGCCGACTATTCGGAGTCGATTCCGACTAGTTTTGTAGGCGAGATGAGTAGTCGAAGTACTCCCCAGCGTGTCGCCGAGCAGAGTCGATTCCGACTATTTCTGTAGGCGAGACGAGTAGTCGAAGAAGTCCCCAGCGTGTCGGCGAGTTGAGTCAATTCCGACTAGTTTTCTAGGCACGACGAGTATGTCAGACCCGGGCACATAGGACTGTGCATGTGCCGTACTTTTCCTAGGATACGAGATGGGACATGGACCACGCCCTACATGTGTTGTAACTACTCGTAGTGCAGTAGGACTACTGATACAGTAGTGAAACTAGTCGAACAGGGTAGAAAACTACCCGAGAAGTACTCGGGTAGGACTCCTGAGCTTGTACCCGACTAGGACTTCCATGTAAACCTATCCCCTCGGACCATATAAGGGCGGACAGGGACCCCCTCCAAACAGAGGAGATCACCCGATCACCATCAAAGGCAATACAAACCACACAGGACGTAGGGTATTACGCTCTCGGCGGCCCGAACTTGTCTAAACCTTGTGTTCCTTGCACCTTCGAGTTCCTAATCTCGGCGACACCCTACCTACAAACTCACCACCTTGGGGGTATCCCTCGGTGGGTGTGGCAGTAAAACACCGACAGCTGGCACGCTAGGTAGGGGCGTTCATCAAGCATCCACCGAAGAATTCGATGGCAACCTTCAACTTCACCAGCGCTGTGCTCGACGAGGGTACAACTTTCATCTTCGGCTCCTGGATCTGCGTCGCCAACGGCTTGGGTGGCTTCAACAGCCACCAAGCCAACTCCAGGGAGCCTGAGGCCTCTTCATCGACTCGAAGCGGCGATCTCGACGAGTTCATCGACAACCTCGATGAGCTATTGCTTCCCAATCTGGCCTTGCAGATCGAAAAGATATCCGTTTTTGACGCGACTTCCACTCGTGCACCAGAACTAGTCAGATCAGACTCAAACCGATCTGAGGGGACCACACAATCTAAGTCCCTCTCCGACTTGGAGGGGGACTTAGATCTGCTGCTCAAGCTCAAGGACGTGGGAGCCACCGCTTGCCGGGGGGCCCCCCCGTTTTCGACAACTACTCGGACTCCAACGAAGAGTACTCATTGTTCAGTACTACACCTTCAAGCCAGTCCCAAGGAGGACTCGAAGACGACGGAGTCACCGCCCGTCGGGCGGCCCCCGCTCTTGAAAACCACTCGCAACCCGACGGCCACACCGAATCATTTTTGGGCAGCCATCTGGGTTTAACTATAACATCAATGCTGCAAGGCCGTTTCGTGTACCGAAATGGCTTTGAGCCCTAGGAACTACTTGATTACGAGTCCCACCTTGTGGCCTTCATGCAGGAACTGCCCTTCCAGGAATGCAAAACTCTCTCTCCAATCGCGGAAGAGGGAGACAGTAGCACAGAGCTACTCGAGTACAGCCCTACGGCTAACAACTCGCCGGATCGTCAAGTCTACATAGCCTCCCTTCGCAATGCGGAGGATGACGAGCTGGGTCCCGAGTACGACGACGAGCAACTCGTGGAAGTCTCCGCTGACGAGCCCACAACTGACGCCCCTCAGGATGAGAACGAGGAGCATCGAAGGATCCGGCAGGTGAAGAACGCCAAGCGCGCCCAGCGCAGGCGGAACTCGGAAAATCGCGCACGTGACCCAATGTATCAAACGGACGTCAACAACGATTTTGCAGCAGTCGCGGATCGGTAATACCGTACTCCGATTGGCGCCATCGCAGAAGCAGCTCTACTAGCTCAACAGTTACCACCCAACCCTCATATACAGCGGCTGCAATATCTGACCCAGCGTGCGCTCGTGCAACTCGACAAGCAACATCCAGTGTCTTCCAGTCGGAATCTACCCTCGAGGTCTGAGCGCCATGGCGAAACCGCGCAAATCAGTCGCACCCCCGGCGGAGGCCCCGGGAACCGGAGGAACGACGGCCGCCAGCAACAAGGGCCACCCATCCGCGCGTGGCAATGATGATCAAGAAGTACAAAATCTACTCGCCAACCTCGCAACCAGCGTGGCGCAAGGCCTCAAGGCCAAGCTCCACTTGTGGCCAGCCTTCACTACGCTCCCACGATCGACCTTAGGAAGAAGATCAATGACGGCTGCGATGCGCGGCGTATTATCGAAGGAAGGATAAGGGACCGTACCGACCAGTACCACGATGACAACAACAGCAATTCGATCCTACTCCGTTGTTATTGAAGTTTCAGGGGGATCCAACTCCACCAAAGCTCTCTACTTTCCGGTAGCTCTGGAGTCCGCACCTCTCACTTGGCTTGAAAGTCTCAAGCCAAACTCCATCGACTCGTGGGAGGACCTCAAGCGGGCCTTCATCGACAACTTCCAAGGATCCATGATCAGAGTGGGCACTCGTCATGATCTATCCCAGGTGAAGCAAGAGATGAACGAGACCCTAAGATCCTACACCCGATGTTTCTTCGAGATGCGCACCACCATCGCCAACATCACCGACGAAGACGTCATCCGCTGCTTCCAGAACGGGCTCTTCTTGAAGCACACATACCACAACTCTGGATGCAATCACCCGACTACTACCGTGGAGGTGCATGACATGATGGCACGGTGGGCTGACCAAGAGCACGAGGAGAACGACCGCTTCCCCAACCGCAACCACGACAAGCAAGGCAATGGCAACGGCCACTTCGACAAGAGCCAGCGGAACCACTCGGGGAACACCCGAAAGCGCAAGCCAGACCAAGAAGTCATGGCTGTTGAGCGCAATTCGCATCGCAAGAAGTCGGGGAACAGTGACACACAACTTGAGAAAGTCTTGCATAAACAATGCCCGATACACCCGAAGTCACGACACACGCTCTTCGAGTGCATCAACCTCCGCAAGTCACTCAATGCACCACCCCTCCCTCAAGCAGGAAAACGAAAGGACCAAGGGGACGACGATGAAGGTGACAAGTCGGGGGCTCAAGACTTCCAGGATCCGAAAAACGTCGTCAACGTCATCTTCGGCGGAGACGGCGGATTCCCCTCCAAGCGCGCGCAAAAGTTGACCCTGCGCGAAATCCTCTCTGTAGAGCCGGCCATTCAAAGGCCTCCGAGATACAGCGAGGTCCCGATCTCCTTCTCTAGGGACGATCAATGGACCAGCTTCTCTGAGCTGGGAAAATTCCCGCTCGTTCTAGATCCTGTCATGGCGGGCTCATAGCTAACCCGAGTACTCAACAACGGTGAGAGCGGCCTCAACCTGCTTTTCGCGATTACTCTAAAGAAGATGGGCCTGGACATCTCCAAGATGCTCACCCCTAGCTGAGCTCATTTCTACACCATTGTCCCAGGTAACGCGGCTACACCACTTGGGGCAGTGGTCCTGCCAGTCACCTTTGGGACGAAAGATAACTACTGCATCGAGTACATCAAGTTTGAGGTGGCGGACTTCGACTCGTCATATCACGCCATCCTTGGCAGACCGGCACTAGCCAAGTTCATGGCCATGCCCCACTACATCTACCTGCTACTTAAAATGCTAGGCAAGACAGATGTACTCACACTCCGCGGCGACCTGAAGAAGTCGTACGACTGCAACCAGGAAGTGATCGAGTACGCCGCGACATCACGCGTGCTAGAGCCGTCTGCAGAAGTACTCGCGGCCGCGCAGAAGCTGACCGACTCAGAGATGGAGATCTCCAACCAGCGGCCTAACCAGTCGACAGTTAAACCCAACCCCAGTGACGTCGACACCAAGGCCATCAAGCTGCAAGAAGGCAACCCATCCAAGACTGCTTTGGTCGAGGGCGGCTTAGGTGACAAATAGGAAAGCGCGCTCGTCAGCTTCCTTAGGGCTAATCGAGACATATTCATGTGGAAACCAGCGGATATGCCAGGGATGCCCAAGGAGTTGATTGAGCATTGCCTAAAAGTCAACCCTAAAGCCACTCCGAAGAAGCAACGACTACGACGCTTCAATCCCAACAAGAGGGAGGCTATCAAGAAAGAGCAGGTAAAACTACTCGCGGCTGGTTTTATTCAAGAAGTGTACCACCCCGAGTGGTTAGCTAACCCTGTACTAGTCTTGAAAAAGAATAATAATGAATGGAGGATGTGTGTGGATTATACTGATCTCAATAAACACTGCCCGAAGGACCCCTTCGCGCTCCCATGCATCGACCAAGTCATCGACTCTACGGCTAGCTGTGTCTTGCTCTCCTTCCTCGACTGCTACTCCAGCTACCATCAGACAGCTCTCAAGGAAGAAGATCAGATCAAAACGGCATTCATCACCCCCTTTGGAGCATACGCATACACTACAATGTCATTCGGGTTGAAGAACGCGGGAGCCACCTATCAACGGGACATCCAACTGTGCCTTGCAAACCAGCTACACCGCAACGTTGAAGCTTACATGGATGACGTGGTCATCAAGACCAGATCCCACAACGAGTTCATCACTGATCTCAAGGAAACATTCAACAGCTTGTGGAAGTTTCGATGGAAGCTTAACCCGACGAAGTGCGTCTTTGGCGTGCCACAAGGAAAACTACTCGGGTTCATTGTTAGTCACCGAGGAATTGAAGCAAACCCGGATAAGATCAATGCCATCACAGCCATGGATGCTCCAAGGACGATCAAGGACATCCAGAAGCTCACAGGCTACATGGTAGCTTTGAATAGATTCATCTCCCGACATGGAGAACAGGGACTACCCTTCTTCAAATTGCTCAAGCGCCACGACAAGTTCCCGTGGACCGAGGAGGAAAAGCAAGCGCTACAGGATCTCAAGCCCCATTTGCAGTCGCCCCCTATCCTGACGGCTCCCCAACCAGGCGAGAACCTACTACTCTACATCGTCGCGACTACTCACGTCGTTAGTACGGCAATCGTGATGGGGTGCAGCGACCAGTCTACTTCATCAGCGAAGTCCTTTCTGAATCCAAGGTTCGTTACCCGACAATTCAGAAACTACTCTTTGGTACACTCATCACCTCTAGGAAACTTTGCCATTATTTCAATGCATACAACATCTTGGTGGTCTCCGACTTCCCATTGGCGGATATCCTCCACAATTGGGACGCCACCGGGCGCATCTCCAAGTGGGCTATGGAGCTAGGTGCTCTCACCCTCGACTTCAAGCCCCGGACGGCCATCAAGTCGCACGCACTAATCGATTTCATGGCGGAGTGGCGAGAAAACCAAGTGGAAGCCCCAACCAACCAGCCAGAGCATTGGGTCATGTACTTTGATGGCTCACTCAAGCTCGGTGGCGGTGGCACGAGAGTACTTTTCATCAGCCCGAGAGGAGAATAACTCAAGTACGTGTTCCAAATACTATTTGAGGTCTCTAACAACGAAGCCGAGTACGAGGCATTATTGCACGGGCTACGCCTAGCAGTCTCTCTAGGCATCAAGCGACTACTCGTCTACGGTGATTCTTTACTGGTGATTCAAAAAGTCAACAAGGAGTGGGACGTCAACAAGGACACCATGGACGCGTACGTTACAGAAATACACAAGCTCGAGAACAAGTTCTCGGGGTTGGAAATCCACCATGTGATTCGCGACAACAATACGGGCGCGGATGTGCTCTCCAAACTGGGTTCTGATCGAGCTAACGTCCCACTGGGAGTTTTCATTCACGAGTTGCATCACCCTTCCATCAAGGCACCAGACTCAAGTTCCATCGGTCAGGGTCCAAAGGAACCCGGCCGAGAGGTCTTGATGATCGAGGTTGACTGGAGGGTGGCCTTCATCGACTACATCCAGGAGCACAAACTACCCCCGGCGTCGACTCAAAAAGCGTTGAAGCTACTCGCATCCTAAGCCGCAGTAAAGGGTACGTTCTAGTCGGGGGTAACCTGTAAAAGCGTGGATTAGCATCCGGCATACTCATGAAGTGTGTCAGCACGGAGGAGGGCAAAGAGATACTCCAAGAGATTCACAAAGGCGTGTGCGGGAACCACGCGGCTTCTCGCATACTAGTCGGCAAGGCTTTTCGATCTGGTTTCTACTGGGCGACTGCTTTGGAAGATGCCGAAGCACTCGTCCGCTGGTGTACCAACTGCCAGTTCTTTGGCAAACAGCCCCATGTCCCGGCTCATAACCTCATCACCATACCACCTTCATGGCCGTTCGCATGCTGGGGCCTAGACATGATAGGGCCCTTAACAACTGCGCCAGAAGGTTTCACACACGTGTTGGTGGCCATCAACAAGTTTACCAAGTGGATCGAGTACAAGCCAATGGCAACGCTCTCTGCGGATCGAGTGGTTACTTTCATCTGTGACATCTTACACCGTTTTGGCTTCCCCAACACTATCATTACAGATCTGGGATCCAATTTCCACTCACATCAATTATGGGATTTCTGTGAACGCAGTTCCATTAAAGTCAAATATGATTCAGTGGCTCACCCGCGGGCCAACGGCCAGGTTGAGCGCGCCAACGGCTTGATTCTTGATGGATTGAAGAAAAGACTCTATAATGAGAACAACAAAAAGGGCAGCAAGTGGATCGATGAGATGTCATCAGTCGTCTGGGGGCTTCGCACACAACCAAGCAAAGCCACAGGACAGTCACCTTTCTTTCTCGTATATGGGTCTGAAGCTATATTACCAGCTGATGTGATGTGGAAGTCTCCTCGACTGGAGATGTTTGAAGAAGGCAAGGCTGAACACCACAAGACATCTCGAGCTTGACTCGGCTGAGAAAATCAAATGCAACATCTTGTTCCAGTCGGCCCGCTACTTACAAGGAGTCCATCGTTACCACGACCGGAACGTTCAACGATGCTCGTTCAATGTTGGAGATATGGTTCTTTGACGAATCCAGGATGATACCGGGTTACACAAGCTTAACCCACGATGGGAAGGACCTTTCATTGTGCACGAGGTTACAGGCACTGGGTCGTATAGCTTACAGCACCCTGATGGCCAGGAGGTACCAAATTCCTGGAATATCTACGTCGTTTTCATCCTTAATCAACCAACACACATTCTAACGGTGCCTGGAGATAAATACTTCTAGTACAACTCTGTTTTACTGGTTTACGACTGGTATTACGCGCAAGTTTGCTGAAGGGGCATCGCTCCCATACTTCCAGTAACTAATTACTAGTTTTCGACTAGTATCTTGTGTTATTGAAGGGGCCTCGCGCTCATACTTCCAGTACAACTCCGTTTTACTGGTTTACGGCTGGTATTACACGCAAGATTGCTGAAGAGGCATCGCTCCCATACTTCCTATAACTACTTACTAGTTTCCAACTAGTATCTTGTGTTACTGAAGGGGTCTCGCGCTCATACTTCCAGTACAACTCTGTTTTACTGGTTTATGACTGGTATTATGTGCAAGTTTGCTGAAGGGTCCTCGCTCCCATGGCAAGGGATTTACTAGTTTATGACTAGTTCTACACCTGTCCAACTACTTCGACTACGCGTCTCGCCTACAACCCTAGTCGGGATCGACTCCGACTAGATGGCTCCATCGACCGTTTAAGATCCAGCGGCTACTTAGCCGATGCCTGGGCTCGGGGGATGGCGCCACCGACTGCTGAGTATGTTATATGCCACTCATCTGGCTACTTGGCTCGGGGGCTCGATGTGATAGGCACTCAGCGTGCTTCCAAGGACAGCTCTCATGTTTTAATGCTGGACGCTGTAAAACTACTCGATGATACCCGATTCAAGAGGCTTTCTAAGATTTATCTTGGGTAGATGTTTGTAAACTATTGTTTTAGGGATTTTATTCCAAAATAAGGGGTTTTTTAGATTATTACCCAGAGGTCTTATTTAGTCATTGACCCAGGGAACAAAGATTGATTTGAGAGGTAATTTCGGGCATTTGTTGGAGAAGTTATTTGTTTAACCATTTTTTCAGGGAATTCATCCCGAAAAAAGAGGTTTTCGAATTTACTGAATCAATCTTCCCATCTTCACCATCAAATCTTTACTGTCATATATTGCATGCCACGATTCTTTGGACCCTTTATTCCAAACCTAGGGGATTTGGATTCAAGGCTCGAAAGCTGCGGGACACGTGTCATCAGCGACTTATTTTTCAAATCTGTTGGAAGATAAGGACAGGAGACTCAAGATTAAATTGACCATCAGCCTAATTCTACGAGTCAACCTAAGGCTCGGGGGCTACTCCATATGGAGTGCGAGTTTAATCGCACCCCATATAAAAGAAGATTTGACAACTACTCGGGGCATGAGCACATCACAGCCTCGACACAGCCACGAAAGTACTCGGAGGACACCTTTAAGATGAAGTTCGGGAGAACTCGAAGACGCCTTCAGAAGTACTCGGACACATGCAGTACTCGACTACGAAGAGCTCGGGGCCTTATCAGACCCGGGCACACGGGACTGTGCACGTGGCGTACTTTTCCTAGGATACGGGATGGGACATGGCCCACGCCCTACATCTGTTGTAACTACTCGTAGTGTAGTAGAACTACTCATACAGTAGTGAAACTAGTCGGACATGGTAGGAAACTACCCGAGAAGTACTCGGGTAGAACTCTTAGGCTTGTACCCGACTAGGACTTCCATGTAAACCTGTCCCCCCGGACTATATAAGGGCAGACAGGGACCCCCTCCAAATAGAGGAGATCACCCGATCACCATCAAAGGCAATACAAATCACACAGGACGTAGGGTATTACGCTCTCGGCGGCCCGAACCTGTCTAAATCTTGTGTTCCTTGTACCTTCGAGTTCCTGATCTCGGCGACACCCTACCTACAAACTCACCACCTCAGGGGTATCCCTCGGTGGGCGTGGCGGTAAAACACCGACAGAGTAGTCGAAGTAGTCACCAGCGTGTCGCCGAGCATTCCTCACGAAGTCGAGTAGTAACCGACGGTTGTTGATGAACCCAACTAGTCGGAGTTGAATCCGACTAATTGCAGTCAAGCGATCAGTGTGCCGACAGCGCGAGCAAGAGTCGTTCTGAGTAGTCGACATAGTAAGCAACGCAAGCTGAAGTTTTGCCGAGTAGTCGTTGTAGTCAGCGACGTGTAGTCGAGCATTCTCGCGAAGTCGAAATAGTCGTTGGTGGTTGTTGATGAAGCTAACTAGTCGGAGTCGAATCCAACTCGCCCAACAGCATAGTCTAGGTCAGGTCCTCTGCATGGTAAACATAAAATTATGCTGTAACTGATATACATGATATCGCGTTGGGAGCAAATCCCAGCATTGTAAAATGCATGTAAAATTTTTCACCTTTTGCTCTTGCTGGGTCACATAATTTCCCTAGGTAGGTAGCCTATTACGTTTGAGCACCTGATCCCTGATAGCCGTAGACCATAGCGCAGGGAGCGTTGCCGCATGCACGCGTACAGAAGAGTCGAGGTTTCACGGATTAAAGCGTGTGCTACCCGGGTATTTTAGCAACCGTTAAGAGAAAACTAGAGCAGTCGGCGCTGTGCTAAATAAGAGAACGCTCGTGGAGCGCGCTTATAGGGTGTAACCCGACCGCCCGTGTTGCAGGGCGGACCGTGCAGGCAATCGGGACAGGCATGACATGGTCTGGTGAAGAGAATGCGCGTTGCGCAAAAAGTAGGCGGCGAAGCGTAGCTCTGGAGGGTTTCATGCCCATCGAGAGACATACATAAATAAGTAGCCGATCATGTGAAAAACAAGTCGGAAAATGTAAAAGTGACTTAGCTTGATTCGTGGGCGATTTGTCGATGAAGCCGACTAGTCGGAGCTGATTCTAACTAGTTGTTGACCGTACGGAGCTAGTGGCCGAGTAGTAAGACTCGTCCCCGACTAGTTCCTAGTCGAGACGAGTAGTTGAAGTAATCGTTGGCGTTGCCGATTTGTCGAAGTAGTTGTAGCTGCGGCGCGAGCAGAGTAGTCGAGGTCGTCGCTGCAGCGCGTCGATGTTGTGACGCCAGCTGAAGTTGAGCGGATAGTCGAGGTCAGTGGCGGCAGCGCGTCGGCGCTGCGGCGCTAGCTGAAGCCGAGCTGCGTCGTCAAGGTCGGCGGCGGCGACGCGACAACATTGTGGCACGAGCTGAAGTCGAGCCGCGTCGTCGAGGTCGGCGGCGACGACGACGCGTCGACGTTGCGGCGTGAGCAGCAGTCGAGTCGATCAGAAAGTTGATTTTCATCAAGATCATCGACGAGTTCGTCGATATCGTGACGGGATGTTGGTGCAGATGTCTTCAACTTGTTGTTGTCGACGAGGTGACAACGGAAGTTGCCTGCACCGTTTAGCGACGCGGACCCATGAGCCGAAGACGATGACGTGCCTTCTTGGAGCGTGACGGAGAGGTTGAACGATGCCCTCAAGTTCGCCAGTGGATCTTCGATGAACACCCATACCTGGCGCGCCAGCTATCGGTGTTTTACCGCCACGCTCACTGAGGGATACCCCCGAGGTGGTGAGTTTGTAGGTAGGGTGTCGCCGAGATCAAGAACTCGAAGGTGCAAGGAACACAAAGTTTAGACAGATTCGAGCCGCTGAGAGCGTAATACCCTACGTACTGTGTGTGGTTTGTGTTGCCTTAGGTGTTGGTCGGGGTGATCTTGGTGATCTCCTCTGGAGGAGATCCCTGCCCGCTCTTATATAGTTTGGGGGGAACAGGGTTACATGGGAATACTAGCCAGATACGAGCTCAGGAGTCCTACCTGAGTAGTTTTCGGATAGTTTTCTTCTGTTCCGACTAGTTCTACTACGGTACGAGTAGTTACAATTGGTGTAGGATGTGGGTCATATCCCACCCCCTATCCTAGAATATGTACGTTATGTGCGCAGTCCCGTAACCCCGGATCTGACACCAACTACTCACCTAGGTCACCAAATAAATGATGTTTTATACATCAATATGGTCTTTAAACACAATTTTAACTAACATTTTCAGCTCACTCTAGCTGCTTGGGCTGCGACTGCATAACATCATCAACTCGGATGCTTCAGCTATGCTGGCTGGCTAGCGCAGTTGCATTACCAAGCACCGCCATAACAAAAGTGAAGTGTGCATCATTTTTAGATATTCGAACTCCACATGTAAAAAGTAATTGATAGTTAAAATTTAGAACTACATACTACTTTTGACGATCGAGAATTTGTTTTGGAACATAATAAGATAACTCATAAAAAATTAAAAAGAAGGGACTGAAGAGTTGTTCTTGATCATCAAAGGCACATCACAATGCCACGTTCAATTACTACTCCAGTATTTGTATGAAGCATGAAAAGTTAAGGAAGTAGTAACTCAGATTCACGCCCAAGTTTCCATAGAAACTCAGAAGTGAACAGGAGGACCACCCGTCGGGCGTGTGCAATAACTCAAATTCACGCCGCCCAAATCCAAATCACGCCGCGCACGTTTTGTCCATGAACCGAGGAGGGAGAGGGGCAAAGCCGTAAACTCCGGCCGTGCACCAAGTATCGAGGCCTCTGGTCCTGCCCCCGCTCTCGCTGTCAGAAAGATCCAGCTGGACGGAGCCGGGAGTCACGCCGGGGACACAACGGTAAAAGCCCCAGCAGTGATAAGATCAACAAGACAACAAGGGAGGAGAGGGAGGCCGGCCCCGGTAGTGGCTTCCACCTGTGCCATAAATATAGACCGCCTCTGCGCACGCTTTCTCCTCCCCTTGCCCCCTTTCCCGCCCTTAAGCACCTGCAAAACCCCCCTTAAACCCCACAAATCGCACTAGGATTCCTCGCGTTCCTGGCTTCTCGACGCGATCCGTCCGGGGGGAGCTCCAGACGGGGGTTCCGCGAGCTCGATTTCATAGGTTTCGTCTCTGATTTTGAGGTCTTGGGGTGAGGATTGGGGGGGCGCCTTTGCTTGTTTGACCCGGTTCTTGGAGTGTGAGCTGCTGCTATAGGCTCACTCGGAGCCGGAGCAGTAGATCTGTGGAGATAAACCCCTACAAAGTCCTCCAAATCTTGGGAGTTCCTTCGTTTTCGTGCTGGTCTCCCAAGAAATTGTTGATATTTGGGGGGATTTTGGCTCTAGGTTGGGTCGATTTCAGTGACCTTTTGGGGTGTTCGTGGTGGATGAAATTTACTGCGGCGGCGTGGCAGTAGCAGCACCGGTGTACCCGCGGCCTCCGGCGATGTCTTCCGCCGACTCCCTCGCCTCCGGCCGGAGCCGCCGCGCGGGGCCGCCCCTGCCCCGGCCCAAGCGCGTCCGCGTCTACTTCGTGGACGCCGACGCCACGGACACCGACTCCTCCGGCGACGAGGACGAGCGCGCCAAGCGGCGCGTGCGGGAGGTCATCGACATCGACGTGGAGGCCGCCGGCTCGGCGCCCGCGGCGCTGGCGCTGGTGCCCCCGAAGAAGCGGCCGCTGCACTTCTCGGCCGCGGCGGCGCTCGCGCGGCGCCGCGCGGCCGCGGCCGGGTTCCGGCGGCCTTACCGCGGCGTGCGGCTCCGGCCGTGGGGCAAGTTCGCGGCGGAGATCCGCGACCCGGCGCAGCGCAAGCGCCTGTGGCTCGGCACCTTCGACACCGCCGAGGAGGCCGCCGCGGTGTACGACGACGCCGCGCTCCGGCTCAAGGGCTCCCAGGCTGTCGTCAACTTCCCCTCGGCCCCCGTGGCTCCGTCGCCACGCATGAAGCTCCGGCCTCGCCGGGAGATCCCCTGCCCGGAGGCGGCGGCGACGGCGTCCGACCCCGAAGGAGACGACGACGACAGTACGCACGCCTCGCCCCTGGCGGCGCCGTCCCCCGCGCCGCTGGAGCCGGAGCCCCAGGCGGCGGACGCGGCCGCCCCGTTCTGCCCGTTCGCGTCGCCGACCTCCGTGCTCCGGTACGGCCCCGACGAGGTGGCCGGCGCGCCCGCGCTGCCGGCGTTCGACTTCCTCTACGGCGAGCTCGGCGACATCGGCGCCGTGGCGGCGCCGTCCAAGGCGGCTGCGGCGGAGTTCGACTGGCTGCCGTGGTGGGAGGGCGAGGACTTCGTGACGGCGACGGCGCTCACGCCGTCAGCCGGCGCCGCCGCCGTGAGCGTGGTATGACGGCGTCAACACCCCCCCCCCCCCCCCCCCCCCCACCCCCCCCGTGTCGTGGCGCCTGCGTGTTCGGGCGCTCAGGGCGGGAACCGGCGCACGCCGCGTGGGCGGCCGTGCAGCGCAGGCGCGGCCGCGGGAGTATTAAATTACTAAGGAAAAGTATTATTTATTTGTTATTAACTGCTGCGGCTGCTGCTAGAGCAGCCGGGGGAGGAGCAGTGAGTGAGGCGAGTCCTGGGGCGGAAGGGCGCAGGGGTCGTGGCGGGCCCCACCTACCGAGGCAGCCGGGCGGGCGCTGCTTTCCGCGCGCGGGGGGTGGTGCCTTGAACTGCCGGCTCCTGCCCCGCCCGATGTTTTTGGAGTGGAGTGAGGAGTGGTGATGTGTAATTGTAATCGTCATGGTGAACTGTTGATGTGGTGGTTAGCTAGTGATTAGTGGTGGCCTGGGATGCATGCGCTTAACGTTGATTGTTGTTACTGCACCCTTCTGGGCAGGTAAACCAACTCCAGCGGAGCTTGTTCATTCCAATATTCTTGTGTTCGAAACTCGAATCCGATGATCTAACTAGCAAGAGGTGATGAGCTGTTGCTATTTCGCCCCTTGCCATCCTGGAACGGCCATACCATACAAATGCCATTGCTCGCATGAGGCCATTTCCTGCGGAGGTTTTACGATGCTACGGTACCATTTTAGATGATGCGTCACTAGATAAGTGATGTGTCACAGATCAGTGAGGAAAGAGGTGAATGGATTTCATCTAGATGAAATCATATAAATCATATATGCAGTTACCAACTTCTGATGAGTCTTAGAAGAGTTGATAAGTCTTAGAATTAATTTTAGTGAGGTCTATGAAATAGCAAATATAAAATAATGAATTGTGGGTTGAGTTTCGTCTACGATTTTATTTGTGTAATTGTTATGGCACTTTTGGAAACAATAAAATGAAACTGCCTGTTGGGATGGGCCTGAGGAACCGGCCGCGGCCCGACAGGTCACGGAGATCAAGTGAATCTGGTCAGGGTGCGGCCAGCGGCAGCCTTTGACACTCGCCGGCCAGCGGCAGCCTTTGACACTCGCCACGTAAGCGATGATCCCCGAGACCCAGTGGGTCCCACCCGGGCCGAGGCGTCCGTCCCTTCTCCCTTCCGCCGCAAGCCGGCGACTCGTCAAAGCGACCCCCGCATGGGTACTTGCGTTGCGGGGCGTGGTGGCCAACGGGCGGGGCGGGGAGGCTCCCGCGCCACGTGACGGGCGCCCCAGCCGTTGCCTGGCGCGCGGTAGCGGGACGTGGAGCCCGTGGCAGTGCGCTTGCGCGGGAACCCGCCGCGCGGCTCGAAGCGAACGCCACCGCTTTCGCGCCAATTCTTCCGCCGACAGGGCGAAATGACCGGAACGCCCTCCGCGAGTTACCGATCGATGCTGGGGGAAAGAGGACCCCCGGTGTCGCGGTCAGCTGGATAGAGACAGAAATTTTTCCGGCTTCTACGCTGGCCCCCGGCCAGGAGTCTTCGGGAAATGCGTTTCTCTTTCCTCCTTTCCTTTTTCTTTTTCTTTCCGTAACTTGTTGCCTGCCCTGTCTTTTGTTTTCTCCCGGTGTTCACGCGTTCCAGTGTGGAAATTTGAGTGGAATTTGCTCCCTTTTTCGAACTTATAATAATCACAAAGTATTGTCATCATGAACTGCACACAGCCAGAAACGAAAGGAATAGCACAAACACATGCTTTGCCGAGGGAAAAAAAAGGAATAGCAGAAATGCAATTTAGTTATGCACGCGAACGCGACATGGATGCTGCCGAAAATGCAGCACCACGTATTCACCTAACCCCTGTATTATTTGCAGAAGTGCCCATCTCCTGATCTCCCAATATCTGAGCATCAAACTTGACTAACCGTTGACACACCTCTCACGTCTCACCTAGTACTATATATCCAAAAGCAAAAAGCACAAATGCACGCCAAGCTTGCAGTACTTCAAATGCGTGTAGTGAAGAGCTCACAACAGCTATGTAAAACGAGAGACCTCCGGACGCTCGCACCGTTTCCGCCTCCGATCCTTGAGATTTCCAGCTCCTGGCCCTCTCTCCTTCCTCCCCGCCGGCGTTCTGCCAGCGGCGAGAGGGGGGAGGGCCGGATCCCTGCCGCCTTTTTTCCTTTTCAGTTTCTTTAGTTGAGTTGTTTATTATGTGCCTGGACGGATTTTCGGGGATCGGTCACCACTTCCTCGCCGCTGCTGTTGCCGCCATTGCCATCATTGTCATCAGCTACAGCAGACGCGAGATAATCTCCAATAAATAAATTCTCTTCGCTTTTCCACCCGAGCAGATCTTGCCACTTCCATCTTCGCCCGTTACCACCAACAATGGGTATTGTAGATCCGGTCACTTCTATACTAGATCTACCCACCTGTGTCGAAGTTCTACTTCCTCTGCCGCCGATGTTGGTTACCTTCATAGCCGCTCACGGATGGGTGCACTATTCCGGTCACAAGTTCATCTCGCCGTCACCCGTCGCCAGCAGCCAAGTGTTCAACTTCGTCAAGTTGTCTACGACTGCACCACCAGCAAACCTGCAGCAAGCCACCCTTCAATCTCAAGCAAAGCGTTCAATAAAACTTCACCGACAATCTCAACAGCATCTTTGGTTCGGTGGAGATCAAGAACCTCGCCGTCTTCCTCGGCCCCTTCAAAGCCGACGCATAGCGTGGTCCTTTCCGGCGAGCTGCGTGCTGTTGCCCCTGGTGTTGTTGCTGACTTTGTTCCCTTCGGGGACCTTGATGTAATTCTATCCTCTTTGGAAGATCCTTATATAATTTGGCTCCTTTAATATAATATAGTCTTAAGTATAAAAAAATGCGTGTAGTGGCACCGGAAGTGAAGCAATTTGACTTTCCGACATGAATGGGCAGCTTCAGATACATTTTCCATATATTTTACTATGTACAACAAAGGATTTGTTTTCCAAAGACGTGTTCTTACAAAGGGGTACTTCTTCCAATGTGTATAGTGATCTTGCATTAATGCCTGCAACTGTTTTTCTAAATTATTTTTTAGCAAAACATATTTTAGCTTTTTCATGGGTTCAAAACATTATAGATTGGTGACACATGATGAATATTACTAGAGGGGGGTTTCTAGGGGGAGTGGACTCTCCTGATAGGACCCGGTCGAGAGCCCTCCACCCCCGAGCCTATAACACTATCGCTTCATTGTGAAAAATACCGAGAGTCCTTCGTCTTCCTCTGCCCTCCCCCTCCCCCCTCCGGCCAAATTTGCACGAGTGCCCCTACCCCGCCGCCAGCCCCCACCTCGTCGTGTCGCCTCTGACGCCGGCAACGACCGTCCTCCTCTCCCCCACCCCCTCTCCCTCTTCCTCTCCCTCCACCAGATGCCCCCGCCGCTGGCACCGCCCAACCTCCATCCTCCACCACCCGCTCGGTGGCACCCTCGCCGCCCACAACCCGCAACCACAGCCGGTGGCCATCCCTTTATACCCGCTGGCCATGAAACGCCAACCCAACCCAAAATCCCCAAATCCCTAACCCCGTCGACCTCCACCGCCGCTCGTGGCCGGCGGCGACCCGCCGCCGACCGCTTCGCCCACCTCCCGCCGTCATCGAACCCCAAATCCCATCGTCGGAGCTAGTGATTCGATTTTGTTACTTTCTCGATCGATTTCTTACTTCTCTTGTTTCCTGTTCTTTTCTAGATTTCTCCTCCTTTCAACCGTTTCTCCCTCTTCCAAATCGGGAGGGCTCTCGATTTAAGCTAGATAGAGAGCTCTCTCATTGTAGATAACAGGTTACTAGATTCATTATAAATATACTTATTATATAACATATAGCTATTTTTAGTTTGTATTTGACCAACTGCTGACACTGTAAGCTCAAGATGAAGCACAAAACAGTCGCAAGAATGTTTCAACAATTATTAACAAGTTACTTCCTATCATTAACCACAAAGTTACTTTTCCTGCAATTCAAGAACTACAATGTTACTTTTTCCTATTTTTGACGAAGCACAAAGTTACTTTTTTTAATAATCACGGATCACAATAGTTTCCTTTTCTAACATTAATGCACTATAAAGTTATTTTTTTCTCAATTTTTCGCATAGTACAAAGCTACTTTGTTAACATGAGATAGGAAAGTTACTTTATCGCATAAGGTAAAGTTACTTTATCGCATAAGGTAAATATGCTATTTTTTTCAATATGGTGAGATCAAATTTCTATTTTAGGAAAGTTTGAGGGCTCTCTCCCTAAGACTAAACGGATTATCCTATCCGTTTAGATTTTCTGTTTATGAAATTGTGAGCTCAAAAGCTATTGCCCGATAAAGCCTCCGAGCACTACAAGAGGCTTTGTGAGCATGACATGGCTTTTTAGACCATGGACTCGTGTGGCCCGTCCACAACCACCATTCGGGCCTGATTTCCAGAAACGGGGTGGGTCTCCATGAAAGAGAAACCAATCGAAAAGGAGCCCACAATACATCTCGAGAATGCATTGGTCCCTTTCCAAAGACGGCAAATGTCACATGATAATATGACAGCAGCAGACCAGCAGTGAGGGAACGGTTGCTTGCGGAGGCAGGCAGGCAGCAAAATGGGCAACAAGAAGAGGAGAGCAACGCGTGGCAGGAGAAATGATGCGTCGCACACTTTCAGAACCCGAGCTTTCCACTTGTAAGTAGGAGAGGAGTGAGGGCTGCACCAAGCACGCATTACAGTTCTGATCCGTGCCTAGCCGCTTAGCAGGAGAGGAAAAAAGGTTCAGTGTTACGCCTATGGCATATCTATGGCATATTGGTGATCCATCCGTTTATAGATATATGAAGTTTAGGACAATGTCATGTACTCAATCTGAACGTAAGTTTGGTAAAAATAAAAAGGACATTGCTAATTTACAGCAGACCGTAATATTAGCTTCCCGTACGGTCATGTCGTTTTTCAAATAAGTTAATTTGCCATGTCGTAACACGTTTCTATTTTCTGGCAAAAATTGCTAACACTGTTTTTCTTGGGGTGTGGTCCTAACTGTTTTTCTCCAGAAATGAAACTAGACACTATTACCGTGTTGTGCATCCTTGCGAAGAGGAGAATAAAAAAGAAGCACATGCATGCATGGGGAGAAAAGAAGATAAATGATGTCAACGGAAAGTTAAAAAATCCTAGTTTTTAAACCGAGCATCCAAATTAAAATCTAGTTCTGCCATTGCGCTTATTTTAATAAGAGCTTCTAAATAAGATCTCATATCAATATATTTTAGTGATATTTTTCTAACATGAGAAAATACATTTTGGTGTACTATAATTTGCTTACTACTTTTGAAAAAGTTGCTTATGAATTTAAAAAATTGCTTCGCTCACTTTGTTGCATTAAACAGATATTTATATTGATACAGTGAAGATAGATTGGATGGTGTAATCAGAGAAGAGGATAAACAATTGTATTATGGTAGGTGGATATTCCATACATGTTTAACAATAGGTTATTTTGGCAACCCAATTGAACATTTTAACTTAGTTGGTTTGACACTTTTATATTCTATATAAGCAAATTATATCTTTTTGAAAATATTATCGGAACATATACAAGTAGGATCTTTTTTTAAGGCGTTGAAAGAAATACATCTGCAATCGGAATTTAAGTTTGATGTTCGGTTTAAGAACTACAACTTTTTTAATTTTGAGGTTGGTTGCATGCATTGACGTGAGTGATAAAAAAATCCAAACACATGTTTGTAATGGAAAAACTATGATAGTGGCGCATGTAACTCCATGAGAAAGATGATGTGCTGAGAGGATAGGGTACTTGGTGTGCAGCAAGCTGACGAGCAGTTGCGGGCGTTCCAGGTTGCTAATCCATGGTTGGCCAACCTGAAATCTTTACCAAATAATTAACAATCTAGCACAAGGTGAAACATTGATTCCCAATTTTTATAAAAATATACTATTTTAAATATAAGAAATATACATGTGACATGAACTTTATGATGAACCTAGTACCAGAAATATTATGTTGCAAGAATCGATTGGAGTTTTAGTGAGCTAAAACTGAAAAGTCTGAGTTGTGTAATGACAAACACATGTTTAAAATTTAATGTTAAAGTTTGGGATTTTAGTTTTCAAAAAAAAAGTTTGGGATTTGCCAAAAATACGTGACGCCATGGTAACCTCACAAACTTCTAGTTTTGGCTGTCTATGTACATCCACCAAAGTCAGTAAAGTAAAACTTTCTACCCGCCTTCAAAAGAAACTCCAAAGAAAAACATAATCCGCACAAACCAACTTTACCACCACCTGGTGACTAGTCATTTCAAATTTGTATATGAAGTACAAGCACGCGTTGACCAAGATATAAGGAGATGCAAATAACAAGTTTAAACCTCTTGGTAGTTGGAAAACCAACTAACACGACCTACCTCCAACTTTCTCCAGGTAATTCTTATTTTTTAGCGTATCTTTGTATTAAGAAAAAGAAATGGTCCAATTACAATAAAATCTCACCCCACCTTGGATCGAGTGAGGATGGAGTAGAACGACACAAAAAGGACTATTACAGAAACGAAAACAACTCAAGGACCAGATCACTGCCAGTGCACACCGTTGGCACTACTATCCTACACGGCCTAAGCCCAGGGCAAGCCCTTTTCCTCTTGCAGACCGCCAAAGTTGTACTTCATCCTGAAAAGCCTGCAGGGCACCTTGGAGGTTAGGAGCATATCCATAAAAAATGCAACTATTTCGGTGCTTTCAGAAGATCCATGCTCCAAGTATAACTAGAGCATTGAAACCCTTTTTATGATATTTTGGTACCCTCCAGCAGGTAATTCTTATCATAAATTTACTTCAGAGCTTTTTGCTAGTCTTGCATGGGAAAGGCGTTAATTATTGTCGCCAAAGATTGGACACCACATTACATCAGTAGACAGAAAGGACTAAAGTGCTAAACTGTCATAATCTTCAGATTTCGTCTCACCTAATATTCAATTACAGTGACACAATCAAATCTGCACTGTACTAGATAATATTATGCGCTGGAACTCACCAGGCCATATGTTTATTACTCGTTGACTGACGAGCGAGGTGGCTATCAGAATAATGTCTCGATTCATTTTGCCAAGTAAAAAAAACAAAAGAAAAAAGAAAAAAATGATGCTAATTATGCGAGGGTACTCATCAGATGAAAATCGCCTATCGTTTGGGAACCCCCAAAAAAGTCCTTGTTGCATCCTACCAAACTGTATTTGTTGGTTTTATTGCAGTGTTGATGGCCTGTTTGTTAAATGTTCTGCCATTAGTAAAGCAACAGTTTGCACAAAAGTTCAAAACACTGCTTTCTCCACAAATAGAGTTTCAGATGTGCTCAAGCATGAATATTAATCGAACGTTATCAAATACACGAATTCAGTGCTACTGGACACCTGAACCTGCCCAGTCCAGCAAGTGAGCAAGTGATCGCTACCACCGTCAGAGATTGATAGGCCCAAAAAACCACCTGGATAATAAGGGGAATAAAGGCTCTAAATTTCTAATAAACTCTGGAGGATGTCAATGGTATAAACGGCAACTGTAAGGGACCTTATAAACAGTAGAATATGCCATCTTGTTTAAGAGAAGCAACCAAAAGAAATCAAAACTGGATTTCTAGTATTTGTAAGTTTACAACCGTAACACCAGTGTTATATCTTTCATGGCGATGGAACTACCCTTTCATCCAGAGGCAAAACTGGATTAGTTATATTTTCTTTTTTGGCTCCAGCTACTTTGGCACGATGTGGGGCAAAAGATGCTGCTAAGAATCAGTAAGGCTGGCTCTAAATCTCCATTGCATCTGCCAGTTACTGATTGACTCGGCAAAGCAAGTTTATACACTCTCAAATGTTATTGATTCATAAATCAATGTAGGAAGTAGATCATTAATTCAGGAGTCAGAGATTTCTTATACTAGTTACCGAGAAAAATTATGATACAGTGATCAGTAAGACGTACACAGTTCTATGTGACTCTTTAAAAGATCACCAGAATATATATGATCATACATATTAAGCAGCAGAAACACCAGAACATTTGACAAGAACTTAACCTGAATTTTGCGATCATCGACCTTCAGCATGTGTGATGCCTGAGAAAACGATTCCTTGTCCGGCGATGCTCATTGTTGAATCTGTTGATGGATTTGTCGAGTCCACCTGGGTATTCGCAAGGGACCATATCGCCTCAGCACGCCTGCTATTATCACTTGAGCTCTCCTGCAGCCGGAGTGCAACCTCGAGGTTCGAAAGTACATCACCCATAGATGGCTTCTCAAAGCTATATTCAGCAACACATCGCTCAGCAGTTTTGGCAAATTTTCTGAAGCACTCAGGAGTTATCTCCCCCTGGAGATGTGGGTCAATAATCTCGCTGAGTACACCTTTCTTCTGGCAAGACAGTGCCCAGTCACGCAAGCTCACTTGCTCATCAGGAAGCTGAATGTTAACTGCATGGCGCGCACACAGAACCTCAAACAAAACGACCCCGAAAGAGTACACATCAGATTTCTGGGTGAGTTGCCTTCTTCGGAAGTACTCAGGGTCAAGATATCCAAAGGTGCCCTTGACCGCGGTGCTCACACGTGTGTCGTCAATGTCTAGACTAGCCTTTGATAACCCAAAGTCCGAAATCTTTGCCACCAACTTGTCATCCAAACGAATGTTGGCAGTCTTTACGTCACGATGGATGATTGCTTGCTTAGGACCAGTGTGCAGATAATGGAGCCCTCGAGCTGCACCAATGCAGATCTCAAGGCGTTGTTTCCATGGCAGAGGTGACTTCCTGGTGTTATACAAGTGCTCCTGAAGGGTACCACAGGCCATGTAATCATAAACTAGGATCATCTCATTATTTTCTTCGCAGTACCCAATAAGAGATACAAGATGGAGGTGCCGGAACATGGACAATGTCTTGACTTCAGTTTGGAACTCATGTGGGCCCTGCTGAGATAATAGGTTCCCACGCTTGATAGCCACGTTAATGCCACCATCTATCTTTCCAAGGTATACATTCCCAAAACCGCCCTTGCCCAGGAGATAGGTTTCATCAAAATTGCTGGTGGCTGCCTTGATTTTCTCGAAGGTAAAGTGGTGGCAGAGATTTGGGGGCAACCTGTTGCACTCAAACAGAGGAGTTAAAAGCTTGTTGCCTGTCCCTCCATAAGAGCAAGGTTAATGAATACGCCGGCTCGCCGGCTGCAAGAAACTCCAGGTAACCCAAACTGCCGAGCAGTGGTGGTGGACCCCACCGATATTTAATGCTCAGCTGCGACGTGGAAGTATCGGAGTGGGAGAGCGGCTGCCACAGTACACTTCGGCGTCTCGCGAGGCGCCCATTTCCTTCTCTCTCCTGCTTTCTCTCTCTTTCACATAGGATTTCGCTGGCTCTTGGCCGCTTGTAATACTTGCTCTAATCCTTTTCTACCATCTTCTTCCACCTGCAGATGATGAACGTGCCAATACAGGCAAACAACAGAATAGCAAAGCCACCAACAGCTCCACCAGTGGTTGCTTGTGCAGCACCTTTTGAGTTTCTTCGACCAGGCTTCCCATTGGGTTCCATAGACAGAATGGGAGGGTTCAGCCCTGCAAGACTGTTATTTCCATAGTTCTGTAGCTTGAAGACCTCAAGACCATTCAATATTGCATCCAAATACTCTGGTCTCGATGAAATATCAGGGTGAAGGGCAACCCACAGGTCCGTTTGACCAGAACCAGTTGTGACGATAGCATAGTCTTTATATGTTGTTCTGCCAATTCCTTCATGCGATGACATCCATTTGCTGCTGTGCTGTCTGATTGTTGATGTAGATAAAGAATGACCTCTGATTGATCTTGGTTATCGGATACTGGATCTCACAGAAATGGAACCTTATCGGATACTGGATCTCACAGAAATGGAACCTTATGAGGTAGTAGAACCAGCATCAATTGGTAACATCCATGTAAGATTGTAGTTCAGATTGACATGGGCAGATGGCCCCATTGACCGAGTAGTTGCATAGACATCAACTGGCGCAGTGTATACACTGGGCGTATACGTGATGGTAAGATTTTTGTCTTCCCCATAGCTCACTCCGAAAGCAGCACTATATAAGGACTGTCATCATCCCATGAACGGTAAAAGTCAATATCATCTCGTGGAGGGATGATCTGCCCACCTACATTGAGCCGGTACATTGTCTGGAAACCTGTTGCAGGATCAATGGGGAATAATGGATCTGGGTTTCCACCATTGGCTAGTTTCAGCATTGATGTTGTGAAGAGGTCAGGTGTGGGCACGATCTCAATCCCATTCACAAATGTATAAGAGCCATTATAGTGTGTAGATGGGCTGAACGTGAGGTGTATGTTGCTTGAAGTAATATTTACGTAGTATTCACGAAAAAAGCTGGCAACATTAGCTACCAAAGCAGTTTGGGAAGCATTGAAGTTGTCTAAAAGAACAAGATTGCTTGTCGTGACACCAAAGTAGGCATTTGAAGGGGCATAGTTGCCATAAGTGCTAGGATAGAAGTAGAGACGCACAAACATGAGGGCTTATTGGTAAGGCTTATGCCCATAAGCCCTATAAGCCCCTCTAAGGGATGCTTGTGGAGCTTATTTTCTGTGGACCGTACAAACATCTCTCACATTTTCTCCATGTTTGATCCATGTGAGGGGTTTATAAGCCCCTACAACCAAACACCATTTTTAGCTTATAATAAGAGGAGCTTATGGGCTTATAATAATCCCATCCAAACCAAACAGGGCCTAAGTGTAATTTGAAGTGAAGATGCGAGCAGTTATGTAGGGCACAGTGAAGGTCAGTGCAGGGTCTTGGTGCGAAGCAGTGGCAGCAATGCCTCAGTGATGGCGCAAACTTGGAACCGGTATCACTGTCCCACGTCCGCCCATCTGCATCAGGACCTGCCGGCCTGGAGGCTCCACAATTTAGACGGATCTGGCCAGATTCGGTGGAGTTGTTATCAGTTGCCTGTTACAAATGGAGAGGAGGAGAGACTGAACTGTATAATTGTACTGAACTGTATGATTGTATTGGATAGCCCCGAACTCTAAAATGCAACGTGAATGCAATGACGTTGCATTTGGAGAGTTGACACTAAGCATTAGACCCAACAAAATGAAAATAATGCATCCAAAGTCCAAAAAAGCAAAGATGTCATCAAAGGGTGCAACTCTTGAACATGTCGATGTAGATGATCTCCTCCACGAGAGGGTATTGCCTTCACAACCTTACTTCAGCAAATAGCCCGAGTCTTCACAAACCAGTACTTCGACTCTTCACACATGAACCTTGCTTTGGAGACTTTGAACTTAACAATAACAGTGAGATGTGTCAAACCAGCCAAGAGAGGATAAAGAGATCACTGCTGCAAGACGGCAAGCAGACAGATGACATAGTGATGACGACAAATAGACGGCCATTGATCATGATGCGGAGCAAAATGGCTCCGAAAGGGACCAAGAGGGCATTGTCGCATCAACAATGATGAGAATGATTAGCTAAATCAACGGGACTCAGCTAACCATAAAACAAAGAAGAAATTAGCTGACTGACAATGAATTTGTGGACACGCACGGCATTGAGGAACTGAAGATGTGTAATGGACTTGGATTGATATAGCAGAACATGAGACAAACGAAAATGACTCGATACAGTAGATACTAGCAGCAGCAGACAGATAGCAGCAGCACGCAAGCAAAAGCAGACGATGGATAGAAGTGGCCTAGCAGCAGATTGCAACAGCGACCGACAAATTCCACCAAGAGCAGCAGAGTGGTGCACAACCTAACATCAGGAAGCCATGTGCCTCTGCACAAAGAAGAGGCAGGTAAATAAAGCATCGTAGGTTGCTGCAGATAAAGTACCGAGCTGCTGCTGATGCAGGTGGACCAGTGACGGGCTGATGCAGAGGCCACACGGATGGGGCGACCTCCTCTGCGATGGCCGGCGGCAGGATAAGGGTAAGACGAGCAGACCTCTGCTGCTCCAATCTCAGCCGCAGGAGCAGGGGAACGAGCGGACGAGGCGGCGGAGAGCCACGACAACGGGCCGCGACGGGCGATGAAGAGCCGCCGCGACGGCGGCGGACGAGCGGACGGTCGCATGAGGAGGAGGCCGTGGCCCGGCGCAGGAGGAGGCGGACGGCGGCCAGGCGGCGCTCGATCTGCAGCCCGGGGAAGATGATTGGGCCGGCGGCGGCGCAACGACGGGTGAGTCCACGCCGGACCCGCCGCGACGGGCAGCCGCGACTGCGGCGGAAAAGGAGGCCACGACGGCGGCTTCAGCTGCTGCAAGACGGCGGCGCAGGAGGCCGCGACAGCGGCGCGACGGGCGCCGCAAAGCCAGGCGCCGCAAAGCCAGGCGCCGCGACCGACGGGCGGCGAACGGCCGCGACAGGCGGGGCGCGGATCCGCGCCGACGAGGAAGGCCGCGACGGGCGGCGACGGACGAGATGATGCTGCTGCTGCTATGACGCAAACGAAAAAAAATGGGTTTCGGGCTGGAGGAAGATGCCCCCCAGGAGCAGATCGATGCTCCCAGAGGCAGCGCTGCGGCGACGATGAGGGTGGCGGCCGGATCTCAAACAACCTGCTCCTGCTCTGATTCCATGTTACAAATGGAGAGAAGAGAGACTGATATGATTATATTGGATATCCCCAAAAGGATATAAGGGATAAATATGAGAGCCCCTAAACCCTAGAATAAGGAAAAGGCTAAACTACCCTTGACTCATATATGATATTACACTTACCATTGCCATGGCGATTGACAAGATGCACGTGAGGCATGTAACGGTAACTAACAAAATCCAGAGCTCCATTGTAGTGGTTGATGTCTCAAGAAAAAGGAAAGTTCGAGGGTCCTTTTATATCTTGCCGTGGATAGCTCTAAGAACAACGGCATCATACCAGAAAATCGGATATTTGGACCTGTAGTTTTGGTCGAGAAAGAATCATTGAAATGAAGGTGGGATATAAAATTTCTAGTCTTTTCCCATCAACAAGGCAGATTCAGGTCATCAAAAATTTGCAATGAGAATAATGATTCCAACTTAAATATAATAAATCTTTTCGGAAAAAGAACACCAATGGAAGGATGCAGACACTCCAAGTGTGAGCATGATACTGAAGGTTCTCGTAACAGCAGAGTACAAATGGGATATCAGGTGGTCCGAAGTTACCGTTCATGTACCGAACAAGATATGGAATTCTTCCTTTTTTTAAGATGTGCATAAATTTGAGCAACAGTTAACTTCCACTTACCCATTTCCATTTCCCAATAGAAGAATGGAGCCATCATCCTAATCAATGAGCACTTGACCATACGCGAAATGAACCGGCAGAAAGACGTCGCCCACTATAATCACCACCTTTGCTATGCACCTTGAAGCATATGTTTTTATTAATTTTTCAATAACTGTTGCAGGTACATAATGTTAATATTAAGGATATTATAATCATTGCATTCTTATTTAAGGTTTGAAGTCTCTCATCTCTCATATACTCTATATATATAGCCTTTTGGACATATTCCATAGGCCGGCCTTAATCGGTAACGTGGTATCACACCCAATGTTGAAATCTGGGATCTATAGGCCCGTCGTCTTCCGCAGCGTTGCCTATGGCAGCATCGATTTGCTCTGGGGGCGGCATCTTCCTCCAGCCCCAAACCCCATTTTTTTTCGATTGCGTCTAGCAGTAGCAACATCTCGCCCGTCGTGGCCTTCCTCGTCGGCGCGGATCCTCGTCGGCGTCGTCTCCGCCAGTCGCGGATCCGCGCCCCGCCTGTCGCGGCCGTTCGCCGCCCGTCAGTCGCGGCGCCCGTCGCGCCGCCGCCTTTCTCGCCGCCATCGCGTCCTCCTCCTGCGCCGCCGTCTTGCAGCAGCTGAGGCCGCCGTCGTGGCCTCCTCTTCCTCCGCAGTCACGGCTGCCCGTCGCGGCGGGGCCGGCTTGGATCCACCCGTCGTCGCGCCGCCGCCGGCCCAATCATCTTCCCCGGGCTGCAGATCGAGCGCCGCCTGGCCGCCGTCCGCCTCCTTCTGCGCCGGGCCACAGCCTCATCCTCATGTGACCGTTCGCTCGTCCGCCGCCGTCGCGGCCACGTCCTCGTTGGTCGTCGCGGCTTTGCATCTGCCGCCGTCGCGGCCATGTCTCCGTCGCCCGTCCTCAGGCCAGCTGCTCGTAGCAGCCGCTCGTCCCGTCGCTGGATTGGCCGCCCGCTCATGCTCAGGCAGGCTGCACGTTGCAGGACGCCCGCCTGTCCTCCTCTGCCTCCAGATTGCACGCACATCTGCAGTTCTGCACTGCCTGGGCCATCTTCAGTTGCTGTGCTGTGCTCTGCTCTGCTGTGCTGCAACCCAATTTTTTTCCTACACGAGAGGTATCTGCCATGTTGTCATCTTTTGCTTATGCCTGCTGCTATCTATGTGCTGCTAGTATCTACTATATCGAGTCATTTTCGTTTGTCTCATGTTCTGCTATATCAATCCATGTCCATTACACATCTCAGTTCGTCAATGCCGTGCGTGTCCACAAAATTCATGTTGTCAGTCAGCCATTTTTTTTATGGTTAGCTGAATCCCGTTGATTTAGCTAATCATTGTCATCGTTGTCGATGCGACAATGCCCTCTTGGTCCCTTTCGGAGCCATTTTCCTCTACATCATGATCAATGGCCGTCTATTTGTCGTTATCATCATGTCATCTTCCTGCTTGCCGTCCTGCAGCAGTGATCTCTCTATCCTCTCTTTGGCTGGTTTGACATCTCACTGTTATTGTCAAGTTCAAAATCTCCAAAGCAAGGTTCATATTTGAAGAGTCGAAGTACTGGTTTGTGAAGACTCGGGCTATTTGCTGAAGTATGGTTGTGAAGGCAATACCCTCTTGTGGAGGAGATCATCTACATCGACATGTCCAAGAGTTGCACGCTTTGATGACATCTTTGACTTTTGGACTTTGGATGTATCATTTTAATTTTGTTGGGTCTAATGCTTAGTGTCAACTCTCCAAATGCAACGACATTGCATTTGAGAGGGGGTATCGAAGGTATTATAGTCATTGCACTCTTGTCTAGAGTTTGGGGTCTTTCATCTCTCTCGTACTCTATATATATATATAGCCCTTTGGGCATATCTCAATACATCAAGCCTTCATTTGTAACACGCAAGAGTTGTTTAACTACACATGGTGAAACTGAAAGGGACAACGTGTCGACCACAATGGTCCACCGAAATTGGCCTTTTTTCAGCTACTGTCTGTGGAGTGGCCATTCGCCCCCTAGCAATCATAAGCAGCAGCAAGAGAAGAAGAGATGGGGGATAATGCTCGGTTTTCTAGGTAATTATAGTGCACTGGCTAGCGCACCCTTGATTATCTAAAGGAAGAAGTCATTATCTAGCGCAACGGCTTAAGAACAATTATGTGCTTATAGAAATACATTCATGATTAAATTTATGTTCTTAGTACACTTGCATGGTGAAGAAGTAACAGCAAATATCTTCATACTGCCTGAATTGCACAATAAAATAGAAACATAGCAATTTCAGTAGGAAAAATAGTATTACAAAGTTGAGATATAAGCATGTTGATCAAAGAGTCAGACTACAAGATTAGATAAGGATATTCTATGTATCTAAGCGCCAAAAGAATACAATTTAGCAAACAAGTAGCAGGGTTTGCATGGGAACAGAATTTTGAGATCAATAGCACATGATGCAGACTTAAGATGCCAATCAAAATACGGAAATATATTAAAGAACGCATCATAACCATAACAAGGCCAGAAAAAAGTACTCAGGCAGACAATAATTTGAAGAGCATGAAAGTTAAAAAATGAAGCAGAAAACGATGCAATAAACAGGCTAATAACTTAAAGTTACCTGATAAGGAAGGTGTATTAACTTCACAGGATAATCCCAGAGCACAGGATAAGTGACTGAGCAGCTGTTGTCAAATACTTCGAAGGTAAAGTGAGGAGGAGGAGCACCGGGGGTGAGCTCTGCGGAAGACATTGGATGTTGAACCTTTTTATGAACAAGGCCCTGTGTTTTTATAATTTTTCATAGTTTTGTGCAGTACTGCAATGATTTGATGGATTCAATTAGTACTTTTCCAAGCCCCCCAAAAATATTCTAACGCATAATTAGATGGATTATACTACTTTCTGGATATTTAAAAGGCTGCATAGCTTCTTCTTTTTTTCCTTTTTTTTGTAACGATGTGTTGTCTTTACACAATTTGTTCAGTGTAACATAAAAAACTGAAAATCAGAATCAGAGATGCCTCTAGTTGGAAATGGAAGGCCACAGTCGGTAGGGGCGGAGCCAAGAATCAAACTTAAGAGGGGCCGTCAAATCAATAAATAATAAATCTATCTATAATGGTGTCTATAATATTGGCGTCAGTAAAAAGCTATGCTAGTATTTTTTCACAGTGAACAACGATCAGGACACGGAATCCAAACAACAGACATGAGAAGCAGCTCTTCTAGATGCACTCATATAGAATGCGCTGCCACGTGACACAGTTCCAAACAAGACCAATAATAATTGTGGTTGTAGAATGTATAATATGATAGAATATTTATTTATATTGTAATGTAACATGGATAATTATATTTCACCGATATCAACAAATGGTCAAAACATGAATAAACTGGCAGTGCTTTTACAGTTTTAGCACAATGTGTAGCTTATCTATAGAAAAAATAACTTGTATGTCTGATAAATAGAATAGTAGAATATGATATTTATATCTATAAAAATCTAACAGTGCTGGGTTCTAATGATTAGAAGTCCTAAGTATTAAAAAAAGAGATCTAAATAATTTATAATTAGTCTAAATCAGTAATCTAAGCTTGTTTATCTGGATCACTGGGGGGGGCGGCGGAGGGGGGGCTCCGCCACTGGCAGTCGGTATGCTAATAATGCCATTAGGCAATACTCTATGGTTCCAAATCAACAATGACTTTAATGTTTTTGTTTTCTAATTTATGTGTAGTCCACAAGGTGGACTTTTCTTTATGAGATGACTTTGACTCCCAAGTCATGAATCCTGATGGAAAACTCAAAAATATCTAGGGTTCCACCTAGACTAAGCGTTTGGTTGCAGTTGCTGACTCAATAAATCAGACTACAGATACTTTTGTTGTTAATGCAAAACCTGGAAAGTACATGACAACCACAATCATCTACATTTCCAGCACACCAAATTGATGATTTGATGTTTTTGTTCATAGCTGTATATGTGGACTACTGGAAGTCTCATGTTACATTCTGAGATAATATTTACTCCCTCCCAGTCTCAGTCATGGATTCAACTGAATGGCTTGGAAGATACTGTGCAATGGTATGCAAGTTGGCCAGAAGGGCTTTTGGATCTATGCAGAACGAGTGGTTGGGTTGCTGTCGAATCAATGTTCACATGCTTTGGACGTTGAACAAGTATTGAACACATGTTACATATATACATTACACAAGTACAAGCAAGTGAAATGAATCTGCGACACCTACAAAGCACAGAATGCTTTATGGGTTTGGCATCCATGTTATTGACCTCAAAGGAAAGGATCAAAGGAGAGGATACGGATCCATATTTGTTGGCATCCATCATCTTTCAGGCATTTCATCGAACAGGTAGAGCGCGCCATGGCAACACGCCGTGATAGAGGGCCGCGGCCTCACCTTTGCTTGCGCGCCGTCTCCCTGAGCATACGAGCGACGGCGACGCGTGCGTCCGCCACCCAGTCACCCCGCCCGCACCGGTGTTCGGCTCGTCGGCGCTTCGCCCCGAGTGGCCAACCCGCCGCCGCCATCGCTCGCGGGTGCCTTCTTGGCGACCGTGGTAGGCCATCGCGTCGCGGCGGCCGGTGCTCAACGGCGCAACGCCGAACCTGCTGAGATAACAGGTGGCCACGCTTGATAGCCACCATCTATCTTTCCAAGGTATACATTCCCCAAACCCCCCTTGCCCAAAGAGATAGGTATCGTAAAAGTTATTGGTGGCTGCCTGGATTTCCTTGAAGGTGAAGCGGCGGCAAAGATTTGATGGCAAACTGCAGGAGTTAAGCATGTTTGGTTTGAAGATAGGTCGGATCTATCCCTAATTTTTGGGTTGGGTTAGTGGTTAGAGGGGTGGGTCCAACTTAGTTCTTTCTTTGGTTGAAGGAATTTATAGGGATGGAATGGATGTCTATTTCACACCATTAGTAACACGAAAATATGGAATCCACATGTCATCCTCTGTTATTTTTAATTTTTTTCCACTACAACTTATCTTCTTCCCCAGCTCAACCCACTCGCCTCCGCCGTCCTCCCCGCCGCCGCCCGAGCTCGCCTGCCCCCCGCTCATCTTCCCACACCCGCGCCGTCCCTAGCGCGCCTGCACCGTCTCCTCCCGCATCCGCGCCGGCCGTGGCCAGCCCGCGCCCGCGCCGGCTGCGGCCAGCCTCCACCCGCCGCTACTCCTGCTCCCGCACCCGTGCTGCCGCTGCTCCTGCTCCGCCCTGCCAGCCGTTGCCCCTGCTTCCGTCTCCGCCCGCCGCTGCCCCTATGCCGGCCTACGCCCGTCGCGGGCTCCCGCCGCGCTCGGCCACCGCCACTGCCCACGCCCTGCGCTGGAGCTGCTCCTCCTCCTCGCCGGCCGCCGCCTCCTCGTTGCCCGCGGGTGTGCCACCGCAGCCCTGCCTCCTGCCCACGCCCGCTCCCCACGTGTCGCTCGACGCTGCTCCACCTGTCTCGCGAGACGGAGCAGAACAACGTCCAAGTGGGTTGGGATGGTCCCTTCGTTTTGGAGGGACCAATCCAACCCTCATGTGATGGGAATATTCCCATACGGGTTGGACCCAACCCACATAGGATTGCAACCAAACGCGGGTCCAACTAGGTCAAACCCGTCTTGACCCAGTTGGACCCTCCAACCAAACACATACTAAGTGTCTTTTAGCAGTCCTGTTCCACCAATACATGCAAACATAATAGCAATGCCACCGACAGCTCCACCCATGGCTGCTTGTGCAGCACCTTCTGAGTTTCTTCTACCAGGCTTCCTATTGGGTTTCACATATCGAATGGGAGGGTATTGAGCTCCGCAAGACTGTTGTTTCCATATGTTGGAAAGTGATCTTCACTATCAGAGCATCTTCAGCAGGTTTACTCATCTCTCCCTAATACTTAAAAATTATCCTTTTGGTAATGGAAGGTTGTAACACCCAAAATATAGGAGCTAAAATTTCTAAAGGTATTTTCATAAAAATCATAAATTAAAATTGTGCATGCATCTTTATTTCTTTCTTCTCCTATTCTTTCTTTCAGCCCAGCCCAATTCCTTTTCTTCTTCTTTATCGTTTCCGCGGCCGACTCAGTGGCCGATTTCCTTCCCCGACCCTTGTTTTCACCGACAGCTGGGACCCACCTGTCGGCGCCTTCTTCTTCTCTCTTCCTTCCTTACCCAGAGTCCAGAACGACTCCGTGCTGTCGTTCGTGTCCCGTCTTCTTTCTTTCTTCTCATCCCGAGTCCTGATCGATCCCGCAGCATCGCCTTCCTAATCTCGGCCGATCTGCCCCTATAAAATCCTGCCAAAGCCCCGCTTTGCAACCCACGCCAAACTCAAATCTTTCCCTCTACTGAACCTTGTCGCGTGCCGCTGGAAGTTGCGCCTCGGAGGAACGCCGCCGACCCGTGTCGCCGATTCTCCGTCGACTCGCCGATCTGCAGCTCCCCTGCCGTCTTCAACTCTCGCCAGAGCTCCGCAAGTTGGTGAGTATCAAGCCAACCAGATTCCCCTCTCTCTCTCTTGCTCCGCCGCCCACCAGATTTCTCGCCGGACCCCTGTTTCCGCCCGCCGCCATGGCCGCCAGTTTACAGCCGCCGCACAACCAACCTGTACCCACCCACACCTTCACCGTACCGCCCACTCACTTCCCGTCGTAAATCCAGCTTGAATTGAGCCCCGGAACACTAGATTTGGTGAAGCTCCGGCCGTCCGCCGCCGCACACGCTCGCCGCCGATGCCCAGTTAAAACTCCGCCTCGCCCGACCCTTTTGTTCTGTCAAGCCGACCCTTCCTTTGCCGCTCGATCCAGATCTAACGGCCAGAAGTGGTCTTCACTTTACCCGGCCGATTTGCCCGACCTTTTCCTTACTCAGCCGATTTACCCGACCCACTCTTCATACCTCCGATTCGCCCGACCCTTACTCCGCCGATTCGTCTGATCCGCCGCCGATTCTGATCCAACGGATTAGATTCACCCGACCCTAGCCGTTCCCAGAACTTTAGCAGAAAGACCCCTCGGTTTTCCAGGAATCAACCCGCAGTCCAGATCAGTAGAAAATAATTTGAGCTGAGCCCTTTCTTTTTCTATCCCGACCCCTGACTTTTCTAGAATTAGAACCCGCCGTCCAGAATTTATAGTTTTGCACCCCGACCCTCTGTATAAGGTTTAATTATGTTTTAACCCCTGAATTCTTCAGATCTAGCCTCGGGAGACTTAAAACTCTAGCAGTTAGGTCCTCAGATCACTGTTTAAACCATATCTTCATCGTTCCAACTCCGATTTCAGCGATTCTTGAGCCCACACGATCTTTGCACCATGAACTACAACTTTAACATCTTTTCGCTTTCTGTTTGTATTGTTTGTGGTATTGTTTCTTATTTGTTTGTGAATGCTTGTTTGTGTGATCGCGTAGACAACGTGACGTTCGAGCCAAATCAAGAGCAAGCTTACGAGGAAGAGAATCAGCAGCTATTTGAAGGAGGCAAGTGAATTTCCCCCTCTGCATATTCTATTTGATCCCAGCAACTGCATGAAAATACACTTTACTTTACTGTTGCTTGCATAAACTTGATGGGATTACCTATGCTAAGGACATACCTAGTCTTTTACCCCAAACCTTGAAACACCTGGGTTTACTACTTTGTTGGGTAGTTACGCTTAGTTGCAAACTTTGGGATTGGTATTTGGTTTACTCTTTTGTTAATGTTGAACACGTTTCGTGTTGTGGTTTTATCGCGTAAGTTCAAGATCGGCTTTGTTTAATGGGAACATGGAGAACCACCCAAGTAAACAGTGCAACCACAAAGTCACATGGCTCTGACCTTAGCCAATTAATTAGATGTGTAGTTTGCTGGTGGCCTTACCGAAAGGGCAAGGAGGGGGTCGGTGATAGGGGTCATAGCCCGGTCCTCTTGGGGTAGCTACCTTTGCTAAGGAGCTGACCATTAGGGAGGTTTATGGACCACGCCGCTACTGAAACTCTAGCGGGCTGCCTAGCTCTCGACATGTCTTTGTAAAGGCTTCGTAGTGTACCCTCGCCACTCACCTCGGAAGTGTTTAAGGGCCTTGCAAACCCGGACGATTCAGGGAAACACGATTTGTGGGTAAAGTGTACAACCTCTGCAGAGTGTAAAACTGTTATAACAGCCGTACTCACGGTTAAGAGTGGCTTGGACCCTCACATGATAATGAAACTTGAAGATTAATTAAATTGTGGTTCGTGGTTAAAACTTGAGTTGATGGTACCGTTATGATTTTGCTAAAGTGGGTTGGTATAAACTTAAACCTAGTTAATAGATGTTTGCTAATAAATATTTGACCAACTAAAAGCAACCGCTGCTGCAAACCCTAGCCTATCCTTGATGGCCTTGCATTTTCACCCCACTTGCTGAGTACCAACCATAAGAGTACTCACCCTTGCCCCTGCTGTTCAGAAGAGAACTTTGAAGAGGAGATCTTCGACGACTTCGAGGAGTTCTAGGTCCTGCGTTCACCAGTCATCGCCTGTGGAAGACGGAGTTGTTGAAGACTTCGTATAGGGTATAACGGTTTATCATTTAAATACATTTGTGTCTCTTTTATACGGAGTGTAATATTGTTAAATACTTTATTTAGTTTTTGAGCATTGTCTTTGATATATTACACTTTCCGTCTACCATATGTGTGTGAACGAGATCCTGGCGCACATATGAGATGCATCTGGTTCTTCCTAGAATCGGGTGTGACAAAGGTGCTCCAGCAGATTACCAATTCCATCGCCAATACCAAAATATTTTTGGTGGTCTCCAAAACACACCTCCCTCTTGCTCAAATGTAGGGGATAGCTCCTTCCACCCTATCGATTGAGAAATCTGCTGTAGTACTAACTACTAAAAATAAAAAATATGTTATTAGTGTGTGAGAGAGAAAATATATAGAGTATGAGATATGAGTAGTCCGTTGGAGATGCTCTTAAGGAAACAAAATGAGCATTAAGAAAGTGTTTAAACCACCTAAATACGATTATGAAAGGTAATGACGAAAATTAGTGGGCTTTGACTAGCCGGCCCAAAATAAGTTCAAATACAGGGCTAAGCCCCGCCCCCACACTCCCACAGTGCCTATTTAACTAAGGGTGTGGGTGGCGCATTTCGATCCGGAAAAACCCTAAGCACCACCCATTCGCGAGTGTGGTCGCTGAGGGCACCGGAAGGGAGCAGAAGTTCGAGATCCCGCCGGGCAGTGCCGTTGGCGCCCCTAAGATCACCGCTACACCACTGCATCGACTTCTACCCTGAGGAGATCAACCCCTACATCCATGGCTATAGTTAACACTGGTATAAGTTCTACCATTAATTTTTATCCGCATTAGTAGATTCATCATGTGTTAGGTTAATAAGATCTGTAGCTTAATGTGCTGATATGATTAACTGGCGTAATATTTTAAAAACGAACTGGCGTAATATTTTAAAAATGAACAATTCGTATCATAGCCATTTAACCTAACCATTTTGATCTACTGCCTAAGCCATGAATGGATCTCTAAATTTGTCAATTTAGAATGGTTAAATTGATTGTGCAGATCTAGTTGAAATGGATCAAGTTTTATGCGCAAAATGGATGCAATTAGTTCTTCAGAATATTTCTCATGTGCAAATTAGATCAGTTGTGCCTAACTACGTGTGATTAGGCTACACAGTATGGTTAAGGTGCATGTTTATGAAGTAATTAGCCTAAATCATGTTCAGAGTAGACCCTGGTTAATGCAAATTTTAATCTGGCAAATGTCTCGCATTAGATCTAAATGATTACGTTAATGCTAATTCATGATTAGACCGAGGCAAATTGAGGATTAATTCATGATTAAGTTAAGTAATTAAGCACCATTAGGGTCTAGGGTTTCGGTTTGTGCTACTATTAAGTTAAATTCCACCAATGTTATCCTAAACGCTAAACGGTAAACAGTCGGTCACCCTTTATTTAGCGTTTAGGCCGTTTAAACGGTATTTAAACGGAGTTAAACGACCTAAATGGTTTGGCATACTAACACTAAAATATACATATTTATGTACGTAGATGTCAAATATACTAGAAAGTCTACATATTTGCACATGTAAAAAGTAAGTATGCTACCAAATAATCTTTTTGGAAGAAATCTAAATCCCACAACACTTCATATACTTATGATGCTAAATAGTTCGGTATTGATTGTGGTAGTTGTAATATTCCTATTGACTAAATTATGAATTAAATAGTCATTTAGCTCATTTAATCACGTTTAACTTTACCCTATTTAGACAGTTTAGACGGTTTTTAACAGTTTAAACAGGTTTAAACGGTCCAACTATTTAATTCACCGTTTAGGGCCTAAACGACATGGGTGACCTCTGTTTACCGTTTAAATGTTGTTTAAACGGAATAAACGACCGTTTAGGCGAACAGAGAATTCCACAAAATTAGAACCAAATTCATGCAATTAGAACCTTATGCAGCATGTAGAAGAAGGGGAAAAGCAAAAATCTAGATCGCATCAAGAAATCCCCAACTTCTCCATGAAACCTAACCCTAACCTGAGCTAAAAGATGAGGATTAACTTACCATGAGTGGCATAAGACGTTGCATCTGGACTTAGTGAGCTTTCCACCGCCGGGTCATGAGGAAGAACTGTAGCGGAGCCCCACAACGGTGCCGCACGTGACTTGGTCACATGCAGTGCCGGCGGGAGGGCTCGTATGGCGCACAGACTGGCGGCGGATGAGGACTGCGCGACGCCCGTGATGGCTGCGGTAGCGGTCCACGTGGCATGCACAGCGCCTGCACCTCTGCGCGGCACCCACAGTGCCCGCGGTCGGCCCTGAGTAGCTAACGCGGCGGCCCGACGCATGAGGAGCGCTGGATGAGGCAGCGGCGCTAGGGCTTGAGGCCGGTGGTGGCGCCTTGAGGAGCGGCGGTGCTGGCATGCGCGGCCGGTGGCGGCGCACAATGGTGGAGGCTGGATGAGTTCAGGTGGAAGAAAAGGGAAAGAGGAGGTGAATGAGGCTGGAATTAGGGTTCAGATCGACCTTCTAACTTTTTATGCGAAGCCGGATGAGTTCCCGATCGTTAGATCGATTGGACGACCGAGATTGGGTGGGGCATTAGGGTTTCACGGGGTTGGCTAGCCGGGCTGATGTGGGCCGAGCGCGGCACGCTGCTGGGCCACGAGCTAAGGAGCTGGCCCCCACGCGTGTTGGGCTGCGCTGAGCCGAGAGGCGCGAGCCAAGCCGAGTGAGCCAAGCGTGATTTCGCGAGCCGAGCTGAGCCGCGCTAGCCAGTTCGACTAAACTGCCGAGGAAGCAAGCCGAGCTGGTCGAGCCGATTCTGCACTGCACGCTGAAGGGAGGATTGGGCCGGGCTGATTTAGTTTTTAAGACCGAATTCGAAACTGAAGCCCATTTTTCATGTTTAAGTTATTCTTTTACTTTTTAAGGTTTTAAGTTTTACCAATTTCTTGTTGCACTCTAAATTCAAGCATTATGTTTTTCTTAATTTCCATGATTTATTTAAATGCTTTTAATTATGTTTTAATTGCATTTATTCACTAAAAATTATGTTTTTCTACCATATGCAATTAAGATGTACTCTATTTAAATGGAACCATCAGAAAGTTTATTTAGAGTACACTTGTAATGAATTCTAACCATCATTGTTTTAATTATGAGTTTAATGATGAATTTTGTTTGTTTTCTGCCCATCGGTGATGAAAATTGAAATTTATAAGTGTGATTTTAACCAGAGTATCGTAGGGTTAATTTCATAATTTTTATGAGCATCTTAATTGTGAATTTAACTAAGGTATTATTTTCAAGATTTTTAGTGAACACCGATGACAAACTACGTGAACTTCAATGAGGCCCTGAATGGCATGAACTACCCCAGCTGGTTTAATCAGGTGCAGGTGGTCATTGCTGTGTGAGAGTACGATCTCACTTTAGGTGATGTCGGTGTTTTACCGGCAAGCCTACCTAAGGATACCCTAAGGTAGTAGACTTATAGGCAGGGTGTCGTCGAGATCAGGAACTCGAAGGTGCAAGCAACACAAGGTTTAGATAGGTCGGGCCGCAAGTTGTGTAATACCCTACATCCTGTATGGTGGTCTGTATTGCTTAGGGTTGGTTATGCTTTGGAGGGGGTCCCTACTGTGGCAGAACCGTTTGAATTAATCCGGCTTAAGTGCGCTAACCATCACCACAGAGGCAATCCGGGCTAACACGCACTTAAAATGGAGTAAAATGACAGTCTGTCGGGTAACATCCCAATGCAACCATTGGAATTTCGATCAAAATAATGCATAGATACGACGCACATGAAGGTGAGCTAAGAGATTACAACAATCCATAAATTTTACGTCACAGAGTTCAACATAAATTATTATTACAAACCAAGTTAGAAAATATTCATAAACAAGTACTTTTAGAGTTTAAGAGTGCAGCGAAAAATAAATGATAGTTCTAACGACGATACAAGATATCATGATGAAGCCCGTATATGACATTATTCAGCGTTATCATCGTTGGCCGGGGACGCATCCCATTCCGCCGACCAACCAGGAGGAAGAGTACACGGCCAAGTCAAACTAGGAACCATGTCCTCAAAGATCTCACCTGAAAACAAAGCCACAAGTAAGGCTGAGTATACTAATACTCAGCAAGGCTAACCCGACTAGTGGACTATACTTAGCCGACTCCTAGACATGATTGATCTGAGCTTCGCGCTGCTCACTCTCGGGCTCCGGCACCAGCTCGTAGGTTCCGTCGGCGAGAGTCGTTGATTCTATATGAATGCAAAGGTTTGCATTATTTTGATGGTAAGATTTATTGTTTATTTCACTTTAAAGTTGTAATCCAACAAAACTCATGTTAAGTTATAAAGCATTTCATTTACAATTCCTTGAGCAGTCGTTTACCGAGTACTATTTAGATTAACTAACTCCCTTATAAATAAGTGGGGGTTTTTCTCATTTCATTTACATGCAGAAATTTTCTATTTTCATATTTAGACACAAGACACCATGTGGGATTCATATTTGAAGTTAGATAAAGTTTCTGATGTTGAAATTTTTATATAGAGTACATTTCCTAGTGACAAACTTACTGTAAAAATTTCAGTCATTTTTATGCAGTAGAAGAAGTCATGAAACAAATAAAGTAAACAGCTACTGTTAGAATATGGATTCATTTATGAAGATCAAACCATATAAGTAATGGTGCTCCAAATTTTATACAGAACTTAGCAACCTACACAGACTCTACTGTGAATATTTCAGATTTTATTGAGTAACTATCAGAGCACACAAAATAGAACAAAACAGATCTACATTACTCAAGATTTATTTTTATTGGCAGTTCTGCTGAGCATCTGGACATCAAACTTTTCTAGCATGATTATCTACTCACATATAGCCTCTGGTAGAAGTTTCATATTTTTCCAAGCAAAGGAACTATTTATAGTTATTTAATGCATGTATTCATGGACAAAATCAAAAGTGCATGCTAGACAGAAGTAAAAAATTCCAAACATTTTCTGTACATCTATACAGTAAGGTAACAATATTGTATAAGTTGCATCCTTATCCTTACTCCAGAACATGGTAAATAAATAAATCTACCAAACGAGTGCATGAATCAAGATTTAGTAGCAACTATAGCTAGGGGTCTGTTCTAGTCTTAAACTTTCTACAAAAGGCTACTCATCTAAACACTAAGCCACTGCTCAAAAATTACCATAAGAACTTGCATAGATTAAAAGATACATTCATCAGTTGAATAAACTAATATTTATTCTAGAGCAAGATTAATGAAGAAAATCATGATGTGCTTGTAATGAAAGTTGTAGGTCTTGTTACAGGGAACTTAGAAAATTTTAGTTTGTATTTTTATAATTTCTCCATAATTTTTAGTGGATTTTACAAGTTGCAGATTCAAACCACATTACACAGCTTTGTGTCTTACGAACAGGTCCCTGGTTTTTTGCACGGAGGACCCTAAAAAGAATTTGACAATTGCAATATAGTCCCTGGGTGGGGCTGCCATGGTTGAGGTGAAATTCCCAGCGACGGAGGGCTCGCCGGCGGTGGGAAAGTGGTGGGGGAGCACGGGGAGCTCACTGGGGTTCAGTTTTCTGCATGAATCGAGACCGGAGGAGGCCGGGAAGAGGGTCGTCGGCGTGCAGGGCCTCGGGGCGGCGATGGAGAGGTCTGCTCCGGCGAGGTAGGGGGCCAGGGCTATGGCCTGGTAGCTCAGGGAGGTGCAGTGGGAGGAGGGGAGCACGCGCAACGGTCTGGGGGAGGTCAGAGCTGGCTTGGAGGCGGAGGTCGTCGTGGAGGTTGGGGTCACGGATATGGCTGCCGCCGGGGGAGCTGCTCGGCGCGAGCAAGGGAGGATGGGCGGCCTTTATAGGCATGCAGGGAGGAGGGGAGGGGGTTGGGCGCGGCCAAGGCAAAGCAAGCTCAAGCCATTAAGCGCTGGGGTAGGGGACAGGCGCACGGCGGGCGCGGGCGTGCAGCCTCGTCGTCGAGCGGTGTCGGGCATCCCACGCCGCGTGGCGATGGCGCTCCGGTGAGGCAGGATGTGGTGTGGGCGAGGGGGATCGTGCTGTCGCGATCGGGGGTTGGCGGGCGGCTACTGCAGCCAGTTTGCCGGACTGCGAGCTCGCCGACTGCCTTGTCCGAACGCGGCAGCTGGCATCGCACGGCGCGTGGCGTGCGGGCGTTGGGCGAGCGCCCGGCGTGCAGAGGGCTAGCGCGGATAGGGGCGCGGCCGGCCATTGTCTTGGCTGCGAGCGCATGGCAGGGATGCTCCGCGGCGTGGCGAGCAGCTCCTGTGCACGGTCAGGAAGCAGAGGAAACAGGGGAGGGAGAGAGAGACAGAGAAAGGAGAGAGAGAAAAAAGGAAAAGGAGGCTGGTTTGAAGTCAATTTTGCTCTAAAATTTGCATGGCAGCTCAAAAAGTTTTGAATACAAAAGTTGTGTAAAATTTCAAAATCTACTAGTTTTTTTTCAGGCAAAAGTTTGTTTGAGTAATGATTTAAAAGTTATTTTAAATTTACTACTACTAGGATTTGAATTCCTATTCCTGAATTCTAAAATTCGAATTTGCAATTGGTCTTTTAAGTGAACTTGCTAGGCACTAAAAATATGCATTTGTTTATATGCTACATTTGTTGAGTCAAGTTGAGCATGAAAGATTTCAAACACAAAATGGAAAAGTCCCATATACACACATACATATACATGCATACGTACATATATGACATGTATTATTTTAATTATTCTTGGTCATTATGCATGATGTTGTGTTTCTGATCTTTTTTTAGCAATTTCAAACACCTAAGGTGTTATAGCCTTCCCCTCTTAAAAAGAATCTCGTCCTGAGATTTGGGTAAATAACTTTGTGTGGAAGGTGCGTGTACCTTTGGGCGAATTTAGAAAACCACGAAAATTTTTGTTTAAATAGCTTTCAGTTTCCCGGGTGGCTTCCTCTTCGGTGTTGATGGATCCATTGGATTTTATACATTTTAACCACTTTTCTTCTGGTGACCCTTTCCTTTTGATCAAGAACTTTGTTAGAATATTCAACATAAGAGAGGTCCGGTTCTACCAATATTTCCTTTTGTTCAACAATTTCGGTCGGAACTCGAATACACTTCTTGAGTTTAGAGACATGAAAGATATCATGGATGGCTGGAAGCAGAGGGGGTAGTCGCACTCTATAGGCCACGGGTCCGCAAATTTCGGTGATTTCATAAGGACCGACATATCGGGGGGCTAATTTCCCTCTCATTCCAAACCTTTGCACAACCTTGGTTGGTGAAACCCGAAGGTAGACATGATCACCAACTTCAAATTGCAAAGGCTTTCTCCTTTTATCAAAATAGCTCTTTTGCCTAGACTATGCAACTCTTAGATTCTTATGTATTACTCTTACATTTTCCTCTGCCTCGATTACCAAGTCTAGTCCAAATATTTTACGTTCTCCAGTTTGGGACCAACTCAAAGGAGGTCGACACCTTCGACCATACAAGGCCTCAAATGGTGCCATTTTCAAACTTGCTTGATAGCTATTGTTGTATGAGAACTCTGCTAGAGGTAAGCATTTGTCCGAACTTTTGTCATAATGGATGACATAAGCTCTAAGCATGTCTTCGAGTATTTGATTTACTCGGTTTGCCCATCCGTTTGAGGATGATAAGCGGAGCTTCGAATCAGTTTGGTGCCAAGAGAAGCTTGTAAGTGTTCCCAAAAATGTGCTATGAATTGAGCACCACAATCTGAAATAATCGTCTTGGGTACTCCATGTAAGCAAATGATGCGATCGAGGTAAATCTTGGCATATTTTTTGGCAGTGTAGATAGTGTGTACCGGAATAAAATGTGCCATCTTCGTGAGTCTATCCATGATAACCCATATGGAATCATGCTTTTGGGAGGTGTTGGGCAATCCAACAATGAAATCCATACTTATGTCGGGTGTTGGGAAATCCAACAATGAAATCCATACTTATGTCTTCCTATTTCCATGATGGTATAAAAAAAGGTTGAAGTGTACCGACTACTTTCTAGTGGCTAGCTTTTAATTTGTGTCATGTGTCACATTCTGAGACATATTTAGCGATTTCTCTTTTCATTCTAGTCCACAAGAAGTTTTGCCTATGATCTTGATACATTTTGCTACTGCCTGGATGAATAGATAATTTGGAAAGGTGGGCTTCGTCAAGAATTTGCTTTTGGAGCTCATGATTCTTTGGAATGATTATGCGACTTCCAAACCATAGAACCCCATTATGGTCTTGGCGAAAACATTTATACTTCTCCTCTCCTTGAGAGAGTTTTTGCTTGATGATTTTAACACCTTCATCATGTAATTGTGCCATGATGATTCGATCGTGGAGGGTTGGTTCAATGGAAATATGGTTTAGAGTGCCTTGGGGAATCATTTCCAAATTGAGTTTCCTCATCTCATGACATAATGTTCCATTATAGAATTCTGCGGACAAGCAATTGCAATGAGCCTTGCGGCTTAGCGCATTTGCGACTACATTAGCCTTTCCTAGGTGACCGTGCACCTCAAGATCATAATCTTTGATCAATTCCAACCATCTTCTTTGTCTCATTTTCAGATCTGCTTGGGTGAAGATATATCTGAGACTTTTGTGATCAGTGTAGATATTGCAATGAGTGCCCATAAGATAATGTCTCCAAATCATTAAAGCATGAATGACCGCTGCTAACTCGAGATCATGTGTTGGATAATTCTGTTCATGAGGTGTACATGAGGTCGAAGAGCTCGTGAAGCATTGACAATGGCTCGATTGTCTTGCATAAGCACACACCCAAGACCAGTACCAGATGCGTCACAATAAACATCGAATGGCTTGATGTTATCAGGTTGAGCTAAGACTGGGGCTGTAGTTAGGTGTTCCCGAAGAGTGTGGAAAGCTTTTTCACATTTCTCACTCCACAAAAAATGCACTCCTTTCATCAATAGTTCAGTCATAGTCTTAGCAATTCTGGAGAAGTTTGAAATAAAGCGGCGATAATAACTAGCTAAACCAAGAAAACTGCGAATCCGATAGATGGAGGTGGGAGGTTTCCAATCCATCACCTCTTGTACTTTGCTAGGATCAACGACTATGCCTTTGCTAGAAATAGTGTGGCCCAAAAGTTTTAGACTATCCAGCCAGAATTCACACTTGGAAAACTTAGCATAGAGCTGATGGTCTCTAAAATGTTGGAAAACAATGCGCAAGTGCTCTGCATGCTCTTCTCATTTTTGGAATATATCATGATGTCGTCAATGAAGACCACAACAAACTTGTCAAGTTCGGGCATGAATACCGAATTCATGAGATACATGAAGTAGGCTGGAGCATTTGTGAGCCCGAAAGACATGACTAGGTACTCGAAGAGTCTGTATCATGTGGAGAAAGCAGTCTTAGGAATGTCACTTGGACGGCTTTTAATTTGATGATATCTAGAGCGAAGGTCAATTTTTGAAAAGACTCTAGCTCCGGCTAGTTGATCAAAGAGAACATCAATGCGGGGAAGTGGATATTTATTTTTGATTGTCACCGCATTGAGAGGTCGGTAGTCCACACACAACCTCAAGCTCTCATCCTTTTTCTTCACAAAGAGGGCTGGACAACCCCAAGGTGATGCACTTGGATGAATGAAACCTTTATCTAAAAGTTCCTGCAGTTGTAGTTTCAATTCGGCCAACTTCTTGGGTGGCATTCTATAGGGTCTTTTTGAGATAGGTGCAGTCCCTAGCTGCAGTTCGATAATGAACTCAATGTCCCTATGCGGTGTCATTCCTGGCAAGTCATCCGGAAAAACATCGGCGAAGTCGCATACCACAGGAATATCTTCTGGTTTGATTCCTTCCATCGTGAAAGAATAGGAATTTATGCATTCCCGGGAAGGTAGGTAAAGAGTAGTGGCTTCATGACTCAGTGAATTTATTTCCACGGCTCGGGAAGAAATATGTAATGTAACCCAGTGCAGAGCCATCCAATTCATCCCCAAAATAATGTCCATGCCTTCCAGTGCCAAAAGGATAAGGTTAGTTTTGATAGTTTTACTACCCAACTTGATCGGTACGTGCCTTATGATTTGGTTGGAAGCAATTTTACCACCCGGTGTTGATATCATGTATGACCATTTTGTGTGGCAAAAATCCAGTCCCAATTTTGCACTAATAAAACTATGTGATGCACCAGTATCAAATAATATAACTGCAGGCTTGTTGTGGATAGAGAATGTTCCCGACATCAATGGTGCACCTTCTGGAAGATCAGCAAGTGTAGTGAAATTGATCCTTCCCTGCCGAATTGAACAGTCTATCTTTTTCCCTTGTTCTTATTGTTCTAATTAGAACTTGCCTCTGATTTGGCTTTCTGGCCTGGGGGCATTCTCGAGCGAAGTGAGTGGAACTCCCACAATTGAAATAACGATGTGCATTGCTTGGACGAGCTGGCTGCTGAGCAGTCGGCCTTGGGCCAGTCTGCAGAGGCAAAGAGGGTTGTGCAACGTGCTGCTGCTGTGGGGGCCTGAAAACCCAATGCCCATGTTGAGGGGCCTTCTGAGGAGCTTTAGAAGTAGCATTCTGCACCAAACGATAACTCTGTGGCGGAGCACTAGAGGGTCCAGCTGGTGCCTTCCTCTTCTTCTCAGCATGGTGAGCCAAGATACAGTCTTCCTGAGTGATTGCCAGATTGACCAACTCATTATAAGTGTCTACCTTGATGGGGTTCAAGCTGTCCTTGAGCTTGGTACTATGACCTCTGCAGAAGCGATAACGGTTCTTAGCATCGGTGTCAGCGTGATAGCCCGCGTACTGACAAAGGTTATTGAAAGTCTGGGCATACTGGAGTACGGTGCGGGTACCCTGAGTAAGAGCCAGAAATTCATTTAACTTCCTCTCGATATGCCCTTCTGGAATATGGTGGGCTCCAAATGCATTATTGAATTCCTCCCAAGTGACAACATGATCAGCTGGGAGCATAGCGAAGTAATTGTCCCACCACAGATGTGCCGTACCGCGAAGTTGCTGCACGACAAAATGGGCCTTGTTTGCATCAGTACAAGGTACCACAAGTAGAAAAAACTTGGATTCAATTGTGCGAATCCAAGCGTCCGCATCCAAGGGCTCCTCCGTCTTGTGAAACAGAGGGGGCTGAGTGTTCAGAAACTCTGTATAGCCCGCAGCCTGAGGTTGGTGGACATTGTGCCCACCCCGCTGCTGCTGGAATTGCTGAAATGCTTGCTGCCCTTGAACAAGCTGGCGGAGCAACTCGGTCTGGGCGGCCATTACTTCAGCCATGTTGGGCGACGGTGGTGGTGGTGGTGGCTGTCCACTACCACTGGAAGTCCCAAAACCATCAGGGTTACCACGTGTTGCTCCAACCATCTAAAATGTGGAAGTTTCTCTTTAGCAAGGTCATCCATAAGACTTCCAAGTCCTAATAGGATAAGTGTGGGAAGATGTAGAACTTGAAATATCATAGGTAACTATGGTCAGAACACTGCTGGTTACGAGAAAATTCATAAGTCCCATTCTGTTCATCCAAGTCCTTTCTAATTTTGACAGTAACTCGACAATTTAGTGTTCTACAACCTTGGTATTCAACTACAGCTTCGACTACTACGACTACGTCTCCGACTGCTTCTACTACACCTTCGACTACTTCGACTACATCTCCGACTGCTTCGACTACATCTCCGACTGCTTCGATTACATCTCCGACTGCTTTGACTACATCTCTAATTGCTTTGACTACATCTCCGACTGCTTCAACTACACCTCCAACTACTACGACTACATCTTCGACTATACTGTATCTTTGACTACTTCGACTACATCTCCGACTGCTTCAACTACATCTCTAACTACTACGACTACATCTCCGACTGCTTCAGCTACCCCTCCGACTACTACGACTACATCTTCGACCACTTCGACTGCATCTCCGACTGCTTCTCTGTTTTGGCGGTTTTTCAGCTGATAGAGCTATAGTATTTTGCCTATAACTCTCGCTACAAAAGCCTAATGGTGATGAAAATTTTTTAGTGAGTAGTTCAGGAAAATACCTACAACTTTGGTATTCAACTTGTTGCCCAAAAGAATCATCTTCAAATGGTAACAATTTTGACAAAATCCTGTTGTAGGATATGAACTGGACAATAGAAGTCCAATATTTCTGGAAGCGACTTCAAAACTCCATAACTCCAAATTTAGTAATCCAAAAATTCTCATGCTTCACCAGAACATCCGAAAGATAATTGTGCACAACTTTTCTATCCAGCACTTTGGCTAGATCGGGCTCTAAGATGGTCATTTCCTTAAATATTTCTCTTGCTGTCTACCTAAAAATTACAGTGGACAACCAGCTAGTGGTTTGGTCCCAAGAGAAGATTTACTTGTCCACAAATTACTAATTTTTTCCAGTAGGTGCTGGATCTAGTTTGCAACAAGTTTTGTATTGAACACTTCTGCAGAAAATTTCTAGTAAGAGGGTCTAAATATTTATATGGCAGAAGTGCTCAAAATAGGTAGAAAACAGAGTTGTGGAAGTTTCTAGTGTTGCCTATGGTGTACTAGTCTAAAAATTTCTAAAATTGTACAACAGGCAGAAAACAACGTTTGAAGAAACTTTCTCATTGAACTTTTCTACAAATAAGATCTTTTTCCAACTACATTTAATTCATTTACCCAGATATTGCATAAAAGTGACAGATTTCTAGATAGGCCTTAAGTGAGTGAAACCAACCGTGCTCATGTGCCAACCTCATTATTCCCAACTAAACCTCAACCATTTCCGCTCAGTTTCAATTGATGATCATGATGCATGTACATCCTATCTGTCCTCATAAAAGAAACAATTGCCAAATAGCTTTGGTCTTACGTTGTTAGTTTCGGTGGCATGGCACAATTTACGGCTCTTCCTACATTAGCTAGCCGAATTCTAACCGTCCTTAACTAACGTAATCGTGGTTAGTATACCTACAGAAGATTGACAGAATATAAATTGAACCTTTCGTACCAGCACTCATGAAAGCGTCCCCATACATTACCGCTCACTATAGTAGCGGCATCCATGCGTTTGACACTGCATGGACAGTGCTTCATACGTTACCGTGATAACGTATTCACTTCCCGTATAAATCGCCTTATGGGACGTTTGTACGTCGAAGCCACCGTACGTATAGCATAGTTTACTCCCAATATAATCAACGAGTGGTTGATATATTGCAGCACCTCAAGTAAGCCACTGCTTGAGGGCAGCGTTCGGTTCACGTCACCAACGTGAGGGCCAAGCTCTCTCAGTTGACTGAGGATCCTTACCTTAGCGATGAGTGCGTCGTTACCGAAACTAAAGGTCAGTTGTATACAAAAGTATGTTTTGACAGAAAGTAATGTGCTGGAAGTCAGTTATATATAATATAGTTAAGATAACCACCTAGTTACTTCCCATCATCCCCTAGAGCTTTATGAACTAGGTGTCATTCTTAACAAACCAACGTATTTTTAAAACGCGATTTTTGTGGTCAAATTTTATGAAAATATTTGTTTAAGGCTTGTTGCACTCTCTGGTGTATGCATTTTGGCTCTGATACCAGCTGTGGCAGAACCGCATGAATTAACTGACTTAAGTGCGCTAACCATTACCATAGAGGCAATCTGGCCTAACACACACTTAAAATGGAGTAAAATGACAGTTTGTCGAGTAACAAACCGATGCAACCACAGGAATTTCGATCAAAACAATGCAAACATACAACCCACACAAAGGTGAGCCCAGAGATTACAACAATCCACAAATTTTACGTCACAGAGTTCAACACGAATTATTATTTCAAACCAAGTTTGAAAATATTCATAAACAAGTACTTTCAGAGTTTAATAGTGCAGCCGAAAATAAACGATAGTTCTAACGACAATACAAGATATCACGATGAAGCTTGTACATGACATCATTCAGCGTTATCATTGTTGGCCGGGGACGCATCCCATTCCCCCGACCAACTAGGAGGAAGAGTACATGGCAAAGTCAAACTAGCAACCATGTCCTCCAAGGTCTCACCTGAAAATAATCCACAAGCAAGGCTGAGTATACTAATACTCAGCAAGGCTTACCCGACTAGTGGACTATACTTAGCCGACTTCTAGACATGCAAGCCTTTTGGCTGAGGGGTTGTTTTTTTGCCAAAAAGCATCTAAGAGTGAGTCCTTGCTTCCAAGTTTAAGCAAGTTCTAGTTGATTAACCATTCTAGGTAAGCAACTATCCAAATTATGCATGGTGGAAACAATTAATTTTAATCATCGAACAGGATTAATCATCATCATTGTTCCTCTTCTTATTATTTGTGGTAAAAGGGTTAAGTAGTTTCAATGGCCGCGAGAAACGGATGATTTGAATCGAATTTCTTAACCTTGCAAGGCAAACCTAAACACACGTCACGTGGTTACTCCCAGAGTCACACATGCGACTTTTCCCCTTTATTCCCGTTTCGCGGAATAGGACCACCGCCCTCGAGAACATAGCCGCACTCTACACTCACCATGTGGCCACATGGGAATGAAGTCAAGACGGTGGGGTGGTATGTTCCATACCCCGATTCAATCAGGTACTTAAGCTTACCGATTACTATATTCTCGGCATGTGGTTAGTACGTTCAAAAACTTAACCACCGCTACCACACACCGCGACCTTAGTATTTTCGCCAAACAGACGGGGCCTCAATCATCAACAGAAATATCATAACATAGCCCCGTCCTTCAACCTTATGATTCCAACATAAGTAAAACAAGCAACTCCTATATCTCGCGAGTGACAGGAAATCACTCAACTTTTATCGGAGTCCTATTAGCATGGCAATCTAGCGACCGACATAAACTAGTGTTCATATCATAGGTACTTAGGATCATGCATCTAGGGTTTCAATCCACTCCTACAAACATAATGCACAATACCATATATAAGTAAAGGTTGCATAAGTTTAAAAATAGGGGTTAGCCTCCGAGGCTTGCCTTCCTGAGCTGCTAGCCTTGGGCTCTTCCGAACTTTGGTTCGCGTCCACGATGACTTCAGTTAGATTGATCTAAACTTCGCGCTGCTCACTCTCGGTCTCTGGCACCAGCTCATAGGTTCCGTCGGCGAGAGTCGTCGATTCTATATGAATGCATAGGTTTGCGTTATTTTGATGGTAAGATTTATTGTTTATTTTACTATAAAGTTGTAATCCAACAAAACTCAAGTTAAGTTATAAAGCATTTCATTTACAATTCCTTGAGCAGTCGTTTACTGAGTACTATTTAGAGTACATTTCCTAGTGACAAACTTACTGTAAAAATTTCATCCATTTTTATGTAGTAGAAAAGTCATGACAAAATAAAGTAAACAACTACTACTAGAACATGGATTCATTTATGAAGATCAAACCATACAAGTAATGGTGCTCAAAATTTTACACAGAACTTAGCAATCTACAGAATTTCAGATTTTATTGAGCAACTATGAGAGCACACAAAATAGAACAAAACAGATCTACATTACACAAGATTCATTTTTATTGGTAGTTCTGCTGAGCATCTAAACATCAAACTTTTCTAGCATGATTATCTACTCACATATAGCCTCTCGTAAAAGGTTCATATTTTTTGAAGCACAAGAACTATTTATAGTAATTTAATGCATGTATTCATGGACAAAATCAAAAGTGCAAGCTAGATAGAAGTAAAAAGTTCTAAACTTTTTCTGTAGCATCTATACAGTAAGGTACAATACTGTATAAGTTTCATCCTTATCCTGACTCTAGAACATGGTAAATAAAATAAATCTACCAAACTAGTGCATGAATCAAGATTTAGTAGCAACTATAGCTAGGGGTCTGTTCTGGTCTTAAACTTTCTACACAAGGCTACTCATCTAAACACTAAGCCACTGCTCAAAAATTACCATCAGTACTTGCCTAGATTAAAAGATACATTCATGAGTTAAATAAACTAATATTTATTCTAGAGCCAGATTTATGAAGAAAATCAAGATCTGCCTGTAATGAACATTTTAGTTTGTATTTTTTCGATTTTGCTATAATTTTTAGTGGATTCTACAAGTTGCAGATTCAAGCCACATTACACAGCTTTGTGTCTTACGATCAAGTCCCTGGTTTTATGCACGAAGGAACCTAAAAAGAACTTGGGCGGGGCTGCCATGGTTGAGGTTAAATTCCCGGCGAGGGAGGGCTCGCCAGTGGTGGGAAAGTGTTGGGGGAACACGAGGAGCTCACCGGGGTACCGTTTTCTACAGAAATCGAGATCAGAGAGGCCGGGAAGGGGGTCATCGGCGTGCAGGACCTCGGGGCGGCGGTGGAGAGGTATGCTCTGGCGAGGTAGGGGGCCGAGGCTGTGGTCTGGCAGCTTAGGGAGGTGCAGTGGGAGGAGGGGAGCATGCGCAAGGGTCTGGGGGAGGTCGGACCTAGCTTGGAGGCGGAGGTTGGCGTGGAGGTGGGGGTCACTGCAATGGCTGCCGTCGGGGAAGCTGTCAGACCCGGGTACACGGGACTGTGCACGTGGCGTACTTTTCCTAGGATACGAGATGGGATATGGCCCACGCCCTACATCAGTTGTAACTGCTCGTAGTGCAGTAGGACTACTCATACTGTAGTGAAACTAGTCGGACACAGTAGGAAACTACCCGAGAAGTACTCGGGTAGGACTCCCGGGCTTGTACCCGACTAGGACATCCATGTAAACCTGTCCCCCCGGACTATATAAGGGTGGACAGAGACCCCCTCCAAACAAAGGAGATCACTCGATCACCATCAAAGGCAATACAAACCACACAGGACGTAGGGTATTACGCTCTCGGCGGCCTGAACCTGTCTAAACCTTGTGTTTCTTGCACCTTCGAGTTCCTGATCTCGGCGACACCCTACCTATAAACTCACCACCTCGGGGGTATCCCTCTATGGGCGTGGCGGTAAAACACCGACAGCTGGCGCGCCAGGTTGGGGCATTCATCGAGCATCCACCGGAGAATTTGATGGCATCCTTCAACTTCACAAGCGCTGTGCTCGATGAGGGCACAACTTCCATCTTCGGCTCGTGGATCTGTGTCGCCAATGGCTTGGGTGGCTTCAATAGCCACCTAGCCAACTCCAGGGAGCCGGAGGCCACTTCATTGAGTCGAAGCAGCGATGTCGACGAGTTCATCGACAACCTCGACAATCTGTTGCTTCCCGATCTGGCCCTGCAAATTGAAAAGATGTCCGTTTTTGACACGACTTCCACTCGTGATGCACCGGAACTAGTCGGATCGGACTCAAACCGATCTGAGGGGACCACACAATCTAAGTCCCTCTCTGACTTGGAGGAGGACTTAGATCCGCTGCTCAAGCTCAAGGACGTGGGAGCCACCGCTTGCTGGCCCCCCCCGTTTTTGACAACTACTCAGAGTCCAACGAAGAGTACTCATTGTGCAGTACTACACCTTCAAGCCAGTACCGAGGAGGACTCAGAGACGAGGAAGCCACCGCCCGTCGGGCGGCCCTTGCTCTTGAAAACCACTCGCAACCCGACGGACACACCGAATCATTTTTGGGCAGCCATCTGTGTTTAACCATAACATCAACGCCGCAAGGCTGTTTCGTGTACTGGAAGGGCTTTGAGCCCTCCGAACTACCCAATTACGAGTCTCACCTTGTGGCCTTCATGCAGGAACTGCCCTTTCAGGAGGGAAAACCTCTCTCTCCAATCGCGGAAGAGGGAGACAGTAGCACAGAGCTACTCGAGTAAAGCCCTACGGCTAACAACTCGCCGGATCGTCAAGTCTACATGGCCTCCCTTCGCAATGCGGAGGACGACGAGTTGGGTCCCTGGTACGATGAGGAGCAACTCGCGAATGTCTCTGCTGATGAGCCCTCAGCTGATGCCCCTCAGGATGAGAATGAGGAGCATCGAAGGATCCGGCAGGTGAAGAACACCATGCGCGCCCAGCGTAGGCGGAACGCAGAAAATCGCGCTCGCGACCCAATGTACCAAAGGGACCTCAACAACGCTTTTGCAGCAGTCGCGGATCGGGAATACCGTACTCCGATTGGTGCCATCGCAGAAGCAGACCTACTAGCTCAAAAGTTACCACCCAACCCTCAGATACAGCGGCTGCAATATCTGACCCAGCGTGCGCTCGTGCAACTCGACGGGCAACATCCAGTGTCTTCCACTTGAAATCTGCCCTCGAGGTCTGAGCGCCATGGCGAAACCGTGCTAATCAGTCGCACCCCCGGCGGAGGCCCCGGGAACCGGAGGAATGACGACCGCCAGCAACAAGGGCCACCCGTCCGCGCGTGGCAATGATGATCAAGAAGTACAAAAATCTACTCGCCAACCTTGCAACCAGCGTAGCGCAAGGCCTCAAGGCCAAGCTCTACTCAAGGCTAGCATTGACGACACTCCCACGATCGACCTCAGGCAGAAGATCAATGACGGCCACGATGCGCGGCGTATTATCGAAGCAAGGAGAAGGGACCGTACCGACCAGTACCACGACGACGACGACAGCGACCGCTTCCCCGCGTTCACCTCCAACATCACCGACAAATCCTATCCAAAGGAGTTCAAACTAGTCGGAATCCCCAAATACGAAGGTAAGCAGGACCCGCACCAGTGGATTTGATGCTACTCCGTTGCTATTGAAGTTTCAGGGGATCCAATTCCACCAAAGCTCTCGACTTCCCGGTAGCTCTGGAGTCTGCACCTTTCACTTGGCTTGAAGGCCTCAAGCCAAACTCCATCGACTCGTGGGAGGACCTCAAGTGGGCCTTCATCAACAACTTCCAAGGATCCATGATCAGAGCGAGCACTCGCCACAATCTATTCCAGGTGAAGCAAGAGATGAACAAGACCCTAAGGTCCTACACCCGGCATTTCTTCGAGACACGCGCCACCATCGCCAACATCACCGATGAAGACGTCATCCGCTGCTTCCAAAATAGGCACTTCTCAAAGCACACATACCACGACTTCGGACGCAATCGCCCGACTACTGCCGTGGAGTTGCGTGACATGATGGCACGGTGGGCTGACCAGGAGGACGAGGAGAACGACCGCTTCCCCAAGCGCAACCACGACAAGCAAGGCAATGGCAACTGCCACTTCAACAAGGGCCAGCGGAAGCCAGACCAAGAAGTCATGGCTGTTGAGCGCAATCCGGATGGCAAGAAGTCGCGGAGGAGTGACACACAATTTGAGAAAGTCTTGCATAAACAATGCCCGATAGAGCCGAAGTCGCGACACATGCTCTTCGAGTGCATCAGCCTCTGCAAGTCACTCAATGCACCACCCCTCGCTCAAGCAGGAAAACGAATGGACCAGGAGGACGACAATGAAGGTGACAAGTTCGGGGCTCAAGACTTCAAGGATCTGAAAAACGTCGTCAACGTCATCTTCGACGGAGACGGCGGATTCCCCTCCAAGCGCGCGCAGAAGTTGACCCTATGCGAAATCCTCTCTATAGAGCCGGCCACGCAAAGGCCTCTGAGATATAGCGAGGTCCCGATCTCCTTCTCTAGGGACGATCAATGGATCAGCTTCTTCAAGCTGGGAAAATTCCCGCTCGTTCTAGATCCTGTCGTGGCGGGCTCACAGCTAACCCGAGTACTCATCAACGGCGAGAGCGGCCTCAACCTGCTTTTCGCGAGTACTCTGAAGAAGATGGGCCTGAACATCTCCAAGATGCTCACCCCTAGCCGAGCTCCTTACTACGGCATCATCCCGGGTAACGCGGCTACACCACTCGAGTCAGTGGTCCTACCAGTCACCTTTGGGATGAAAGATAACTACCCCACCGAGTACATCAAGTACGAGGTGGTGGACTTCGACTCGTCATATCATGCCATCCTTGGTAGACCGGCACTAGCCAAGTTCATGGCCGTGCCCCACTATGTCTACCTGCTACTTAAAATGCCAGGCAAGACAGGCGTACTCACACTCCGCGGTGACCTGAAGAAGTCGTACGACTGCGACCAGGAAGCGATCGAGTACGCCACGACATCACGCGTGCTAGAGCCGTCTGCAGAAGTACTCGAGGCCACGCAAAACCTGACTCACTCAGAGATGGTGATCTCCAACCAGCGGCCTAGCCAGTCGAGGGTTAAACCCAACCCCAACGACGTCAGCATCAAGGCCATCCAGCTGCAAGAAGGTGACCCGTCCAAGACTGCTTTGGTCGGGGGCGGCTTAGGTGACAAATAGGAAAGCACGCTCGTCAGCTTCCTTAGGGCTAACCGAGACATATTCGTGTGGAAACCAGCGGATATGCCAGGGGTGCCCAAGGAGTTGATTGAGCATTGCCTAAAAGTCGACCCTAAAGCACTCCGAAGAAGCAACGACTACGACGCTTCGCTCCCGACAAGAGGGAGGCTATCAAGAAAGAGCTAGCAAAACTACTCGCGGCTGATTTTATTAAAGACGTGTACCACCCCGAGTGGTTAGCTAACCCTATACTAGTCTTGAAAAAGAATAATAATGAATGGAGGATGTGTGTGGATTATACTGATCTCAATAAACACTGCCTGATGGACCCCTTCGCGCTCCCACGCATCGACCAAGTCATCGACTCTACGGCTGGCTGCGTCTTGCTCTCCTTCCTCAACTGCTACTCGGGCTACCATCAGATAGCTCTCAAGGAAGATGATCAGATCAAAACGGCGTTCATCACCCCCTTTGGAGCATACACATACACTACAATGTCATTCGGGTAGAAGAACGCAGGAGCCACCTATCAATGGGCCATCCAACTGTGCCTTGCGGACCAGCTACACCGCAAGGTTGAAGCTTACGTGAATGACATGGTCATCAAGACCAGATCCCACGACGAGTTCATCACTGATCTCGAGGAAACATTCAATAGCTTGCGGAAGTTTTGATGGAAGCTTAACCCGACGAAGTGCGTCTTTGGCGTTCCACAAGGAAAACTACTCGGGTTCATTATTAGTCACCGAGGAATTGAAGCAAACCCAAAGAAACGCCATTACAGCCATGGATGCTCCAAGGACGATCAAGGACGTCCAAAAGCTCACAGGCTGCATGGCAGCTTTGAATAGATTCATCTCCCGACTTGGAGAACGGGGACTACCCTTCTTCAAATTGCTCAAGCGCGAAGACAAGTTCCAGTGGACCGAGGAGGCAATGCAGGTGCTGCAGGATCTCAAGCACCATTTGCAGTCGCCCCCTATCCTGACAGCTCCCCAACTAGGCGAGAACCTGCTACTCTACATCACCGCGACTACTCACATCGTCAGTACGGCAATCGTGGTGGAACGCCAGGAGGAAGGCCACGCCTTTAGGGTGTAGCGACCAGACTACTTCATTAGCGAAGTCCTTTCTGAATCCAAGGTTCGTTACCCGACAATTCAGAAACTACTCTACGGTATACTCATCACCTCCAGGAAACTTCACCATTATTTCGACGCATACAACATCTTGGTGGTCTCCGACTTCCCTTTGGCGGATATCCTCCACAATCGGGATGCCACCGGGCGCATCTCCATGTGGGCCGTGGAGCTGGGTGCTATCACCCTCGACTTCAAGCCCCGGACGGCCATCAAGTCGCAGGCACTAGTCGATTTCATGGCGGAGTGGCGAGAAAACTAAGTGGAAGCTCCAGCCAACCAGCCAGAGCATTGGGTCATGTACTTTGATGGCTCACTCAAGCTCGGTGGCAGTGGCGCGGGAGTACTTTTCATCAGCCCGAGAGGAGAACAACTCAAGTACGTGTTCCAAATACTATTCGAGGTCTCTAACAACGAAGCCGAGTATGAGGCATTATTGCATGGGGTACGCCTAACAGTCTCTCTGGGCATCAAGTGACTACTCATCTACGGTGATTCTTTACTGGTGGTTCAACAAGTCAACAAGGACACCGTGGATGCGTACGTTACAGAAATACGCAAGCTCGAGAACAAGTTCTCGGGGTTGGAAATCCACCATGTGATTCGCGACAACAATGTGGGCGCGGATGTGCTCTCCAAATTGGGTTCTGATCGAGCTAACGTCCCACCGGGAGTTTTTGTTCACGAGTTGCATCACCCTTCCATCAAGGCACTAGACTCAAGTTCCATCACTCAGGGTCCAAAGGAACCCGACCAAGAGGTCTTGATGATCGAGGTCGACTGGAGGGTGGCCTTCATCGGCTACATCCAGGAGCACAAACTACCCCACGGCGTCGACTCAAAAAGCACTGAAGCTACTCGCATCCTAAGGCGCAGTAAAGGGTACATTCTAGTCGGGGGTAACCTGTACAAGCATGGATCAGCATCAGACATAATCATGAAGTGTGTCAGCACTGAGGAGATCAAAGAGATACTCCAAGATATTCACGAAGGCGTGTGCGGGAACCACGAGGCTTCTCGCACACTAGTCGGCAAGGCTTTTCGATCTGGTTTCTACTGGCCGACCGCTTTGGCAGATGCCAAAGCACTCGTCCGCCGGTGTACCAACTGCCAGTTCTTTGGCAAACAGCCCCATGTCCCGGCTCATAACCTCATCACCATACCACCTTCATGGCCGTTTGCATGCTGGGGCCTGGACATGATAGGGCCCTTAACAAATGCGGTAGGAGGTTTCACACACGTGTTGGTGGCCATCGACAAATTTACCAAGTGGATCGAGTACAAGCCAATCGCAACGCTCTCTGCGGATCGAGTGGTTATTTTCATCTGCGACATCTTACACCGTTTTGGCTTCCCCAGCACTATCATTACAGATATGGGATGCAATTTCCACTCGCATCAGTTTTGGGATTTTTGTGAATGCAGTTCCATTGAAGTCGGGATTTCTGTGAACGCAGTTCCATTGAAGTCAAATATGTTTTAGTGGGTCACCCGCGGGCCAACGGCCAGGTTGAGCGCGCCAACGGCTTGATTCTTGATGGATTGAAAAAAAGACTCTATGATGAGAACAGCAAAAAGGGCGGCAAGTGGATTGATGAGATCTCATCAGTAGTCTAGGGGCTTCGCACACAACCAAGCAAAGCCACAGGACAGTTACCTTTCTTTCTCGTATATGGGTCTGAATCTATATTTCTAGCTGATGTGATGTGGAAGTCTCCTCGACTGGAGATGTTTGAAGAAGGCGAGGCTGACACCGCAAGACATCTCGAGCTTGACTCAGCTAAGGAAATCAAATGCAACGTCTTGTTCCAGTCGGCCCGCTACTTACAAGGAGTCCGTCATTACCACGACCGGAACGTTCAACGACGCTCGTTCAATGTTGGAGATATGGTTCTTCGATGAATCCAGGATGATACCGGGTTACACAAGCTTAACTCACGATGGGAAGGGCCTTTCATTGTGCACAAGGTTACAGGCCCTAGGTCGTATCGCTTACAGCACCCTGATGGCCAAGAGGTACCTACCTCCTGGAATATTGAGCATCTACGTCGGTCTCATCCTCAATCAACCAAGAAATCGTTTAACGGTGCCTGAAGATAAATACTTTCAGTACAACTCCGTTTCCGACTAATTACTACTTTCCGACTAGTATCTTGTGTTATTGAAGGGGCCTCGCGCTCATACTTCCAGTACAACTCCGTTTTACTAGTTTACGACTGGTATTACGCGCAAGTTTGCTGAAGGGGCATCGCTCCCATGCTTCCAGTAACTACTTACTCGTTTCCAACTGGTATCTTATGTTACTGAAGGTGCCTCGCGCTCATAGTTCCAGTACAACTCCGTTTTACTGGTTTACGACTGGTATTACACGCAAGTTTGCTGAAGGGGCCTTGCTCCCTTATTTCCAGTAACATATTACTAGTTTTTGACTCATACACTGTGTTACTGAAGGGGCCTCGCTCCCATGGCAAGGGATTTACTAGTTTACGACTAGTTCTACACCTGTCCGACTACTTCGACTACTCATCTCGCCTAGAACCCTAGTCGGGATCGACTCCGACTAGATGGCTCCATCGACTGTTCAAGATCCAGCGGCTACTTGGCCGATGCCTGGGCTCGGGGGCTGTAACACCCAAAAATATAGGAATTAAAATTTTAAAAATATTTTTATACAAGCCACAAAATAAAAATTTTGCATGCATCTTTCTTTCATTTTCTTTTTCTTCTTCCACTCTTTTCTTTCAGCCCAACCCAAACTTCTCTCTCTTCTCCTTCAATTTTTCTCTTCTCGCGGCCCAGTTCAGTTGGCCCAATCCTTCTCTCCTTCTCTTCTTTTCCTTCTCTTCTTCTTTTCTTTTCTCCCCGCGGCCCAACTCGGCCGGCCCAATCCACTCAGTCTTCCTCACATCTCTCTCACCGACACGCTGGTCCCACCTGTCGGCGCCTTCTTCCACCTTCCTTTCTTCTTCCTCTCCTCCTCCCTTCTTTCCTTTTCTCCGCCGCGACGCCAGACGCGCCGCCGTGCTCCCTTCCCTTCCTTTTTCCTTCCTCACCCCGAGTCCGGATCGACTCCGCGCCGTCGCCCACGTCTCCTCTTTCCTTCCCCGCGACGCTGGATGCTTTACTGGCCGCGGTACGCATCCGCTCTTTCCTTCGCCGCCTGCCGCCTTCCCTTTTTCCGGCCGCTCCGTCTCTTCTCTGCCCTATAAAACCCATGCCGGAGCCCCGCTTTGCACCCAGAGCCATCTTCAATCTTTTCTTCTACTCCGCACCGTCGCACGCCGCTGGAAGCTGCACACCGGAGGAACGCCGCCGCCCCGTGTCGCTGCCCCTCCGTCGACTTGCCGTTCCTCTGCTTCTCCAGCGACTACAACTCTCGCCGCATTTCCGCGAGGTGGTGAGCATCAAGCCGCCCCGTTTCCCCCTCTCTCTCGCTCCATCGCAGCCCCGATTTCTTGCCGGACCTCTGTTTCCGCCCGCCGCCGTGGCCGCCGGTCTACGGTCGCCGCACGGCTGTCCCGTGACCACCCTCACCTTCACCGTGCCGCCCACTCTCTCCCCGGCATAAACCCAGCTTGAACTAAGCCCCGGAACACCAGATTCGGTGAAGCTCCGGTCGTCTGCCGCCGCTCTCGCTCGCCCGCCGGCGCCCAGCGCAGCTTTGATTCGCCCGACCCTTTTCACCCTGTTGAGCCGACCCTTCCCCTGCCGCTCGATCTAGATCTAACGGCCAGAATCGACCCTTACTCCGCCGATGCGCCCGACCCTTACCCCGCCACCCGATTCTGATCCAACGGACCAGATTCACCCGACCCTAGCCGTCCCCGGAATCTTTGTAGAAAGGCCCCTAGGTTTTCCAGGAATCAACCCGCAGTCCAGATCAGTAGAAAAATAATTAGAGTTGAGCCCTTTCTTTTTCTGTTCCGCCCCCTGACTTTTCTAGAATTAATACCCGCCATCCAGGACCTCAAGTTTTGCACCCCGACCCTCTGTTTAAGGTTTAATTATGTTTTAGCCCCTGATTTCTTCAGATCTAGCCCTTGGAAGTTCAAAACTCTCGCAGTTAGGTCCCTAGATCACTGTTTTAGCCATATCTTCATCGTTTCAACTCCGATTTCAACGATTCTTGCGCTCACACGATCCTTGCATCATGAACTACAATATTATCATCCTTTTAATCTCTGTTTGTACTTCTTGTTGTAGTGTTTCTTATTTGTTTGTGTATGCTTGTTTGTGTGATCGCGTAGACAACGTGACGTTCGAGCAAAACCAAGAGCTAGTTTTCAAGGTAGAGAACCAGCAGCTGTTTGAGGAAGGCAAGTGGATTTTTCCCCCTGCATATTCTATTTCATCCCAACAACAGCATGATAATTCACTTTACTTTAATGTTGCTTGAATAAACTTGATTGGTTATCTATGCTAAGGACATACCTAGTCTTTTACCTCAAACCTTGAAACACCTGGGTTTACTATTCATGTTGGGTAGTCACGCTTAGTTGCAAACTTTGGGATTGGTATTGGTTTACTCTTATGGAAATATTGTTCACGTTTCATATTGTTATTATACCGCGTTAATTCAAGATCAACTATGTTTAATGGGAACATGGAGAATCACCCAAGAAAACAGTGCAACCACAAAGTCATATGGCTCTGACCTTAGCCAATTAATTAGATGTGAAGTTAGCTGGTGGCCTTACCGAAAGGGCAAGAAGGGGGTCGGTGATAGGGGTCATAGCCCGGTCCTCTTGGGGTAGCTGCCTTTGCTAAGGAGCTGACCATTAGGGAGGTTTATGGACCACGCCGCTACTGAAACTCTAGCGGGCTGCCTAGCTTTCGACATGTCTTTGTAAAGGCTTCGTAGTGTACCCTCGCCACTCACCTCGGAAGTGTTTAAGGGCCTTACAAACCCAGGCGACTCAGGGAAACACGATTTGTGGGTAAATTGTACAACCTCTGCAGAGTGTAAAACTGTTATAACAGCCGTACTCACGGTTAAGAGTGGCTTGGACCCTCACATGATAATGAAACTTGAAGATTAATTAAATTATGGTTCGTGGTTTATGTTTATGTTGATGGTACCTTTATGATTTCATTAAAGTGGGTTGGTATAAACTTAAACCTAGTTAACAGGTGCTTGTTAATAAATACTTGACCAACTAAAAGTGACAGCTGCTGCAAACCTTAGCCTATCCTTGATGGCCTTGCATTTTCACCCCACTTTCTGAGTACCAACCATAAGAGTACTCACCCTTGCCCCCTGCTGTTCAGAAGAGAACTTTGAAGAGGAGAACTTCGATGACTTCGAGGAGTTCTAGGCATTGCGTTCACCAGTCATCACCTGTGGAAGACGGAGTTGTTGTAGACTTTGTATAGGGTATATCGGTGTATCGTTTTAAGACCTTTGTGTCTCTTTTATTCGGAGTGTAATATTGTTAAATACTTTATTTAGTTACTTTTTGAACATTGTCTTTGATATATTACACTTTTCCATCTATCATGTGTGTGTGAACATGATCCTGGCGCACACATGAGATGCATCTTATTCTTTCTAGAATCGGGTGTGATAGAAGTGGTATCAAAGCTATGTTGACTGTAGAATCGGTAATACGAATAAAATCATCACTTTTATGACATGGTATAAAATGTGCCATCTTAGAAAATCGATCCACTACAACAAAAATGCTATCCCACCCCTTCTTAGTCCTAGGCAATCCCAACACAAAGTCCATAGAAATATCTGCCTAAGGAATAGAAGGAACAGGAAGAGGCATGTATAAACCGTGGATTCAACCGAGACTTAGCTTTTTGACATGTCGTGCAGCAAGCAACGAACCGCTCAACATCTCTCCTCATCTTGGGCCAAAAGAAGTGTGAGGCCAAAACATCCTGTCTTCTTAGCTCCAAAATGCTCCATCAATCCTCCTCCATGCGCTTCCTGCATCAACAAAAGACGAATGGAACCAACTGGAATGCACATACGGTTAGGTCTAAACACAAATCCATCATTGATCACAAACTTGTTCCATGTACGTCCCTCTTTACAATTCAGCAACACATCTTTAAAATTAGGATCAAGCGCATATTGGTCTTTTATTGATTCAAGTCCAAAAATCCTACAATCAAGTTGGGACAGCAAGGTATATCGTTTAGACAAAGCATCGGCAATCACATTATCCTTCCCTTTCTTATGTTTGATGATGTAAGGAATAGATTCAATAAATTCAACCCATTTAGCATGTCTACGGTTTCGATTATTTTGTGAATGAAGATACTTAAGCGATTTATGATCAAAATGTATAACAAATTCTTTAGGCCAAAAATAATGACCCCACGTTTGTAAAGAATGTACAAGAGCATACAATTCCTTATCATACGTAGAATAATTCAGAACAGGACCATGCAATTTCTCGCTAAAGTATGCAACAGGTTTACCATCTTGCATCAAAACACCACCAATGCCCACTCCACTAGCATCACATGCAAGCTCAAAAGTCTTACCAAAATTTGAAAGTTGCAGCAATGGCGCGTGCGTAAGCTTGTCCTTCAAGGTGCCAAAGGACTCCTCTTGTGCTTTTCCCCAATGAAACACCATACCTTTCTTCGTCAACTTGTGCAACGGCGTAGCAATGGTGCGGAAATCTCTGACAAAGCAGCGATAGAAACCTGCTAGACCGAGAAAACTTCTCACCTGTGTGATGGTTTGGGGTAGCGGCCAGCTCTCAATGGCTTCAATTTTCTTCTCATCCACCTCAATTCCCTGTGGAGTAACAACATAGCCAAGGAAAGAAACTCTATCGGTGCAAAAGATGCACTTCTCAAGGTTAGCAAACAAACGTGCATGTCTCAAAGCATTAAAAACAGCACGTAAATGATCCATATGTTCAACCAAAGACTTGCTGTAAATTAATATATCATCAAAGTAAACCACCACAAATTGACCAATGAAGGCCCTCAAAGCCTCATTCATCAAACGCATGAAAGTACTAGGTGCATTAGTTAAACCGAAAGGCATTACTAACCACTCATACAACCCGAATTTGGTTTCAAAAGTTGTTTTCCATTCATCTCCAAGTTTCATCCTTATTTGGTGGTAACCACTACGCAAGTCAATCTTTGTGAAAATTATAGAGCCACACAATTCATCAAGCATGTCGTCTAGCCTAGGAAATCACTCGACTTTTACCGGAGTCCTATTAGCACAGCATTCTATCGAACCTTACGTCTAGTTTTCAAGCAAGGGTTCCTAACGTCATGCAACTAAGTTTTCATTCAACTCCTATAAACTTAATGCACAAGCAAAAGAGTAGTGAGTTGCATAATTTAGGAAAGAGATGGGTTATGCTCCGGGGCTTGCCTTCGCAGTTCGCCTGGGGCTCTTCCGAATTTGGGCTCGGGTCTTCAAGAGCTTCAGTTAGATTCGCTTGAGCTTCACGCTGCTCACTCTCGGACGCGGGCACCAGCTCGTAAGTTCCGTAGGCGAGAGTCGTCGATTCTAAATGCATGCACATGTTTGAGTCGTGGTAATGGTACTCGATACGATTTAAGAGTAATTACTACAATGGATAGTTTCTGGTCATGAACTTTTGGATTTAGGCACATCAGGGAATGATGTGCTTACTGTAAAATTTTCAGCCAATTTTATGTAACAGATTAATTATGAAAAATATATTACATAGTCGCTGTTAGATCCTTGTTCTTTTTGTACAGAACAATTGGTGCAACAACTGAGTCTAAGATTTTTACAAAGCTTTCACTTAAGCATGCAGAAGCTACTGTAATTTTTGTAGGGTTTATCATGCAGTATTCAGAGCATAGAAAATATGACATTCCACACCTAGGCTATTCAAGGATTCATTTTTACAGGACCCTACACAGGGTTTTTGTCCCTGGAACTTTTTACACAGCAACCTCTACCACAGTGTATCTCTTAGTAAAACTTTGAGAATTTTCCAAGCTAAGATACTATTTTCTTGATTTAACGTATGTCATTAGCACATAAATCAAATAAATAGGTTACTGTGAGATAAAAAGTCTCCTAATTTTTCTCTGGCTTCTAGGTACCAATACATTAGCATAGAAAAAGTTTCATTGGGTGATTCACCACCTAACTGCAGGGATAAAATATTTTACTTAAACAAGGTATGGAACTAAGTTTAATAAACAGTAAAGCTAGAGATGGAATTTGGGCCTGGTCTTTTTACACAGTCCTAAACATCAAGCAACTAACCTACTGCCCAAAATTTAGAGTCAGCATTGTTCTACAACAGTGGGTACAAAATAAGTCCATTAAAGCTTCTATTTAATGTAGAGCAAAATATGTTGAGATTCTGAGAAACTTTTTGTAACAAAATTGGTAGAGTTTGTTCTAAGGATTCCAGAACAGTTGAGTTTGCATTTTTCGGAATTTTCTACTATTTTATACGAATTTTACAAGTTCACTAAATTTGAATCTAGATTTGAAATTTTCTTTTACAACTAAGTCCTTGAATCTTACGCGCAGACCCTTCTAAAGATTTAAATTCTTGCAATTGGGTCCTCGGGCGGCTCGGGTACAGCGGCCGGCCGAAATTCCGGCGAGGGGCTCGCCGGCGGTGAGGGGTGAGGGTCGGGGAAGGTTCAGGGGTGCGAGGGCTACCTTGTGGGGGTGTTGTTCAGGTGGGGGACGGCCGGGAAGGGCTCGCCGGCGTTGGAGCAGAGGCGGCGGCGGTGCGGCACGCGTCGACGGCGGTGCTCCGGCGGGCTTGGGGCGGCCTGGTCCGGTCAGCGAGCTTCGGTGGCTCGTGGAGAAGCTGCTCAGGGGCTCGGCTTGGACGGAGGCGGTCGGGGTCCCGCTGTCCACGGCGAGCAGGGGCGGCGGCGCTCCGGTGGTTCTGGGCGGCGTTGGGCGGGTCGGCGAGCTTCAGGGGGATGATGTAGTGGTGGTTGAAGCTTTAGTTTGCGCGGTGGGCGGCGGCGGAGGGCTGTCCACGGGCGGGCGGCGCTCGGCGGCGGCAATGGCGACGGCGAGTGCGTTCTGGTGCGTGGCTCGCGCGGGCGGCCGGGGCTCGGCTTTTATAGGGGCAGGAGGGGGTGCGGAGGGGCCTGGGCAGCGCGCGGGGCGGAGGCACGGCACGGCGCGCACTGGGCGCGGCGGGCGGCGGCAGAACGCCGGCGCGGCGTGCGGCGAGCGGGCGTGGTGACTGGGCGGCCGGGATATGGCGTGGGTGCGAGAGATAGCGTGGCGCGCGGAGTGGTGGAGCAGCAGCTGCAGTGGCTCGGGCGGAGGGCGGGCGCGGCGACTGGCGGGGCGCGGGAGCCGGGGCGGCACGGCGGGGCGCGGCGACTGGGCGCGGCGGGCGGCGAGGCTGGGCGCGGCTGCGGCGTGCACACGCGCGGGCGCTCATTGGGCTGCGTGGCGTGGGGAGGGGGCAAAGCCGGCCGTGGCGGGGTGGCGTGGCGGCCACTGGCCTGGCGCCTCGCGCCGATCAGGCGTCGCCGGCCACCTAGCGCGCGGCGGTCGGGCGGAGAGGAGAGAGAGGCGGGGGGGGGGGGGGGGGGGGGGCGCGAGGGCCTGAAAGCGAGAATTTGGAAAACTTCAGGGGGCTGGGTGCAAACAGGGCATTTTCTCCTCTTTCTGATTTGAATTTCAAAAACTTTTGAACACGAAAGTTGTTCAGAATAAAAAGTTCTACAACTTTGGTTTCAGGCAAAATCTCATTTGGCTGATGGTTTGAAAGTTAAATTTAAAAGTTCAGAAGTAACCAAATGTGCTCAAATTAAATTTGAATTCCAACTGAACCCGTTCTAATTCTTTCCACCCTTTTATTAGTTGGTTTAAGCATAGGGTTAGGCTAATGATACTGATTTTAGAAATGAAATTTTTACCAGGGTTGTCACAGCTGGTTCTGTAAACAGCACGGTTTAGCAAAGTGGCTCCCGGAATCAAATCAATTTGATGCTCTATCCCTCTCATAGGTGGTAGCCCCGGGGGTATCTCCGCTGGAAAAACGTCCTCATACTCTGGCAAAATGTTAGTGATAGCAGGAGGCAAAGAGCTAGCAATATCATCAAGTGAAAACAAGGCTCGTTTGCATATCAAAGCATAGCATACATCTTCATCAGAAATTTCAGCAGGGTCACATTTTGTTGCAAGCATAACTCCCCCCTTTAATTTAATTCCCTCGGCCTTTGAATTAGGTGGGGGCTTCTCCTTTTTAGGTGGGAAAATAGAATTAGCAACTTGCTGGTTTTCAGATTTAATATTGTTTGAGCTAGCAGCTCTTTCCTTATCAGCTTGTACAATTTCAGCAGGGGTCAACGGAACCAAAGTAATTTTTTTCCTTTATGCATAAAAGTGTATTTATTACTCCTACCATGGTGTGTAGCATCATTATCATATTCCCAAGGACGATCCAACAAAAGTGAACAAGCTTGCATAGGTACCACATCACAATCAACAAAATCAGCATAGGCACCAATGGAAAAAGAAACTCTGCAAGTTTTTGTTACATTAGCTTTTCCAGAATCATTAAACCACTAAATATGGTGTGGATGTGGGTGCGGTCGTGTGGTCAAACAAAGCTTCGCGACCAAATCTGAACTCACCAAGTTGTTGCAACTTCCTCCATCAATAATCACACGTGCACGATGGTTCTTGATGATGAAGAAAATATAGAACAAGTTATGGCGTTGTAGCCTTTCAGGCTGCTGAATTTGCGTACTGAGTACACGCTGAGCTGAACAATGATGTTCAGGTAGCCCGAAGTATCTCCACCACCAAGGACATGGTCCTCAGCATCATTGGCAGCAACATCATCATCATCATCATCATCTTCTTCTTCTACGTCAGAGGTGCTGATGTAACCTCCATCTTCTGTCGCCACATATGCCCGCTGACTTGGGCAATCCTTCTTCACATGGCCAATCCCATGGCAGCGATGCCACTGAATGCTGATAGTGCGTCCCGTCGAGGCAACGGACGAGGAACTTTGGGCAGGAACCTGCAAAGAACTTTTACCTGAATCTGCATCACATGAGAAAGGCTTGTTTGGTGCAGCAGGAACGCCACTCGTGGCAGGTCGTTTGCATGCTGATGTGGGCATCTAAAAGCTGGAGGGCTTGGCCGGCCCCGAACGCACCGGTGTACGTGGCGCAAAGGATGTCTAGACGCTGGTCTTATTCTGCTACTCACGTCCCTACAATTCCTTCTCTGCAAGCATAGCACACTAGAACAACTGGTTGATAGTATTAAATTCTTTATAGTCAACAATGTCCTGAATTTCCCGCTTCAAACCAGAATAGAACCGACAAAGAGAATCCTCGGTTCCCTCCACTATGCTACAACGCATCAAACCTTTTTGAAGCTCACCTCCTGCACAAATTTATCTCCCTGTTCTAAGCGCATCAATTTCTTACGCAGGTCTCTAGTATAAGATGGTGGAACAAATCTATCACGCATAACAACCTTAAGTTCTTCCCATGTACTAGGTGAAGTGATCTCTGCAGCTAAACCAGTCCACCAAATGATTGCAAAGTCTTTAAATTCACTATTGGCTTGTCTAACTCTATGTTGCTCAGGAACAAGGTGGGCACTAAATTTTTGCTCTGATGTCATCTCCCAATCAAGGCATCTCTCAGCATCATAATGTCCCAAAAAAGAAGGTATGGTAAATTTAATCTTAGCATAAGGATCATCAGGAACACGATTATGATTACCAGTACCGCCCATACCTGTGGTGTTATTGTGAAGACGATGTCGTAGCCGCGCTTGTCGTGTAGCTACGTGATCTATATTACCATGGTCATCATACACCTCGTCCTCGGGGTGTCCGGTGTCTTCATAGGTCGGTTGACGAGTTTCCAGCGTAGCAACCCTGTCGGCTAGCATGGATACCCTCCTGTCCAACCTCTCAATGATGTCGCCTAGCATGAGTTCAATGAACGTGTCGGTGACGGCCTTGATGACCATCTCCTTCATATCTTTCTGAGCATTGTCTACAGCAGACTGTAGTTGCTCTTGGCTGACACACTCGTTGAAGTCCTTAGGAGTGTCATCTTCAAAAGACTTCACATCAATTTTCTCTTCTGAGCAGCAATTATAATAAGCGTGAGTACACTTATAGTTGGTACTCAGCAAGTGTTGGGACTTATATGACATGAAGGCCAAAAGCACGGAAAGGCTGACTGGCTTACAGCGATAAGAAATTTTAGTTGGTCAAGTTTTATTAGCATCTGATTACTAAGGTATAAGTTCATACCAAAACCCACATTAAAAGAAACAGAAGAGATATAGCAGAAGCATAACCACATCCATAAACATGGTCCCCGATTTAATTCATTTTCAAGTTCATTAATCATGTGAGGGTCCAAGCCGCTCGTAACCGTGAGCACAGCTGATATATCAGTTTTCACTCCGCAGAGGTTGTACACTTTACCCACAATTCGTGTCTCCCGATTTGCCCAAGGTAGCTAGCCTCTTAAACACTTCCGAGGTGAGTGGCAAGGGATTCACTACGGGGCCTTTACAAAGATTCCCAAACTCATGACAATCCGCTAAGGTTTCAAGTCAAACCGGTCATAACTCTCTCTAATGAGGCAGACGCCTTAACCAGGACCACATATCATAAAGCCTCAAGAGGATCGAGCTATACCCCGATGATGCAACCCCCCTTGCCCTTTCGGTAAGATTGTCATAAGCTAGTGTTTCTAATTAATTAGTCAAGACCCGAGCCATATAGTATTGTGGTTGCACTGTTTTCCAGGGTGGTTTTCCATGTTTCGATCAAACATATGATCTTGTAATTAACAACACAAGGAGCATGAACATGGATAAAACAGGTGTAGCATCATCATTGTTGTCATCATGGCTATACATTGTTCCCAAATCAGAACCAGTTATAGCAACTAAGCAGAAGTTACCCAACAAGAAGATAAAACCCAGGTTGACATGGAATGATCATAAAGACTAGCCATATCCATAATTAGGATCCATCAGGCTAAGACAAATGCATGCATAAAGAAAAGTTGTATTTATTGTGATTATTAGGACAAAAGAATGATCAAGGAAACACTTGCCTTTCTTTTAGAGAGTAACTGCTGAGAGTCTTCAACTCTTATTCTTGAAACTCTTAATCTTCAAAGCTCCTGGATTGTGTTCCTTCTAACGTCAAACGAGCATCGGGCCCAAGCATACAAGCAAACAAATAAACAAGATTTACTAAGAACAGATACCCCAAACAAAAAGAAAGCTTAAAAAGAGCATACTAAAGGATAGGGCTCATTGCTATGGTCACGAGAGTGCAAGAAACGCGGAAGATGGAGCTACGGTTGAAAAGAAACAACTATCGAAAGATTTATATTATAAAAGAAAACAAACAACTATAAGCTTCATTTATTTTCATTGGAAAACAAATGTAAAAGATATTCAAAAGAGAATATTTATGATTATAAGTAACTCATATTATATTTGCATTTATAAAGACGAGGTACAACTTAGTCAAACTTTATATATAATTGTCTATGTACAAATTACACTAATTAAATAATCAATTAGCAAAGAAGACTTGTGAGAATATCTAAGCGTATAACTTTATGATTCATGTTGAACTAAACAAATTAAATTACAAACACATTTGAGTTGATATTAATCATGTTAACATTAATTATGAAAACCGGAGTATAGATGTAATTGGATTTTATTTAGGAAAACTAGATGAGAGGACATTAATCAAATTAAATTGATATTTAATTTTAAAAATAGAAACTATGGTAAAAAATGCTACTAAACGATAGTTTAGGGTTTTAGAAGACTAACGCAAAAAGAATGGATCGAAACGGATCTAAAACGAGGAAACTACACATGAAACAAGGTTACAAGGACCTAGTCGCGATTAACTATAGAAGCGAAGGACTAGCTGCTGATTTTTACAAAACTCAGAAAATTGGGCTCGCAAATACAGCAAAGGTTAGGGTTAGATCCATAAAAGACCACGGGTGGGGCTGGGTTGAAAAGATGCAATCTACCAGGGGGTTTTCTTCAGATTTTACAAGACACAAGAAAGTACAAGAAAATTACTTCTTTCTTCAGGGACTGGACTGCAAAACCTCGGGCTCCTCCATTGCTGCCGTACAGGAGCTTGGTGCTGGCCAAAATTGCAGCGATTTAGACCATGGGAGAGCGGGGGAAGAGGGGGAATAGAGAGAGGACCTCAAGGGCGTTCCGTTTTACCTCTTTCCCGCATCGGGGACGAATGAATACGGCTGGATTTTTGGCCGGGAAGAGGTGCGGCGGGGTCTGGTTTCTTGCCGAGCAGACTTGGGCAGCGCTGCGCATCAGGGGATGCGCGCAGGGGCGGTGCAGGAGGAGGCGGGCAGGGGGGCGAGGTGAGGCGGGGCGCAGGGACTCGAGCTGGCGGCGGTAGGGCAGGGGCACGACGCGGGTCTCAGGTGTGCAGAGGCATGAGGGGCGGCGGTGCTCCTGTTGGCGGCGCATGGGCTCAGGAGAGATCCACGACCAGAAGGGGGAGTGGAGCAGGGGGCGATGCAGGGGCCCACAGGAGCTAGGGCACAGGGAGGAAGGTGGAGGAGGAGGTGCGAGTAGGAAGGACGCGAAGGAGGAAAACGCGAGGCAGAAGGGGGCGACGGCGGCCTTAGCTCGGCTCCTATTGGTGGCGCTGCGCGAGAGGCAAGCACGCGCTAGGCTGGGCGATGCAGGGCTGCGCGAGCAGGCGGGATGCGAGCCTAGGGTTAAGCGTAAGATTTATAGGGGCTGGGCTGTTGTGTCGGGCAAAGCGCCCACGCCAACAGGCTGACGGCGGCGTTCTGCAGCCTACCCGGACTCGGCTTGGGCTGCAGCATGGGTCTAGTCAGGTTGGACCCGGCTTGGGTGCTCGGCCCGTTAGGCATAAAGGCCTGCCAGTAGGGCAAAATAAAGAGGGCGGACTGGGCCGACTGAGAGTGAACGATCGGTTTCATTTGGAAATGAACCAGCCATCTAAGCGAACAAGCTGATTAGGAGAATGGACCGGAAAGAGAATGAGGGGTTGAATGGTGGGCTGCAAAGTACGGATGGCCGGGCTTGCATGGTGCACACACTGAGGAAGGCAGAATGAGCCGTACGGTCTCGGATGAAGTTCAAAATGGCACGGGGTGAAAAGCTATCTTAGCCTGCAGGTTGGGTACGGGCGTACGGGAGGTCGGGCATGCATGGCCAAACCGAACTCAGTCATGAGCTTTCTTTAAAACGGGTGCTGGAACTTCTAAGAAAAACAGACAATCTTCTGAATTTTTTTTGGAAATTCTGAATTCGCCAAACCTGGCAAAGCGGGGGAATCGTATGTGTAAAATTTCGCAAGTAAAATTTGAAAAAAAAGAACACCTCAATCGGAGTTCCGAGCGAAAAGTTATTCCTATTTTAAAGAGGACCATCCGTATTAGGTTTTTGTTGAGGTCAAAACTGGATCGGATGGATGAATATGGTGGTAGCGGACGGGGATCTCTCGACTGAACTCAGGCACGAAGTAAACCAGCAACAAAAACATGAACTAGGACACAAACTCAACACTATGGACACTATGGACTCTGAAACAGAATTATGCAAAGGCTAGACAAGGTCTGAGATAGGGAAAACCTAACGACTAAAATTTTTTTGGGCTTTTCTGTGGACTCTAGGATGAAAGTGAAAACACACGAACTAGGTTAAGGGTGAACCTGACGGTGAACCAGAAGCTCTGATTACAAACTGATGTGAACTAGGGTTCCCGATCTTCCGAAAGGTTCTGTCAACTCTCGATTTGGTGGAGTAATTCGATCCGGCTTCTGAACAACACGTTCCGATCCCAGCAATCACAACATCATGTCTCCTCGGGTGATCGACCGGTGTTGCACAACCGACCTTGCCATCCTTGCCGGTGAATCGAAGACCACAAGCAAGAATAAAGAAGAATGCAACCAAAGTTGCAGATGTATGATTAACTCACGAAGTTGGGGTCTCACACACCGACGAACGGTGAAACTATTCTTGACAGAATAATCTAAGCAAAACCCAAACCCTAACTTGGGCGACTCTACTGAATATAAAGTGTTTAGGATGTGCAAGACCCCTAGACGCACCCCTAATGGGCTCCGTATGTGGCATGGGCGTCCAATATAAGGCAGGCTGCTTCTGGACACCGAGGTGGACTCGAAGTTGAGTTGTATTGGGCCTCCAACTGTCTTGGACATCCCTTGCTGGCCTTGTCCGACTCCAAGCTCCTCTCCACGCATCCCTGGTCCTCTCCTTGGTTCCTAATCATAATATAATCATTAGGTACTAATCTATTCTCAAAATCATGAAAGGAAGTGCTTAGGAACTGTAACACCTCAGGTGTTTAAATTACAAAATAAGCCTCATTAGCCTAACATGATGCATAAATGACTAAGAAAAATTTGAAAGAAGTGAATGATAATTGGGTTTTGCTTTGAGTTGAAAATAGATGTGTATATGTGCACAAGTACATGTACTTTAATCAAATAAATTAAATAACTCTCACATCAAAGCACTTATGGCCACGAAATCGAATAGGCACATCATCAGTGTCAGGATAAACAAAAGTCTAGTTGAAGCCTAGGAGAGAATACAAATTTTTGCCCAGGAAATGACGTGCCCTCCGAATCATACTTTTTGAGTTTTTAAAATAACTTGAGAACTAGAACTCAAATGAACTTTGGCCTGAAACAAAACATGTTTAACTTTTCATTTTGAACAACTTTCAGGTTTAGAGATTTTTGAGTTGCAACACGAAAATTTGAGAAACACTTGGATTTGCAAACCAGCCCCTGCCTTTTCTTCTATTTTCACTGCAGACCCTTCTTTCTCCGCCCCACCCGACCCTCTGACGCGCAGTCGCTTTGCCCGACCCTCGGCTTCGCCCGACCCTTCGCTTCGCCCGACCCTCGCTTCGCCCGACCCTCCGCCCGCCGCGCAGTCGCCACAGGCCACTTGGCCGGCGATGCCTGACCGGCGCTAGGCGCCAAGCCAATGCCTGGCCGTGCCCGCACGCCGCGCTCCTCCCCACGCCGCGCTCCTCCCCACTCCGCGCACGCCACGCGCACGCTGGCGATGCGCGCCTCTGCTCGCCGCCCGCCGCGCGCAATGGACAAGCCGCGCCGTGCCCGTGACCCGCCGCGTCCCACCAGTCGCCGCACTCGCCGCCCGGCAAGCCAGCTGCTGCAGCTCCTCGCCCAACCCGCGCGCCGCGTGATCTCCCGCTCCCCACGCCAAATCCTCAGCGCCCGATCCCCTGCCCGCGCCCGCCGCACGCCCCGCCGGCTCTGCTCGCCGCCCACCGTGAGCAGTAATGCGCCCCCGTCGTGCCGCCCCTCCCCAGCGTCGCCCGGTTCTCTCCCTCCCTCCTGCAGCCTATAAAAGGCGACACAAGGCCACTCGCGCGCGCCTCAACCCCAGAACGCCGCCGCCACTGCCATTGCCGCCGCCGTGCACCACCTGCCCGTGGAGTCCCATCCTCCAGCCTCCCACTGCCCAAACCCATCGCCCAGCGAGCTTGCCCTCCCTCCACTGAAGCTCACCGGCCTCTTCCCCGGCCATCTCGACCGCTGGAGCACCGCCAGTGCCGCCCGCGCCGCCGCCGCTCCCGTGCTGCTCCGTGGACAGCCCACTCCGAAGCTCCTCTGTCCAAGCCAAGCCTCGAAACGGGTTTCCCTCGATGCCGCGAAGCTCATCGACCAGCCCACGCTCTCCCCTCCTCGCTGGAGCACCGTCGCCGACGCTCCGCCCCGCTGTCGCCCCTCTGCTCCACGCCGACGAGCCACCTCCGGCCACCCCCAACCCCGACCAAGGCCATCCCAAGGTAGCTCTCACCTCCCTAGATCTCCACAACCCTTTTCCCCTCGCCGCCGACGAGCCCCCTCGCCGGAATCTGGCCGGCCACCATGCCAGCGCCACCCAGGGACCCAATTGCAATGATTGAAATATTTAAAAGAGTCTGCACGCAAGTTTCCAGGGGCATATCTGTAAACCTGTGTTTAACTTTGATTTCAAAAGCAGCGAACTTGTAAAATTCATATAAAATCGTAGAAAAATCTTAAAAATACAAACTCAACTGTTCTGTAATCTTTAGAAGAAGATCGACAACTTTTGTTACATGCATTTTTTCAGTTGCTTGCTAAATCTTGCTATAAATTAAATGGAATGTTTAATAGACTTTAATTGTACCCACTGTTGTAGACAAAGGCTAAACCTGAAAATTTAACAGTAGATTCGTCGCTTGATTTGTAGGCCAGTGTAAAAATATTAGGACTCGAACCCGTCTCTAGCTAAATGTTTTGTTAAACCATGTTTATGCCATGAAATAATAAAACTAAATTGCAACTGCTGTTGTATTGTGGTTCATGTTATGAAACTTTTCCAGAGCTGTTATATTGATGCCTAAATACTACAGAAAAAGTTTAGAACCTTTTTACTTTCTGTAACCTATTTGTATAATTTTGTGCTCGGAAAAATGCACTAATTCAAATAATTAATTTCTGTGCTTGGAAAATATTCAACTTTTTACTGTGGGACACTTTGGAGTAGCTCTTTCTGTATAAAAAGTTTCGTGCTCAGAAACCCTGTAAAACATCCTGTAGAAATTAATATTTATTAACATAAGTGTATATTATCCTATTTATTATGCCTTGTATCATGCACAATAAAATTTGAAGAATTTATAGTAACACATGTATGGATAGATTAACACCCTGTAAAAGTTTTAGCATCAATACATGAATGGTTTGTTCTGTATAAAAATAACTAGGTTCTAGTAGTGGCTGTGTATTATATTTTTTTCATAATTATTCTGCTGCATGAAAATGTCTGGAATTTTTTTACAGTGCTTTTGTCTCTGCATAATGTGCTCTAAATAAAAATTTCATCACCAGAAGTTGTGTTTAATCCATGTTGTGCTTAGAAAATTAAGTTTCCAATATAACACAACCCTTCTTGTTTAATGAAGTGAATAGTTTAAGTTATACTCTATTAACAATTGCCCAAAGAAATCTTAACTAAGTAACTTCACAACCAAATCGATGTTCTGTGGACTGCAACTTTATCGTGAAGGAAAATAATCGTCATATACCATCGCTATAACTTACACTTGTGCATTCATATAGAATCGACTACTCTCGCCGACGGAGCGTACGAGCTGGTGCCTGTGTCCGAGAGTGAGCAGCGTGAAGCCCAAGTGAATCTAACTGAAGCTTTCGAAGACCCGAACCCGAGTTCGGACGAGCCCCAAGCTAACTTTACCCAAGAAGGCAAGCCCCGGAGCATGAACCCTATTTTCCTAAACTTATGCAACTTTTTACTCTATTTTACTTGTGCATTAAGTTTATAGGAGTTGAATAAAAACTTAGTTGCATGATCCTAGGTACCCATGCTCTGAACACTAGATATAAGGTTCGATAGAATGCTATGCTAATAGGACTTCGGTAAAAGTTGAGTGATTTCCTGTCACTCGCGAGAATATAGGAGTTGAATGTTTACTACATGCTGCAATCATAAGGTCAACGGACGGGGCTATGGCACGATGTATATGTTGATGATTGAGGCCCCGTCTGTTTAGTGAAAAATGCTAAGGCCGCAGTGTGTGGTAGTGGTGGTTAAGTCTTTGAACGTACTAACCACATGCCGAGAATATGGTAATCGGTAAGCTTAAGTACCTAATCGGACCAGCAAGTGGACAGCATCCCACCATCTCAACTTCGGTTCCATGCGTGCACATGGTGGGTGCAGAGCTTGGCTCTGTAGTCTCGGATGGTGGCCCTGATCCACAACCTAGGAAGAAAGGGGAAAAGTTGCACGTGTGACTCTAGGAGTAACCACGTGACGTGTGTTTAGGTTTCCCTTGCAAGGTTAAGAAAATTGATTCGAATCGTCCGTTTCTCACGGTTATTGAAACTGCTTGACCCTTTTACCACATAGAGTAAGAAGAGGAACAATGATGATGATTAATCTTGTTGGATGAAAAATTAATTCTTTCACCATGTATGATATTGGATAGTTGCTTACCTAAAATGGTTAAAGAAAACTAGAATCTGGAGCTAAAATTTGAAAGTAAGGACCTACTTATATATGCTTTTCGGCAAAACATACCTCTCAAGCCAAAAAGCCTTGCATGTCTAGGAGTCGGCTAAGTATATTCCACTAGTCGGGTAAGCCTGGCTGAGTATTAGTATACTCAGCCTTGCTTGTGGCTTGTTTTCAGGTGATACTTTTGAGGATATGATCGCTAGTTTGACTTGGCCGTGTACCCTTCCTCCTGGTTGGTCGGTGGAATGGGATGCGCCCCCGGCCATCGATGATAATGCTGAGTGATGTCTCGTACGGGTTTCATCGAGACATCGTGTATCGTCGAGTAGTTTATCGTTATTTTTCCACTGCATTGAACTCTGAAGAACTCAATTATTTTGAACTCTGAAGTACCTTGTTTTATGAATTTGAACTCCGTTGTAATAATAATTTGTTATGAACCCTGTGGTATAAAATCTTGTGGAATGTTGCATCCTCTGAGCTCACCTTCGTGTGAGTACATGTATGTGTGGTTTTGATCGGCAAAAACCGTGGTTGTATCGGGACGTTACCTGACAGACCAATGGATTATTCCATTTGAAGTGCGAGTTAGCCCTAATTGCCCTCATGGTGATGGTTAGCGCGCTTGAGCCGGATTAATTCAGGTGGTTCTACCACAGGTGGTACCAGAGCTGAAATGCATATGCCAAAGAATGCAACAAACCTTAAAAACTTGTTTTCATAAAACTTGACCAGAAAAATGCGTTTGCAAAATGCGTTGGTTCGTTAAGATGGTACCTAGTTCGTAAAGCCCTAAGGGATTATGGGAAAGTTACTAAGTGGCTATCTAACTTATGAATATTATTAACAACTTCCAGCACATTACTTTCTGTCAAAACTTACTTTGATGCACAACCGACCCTTAAGGTACGAAGGTAAGAATCCTCAACCAACTAAAAGAGCTTGGCCTTCCTGTCGGTGATGCAAGCCGAACGCTGCCCTCAAGCAGTGGCTTACTTGAGGTGCTGCCAATATACCAACTATTAGTTGATTATATTGGGAGTAGAAGGTTTGGCGCAGGGTATGGCGATCGCTGTTCATGCCCCCGTCTCAAGACGGTACCCCCGTGAATACACTATTTCGATAGCGTATGTTAACGTCGTCTGTACGGCGGGAATTGTTCGGATGCTGTTTCTATAGTGAACGGTAATGAATACGAACGCTTTCATGAGTGCTGGTATGAAAGTTTCAATGGGTATATATATGCTATATCAATCTTTTGCAGGTACACTAACCGCGATTACGATAAGTTTAAGAACGGTTAGAGATTTCTCGACTAGCTATTAAAGTGAGAGACGTATTGTGTATGCCACCGAAACTAACTTCGTAAGACCAAAGCTATTTGGCAATTATTTTATTTTGTGAGGACGAATAGGACGTGCATGCATCATGACTATATAAATCTGAAATTGAAAATGCGATGCTTGAGAGTGGTAAGGTTCATGCGCCCACACATTTGTCTTTGCATAAGGATTATCTAGCAAATTTGTCACATTTCTGCCTTACCTGAAAAGATGAATTAATTGAGCTTAGAAAATGACCCTTCTGGAGAAACTCATGTTGAAAGTTTTTTTCCAAAATTTGTATTCTACCTTCTGTCTAAATATGAAAAATTCTGAACATATGGATAATGAGAAACAACAAAGACCTTGAGATGTCAGTTTTCTGTCCAAAATGAGCTGTTCTGCCACATAAATTTTTATGCCCCCTTACTACAGTTTTCTGCGAAAGTGTTCAACAAAAAAATTGTTTTACATTCACTCAGGAAGATACTGTTAAAATTTGGTAATTTTTGGCTGGGTAGATTTTCCCTGGTGCACGAAATCTTGGCCCACTATTCACTGAAATTTCTGGGTAGACAGTAAAGTAAAACCTTAAGAGAAAGACCATCTTAGAGCCTGATCTAGCTCTGGAGTTGACTAGAAAAGTTGTTCACAAATACCTTAGGAATGTTCTGGTAAAAGTTGAGAATTTTTGGATAAGAACCGTTGAAGATATGACTATTTTAGTGCACTGTCCAGAACCTGTTCGCTATGCTATTCACAGTTTTTCGCTATCTCACCCATTTGATCTTTTGTTTAGATGACCGAGCCTGTTGCCATGATGGTGGATGAGGATGGACGCGTTCACTTGCAGTGTCTCCACTGGCAGGGCTTTCCCTCTATCTTGTGGGATGTTCTGCGTACCGCGGGCTATCCAATTCCCCCACGTTACACTGGACTGGAGTTTGCAGAGAATGGAGTTACCCAGTGCCGTGTTAACGTGACCATCTTTCCTCACCCACTACACCCGGAGTGGCCCGCCTGGGTGATTGAGGCTGTTGGTCGCCGTTTGGCCGATACTTGGGAGCTTGCTGCCATGAGGGCGCTCACCACTTTCTGTGCGCAGTGCCCCGAGGCCGTCACGCTCACTCCTATTGGTTTGTTTCCTGCTGCCCAAGACAACGACCTCTTTTGGCTCAACAGGATTCAGCACTCACAGTACTTGGTAGACTTTCACGCTCAGGAGACCATCGAGACCTCCGTGTGGTGCATGAATGCTCGCTGATCTTGCACAGGCCTACCACATGATGGCAGATACCAGAGATGAACAGATTAAGGATCTCAGTGAGGAACTTGAGGACAGAGACACCCGGATTGGCCAACTTGAGGGCCAAATTCAGGAGCACGACACTCTCATGGGTGAGAGAGATGACATGATAGCACACTTGGAGGAGCAGTTCCATGATCTGAACCTTGAGTTGGAGGATGCTAATGAGCACATTCAATGGCACCATGATCAGAATGCCCCTCCCGACGTGGTGGCTATGGAGGAAGATGAGGAGGAGCCACAGGAGATTGATGGTGTTTCAGGTATGGACTTTGAGGGTGAGGCACCGCAGCCACCTCCGGTGGGAGCTCACTCTCCTACTCGCAGCGAGTCATCCGTCAACAACCTCGAAGACTTCTAGACAATGACCTAGGAGGACTTTTGCATATACTCCTCGATAGTGTAGCCTAACTTTTGGCAAGTTTTGTAATAGGCTAACTAAGAGTTGAGTATCTCTTTTGTGATGGGTACAACTTGACTATCGGAATTTTTACCCATGTCTCCTTTCATTTCTGGATTGAGTGTTGGTATTATCGGAATTTTTACCCATGTCTCCTTTCATTTCTGGATTGAGTGTTGAATACCAAAATTGTCACAAATTTTGTGATCTAGGTTCTCACAAAATTTCAGCACTGTTGGATCTTGCTAGTTTGAGTTATAGGCAAGATACTATAACTCGTTCTGCTGAAAAACAGACAAACCAGCGAAGCAAAGAATGAATCTTTCGACCATCATGGCCATCGATTTAGCGTCTGCGTTGAATATCAAAGTTGTGCATCTTTAAAATTCCTACTCACTGCCAAAATATTAGCAAGTTTTGATGAACCCACCAGGAGTTATAAGTTTCTTATGGCAGACGGTATTCTGTCCATGATTCTATCCATGATCTTTAGGAAGTCTACTTTTCCGCGCTAATCCTTTTGAATCATGGAAGCAATATCTCGTTGCTAATGATAGACATGCACATTTCAGATGGTTGGAGCAACCCGTGGTAACCCGGAAGGGTTCGGTGCTAGCGCTAGTGAATCACAACAGCAGCCACCGCCACCACCCAGTTTAGTGGAAGTAATGGCCACTCAAACCGAGTTGCTTCGTCAGCTCGTGCAGGGGCAGCAAGCGATTTTTCAATACCTGCAGCAACAACACCATCAAGGGGGTGGGTGTAATGTCCACCATCCTCAGGTTGTAGGCTATCCGGAGCTCAATAACAAGATGATGGACACAAGAGACGTTTACTCAGACTCCTTATTGCCCCCATCACAACTTCCGATGAAACTTAAGGATCACCAAGTAAAGTGTCAGACTCTCAAGCATGACCCATGCGGCATAGACTTGACCGGATGGGAAATTACCTGCACAGAATTCATCCCACGAGGTCGACGTCAAGTTAGCAGAACTACTGACGCCGGCACATGTGACAACCCTGATAAATTACATTCAAAAATCAGTGTCATTAGCCTAACCCTATGCTTAACCAACTAATAAAAGGGTGAAAAGAATTAGAACAAGTTAAGTTGAAATTCAAATTTAATTTGGGTACATTTGAATACTTTTGAATTTTTAAATTAACTTTCAAACCATAAGCCAAATGAGATGTTGCCTGAAACCAAACTTGTAGAACTTTTTATTCTGAACAACTTTCATGTTCAAAAGTTTTTGAAATTCAAATTAGAAAGTGGAGAAAACGTCCTGTTTGCAACCAGCCCCCTGGAAATTTTCAAATTTTCGCATTTAGGCCCTTGCCCCTCCTCTGCTGCACCGCTCCCTCGCCCGACAGCCGCCGGCCACCTGGCCATCGACGCCTGCGCGGCAACAGGCGCCAAGCCAACCCCGGCGCCCTGCAGCACCGCCCTCGCTCGCCCAACCGCGGCCGCGTCTTCTTCTCCCTCCCGCACGCCATGCCTCTGCCCAATCCGGCGCCCTGCAGCACCACCCCGCCGCCCAGTCGCTGGTCGCCGCCCCGCCACCCAACGGCGTGCCCCCGTCGTGCCGCCCCAGCTCGCCAATCACACGCCCGCGTCGTCCGCACGCGACGTCGCGCCCCGGTGCGCCAACCTGCCGCCCAGCGCACGCACGCCACGCGCATGGCGCGCCTCTGGCCGCCGCCCCGCCACCCAATGGCGCCCAGCCTCGCCGCCCCCTCCACCCAGCGTTCCGGCCGTGCCAAGCCCGCCCCCATGAGCTCCACCGGCTATAAAGCCCGGCACAGCGCCCCTCCCTCCTCTCCCTGTTCCTCCTTCTTCCCCGCCAGAACAGAGCTGAGCAGAGCCGAGCTCCGCCCCACGCCGCCGCCGTGGAACCCCCTCCTCCGCCCCTCCTCGACCCGAGCTAGGCCCCAAAATCGCTCTCCTACCTCCGCACGAAGCTCCCCAGCCCGAGCCCCACCGCCCAGATCACCGGAGTTCGCCGGAATCCCGGCCGCACCGCGACGGAGCCGCTGCTCCACGTCGCGGCACCCCTTCCCGGAAGCCAAAGCAGGGCCAAGGTTCTAGCCAAACCCATCAGAACAAGCGTAAAAGACAGAGGAACAAGAGCAAAGGACAGATTGATCAGCTTGAAGCGCTCCCTAAAGGTGCACCCTTAATAACACGCACATCCTCTATTTAATAACAAGCCTGCAGTTATATTGTTTGATTCTGGTGCATCGCATAGTTTCATAAGTGCAAAATTCGGTGCAACAGTAGGCTTGGATGTTTGTCATACAAAAGGGTCATATATGATATCAACACCGGGTGGTAAAATTGCTTCAAACCAAATGGTCAGACAAGTACCAGTCAAGTTGGGTAGTAAAACCATCGACACAGACCTTGTTCTTTTACCCCTTGATGGCATGGATATTATTTTGGGAATGAACTGGATGACTATGCATGGAGTCACGCTGGACCTTTCTTCCCGAGCCGTTGAGATAAATTCACCTAGTCACGGAGCCACTTCCCTTTACCTACCATTCCTGGATTGCACGAATTCCTGTGCCTACTTGATGGAAGGACTTAAGCTAGAGGATATTCCTGTAGTAAACGAGTATGCCGATGTTTTTCCGGATGACTTACCAGGAATGCCACAAGATAGGGATATTGAGCTCATCATTGAACTACAACCAGGCACTGCACCTATATCCAAGAGACCATATAGGATGCCCCCTAAAGAATTGGCAGAGCTGAAAATTCAACTCCAAGAACTGCTGGACAAAGGTTTCATTCGCCCTAGCGCGTCACCTTGGGGATGTCCAGCCCTATTCGTAAGGAAGAAGGATGATAGTTTGAGGTTATGCGTCGACTACCGGTAACTGTTAAAAATAAATACCCACTTCCCCGTATCGATGTACTCTTCGATCAATTGGCTGGAGCCAGAGTCTTCTCAAAGATTGATCTTCGTTCGGGATATCATCAAATCAAGATTCGCCTGTGCGATATTCCTAAGACTGCCTTCTCCACACGATATGGACTATATGAATTCTTGGTCATGTCCTTTGGACTCACAAACGCCCCTGCCTATTTCATGTATCTCATGAATTCGGTATTCATGCCTGAGCTTGACAAATTCGTCGTAGTGTTCATCGACGACATCCTTATCTATTCCAAGGATGAGGAAGAGCATGCTAAGCACCTGCACATTGTTCTTCAGCGTCTAAGAGACCATCAGCTCTATGCTAAGTTTTCTAAGTGTGAATTCTGGTTGGATACTGTAAAGTTCTTGGGTCACACGATCTCCAGCGAAGGCATAGCTGTTGACCCCGGCAAGGTACAAGAGGTGATGGATTGGAAACCCCCTACCTCTGTTCATCAGATTCGCAGTTTTCTCGGCTTAGCCGGATACTACCGTCGCTTCATCCCGGATTTCTCTCGAATTGCTAAGCCCATGACTGAACTGTTAAAGAAGGAAGTAAAGTTTGTATGGAATGAGAAATGTGAAGAAGCTTTCCACACTCTCAGAGAGCATCTGACTACTGCACCTGTGTTAGCTCAACCCGATAATACCAAGTCGTTTGATGTGTATTGTGACGCATCGGGTACTGGTCTAGGATGTGTGCTTATGCAAGAGAATCGAGTGATTGCATATGCCTCACGAGCCCTTCGGCCCCACGAACAGAATTATCCCACTCATGATCTTGAGCTTGCAGCTGTCATTCACGCTCTGAAAATATGGAGGCACTATCTCATGGGTACACAGTGCAATATCTACACGGATCATAAGAGTCTCAAGTATATCTTCACACAAGCCGATCTGAATATGAGACAACGGAGATGGCTAGAATTAATCAAGGATTATGACCTTGAAGTGCACTATCACCCCGGCAAGGCTAATGTAGTCGCGGATGCACTAAGCCGCAAGTCCCATTGCCATTGCTTATCCATGGAGTCCTACCATGAGACGTTGTGTGCAGAAATGAGGAAGTTTAACATGGAAATGGTTTCCCAAGGCACTCTAGATCACATCTCAGTTGAGCCCACTCTTCACGACCAAATCGTCATGGCACAACTACATGATGAAGGAATTAAGATCATCAAACAAAAACTCTCTCTAGGTGAGGAGAAGTATAAATGTTTCCGCCAGGACCATAAGGGAGTTCTATGGTTCGAAAGTTGTATAGTCGTTCCGAAGAATCATGAACTCCGCAAGCAAATTCTTGATGAGGCACACCTTTCCAAATTCTCTATCCACCCCGGCAGTAGAAAAATGTATCAAGACCTAAGGCAAAACTTCTGGTGGACTAGAATGAAAAGAGAAATTGCTACGTATGTCTCAGAATGTGACACGTGCCAGAGAGTAAAAGCTAGCCACTTGAAGGTAGCCGGTACACTACAACCGTTACCTATACCATCCTGGAAATGGGAAGACATAAGTATGGACTTCATCGTTGGACTACCAAACACTTCCCAGAAACATGATTCCATATGGGTTATCGTTGATAGACTCACAAAGACGGCACATTTTCTTCCGGTACACACCACCTATTCTACCAAGAAATATGCCGAGATTTACCTCGATCGTATTGTTTGCCTACATGGAATACCTAAGACAATTATTTCTGATCGTGGTCCTCAGTTTGTAGCACGCTTTTGGGAACAACTGCAAACGTCTCTTGGTACTAAACTGATTCGCAGCTCAGCATACCATCCTCAGACTGACGGACAAACAGAAAGAGTAAACCAAATTCTTGAAGACATGCTGAGAGCTTGCGTCATTCACTATGACAAGAATTGGGACAAATGCCTACCCCTAGCAGAGTTCTCGTACAACAATAGCTTTCAAACGAGTTTGAAAATGGCACCATTTGAGGCCCTGTACGGACGAAGGTGTCGAACTCCTTTGAGCTGGTCACAAACCGGAGAACGTAAAATAATTGGACCCGACCTGGTAATCGAGGCAGAGGAGAAAGTAAAAGTAATACAAGCAAATCTTAAAGCCGCACAAGCCCGACAAAAGAGCTATTCTGACAAAAGGAGAAAGCCCCTAAAATTCGAAGTTGGCGATCATGTCTATCTTCGAGTTTCGCCAACCAAGGGAGTGCAAAGATTCGGAATCAAAGGCAAACTAGCTCCCCGATATGTTGGTCCTTACAAAATCATTGAGAGCTGCGGACCCGTAGCCTACAAATTATGACTGCCCCCTCAGCTCACGGCCACCCATGATGTCTTCCACGTATCTCAACTCAAGAAGTGTATTCGAGTCCCTACCGAGATTGTGGAACAACAAGAAATATTGTTAGAACCCGACCTCTCGTATGTCGAACACCCGGTTAAAATTTTGGATCGGAAAGAAAGAGGGACCAGGAGGAAAGTGATTAAAATGTATAAGGTTCAATGGAATCATCACACTGAAGAAGAAACCACCTAGGAAACCGAGAGTTACCTAAACCAAAATATCCCTGGTTTTCTTACCTCAACCACGGGTATGTACACACACTGCCCACACTAAGATTCACCGAATCTCGGGGCGAGATTCTTGTTAAGGGGGGAAGGCTGTGACAACCCTGATAAATTACATTCAAAAATCAGTGTCATTAGCCTAACCCTACGCTTAACCAACTAATAAAAGGGTGAAAAGAATTAGAACAAGTTAAGTTGAAATTCAAATTTAATTTGGGTACATTTGAATACTTTTGAATTTTTAAATTAACTTTCAAACCATAAGCCAAATGAGATGTTGCCTGAAACCAAACTTGTAGAACTTTTTATTCTGAACAACTTTCATGTTCAAAAGTTTTTGAAATTCAAATTAGAAAGTGGAGAAAACGTCCTGTTTGCAACCAGCCCCCTGGAAATTTTCGAATTTCCGCATTTAGGCCCTTCCCCTCCTCTGCTGCACCGCTCCCTCGCCCGATAGCCGCCGGCCACCTGGCCATCGACGCCTGCGCGGCAACAGGCGCCAAGCCAACCCCGGCGCCCTGCAACACCGCCCCCGCTCGCCCAACCGCGGCCGCGTCTTCTTCTCCCTCCCGCACGCCATGCCTCTGCCCAATCCGGCGCCCTGCAGCACCACCCCGCCGCCCAGTCGCTGGCCGCCGCCCCGCCACCCAACGGCGTGCCCCCGTCGTGCCGCCCCAGCTCGCCAATCGCACGCCCGCGTCGTCCGCACGCGACGTCGCGCCCCGGTGTGCCAACCTGCCGCCCAGCGCACGCACGCCACGCGCATGGCGCGCCTCTGGCCGCCGCCCCGCCACCCAATGGCGCCCAGCCTCGCCGCCCCCTCCACCCAGCGTTCCGGCCGTGCCAAGCCCGCCCCCATGAGCTCCACCGGCTATAAAGCCCGGCACAGCGCCCCTCCCTCCTCTCCCTGTTCCTCCTTCTTCCCCGCCAGAACAGAGCAGAGCAGAGCCGAGCTCCGCCCCACGCCGCCGCCGTGGAACCCCCTCCTCCGCCCCTCCTCGACCCGAGCTAGGCCCCAAAATCGCTCTCCTACCTCCGCACGAAGCTCCCCAGCCCGAGCCCCACCGCCCAGATCGCCGGAGTTCGCCGGAATCCCGGCCGCACCGCGACGGAGCCACTGCTCCACGTTGCGGCACCCCTTCCCGGCCGCCCCAACTCGCACAAAACCCACCCTAAGGTAGCCCCCAACCTCCTCTTGCTCCTCCCCCACCTTGCCCTCGCCGCCGGCAACTGAGCTCGCCGGAATTCGGCCGGACAGGATGTTCCCCGCCGTGAATCGCGACCAGGGACTACATTGCAATCGCCCAAATCTTCCCAGGGGGTTTTCTACTAGTTTTCAGGGACCCCTCTGTAATGAAAGTTTTAACCAAATCAGTGAACTTGTAAAATTCGTATGAAATCGTAGAATGTTCAGAAAAATGCAAACTCAACTGTTCTGGAATCCCTAGAAGAAATTCTACAACTTTTGTTACGAAAAGTTCCTCAGATTCTCAATATATTTTGCTCTACATTAAATGGAAATTTTAATGGACTTCTTTTGTACCCACTGTTGTAGATCATTGCTGACCCTAAATTTTGGGCAGTGAGTTAGTTGCTTGATGTTTAGGACTGTATAAAAAGATCAGGCCCAAAATCCATCTCTATCTACACTGTTTATTAAACTTAGTTTCATACCATAAGTGGCTAAATATTTTTATCCCTGCAGTTAGGTTATGAATCACCTAATGAAACTTTTTCTATACTGGTGTAATGGTACCTAGATGCCAGAGAAAAATTGGGAGACTTTTTATCTCAAAGGAACCTATTTATGTGATTTATGTGCTAATAACATACATTAATTCAAGAAAATAGTATTTTAGCTTGGAAAATTCTCATATTTTTACTAGAAGATACACAGTGGTAGAGGTTGCTGTGTAAAAAGTTTCATGGACAAAAACGCTATGTAGGGTCCTGTAAAAATAAATCCTTGAAAAACCTAGGTGTGTAATGTCATATTTACTATGCTCTGAAAACTGCATAATAAATCCTATAAAAATTACAGTAGCTCCTGCATGATTAAATGAAAGCCCTGTAAAAAATCTTAGACCCAGTTTTTGCACCTTTTGTTCTGTACAAAAAGAACAAGGATCTAGCAGCAACCATGTAATATATTTTTCATAATTAATCTGCTGCATGAATTTGTCTGAAAATTTTACAGTAAGCATATCTTTCTCTGCTGTGCCTTGATCCAAGATTTCATGTCCAGAAACTACTCGCTGTAGTAGTTACACTTAAATCATGTTTCCATGAGGAACATAAGTTCCCATGAACACCCACCCCACCTTGCTTAACGAAATTACTTATTGTACCAATCTACTCTATTAACGATTGCCCATGAATGATGAAGTAACTCACTTCACAACAAACTCGTGTTTTACGAACTGCAACTTATCGTGAAGGAAATCATATCGTTTACCATCACCACTACTTAAACTTGTGCATTCATGTAGAAGCGACTACTCTCGCCGACGGAACTTACGAGCTGGTGCCCGAGTCCGAGAGTGAGCAGCGAGAAGCCCAGGCGAATTTAACTGAAGCGGTTGAAGACCCGGGTCAACGTTCAGACGATCCCCGGACTAACTTTGCACAAGAAGGCAAGCCCCGGAGCATAACCCATTTCTTTTCCTAAATTATGCAACTCACTACTCTTTTGCTTGTGCATTAAGTTTATAGGAGTTGAATGAAAACTTAGTTGCATGATGTTAGGAACCCATGCTTGAAAACTAGACGTAAGGTTCGATAGAATGCTGTGCTAATAGGACTCCGGTAAAAGCCGAGTGATTTCCTGTCACTCGCGAGAAAATAGGAGTTGAATGTTTACTACACGCTGCAATCATAAGGACACGGACGGGCTATGGAACGATGGTTACGATTGAGGCCCGTCTGTTTAGTGAAAAATTTGCTAAGGCCGCAGTGTGTGGTAGTGATGGTTAAGTCTTTGAACGTACTAAACACATGCCGAGATTATGGGAATCGGTAAGCTTAAGTACCTAATTGGCCCGGCAAGTGGACGGCATCCTACCCTTTGAACTTCGGTCCCACTATATGGCGAGTGCACGAGTGGTCACGACCCGGCGCCGAACCGAGGCGTGGGGCTCTTGTACTCTTGGAGGGTAGCCCCGATCCACGACCCGGAAAGAAAGGGGAAAAGTTGCACGTGTGACTCTGTGAGTAACCACGTGACGTGTGTTTAGGTTTCCCTTGCAAGGTTATGAAATTCGATTCGAATCATCTGTTTCTCACGGCTATTGAGACTGGTTAACCCCCTTTACCCACAGAGTAAGAAGAGGAACAATGATGATGAATGAACTTGTTGGATGAAAAGTAATGCTTCACCATGAATGCTATTGGATAGCTGCTTATCTAGAATGGCTAATGAAACTAGAATCTTGAGCTAAAAGTTGAAAGTAAGGACCCACTTGTGGATGCTTTTCGGCAAAACAAACCCCTGAGCCAAAAAGCCTTGCATATCTAGAGTCGGTGGAGTAGTTTCCACTACTCGGGTAAGTCTTGCTGAGTATTAGTATACTCAGCCTTGCTTGTGGCTCGTTTTCAGGTGAGACCTTCGAAGTTATGATTGCTAGCTTGACTTGGCCCTGCACTCTTCCCCCTGGTTGGTCGGTGGAATGGGATACGCCCCCGTCCAACGGAGATAATGCCGAGTGATGTCTCGTACGGGCTTCATCGAGACATCCTTATCGTCGAAGTAGCTTTCGTTGTTTTATTTTCCGCTGCAACTTAAACTCTGAAGAACTTATTAGTTATGATCACTGAAGTACTTGGTTTCTAAACTCAAACTTGGTCTGTAATATTCACTTATGACAATGTTGTAATATTTGCTGGAATGTGGTATTCTCTGGGCTCATCGTCGTGTGAGAATTTGTATGTATGGCACTCGATCCGCTTTACCGTGGTTGTATCGGGAGGTTATACCCGACAAACCAGTGGATTACTCCGTTTGAAGTGTAAGGTTAACCGAGATTGCCCTAATGGTGATGGTTAATACACTTGAGCCGGATTAATTCAGGTGGTTCTGCCACAGCTGGTATCAGAGCCGTAGTTGGTGCCACAGCTGGCAACTGCTAGCACCAGAGCCGAAATGCATACGCCAGAGAATGCGACAAGCCTTAAAAACTCATTTTCATAAAACCTGACTAGAAGGATGTGTTGCGAAATACGTTGGTTCATTAAGGATGGTGCCTAGTTCGTAAAGCCCTAAGGGATTATGGGAAAGTTACTAGGTGGCTATCTAACTTCTATATATTATCAACTGACTTCCAGCACATTACTTTCTGTCTACTTCATGTATCTCATGAATTCGGTATTCATGCCTGAGCTCGACAAGTTTATCGTAGTTTTCATTGATGACATCCTTATCTATTCCAAGAATGAGGAAGAGCACGCTAAGCACCTGCACATTGTTCTTCAGCGTCTCAGAGACCATCAGCTCTATGCTAAATTTTCTAAGTGCGAATTCTGGTTGGATAGTGTGAAGTTCTTGGGCCACACAATTTCCAGCAAAGGCATAGCCGTTGACCCCAGCAAGGTACAAGAAGTGATGGATTGGAAACCCCTACCTCTGTGCACCAGATTCGCAGTTTTCTTGGTTTAGCCGGTTACTATCGCCGTTTCATTCCGGATTTCTCCAGGATTGCTAAGCCATGACCGAACTATTGAAAAAGGGAGTGAAGTTTGTGTGGGATGAGAAATGCGAAGAAGCTTTCCACACTCTCAGAGAACGTTTGATTACAATCCCTGTGTTAGCTCAACCCGATAACACCAAGCCGTTCGATGTTTACTGTGACGCATCTGGCACCGGTCTTGGTTGTGTGCTTATGCAAGAAAATCGAGTTATCGCCTATGCTTCACGAGCCCTTCGGCCCCATGAGCAGAATTATCCGACCCATGATCTCAAGTTAGCAGCAGTCATTCATGCTCTAAAAATATGGAGACATTATCTCATGGGCACTCATTGTAATATCTACACCGATCACAAAAGTCTCAAATATATCTTCACCCAAGCCGATCTGAATATGAGACAGAGAAGATGGCTAGAATTAATCAAGGATTATGACCTCGAGGTGCACTATCACCCCGGCAAGGCTAATGTAGTCACGGATGCACTAAGCCGCAAGGCTCATTGCCATTGCCTATCAGTGGAAATCTATAATGAGACAATATGTTCAAAGATGAGGAACCTTAGTTTAGAAATGATTTCCCAAGGCACTCTGAATCACATCTTAGTTGAGCCCACCCTTCAGGACCAGATCATCATGGCACAACTACATGATGAAGCAGTTAAGATCATCAAACAAAAACTCTCTCTAGGAGAAGAGAAATACAAATGTTTCCGCCAGGACCATAAGGGAGTTCTATGGTTCGAAAGTCGCATAGTCGTTCCAAAGAATCATGAGCTCCGTAAGGAAATTCTTGATGAGGCACATATTTTAAAATTTTTTATTCACCCCGGCAGCAGCAAAATGTATCAAGATCTTAGGCAAAACTTCTGGTGGACTAGAATGAAAAGGGAAATTGCTAAATATGTCTCAGAATGTGACACATGTCAGAGAGTAAAAGCCAACCGCTTGAAAGTAGCCGGTACACATCAACCTTTGCCTATACCCTCATGGAAATGGGAAGACATAAGTATGGATTTCATTGTTGGATTGCCAAGCACCGCACAGAAACATGATTCCATTTGGGTTATCGTTGATAGACTCACAAAGATGGCACATTTTCTTCCGGTGCACACCACCTATACTGCCAAGAAATATGCCGAGATTTATCTTGACCACATTATTTGCCTACATGGAGTACCAAAGATTATTATTTCCGATCGTGGTACTCAGTTTGTAGCGCGCTTTTGGAAACAATTGCAAGCTTCTCTTGGTACTAAATTGATTCGAAGCTCAGCCTATCATCCTCAAACTGACGGACAAACTGAAAGAGTAAACCAAATTCTTGAAGACATGCTTAGAGCTTGCGTCATTCACTATGACAAGAGTTGGGACAAATGCCTATCCCTAGCAGAGTTCTCATATAACAATAGCTATCAAGTGAGTTTGAAAATGGCACCATTTGAGGCCTTATACGGACGAAGGTGTCGAACCCCTTTGAGTGGGTCACAGACCGGAGAACGCAAAATATTTGGACCAGACTTGGTAATCGAGGCAGAAGAAAAAGTGAGAGTAATACAAGAAAACATTAGAGCTGCACAATCCAGGCAAAAGAGCTATTTCGACAGAAGGAGAAAGCCACTGAAATTTGAAGTTGGTGACCACGTCTACCTTCGAGTTTCACCAACCAAGGGTGTACAACGATTCGGAGTCAAATAAAAACTATCTCCCCGTTATGTTGGTCCCTACGAAATCATCGAAAGCTGTGGACCTGTAGCCTATAGAATACGACTGCCCCCTCAGCTTGCAGCCATCCATGATGTCTTTCACGTGTCTCAGCTCAAGAAGTGTGTTCGAGTTCCTACCGAGATTATTAAACAACAAGAAGTAGTGGTAGAGCCCGACCTCTCATATGTTGAGTACCCTATCAAAATCATGGATCAAAAAGAAAGAAGCACTAGGAGGAAAGTGATTAAAATGTATAAAATTCAATGGAATCATCACATTGAGGAAGAAGACACATGGGAAACCGAAAGCTATCTAAACCAAAATTTCCCTAGTTTTCTCAACTCTACCGAAGGTACCCACACTGTCCACTCTAAGCTTATTGTCCGAATCTCGGGACGAGATTCTTTTTAAGGGGGAAGGCTGTAACACCTCAGGTGTTTAAATTATGAAATAAGCCTCATTAGCCTAACACGATGCATAAATGACTAAGAAAAATTTAAAAGAAGTGAATGATAATTGGGTTTTGCTTTGAGTTGAAAATAGATGTGTATATGTGCACAAGTACTTGTACTTTAATCAAACAAATTAAATAACTCTCACCTCAAAGCACTTATGGCCACAAAATCGAATAGGCACATCATCAGTGTCAGGATAAACAAAAGTCTAGTTGAAGCCTAGGAGAGAATACAAATTTTTGCCCAGGAAACGACGTGCCCTCCGAATCATACTTTTTGAGTTTTTAAAATAACTTCAGAACTAGAAGTCAAATGAACTTTGGCCTGAAACAAAACTTGTGTAACTTTTCATTTTGAACAACTTTCATGTTCAGAGATTTTTGAGTTGCAACACAAAAATTTGAGAAACACTTTGATTTGCAAACCAGCCCCTGCCTTTTCTTCTATTTTCACTGCAGACCCTTCTTTTTCCGCCCCGCCCGACCCTCTGACGCGCAGTCGCTTTGCCCGACCCTTCGCTCGCCCGACCCTCGCTTCGCCCGACCCTCTGCCCGCCGCGCAGTCGCCGCAGGTCACTTGGCCGGCGATGCCTGACCGGCGCTAGGCGCTAAGCCAATGCCTGGCCGCGCCCGCACGCCGCGCTCCTCCCCACGCCGCATGCCAAATCCTCAGCGCCCAATCCCCTGCCCGCGCCCGCCGCACGCCGCGCCGGCTCTGCTCGCCGCCCACGGCGACCAGTAACGTGCCCCCGTCATGCCGACCCTCCCCAGCGTCGCCCGGTTCTCTCCCTCCCTCCTACAGCCTATAAAAGGCGACACAAGGCCACTCGCGCGCGCCTCAACCCCAGAACGCCGCCGCCGCTGCCATTGCCGCCGCCGTGCACCACCCGCCCGTGGAGTCCCATCCTCCAACCTCCCACTGCCCAAACCCATCGCCCAGCGAGCTTGCCCTCCTTCCACTGAAGCTCACCGGCCTCTTCCCCGGCCATCTCGACCGCCGGAGCACCGCCAGCGCCGCCCGCGCCGCCGCCGCTCCCGTGCTGCTCTACGGACAGCCCACTCCAAAGCTCCTCCATCCAAGCCAAGCCTCAAAATGGGTTTCCCTCGACGCCGCGAAGCTCATCGACCAGCCCACGCTCTCCCCTCCTCGCTGGAGCACCGTCGCCGACGCTCCGCCCCGCTGACGCCCCTCTACTCCAAGCCGACGAGCCACCTTCGGCCACCCCCAACCCCGACCAAGGCCATCCCAAGGTAGCTCTCACCTCCCTGGATGTCCACAACCCTTTTCCCCTCGCCGCCGACGAGCCCTCTCAGCGGAATCTGGCTGGCCACCGTGCCAGCGCCGCCCAGGGACCCAATTGCAATGATTGAAATCTTTAAAAGAGTCTGCACGCAAGTTTCCAGGGGCATATCTGTAAACCAGTGTTTAAACTTTGATTTCAAAAGCAGCGAACTTGTAAAATTCATATAAAATCGTGGAAAAATCTTAAAAATACAAACTCAACTGTTCTGTAATCTTTAGAAGAAGATCTACAACTTTTGTTACATGCATTTCTTCAGTTGCTTGCTAAATCTTGCTATAAATTAAATGGAAGGTTTAATAGACTTTAATTGTACCCACTGTTGTAGACAAAGGCTAACCCTGAAAATTTTCAGTAGATTCGTTGCTTGATTTGTAGGCCAATGTAAAAATATTAGGATCAGAACCCATCTCTAGCTAAACTTTTTGTTAAACCTTGTTTATGCCATGAAATAATAAAACTAAATTGTAACTGCTGTTGTATTATGGTTCATGTTGTGAAACTTTTCCAGAGCTGTTATATTGATGCCTAAATACTACAGAAAAAGTTTAGAACCTTTTTCCTTTCTGTAACCTATTTGTATAATTTTGTGCTCGGAAAAATGCACTAATTCAAATAATTAATTTCTGTACTTGGAAAATATTCAACTTTTTACTGTGGAACACTTTGGAGTAGCTCTTGCTATATAAAAAGTTTCGTGCTCAGAAACCCTGTAAAACATCCTGTAGAAATTAATATTTATTAACATAAGTGTATATTATCCTATTTATTATGCCTTGTATCATGCACAATAAAATTTGAAAAATTTACAGTAACACATGTATGGATAGATTAACACCCTGTAAAAGTTTTAGCATCAATACATGAATGGTTTATTCTGTATAAAAATAACTAGGTTCTAGTAGTGGCTGTGTATTATATTTTTTTCATAATTATTCTGCTGCATGAAAATGTCTGGAATTATTTTTACAGTGGTTTTGTCTCTGCATAATTTGCTCTAAATAAAAATTTCATCACCAGAAGTTGTGTTTAATCCATGTTGTACTTAGAAAATTAAGTTTCCAATATAACACAACCCCTACTTGTTTAATGAAGTTAATAGTTTAAATTATACTCTATTAACAATTGCCCAAAGAAATCTTAACTAAGTAACTTCACAACCAAATCGATGTTGTGTGGACTGCAACTTTATCGTGAAGGAAAATAATCGTCATATACCATCACTATAACTTACACTTGTGCATTCATATAGAATCGACTACTCTCGCCGATGGAACGTACGAGCTGGTGCCTTCGTCCGAGACTGAGCAGTGTGAAGCCCAAGTGAATCTAACTGAAGCTTTCGAAGACCCGAACCCGAGTTTGGACGAGCCCCAAGCTAACTTTACCCAAGAAGGCAAGCCCTGGAGCATGAACCCTATTTTCCTAAACTTATGCAACTTATTACTCTATTTTACTTGTGCATTAAGTTTATAGGAGTTGAATGAAAACTTAGTTGCATGATCCTAGGTACCCATGCTCTGAACACTAGATATAAGGTTCGATAGAATGCTATGCTAATAGGACTTCGGTAAAAGACGAGTGATTTCCTGTCACTCGCAAGAATATAGGAGTTGAATGTTTACTACACGCTGCAATCATAAGGTCGGCGGACGGGGCTATGGTACGATGTATATGTTGATGATTGAGGCCCCGTCTGTTTAGTAAAAAATTCTAAGGCCGCAGTGTGTGGTAGTGGTGGTTAAGTCTTTGAACGTACTAACCACATGCTGACAATATGGTAATCGGTAAGCTTAAGTACCTAATCGGTCTGGCAAGTGGACAGCATCCCACCATCTCAACTTCGGTTCCATGCGCGCACATGGTGGGTGCAGAGCTTGGCTCTATAGTCTTGGATGGTGGCCCTGATCCACAACCCAGGAAGAAAGGGAAAAGTTGCACGTGTGACTCTAGGAGTAACCACGTGACGTGTGTTTAGGTTTCCCTTGGAAGGTTAAGAAATTCGATTCGAATCGTCCGTTTCTCGCGGTTATTGAGACTGCTTGACCCTTTTACCACATAGAGTAATAAGAGGAACAATGATGATGATTAATCTTGTTGGATGAAAAATTAATTCTTTCACCATGTATGATATTGGATAGTTGCTTACCTAGAATGGTTAAAGAAAACTAGAATCTGGAGCTAAAATTTGAAAGTAAGGACCTACTTGTATATGCTTTTCTGGAAAACAAACCTCTCAAGCCAAAAAGCCTATCATGTCTAGGAGTTGGCTAAGTATATTCCACTAGTTGGGTAAGCCTGGCTGAGTATTAGTATACTCAGCCTTGCTTGTGGCTTGTTTTCAGGTGATACTTTTGAGGATATGATCGCTAGTTTGACTTGGCCGTGTACCCTTCCTCCTGGTTGGTCGGTGGAATGGGATGCGCCCCCGGCCAACGATGATAATGCCAAGTGATGTCTCGTACGGGTTTCATCGAGACATCGTGTATCATCGAGTAGTTTATCGTTATTTTTCCGCTGCATTGAACTCTGAAGAACTCAATTATTTTGAACTCTGAAGTACCTTGTTTTACGAATTTGAACTCCGTTGTAATAATAATTTGTGATGAACCCTGTGGTGTAAAATCTTGTGATGTTGTATCCTCTGGGCTCACCTTCGTGTGAGTATATGTCTGTGTGGTTTCGATCGGCAAAAACCGTGGTTGTATCGGGAGGTTACCCGACAGACCAATGGATTATTCCGTTTGAAGTGCGAGTTAGCCCTGATGTCCCTCATGGTGATGGTTAGCACGCTTGAGCCGGATTAATTCAGGTGGTTCTGCCACAGGAACGAGCTCACCTCTAAATTCAATTGTCTCGCGCGAGCTCTAGTGATTGGACCTTGAATGTCCAGCGGAGTGTTGTGTGCATCCAAAGGAGTGATTTCCTGATCACCTTCTTCCAAAGGATCCACCATGTCAACGACTACTTGCGCCGCTTTCTGAAGGTCCTCAAGTTGCTTCTCCTTGGCATCTTTTTTCTTCGGCCATTTCTTTAATTTGCTGCATGCACTCGCCGAACTGAGAATCAGTATCTTCAAGCTTTTTCACCATGAGCTCCATTTCATCGGTGTGGCGATTCAGTAGATTCCTCACATCGGTCAGCATTTTTTCCTTATTTTTTATGATGTTGTTGAGTTCTGAGGATAAGCAACAAGAAGAAGCACTCGTGAGAGCTCAGAAACAAACAGTCATATACATCACAACAAGGTGAAGCAATTGATAAATCGTTACCTCGGTTAGTCTTGGCCAGGTCCTTGTTCTTCTTTGAAAGGTTCTGGATCTCTTGCTTCAAGAGCCAGACTTCCTGGGTGCGCTCCTGCTTGAGGGTGTTGAGCTCATTCCTCAGATCAACAATCTTGTAAATTTTTTCCTCAATCGGCGATCCTTGGCCGGCAACTAGCGGGCCCCATCTTCAACTGCCCTGAGTTTGTTTGATTTTATTCTGGAGCGATTGGCCAAGGTCTGTATGATAGGAAAAAGCAGTCAGCAAATCAGTAACCATTCGGCAGAAACAAAAATTTCCAGTGCAAGATACTTACCGTGGAAAATTTGTACAATTCTTTGAAAGTATTCTGGAACTCCGTTAAAGTCGCCGATGACAACATTGGATCTTCAATGTGTTCAGTCGGGTTGGCATATTGCCACTTCGGGAGAGTCACCAAAATACCCTCTGAGGAGGGACCTGCAGCGCCTTGATCCTCAGGAGCAGTCCGCTGCTGCGGGTTATCTATCACCTTACTACTAGTAAATAGATGTACAACAAGAAGAATAGTACTCACAGGTGGAGGTGTTACAACGGGCTCACCTGCTAATATCTCTGGGGATAAACCTCGGATTTCAGGCTCCTCTTTGGTGGTGGCCTCGGCTCCAGCTTATGGCCTGCCAGTTCCAGCGTCGGCAGGAGTCGAGGAGTCAGGCGACACTGATGACTTGAGGGTAGCCATGGACATGGCTCTACGACGACTTCCATGGCATTAGATGCTTTTTCTGGCTTGAGGGCTGGAGTCACCATGGCATCGCCAGGCTGCTCCAAGCCTAGAGCAGAGGATGTCCTACACATAAGAAATAGCAATAAGAGTGCTTACAAGGAACCTACAACTATACAAGCGCAAAAGTACCCGGACACTTACAATGTGGATTTCTTTACATGCAATTTCTTCTGTTTTGTGCCTTAGGGGCGGGAGCAGCATCTAAAGCACTTGTCGGCGTTGACTTGCCAGCCAAAGGCGAAGTTTGCCTTGGCATGGCAATCATGATGGTCACCATTGACTGTGTCCCAGCCGAGGGTAGTGATTGCCCCGACGTGGCTCCTGTAGTTCTTGTTGACGGGTCCACTGTGATGGAGGGTACATCTAGCTCCTTCACGGTATCATCCCTGATTGTTTCCTCAACCCTTAGCTTGGCATGCTTTGGGTTCGGGGAGCTAGGATTGAAGAATCAAGAAAAAGGAGAGAATTCAGTCAAGACCATTAACAGCAGGCAACAAAAAAACTCTCGCAAGACCAAGCAAGGCACTTACCTAGGTGTTTCATCTTCATCACCACCCGATGCAGTGCTAGCTTTGCACTTCCAGGTGGCGACCCTCAGTCCCTTAGGGTGACTGGGCAAAGAGTCACCACCAGGAGAGCTTTGGCCCTCCTAGGAGGTCTTCGCTTTTTTGCCCTTCATCACATCCGCCAAGGTGCAGTCGTCATCGGTGCCCTCGTCGTCCTCCTCGTTCACTGAATCAACAGTGGGTCGAGATGGCATCAGGTGGCTCAGGCGTTCAATGTCCGGCATCGGAGGCATACTCTTATGTACATTTAAATCATTCTGCAATAGGATTTCAAGATCTGTCAGTACCAAATTAGAATAAAGGAGACCGAAGTACTCAACAAAAAGACACAACTACTTAATCCTAACTGTTTTGGAGGTGTCTTCGCCGAATAAAGGGTCGGCACATATGGCACGATATCGGCACCCATGAGCACTCAGCTTACTCGCTGTCAGACCCGAGTACACGGGACTGTACACGTGGCATACTGTTCCTAGGATAAGGGTTGGGACATGGCCCACGCCCTACATCTGTATAACTACTCGTAGCTCAGTAGAACTCCTCCTAGAGTAGTAAATCTAGTCGAGTACAGTAGGGAACTACCAGAAAAGTACCCGGGTAGGACTCTAGGGCATGTATCCGACTAGGACTCCCATGTAAACCTGTCCTCCCAGACTATATAAGGGCGGACAGGACCCCCTCTAGGGGAGAACCCAGCGATCCTCCAGGGAATCACCTAGGAGATCACCCAATCATCATCAAAGGCAATACAAACCAGACAGGACGTAAAGTATTACGCTCTCGGCGACCCGAACCTGTCTAAAACCTTGTGTTCCTTTGAACCTTCGAGTTTCTGATCTCGGCGACACCCTACCTACAAACTCACCACCTCGGGGGTATCCCTCGGTGGGCGTGGCGGTAAAACACCGACAGCTGGTGCGCTAGGTAGGGGAGTTCATCGAGCATCCACTGGAGAACTCGATGGCATCTCTCAGCTTCACCAGTAACATGCTCGACGAGGGCACAACCTTCGTCTTCGGCTCCTGGATCTGCGTTGCCAACGGTTTGGGTGGCTTCAACAGCCACCTAACCGAATCCAGGAAGCCGGAGGCCTCAGCAGCAACTCGACGCAGCAACCTCGACTCCTTCATCGACGATCTCGACGAGATGCTGCTCCCAGATCTGCCCAGGCAGATCGAAAACACGTCCATTTTCAACGTGACTCCAAGTCATGCTGCACCAGGACTTGGATCGGATCCAAACCGATCTGAGGAAGCCTTGCGATCCAAGTCCCTCCCCGACTCGGAGGAGGACTTGGATTGCCTCTTCAAGATCCGAGACAAGGGAGCCACCGCGTGTCAGGGGCATCCCCGTTGTCGACTACGATTCAGATTCAATTAAAGAGTACCCGTCAACTACAATTCCAGACCGAGGAGGACTTGAGGACGGGGGAGCCACCGTTTGTCTGGAGGCCCTAGTTCTCGTTATCCACTCACAACCTGATGACTACTCCGAGTTGTTTTCGTGTAATCATCCGGGTTTAACTATAACTTCCACGTCGCAAGGTTGTTTCCGGTACTAGAAGGGTCTAGAGCCCTCTGAGGTACTCGAATCCAACTCCCACCTTGTGGCACATCCACCCCTCGGCGAATCGACCCCAGGGAGCCGGAAATTTTTGACTACTCCGCTCAAAATTGACGCGTTGCCGCGACAACCTCGACTACTCTACTTACGTCGCAGTCACGACTGCCTCGACAACTCGGCAGCACTAACGACAACTTCGACAACCCGTCTCGACTACAAACCAATCGGGACTGAGCCGCAAACTACTCGGCAACTAGCTCCGCTCGGTCAACAACTAGTCGGAATCAACTCCGACCAGTTGGCTCCATCAACTAATTGCTCACGGATCAAGATGGGGTTGAGACGGTTCAACCCAGGACCCTCTCCGCGTTGGAGGAGGATTTTGATCATCCCCTACCACTCGGAGAAGGAGAAGACACCGCTTGTCAAGGGGCTATGGTTTCCAACAACCACTCGGATCCATCTACTAATGTGACCCAGGATCTGGTAAGGGGATCAGATTGGTCGGGCAGGTTTGGGCAGTGGAAGGGTAAGATACCATCCAGGTCCCTCAAATCAAGTCCACCACAATTCATTGCCACACCCGGGGAACTCCCCTTTCAAGAGGATAGACCCCTCCCCCCATCTGACGACGAAGACGAGGGCCAAATGGTGCGGCGCGCCAAATGCTTCAATTGAGAAGTACTCATGATTCACGCCGATGAGGACTGTGAAGGCCAAGAGCTGGTCTAGCTGGATGACTACGACGACTACCTTCTTGATCCACTCGACGAAGATGTGTACATATCAATGGATAGGGAATCCTCATCCAACACCAAGGTGGACGACGCAGATGATATCCAGAACGAATGCCACAGGCTCATCAATGCAAAGCACGCTTAATGCAGGCACTGCACCGTCAAGACGAACCAGCAGGGAAGCCGTAAACTCCACGACTTCTCCACGGGTGATCTTGGAGCCAACATCAACGCTGGCCGGGACGCCCACAATATCATCATTGCCAGGCGGCAGGAGCGTGAAGAAGTGGAAGCCTACAGCACCACCCACAACCAACACCTTCCTGAGTACTTGGGGACTACATGGAAGCGCAAGCCAGAAGCCGTGGAACAATCCACCCACAGAAAAAAGACTCCCAGTTCCAAAAAACGACTCGAGGAAGTCCTCCACGGGCAATGCCTGTACCACCCGAAGAGCAAGCATTCTACTTTTGAATGTCAAGCCCTTCGGAGGGCCCTTGGACGACGAAAGGCGACGGGACTACCCGACTGATGATTTACTCATAAATTAAGTACCCAGCTCAAGGAGGTTCTCTGAGGGTCTTTTTGGTGTTTCATTTGTTTAAACCATTGTTTTGGGACCATATCTCAAAACAAGAGGTTCCGTACACCCAAAAGTACCCCCTTTTACCACTTAGTCAGGGTCGCTATTTATGTTCATCTACTTGGGTTAATTATGACTCCCTTGCTAAACTCAGGGAACCCTGTCACAGCCAAACCAGAGGACTGCCAAGAGTGGTTGCCTCGTTTGGCAATGACTAGTGGAACCCGTCTATTAATCAAATATAGCACTTACGTGATTATCTATCAAACACTTCCAGTAACGCGCATATTACTAGTTCCCGACTAGTTTGCTGTGTTACTGAAGGGGCTTTGCTCCCAAATTTCTAGTAACACTCCGTTTACTAGTTTTCGACTAGTATTACGCGTAGTTTACTGAAGGGGCCTTGCTCCCGCGCAACTTTGCCAACGGTGTCGACTAAATTCAGTTTTTCCTGACTAGAAGCAGCATGAAGCAACCGTACCACCCGCATGGAAATCAACCGTGCAATCAATTACTCGATCAACGACTTGGAACCCCTCGAACCGAATCCCCCTCGTCGGAGGTCCTCTACCACAAGTCGGAGAAGGATTTGGATCACCTATGACAAGTCGGAGAAGGATTTGGATCGCCTACGAAAAGTTGGAGGAGGATTTGGATGGCCTACGACAAGTCGGAGGAGCACTTGGATCACCTACTACAAGTCGGAGGAGGGTTTGGATCGTTTACTTCAAGTCAAAGAAGGACTAGCCAACATCTATTGAATGGCTCCCAACCCCGCCGACTACTCGGAATTCATCAACAACGCCATACCTTTACCAAATGGCCACCACAGCCTGATGGTGCCTCAATCTTGGTAGAGTGAGCCAGGGCATTGGAAGGGCATGAGTCCTCCAAACTACCCGGCTCAGCCCACCTTTTTGCGCCTCCATCTTGGTAGGGCGAGCCAGGGCATTGGAAGGGTATGAGTCCTCCAACCTACCCGGCTCAGCCCACCTTTTTTGCGTTTCAATCTTAGTAGGGCGAGCCAGGGCATTGGAAGGGCATGAGTCCTCCAAACTACCCGGCTCAGCCCACCTTTTTGCGCCTCCATCTTGGTATGGCGAGCCAGGGCATTGGAAGGGTATGCGTCCTCCAACCTACCCGGCTCAGCCCACCTTTTTTGCGTTTCAATCTTGGTAGGGCAGGCCAGGGCATTGGAAGGGCACGAGTCCTCCAAACTACCCGGCTCAGCCCACCCTTTTTGCGTCTCCACCTTGGTCGGGCGAGCCAGGGCACAGGAAGGGCATGAGTTCTCCAAGTTACCTAGCATAGCCCACCTTTCTTTGACTACACAACTAGCCGGAAGCAGGACTCACACAACCAATGACTAGTTGGAATTGATTCCGACTAGTCAGGATCTTCAACAAACCGGCGCAGCTTCATCAACAAGCGACACGACTTCGTCGCCAATCACCCACGAGAAGACTGAGACCCTACTCAAGGAGGTTTTACGGAGATCTTTAGGGAATCTGTCTAACCATTGTCCCGAGCTCCATCTCGACATAAGGGGGTTTTTTCCCAAAGAATTCGTTTCAACCACTCGGTCAGGGGATCAAGGAGTTTACCCCAATTAGGGTGTACTCGTTCATCCTTACTTTAGAGTCATGCAACTTGTTTTGGCCTGCCCAAGGTACTCCTTCGGGCTAACCGAGACATCTTCGCATGGCAACTCACGACTTGTCTTGGCCCGCCCAACGGACTCCCTTTTGGCTAGTCGAGACATTCTTGCTCAAGGCCTACTTTTGTACCAACGCAAGTGCAGGATAGCCTTGTCCCTTACTTTGGGCCAACCGAGACTTGTCTTGGCCCGCCCAAGGAACTCATCGCCTCACGTGAAAGATCTCGTCATCAATCCCTTAGGGCCAACCGTGATGTTTTCACAAGTCAACATGTGCATCCTCATGGTCCGCCCAAGGATGTGACTAACGCTACCACCGAGATTTATTTCTCCCTCATTGACTTTTAGTCACCTTCCCATACTTTCTGTACAAGATTACTCTTTTTCGACTAGTATTCTTCGTTACTGAAGGTCCTCCCCAACTTCCAGTAAAACTCCATTTTACTAGTTCGTGACAAGTACTACGAGTAGTGTACTGAAGGGGCATCACTCCCATATTGCCAGTAACACTCCGCTTTACTAGTTCGCAACTAGTACTACGAGTAGTGTACTGAAGGGGCACCGCTCCCAGAATTCCAGTAACGCTCCGTTTTACTAGTTCGCGACTAGTACTACGAGTAGTGTACTGAAGGGGCATCGCTCCCGTATTTCCAGTAACACTCCGTTTTACTAGTTCGCGACTAGTACTACGTGTAGTATACTGAAGGGGCCTCGCTCCCATAATTCCAGTAACACTTCGTTTTACTAGTCCGCGACTAGTACTACGAGTAGTGTACTGAAGGGGCATCGCTCCCATAATTCCAGTAACACTCCGTTTTACTAGTTCGCGACTTGTACTACGTGTAGTGTACTGAAGGGGCATCCCTCCCAGTCTTCCAATAAAACTCTGTTTTACTAGTTCGCGACTAGTACTACACGTAGTCTACTAAAGGGGCCTCGCTCCCATACTTCCAGTAATGCTCTGATTACTAGTTACCGACTAGTATTCTATGCTACTGAAGGGGTTTTATTCCCATACTTCAAGTAACGTTGAGACTACTAGTGTCCGACTTCTGCTTTATGTTACTGACGGGGCCTCGTTCCCATACTTCTCCGTTTACTAGTTTTTAAACTAGTTATATACGGAGTTTATTGCAAGGGCAAATCTCCCAACACGGTTCATGACTATCAGTTACAACATAATTTTATGTTTACCTTGCAGGGGACCTGATCTAGACCGTGCTGCTGGGCGAGTTGGATTCAACTTCGATTAGTTGGCTTCATCAACATTCACCAACGACTACTCCGATTTTGTGAGAACGCTCGACTACATGTTGCCGACTAGAATGACTAATTGTCGGATTCGCCTCCGACTAGTTGAGTTCATCAACAACCGTCGGTGACTACTGGACTTCGTGAAGAATGCACGGCGACACGCTGGCGACTACTTCAACTACTCGTTTCACCTACAAGCTAGTCGGAATTGTTTCTGCTTGGCAACACACCGACGACTACTTCGACTACTAGTCTCATCTATGAAACTAGTCGGAATCAACTCCGACTAGTCAGCTTCATCTACAGTTCAAGATCCAGAGCCACTTGGCCAATACCTGGCTCGGGGGCTAGTGCCACCGACTACGAGACATATCCTATGTGACTCATCTAGCTCCCAGGCTCGGGGGCTGGATACGACATGACTCTCCGCAAAGAAGATTGCATGCCATGATTCTTTGGACCCTTTATTCTAAAACTTGGGGATTTGGATTCAAGGTTCGGGGGCTGCAGGACACATGTCATCAGTGACTTGTTTTTCAAATCTACTGGAAGATAAGGACAGAAGGCTCAAGATTGAATTGACCCTCAGGCTGATTCTACGAATCAACCTAAGGCTCGAGGGCTACTCCATATGGAGTGCGAGTTTAATCACACCCCATATAAAGAAGACTGGACAACTACTTGGGGCATGAGCACCTCCCACCCTCGACGTAGCCAAGGAAGTACTCGGAGGACATCTTCAAGACAAAGTTTGGGAGAACTCGAAGACAACCTCAGAAGTACTCGGACGCCTGAAGTACTCAGCTACGAAGAGCTCAGGGGCTTGTCAGACCCGGGTACACGGGACTGTACACGTGGCATACTTTTCCTAGGATAAGGGTTGGGACATGGCCCACGCCCTACCTCTATGTAACTACTCGTAGCTTAGTAGAACTTCTCTTAGAGTAGTAAATCTAGTCGGATACAGTAGGGAACTACCAGAAAAGTACTCGGGTAGGACTCTAGGGCATGTATCCGATGAGGACTCCCATGTAAACTTGTCCTCCCAGAATATATAAGGGCGGACAGGACCCCCTCCAGGGGAGAACCCAACGATCCTTTAAGGAATCACCCAGGAGATCACCCAATCATCATCAAAGGCAATACAAACGACACAGGACATAGGGTATTAAGCTCTCGGCGGCCAGAACCTGTCTAAAACCTTGTGTTACTTTGCACCTTCGAGTTCCTGATCTCGGCGACCCCGTACCTACAAACTCACCACCTCGGGGGTATCCCTCGGTGGGCATGGCGGTAAAACACCGACACTCGCAGCACAACTTCACCTTTATTAATAGGGTCTACAGAAAATCGAGATGGGTCTGAGTTGCCAATGTACTCGGAGCCAAATCGGGAGCGTTTTTTGCAACGGATGGATCCGCCTGCCAAGCCACGTGTACATCAACGAGGCACCAGTGACTCCTGCATCCCTGTGCTCCTTGATCTTGCTGAGCAACTCTTTGATTTGGCTCATGTTCTGACAATCTTGAGTTCTCTGGCAGTCCTCTCGGGAAGAGAGGGTTCGTGGTTCCCGATGTAGAACAATCGCTCCCTCCCGCCTGACAGACTAGTCGGAAATTAGTAGGGGATGTACTTCTTTTCCATCCCCTGCCTTAGTTGGAGTCCAGCCCCACCAACCTCGTACATTTTTTCCTCACTGGGTTACAGTTAGAGATGGAAAAGGTAGCAGAAAAGATCGAAATGGGGTTATATTCCCAGGAAAGCTTCGCAGAAATGGACAAAGATGGCAATATGAAGAATCGAGTTGGGGTTGAGATGGTGAAGCTGAATGCCATGATAGAAAAGAAGGCCATGGAAGAAATCAAAAGTCGGAAGGGCCAGGCCGTGTTCAACAAAATACTGAAATAAAACTATCTCGTCAGCCCCTTCATATGGTCTCTTATCACCAGTGGCGGCGCACCACTGAATGATTTCCTTGGGCTAAAGGAGGCCCTCATCTACAAGCGCCTTGAGGTCGGCCTCAGAACACTTACTTACTCTCCATCCCTTCGCCTTGGCAGAGCCCTTCTTGCCATCCATTCTTGAAGTCATGAGTCGCTTCTCTCGCATGTGCTTGGGGGATTAAGGAGAAGGTGCGGGATGCGAGCAAGGAGGGTGCAGATGCGAGTGCGGCTACACAGCGGGAGGAAGGATATGATGGAACTAGGCTAGACCTAGGTCTGGATTAGTGATGGCGGCGGCGGCTGTAAGATGAAGGGTTCTCACAGTGTGGGAGTGACTGAAAGGATAAGTTAACCTTAAGTTACCGTGCGGTTAAATAACCAGTGGGGGACCTAGCTTCACTCTATAGAAGTTGAAGAGTTTTTATGGGAAATAATTTTTTTGAGAGGTAATTTAGGATAATTTTGGGGAAGTTATTTGATTAAAGATTTTTTCAGTGATTTTACCTGAAAAAAGAGGTTTTTTGAATTTTGAACCAATTTTTCCTATTTTCACCATCATTGTAAATATATAAAATACACTGCAATGCATGCCACGTTCATTTGGACCCTTTTTTCCAAATTTTTTGGGATTTGGATTCAAGGCTCGGGGGCTGCGGGATACGTGTCACCGATGGCTTATTTTTTGAATTATTTGGAAGATAAGGAAAGAAGATTCAAGACTAATTTGACCCTCAGCCTGATTCTTCGATTCAACCGAAGGCTCGGGGGTACTCCATATAGAGTGCGATTTTCATCGCCCCCCCATATAAAAGAAGACTTAAAACTACTCAGGGCATGAGCACCTCACAGTCTTGAAACCGCCAAGGAAGCACTCGGAAGACACCCCCAAGATGAAGTTTCAGAAGAACCCAAGGATGACTTCAGAAGTACTCGGAATCCTGCAGTACTCGGCTATGAAGAGCTCGGGAGCTTGTTAGACCTGGTGCTATGGGACTGCGCACATAGAATAGAATATTCTAGATTAAGGGATGGTCGGAGTAGAAGAAAACTACCTGAGTAGTACTGGGGTAGGACTCTTAAGCTATTATCGGGCTAGGATTCCATGTAACCCTGTCCCCCTAGAGTATATAAGGGCGGGACGGTGTAACACCTTAGGTGTTAGAAATTGCTAAAACAAGGATCAGAAACACAACATCATGCATAATAACCAAGAATAATTAAAATAATACATGTCATATATGTACGTATGCATGTATATGTATGTGTGTAACATGATAATCTACTCAAAGGTAGTCTCTGGTTAAAATGTCATATTTTTCTAAGCACCAAAACTAGTTACTTTGATTTACTGTAGTTTTTCTTAACTAAAAATATATGAGCAAGTTAGACACAAGTAAAAAGTTCCCAACTTTGTTCATAGCTTTTATGCATCAAGGTTACTCTACTTTAAAAGTTTCATCCCTAAAATATCAGTAGAACAGCAGAAACAATTAACTCTAGCAACATAGCACATCAAACAAGCTCCAACAAAAATTACTCGTAGGGACAGGTTCTGGCCTTGAGATTTTTACACAAGTCTTAACAAAAATGAGACTAGCTTACAGTCCAAAAATCATTCACAATACTGTCCTAGATCAATAGATACATTTATGGGCTATTTAAAACAAGATTAATTTTAGATCAAGTTTTTGTTTGTAACTAGTCATCCATCTGTGCAAAAGTAGTCGGGTTCATCAAGAGGGTCACAACAAATTTTAGTTTGCATTTTCCTTATTTTTCTAGGATTTTAGATTGATTTTTACAAGTCACAGCCTCTTGAAATAAAAAGTACTCGGGTTCTCGTAGATAGGTCCTTGGATCTCGCAGAAAGGACCGTAACAAGAACTTGGCGATTGCAATGTAGTCCCTAGGCGGGCAGGGCTGTTTCCGGCCAAAATCCGGCAAGGAAACTAGTCGGCGGCGAGGAGGAAGGTGGGGCAAACGGAGTGGGGGCCGGGGCGCACCGATTTGTAGCGTTGGTAGGGCTCGGGGACGGCCGGAGCAGGGTCCTCCACGGTGGACAGTAGGCGGCGGCGGTTGGTGGCGGCGCTAGCACTGTTCCGGTGGGGTAGGGGTGGTGTGGCCGGGCTTGGAAGCTCCAGTGGGAGGTGGGGAAGCTCGCTGGAGGGTCAATTTGGGTGGAGGGAGGTCGGGGGTGGGAGCTCCACGATGAACTCGAGCTTGCCAGCGGTAATGGCGGGCTATTCGGGCGTGCGTGCAGGAAGGGGCTCAGCTGCCCCTTTTGTAGGCAGAGCGAGGGGAGGAGAAACAAGCTGGGTAGGTGGCGCTGCCTTAAGGGCGAAGGGAAGGGCCGGTCGGGCGGAGGGGACGCGCGGCAGCGGCTTGGTCGGCCAGCGGTTCTCGTGGCACATGATTGGGGGCAGTCTACCACGTCGCCAGTGCGAATTGGGGAGGGGAGGATTCGGGGATCGAGCGGTCGGGCTAGGTGAGGCCAAGTGGCACCGGCGGCCAGATGGCACCGCAGTCATGCGACAGGGAAGTAGGGGGCTGAGGAGGAGAGAGGAGGGAGAAAATGGGGACTTAAGCGCAAAAAGCGAAAATAGCAGGGGCCTGGGTGAAAAAGAAAGCTAAAACTCATTCTTCCCAAGGGCAAATCAAAAACATATGAGTACCATTTTTGCTGAACTTTTCAAGATGTACATTTTATCTTTCATGACTTTGTTCATTTGAGCAATGTATAAAAAGTTATTTTGAATTTTCAAAAACTAGTATTTAAATGACATGTCATTTCATGTGTATTTTTGCACTTCTAGCCCTTGAGTTCAACTAGACTTTTGTTGCTCTTGTTATGCCAGATGTGCCATTAAATTTTTAGAGTCATTTGTGATCAACTTTGAAAGTTACAAGGGTTTGTTTCCAAGAGTTCATATGTATATGCATATATACATATACACATATTCCTTTGCTTGAAAGGTAGATGTTGATAGGTTGTTTTATACTTTTATTGCTCTTTTATGCCTGATTTCATATTATGGATCTTTGTTTAGCCTTTTAGACACCCAAGGTGTCACAACCGTCCCCGATCGTACCGTCTTGCCGGTGTCCTCGGCGTTGACCTGGACCGGCTTGGTGTTTACGGTGGGACTGAAGGTGCCCGCGGAGGATTTCCCCTTCGCCATGTTGGGTGCAACCTCCATAGTGGTGAGCTGGATGCTTTGGAACTCGAGCGGCCGGACCGCCGCCGCAGAGATGGGCCTAGTGGAGGTCCCTCCTATGATGATGATCCCGTTTGGCCCGGGGATCTTGAGCTTCAGGTACATGTAGTTTGGGATGGCCTTGAACTTCGCGTAGCACGGCTGGCTGGCCCAAGATCGCATGGTACGACCCCGGGAAGTAAGCTACCTCAAAGGTGAGCATCTCGGTGGGAAAGTTCGCACTGCTCCCGAAGGTGACAGGCATGTCGACTTGCCCGAGCGGTATCGCCTACACGCCGGGCACCACTTCGTCGAACGGGGCTCCCGTGGGTCGGATGCTCGACCGTGCCAGTGCCAAGGCATCATAGGTCTAGGCGTAGAGGATGTTTAGGCTGCTTCCTTCATCCATCAGGACCTTGGTGAGTCGTGTCTTGTCGACTATGGGGTGCACGATGAACGGGAATCAACCCGGCTATGGGATGTTGTCTGAGTGGTCGCCCGGATGAAGGTGATCACCGACTTCGACCACTTGAGATAGGTCGGGACAACCTCGCGCATGGAAATCGCGCGTTCACCACCCGAGCCGTCAGCTTGTGCCGAGTCCTCAACTCGTAGGCTGCGGGCTTGCCAAAGATCATCAGGCAGCCCTCGGGCCTTGGGAATGTGACCTCCTCCTTGGTCCCCTTTCCGGGCTCGCTCCGCTTGCTCTTGGAGGCCGACGCGAGCTCGCCCTTAAGGTAACGCTTCAGGAGATCGCAATCGTTGAAGAGGTGTTTGATGGGGAAGTCTTGGTTCAGGCACAGCCCCTCCATCTTCTTCTCAAAGTTCCCATGGTTCTTCTCGGCGTCGGGCCGGCCCGTCTTCTGCTTGGCCACGCGATCGGCCGCAGTGATGAATTCGGTGTCGCGGCGCTTGCGGTTCTTTTTGTTCAACCTGCACTGCGCTTGGTTGGCCCCGTCCCCCAACTCGGGGTTAGCCTTGCCGGCTTCCTTGATGAAGTTGGCTCGGACCGCCTCTTGGCCTAAGGCGTGGCTAGTGGCGATGTTGAATAGCTTTCGCGTCGAGCGCGGTTGGTTGTGCTCGAGCTCGTGCACAAGGGATTCATTCGTAGTCCCAGCTATGAAGGCGCTGATTACGTCGGCATCCTCCAAGTCGGGGAGATCTGTGCACTGCCTGGAGAAGCAACAAATGTACTCGTAGAGTGTCTCTCCCACCTTCTACCTACAGATCCTGAAGTCGCACGAGTTTCCAAGGCGTACATAGGTGCCTTGGAAGTTGCCGATGAAGATGCACCTAAGGTCACCCCAAGAATCAATGCACCCCGCTGGCAGGGGCTAGATCCAGGTGCATGCTCTTTCGGCGAGGTAGAGCGGGACGTACTGGATGATGAAGTGCTCATCGTCGGCTCCCCCCGTTAGGCACGCCGTGTGGTAGTCCTCAAGCTAGATACTGGGATCGACATCTCCCAAGTACTTGGTGAGGTTGGATGAAGGTCAGAACCGTGCCGAGAAAGGGGCCTGTCGGATGCTCCTCCCGAATGCTCATGGCCCTCGCTGCTCAGGGCTTGGCCTGCATCCGCCGTCGAGACAGTCGTGCAGCCAACCTCAGTTCTCTCGGGCGTAAATGTTGATGAGCGTCGTCTCCTCACGTTCGCGGTTCCCGGTGTTGATGATGTTGCTAGCGTCGAGGTTGCCTCCGAGTCTGCTCCGCACGAGGGGACCGGTGGGATGGCTGGCATCCCCCGCGCGTGCTTGGTCTAGCTTGGGTTTCCCCCCGGCGGATGCTGGTCGCAGCCTGCACACTTGGGGCCCGGTGGTTGCTCGCTCTGAGGCGTCCCTTATCCTTGAAGCTGTTGGTGTGCTGGCACGCTGTCGCTACCAGCAAGACATGAAGGTCGCCCATGATGCGCTGCACCTACGGGGTTGCCTGAGAAGGCATCGCACGCATCATCACCGCCGCAGCGTCGATGTTTTGGTTGCTCGCGGGAAGTAGGGAGTACCGTGCTCGTCGCGTAGGATCTTGATCTCGGTCAGACAGGCTCTCGCGTGCACGCCGGTGGTGCGTGGTGTGGACGACGAACGCGCGTTGGCTGCACGCGTGTGTTCGGCATGTTCACGCGGGGGTCTTGGCGTGCTTGAGCCATTCCTGCTCGTAGGCGGCTTGCTCCTCCAGCGTGCCTTCTGCCGGAAGGTTGGTCGGCTTGTCGCCAGCTGCCGCTGTAGGGTCCATCCCCGTGGCGTGCACCATGTTGCATTGCCACAAGGGGTGGCCCCCCTCGCAGGCCGAGGACTCGAAGCTTGAGTCATATGACTCTCCCTCAAGGAGGTCATGAACCGACATCGAGGCGTTGTCCGTCGTCCCAACAAACTCCGAACACTGGCGGGGCGCTTGGTGTGCCCGCTCCGCAATCTGCAGCTTGAAAAGAGCTGCCGCATTCCTCAACCCGTAGGGGTGAGGAACGCTCAGGTCCCAAAAAATCACTTTGCGGAAGGACGTTCGCCAAGCGTGTAGGGACCGAGGTGCGTATCAATGTGCCGTGAGGGCGTCGACCTCAGTGACAGTGACACCTACCACGGGCAGGGTCGGCACCGCCTGTGCCTCGTCCCCCACTCCGTGGAGGTGAAGACGATCGAGCTTGCCGGGCATGAACTCCAGGCTTCCGAAGCAGATGATCTGGTCAGGGCTGAAGTGGGGGGCGTACCTTTGCTCGCCGATGCTGCCGACAATGAACTCCGGGCTCCCGAAGAGGACGGAGCCTCTGTCAGCTCCATCCACCATGTTGACGTTGAGGGCCGCCATCGAGCGATCACATAGTGGTGAGAGTGCGCGACTTCCCCTACCGGGCATGACAATTGTCAGTATTTCGTTCACCGGCTAGTAAATTTAGCACCGTGCTCCTCCGTAGCTTGATGGCTAACAATCGAAGTCAAGGATTTAGACTGGTTTGGGCAATTGCCCTACGTCTAGTATGGGATGGTGTTCTTCGTATTCCTCATATTTGAATGCTAGGTGCTTACAACTAGGTGCTTGCAAGCGGTGTGCATGTGTGTGTTTTTCGCGTGTACCTAGAGAGAAGGCCCAGCTCTGCCTTGTATACGTGGTGGGCTGGGCTACATTGCGTGAGAGAAGGGGGTGTCTCGAGCCCTAGGGTCGACGCCCCTGGAGCGAGGTCGGCTGATCTACACGTGTCCATCTGGGGGCCCCTCCGGTGGAACGTGCTCCGCCGCTTCCCGTATCGCGACCAGTTCGCCCAGATCGCGGCACTGCTTGACACGTCCTTAGGTCCGCGCACCCCTCTGATGAAGACATCACCAAGGTGGATACGCATGAGACATGCCCTTCGCAAAGTTACAAGACGTTCGGTTCGCATTCAGCAGACCACCTTGGACGAAATCGGCCACGTCTCCCTCATACGACATCAAAACGTTCTTTGATGCGTTGGAAAGCTAACGATGGAAGCTTTCTTTTGGTTCTGGTCCTAGCTCTAGAAGGTTCGTGGATCATCCTGTGCGACAACGACAAGATGTTGCGTCACTAGTTTGGGGCCTTAAAGGCCTTTGTATCATGTCGAGCCTTAAGCCCATGTTCTAGACGGCCGATCTTGGTCTACACCACTGTGGCTATAAGTCCTTTTGGGTTTAGAGATTGAACCTCATATTCATCTTTGCTTCATACACATCTGCAATTTCAGATTGCGTGTTTATCCTTTCTTGCTTGTGTTCTTCGATTCGCTTGAAGGGAAAAGCCTTCTTGTCGAGGTCAATCGAGTTGTGCTTGGTTGATAACCAACGGAGCAGCGGTGTAATGGTTGCAGCGGTTCGAATCGTGTCTGATTAGAAGCCTGGATCGCCAATGTCGAGTTCTCTGCCGATCGAATCTATCATACCTATCAGAAGATCGGGCCAGTGCTACATCACCCCCCTCGCTGGGCTCAGGACGTCAGGCGCCCTGCTTCCCTTCTCGCCGTGTGGTCCGCGGTGGGGCCCGCTAACGCGGCGCGCCCCCTTCTCCCTACACCTGACGGCGGAGGGTGACCCGGTACGGGCTGTCCCTTCGCTCTATGGAGGGAGCGTGGCTGGCATGAGCGCCGGTCATGGCGTCATGATGACCCGGCTGACCGGGGATCCTCTTGTTCCTCCGGTTCATGGGCAGTGCCCCTGCCCCGGTTGTCGGGCGGGGGCGTGCATGCACGTCTTGTCAAGGCTGGTGCATTTAATGCTGCCCCGCACCTTGTAACACCAAAAAATATAGGAAATAAAATTTTAAAAACATTTTTATAAAAGCCACAAAATAAAATTATGCATGTATCTTTCTTTTCTTTTTCTTCTCCCACTCTTTTCTTTCAGCCCAGCCCAAACTTCTCTCTCCTCTCCTTCTATTTTCTTTCTTCTTCTCGCGACACAGCCCAGTCGGCCCAATCCTTCTCTTCTTTTTTGTTTCCTTTCCCGCGGCCCAACTCGGCCGGCCCAATCTGCCTTACTCACCCTCACCCCTCTCTCACCGCCAGCAAGGTCCCACCTGTCGGCGCCCCTCTCTTTCTTTCCTTTCTTCTTCCTCCCGCACCGCTCCCCTCTTTCCTTTCTCCGCCGCGACACCCGACGCGCCGCGCTGTCGTCCGCGCTCCCTCCCCTTTCCTTTTTCCTCACCCCGAATCCAGATCGACTCCGCGCCGTCGCCGCGTCTCCTCTTTCCTTCCCCGCGATGCTGGCTGCCATACTGGCCGCGGTACGGCTCCGCCCTTTCCTTCGCCGTCCATCGCGTGAGCCGCTGCCTTCCCTTTTCCCGGTCGCTCCGCCTCCTCCCCTCCCCTATAAAACCCACACCAGAGCTCCGCTTTGCACCCAAAGCCAGCCTCAATCCCTTCCTCTACTCCACACCAACGCACGCTGCTGGAAGTTGCACACCGGAGGAACGGCGCCGCCCCGTGTCGCCGCCCCTTCGTCGATTCACCGTCCCACTGCTTCTCCGCCGCCTTCAACTCACGCCGGAGTTCCGCGAGGTGGTGAGCACCAAGCCGCACCCGTTTTCCCCCTCTCTCTCGCTCTATCGTAGCTCCAATTTCTCGCCGGAGCTCTATTTCCGCCCGTCGCCGTGGCCGCCGGCCTACGGTCGCCGCACGACCGTCCCGTGACCACCAACACTTTCGCTGTGCCGCCCACTCTCTCCCCGGCATAACCCCAGCTTGAACCGAGCCCCGGAAAACTAGATTCGGTGAACTCCGGCCGTCCGCCGTCGCTCTCACTCGCCGCCGGCGCCGAGCGCAGCTCCGATTCGCCCGACCCTTTTTCTCCGTCGAGCCGACCCTCGTCCCACCGCTCGATCTGGATCTCACGGCTAGAACGAATCTGAGCCGCGCACGAGATGCCGCCTTCGCCCGACCCTTACCCCGCCGCCCGATTCTGATCCAACGGACCAGATTCGCCCGACCCTAGCCGTCCCTGGAACTTTTGCAGAAAAACCCCTAGGTTTTCCAGGAATCAACCCGCAGTCCAGATCAGTAGAAAAATAATTAGAGTTGAGCCCTTTCTCTTTCTGTTCCGACCCCTGACTTTTCTAGAATTAGTACCCACCGTCCAGGACCTCTAGTTTTGTACTCCGACCCTCTGTTTAAGGTTTAATTATGTTTTAGCCCCTGAGTTCTTCAGATCTAGCCCCTGGAAGTTCAAAACTCTCGCAGTTAGGTCCCTAGATCACTGTTTTAGCCATATCTTCATCGTTTCAACTCCGATTTCAGCGATTCTTGCGCTCACGCGATCCTTGCATCATGAACTACAACTTTAGCATCTTTTTACTTTCTGTTTGTGCTATTTGTTGTACTGTTCCTTATTTGTTTGTGTATGCTTGTTTGTGTGACCGCGTAGACAACGTGACGTTCGAGCAAAATCAAGAGCAAGCTTATGAGGAAGAGAACCAGCAGCTGTTTGAGGAAGGCAAGTGGATTTCCCCCTCTGCATATTCTATTTTATCCCAACAATAGCATGATAATTCACTTTACTTTAATATTGCTTGCATAAACTTGATGGGTTACCTATACTAAGGACATACCTAGTCTTTTACCCAAAACCTTGAAACACCTGGGTTTACTAATCATGTTGGGTAGTCACGCTTAGTTGCAAACTTTGGGATTGGTATTGGTTTACTCTTATGACAATGTTGATCATGTTTCATATTGTTGTTATACCGCGTTAATTCAAGATCAACTTTGTTTAATGGGAACATGGAGAACCACCCAAGTGAACAGTGCAACCACAAAGTCATGTGGCTCTGACCTTAGCCAAATAATTAGATGTGTAGTTTTCTAGTGGCCTTACCGAAAGGGCAAGGAAGGGGTTGGTGATAGGGGTCATAGCCCGGTCCTCTTGGGGTAGCTGCCTTTGCTAAGGAGCTGACCATTAGGGAGGTTTATGGACCACGCCGCTACTGAAACTCTAGCGGGCTGCCTAGCTTTCGACATGTCTTTGTAAAGGCTTCGTAGTGTACCCTCGCCACTCACCTCGGAAGTGTTTAAGGGCCTTGCAAACCCGGGCGATTCAGGGAAACACGATTTGTGGGTAAAGTGTACAACCTCTGCAGAGTGTAAAACTGTTATAACAGTCGTACTCACGGTTAAGAGTGGCTTGGACCCTCACATGATAATGAAAACTTGAAGATTAATTAAATTATGGTTCATGGTTTATGTTTATGTTGATGGTACCTTTATGATTTTGCTAAAGTGGGATGGTATAAACTTAAACCTAGTTAATAGATGCTCGCTAATAAATACTTGACCAACTAAAAGTGCCCGCTACTGCAAACCTTAGCCTATCCTTGATGGCCTTGCATTTTCACCCCACTTGCTGAGTACCAACCATAAGAGTACTCACCGTTGCCCCCTGCTGTTCAGAAGAGATCTTTGAAGAGGAGAACTTCGACGACTTCGAGGAGTTCTAGGCTTTGCGTTCACCAGTCATCGCCTGTGGAAGACGAAGTTGTGGCAGACTTCGTATAGGGCATATCGGTGTATCGTTTAAAGACCTTTGTGTCACTTTTATTCGGAGTATAATATTGTTAAATACTTTATTTAGTTACTTATTGAGCATTGTCTTTGATATATTACACTTTTCCATCTATCATGTGTGTGTGAATATGATCCTGGCGCACACATGAGATGCATCTGGTTCTTTCTAGAATCGGGTGTGACAGAAGTGGTATCAGAGCTATGTTGACTGTAGGACGCTAGCCTAGTTAGAAATGGTCGAAATTAAGGATTTATCTTCTAGCAAGCCATGTCAGCATCAAAAATTTCTTTGTGTTTATTTTATATTTCCACATAAAAACCTATGTTTACATAAACCTTCTATTATTTTATTTCTTTAAATATATATATATATATATATTCTGAGTTTTACCCCCGCTCTGTCAGATGGCCAGGACTTACCAGACTGCTCGCAAGCGCACCGGAGGTCGCCAGGTTCACATTGCCCCAGTTGAGCCAGCTCCTCCCGCCCCAGTTCCAGCCCCTATTGAAGAGGAGGAAGCTATGGAGGAGGAACCCACGGAGGCCTACTATTTTGTGGATGGTGATGATGGCCGCCTCATGGCGATTGATGAAGAAGGGAATCAGTTCACACCGCCGGCATCACCAGTTGTTGAGGCACCACCACCAGCCCCAATTGTCCCTGCTCCAGCTCCCGCTGCAGCACCGGTCGCCGCTGGAGGAAGCCCGGGTAACTTCGGGGGTATTGATGATGGAAGAGATGATGATGAGGACAACGACAGCAATGAAGACAACGACGATCAGGATGATGATCCTCCAGGGATGAGACAACTCTGCTGTGTTCGCACTTCGGACAGAGAGCCCGGTCTCTTGTCTCTTGTGCTACAAGGTGTTCTGCAGGAGTTGGGCAACCATGTGAGACCCCACTACCACACGCACCACTACATCGACCCTGCGCTCGGCGACTACTACCTCACTCGCGTCCACGTCAGGATGGATACAGAGAGTGCCAGAGGACGGAGGACTCTCATAGCGCACGACTCCGCTACGCCCCACGCCAGGAGAGCTCTGTGGTACATCTGCCACACCCACCGCCAGGAGCTTCAGAACATGGAGTATCGCCACCTTCCTCGCCTCATCAGTGGAACTGAGGAGACTATGGTTACTCTGGGTGGAGATGATGAAGACCGCCTCAACACTCTTGCTCGAGTCACCGCCGCTCTCAACACTGAGCTGGAGAGCGTCGTCACTGAGCTGGACGATACTCAGGACAAGCTACTGGAGGCCCATAACAGGATCCGCATACTGGAGGCCCGACTTGAGGGAAGGACGCCACCACCTCCACAGCTGAATGAACCCCGCTTCCCCGCCCTGTCACCGCCCCGCAAGAAGCTTCTCCGCGGCGAACCCGGCTCCATAACTCGCCCCGAGGAATAGGCATCTAGGCTCTTAGGCTAGTATCTCTTAAAGTTCCCTCGTTAGAACCATTTTTGCTTGAGAGGACGACGATGTAATAATGTTTGCTTGAGAACAAATGTTTGTTTTTGTGTTCTTGGTTGGAAACCTTGAGGATTGCTTGCTATAATCTATCCATTAATATAAGTTGGAATCCTTATAAATCCATATTTTGTTAAGATCTTATCTTCTATCTACCTATACCAAGTACACCTGTCTTATCCTGGGTTTATTCCCTAATGGTCAGATGGTAAACACCAGGACAGGTGGAAGGCAGGATATCCCTAGCACTAGGTTGTGGCAAAACCACCTGAATTAATCCGGCTCAAGCGCGCTAACCATCACCACAAGGGCAATCAGAGCCAACTCGCACTTCAAACGAAATAATCCACTGGTCTGTCGGGTAACCTCCCGATATGTCACACCCGATTCTAGAAAGAACCAGATGCATCTCATATGTGCGCCAGGATCTCGTTCACACACATATGGTAGACGAAAAGTGTAATATATCAAAGACAATGCTCAAAAGTAACTAAATAAAGTATGTAACAATATTACACTCCGTATAAAAGAGACACAAATGTCTTTAATGATAAACCATTATACCCTATACGAAGTCTTCAACAACTCCGTCTTCCACAGGCGATGACTGGTGAACGCAGGACCTAGAACTCCTCGAAGTCGTCGAAGATCTCCTCTTCAAAGTTCTCTTCTGAACAGCAGGGGGCGAGGGTGAGTACTCTTATGGTTGGTACTCAGCAAGTGGGGTGAAAATGCAAGGCTATCAAGGATAGGCTGAGGTTTGCAGCAGCGGTTGCTTTTAGTTGGTCAAATATTTATTAACAAGCACCTATTAACTAGGTTTAGGTTTATACCAACCCACTTTAGTAGAATCATAACGATACCATCAACCATAACATAAACCACGAACCACAATTTATTTAATCTTCAAGTTTCATTATCATGTGAGGGTCCAAGCCACTCATAACCGTGAGTACGGCTGTTATAACAGTTTGACACTCTGCAGAGGTTGTACACTTTACCCACAAATTGTGTTTTCCCTGAGTCGCCCGGGTTTGCAAGGCCCTTAAACACTTCCGAGGTGAGTGGCGAGGGTACACTACGAAGCCTTCCTAATGCATGACTATATGTCGAGAGCTAGGCAGCCCGCTAGAGTTTCAGTAGCGGCGTGGTCCATAAACCTTCCTAATGGTCAGCTCCTTAGCAAAGGCAGCTGTGGCAGAACCACCTGAATTAATCCGGCTCAAGTGTATTAACCATCACCATTAAGGCATCCTCGGTTAACCTTACACATCAAACGGAGTAATCCACTGGTCTGTCGGGTATAACCTCCCGATACAACCACGGTGAACGGATCGAGCGCCGTACATACAAATGCTCATGCGACGATGAGCCCAGAGAATACCACATTCCAGCAAGTATTACATCATTTGCATAAGTCAATGTTACAGACCTAGTTCTGAGTTTAGAAAACAAGTACTTCAATTAACATAAATAAGTTCTTCAGAGTTAAATTGCAGCGGAAATAAACAACGGAAACTACTCGACGATACAGGATGTCTCGATGAAGCCCGTACGAGACATCACTCGGCCTTATCTCCGTTGGACGGGGGCGCATCCCATTCCACCGACCAACCAGGGGGAAGAGTGCAGGGCCAAGCCAAGCTAGCAATCATGTCTTCAAAGGGCTCACCTGAAAACGAGTCACAAGCAAGACTGAGTATACTAATACTCAGCAAGACTTACCCGTGTAGTGGGAACTACTCCACCGACTCTAGACATGCAAGGCTTTTTGGCTCAGGGGTTTGTTTTGCCGAAAAGCATCTACAAGTGGGTCCTTACTTTCAACTTTTAGCTCAAGATTCTAGTTTCGTTAGCCAGTCTAGGTAAGCAGCTATCCAAGCATACATGGTGAAGCATTAAATTTTCCATCCAACCAGTTCATTCATCATCATTGTTCCTCTTCTTACTCTGTGGGTAAAAATGGTTAAGCAGTCTCAATAGCCGTGAGAAACGGACGATTCGAATCGAATTTGTTAACCTTGCAAGGGAAAACCCAAACACACGTCACGTGGTTACTCCCTAGAGTCACACGTGCAACTGTTCCCCTTTCTTTCCGGGTCGTGGATCGGGGCTACCCTCCGAGAGTACAAGAGCTCCACGCCACGGTTCGGCGCCGGGTCGTGACCACTCTCTGCACTCGCCATATGCACATGGGACCGAAGTTCAAAGGGTAGGATGCCGTCCCCTTGCCGGGCCAATCAGGTACTTAAGCTTACCGATTCCCATAATCTCGGCATGTGTTTAGTACGTTCAAAGACTTAACCATCACTACCACACCCTGCGGCCTTACCATTTTTCACTAGACAGACGGGCCTCAATCGTAACCATCGTTACATAACCCGTCCGTGTCCTTATGATTGCAGCGTGTAGTAGTCATTCAACTCCTATTTTCTCGCGAGTGACAGGAAATCACTCGACTTTTACCGGAGTCCTATTAGCACAGCATTCTATCGAACCTTACATCTAGTTTTCAAGCAAGGGTTCCTGACATCATGCAACTAAGTTTTCATCCAACTCCTATAAACTTAATGCACAAGCAAAGAGTAATGAGTTGCATAATTTCGGAAAGAATGGGTTATGCTCCGGGGCTTGCCTTCGCAGTTCGCTTGGGGATCTTCCGAACTTGGGCTCGGGTCTTCAAAAGCTTCAGTTAGATTTGCTTGAGCTTCACGCTGCTCACTCTCGGACGCGGGCACCAGCTCGTAGGTTCCGTCGGCGAGAGTCGTCGATTCTACATGAGTGCACAAGTTTAAGTCGTGGAAATAGCACTTGATTACGATTTGAGAGTAATTACTACAAGGGATAGTTTCTGGTCATGAAATTTTGGATTTAGGCACATCAAGGAAAGATGTGCTTACTGTAAAATTTTCAGCCAATTTTATGTAACGGATTAATTCTGAAAAATATATATCATTGTTGCTGTTAGATACTTGTTCTTTTTGTACAGATCAATTGGTGCAACAATTGTGGCTAAGATTTTTACAGAGCTCTCACTTGAGCATGCAGAAGCTACTCTAATTTTTGTAGGATTTATCATGCAGTATTTAGAGCATAGAAAATATGACATTCTACACCTAGGCTATTCAAGGATTTATTTTTTACAGGACCCTACACAAGGTTTTTGTCCATGAAACTTTTTACACAGCAACCTCTACCCTAGTGTAACTCCCAGTAATAATTTGGGGATTTTCCAAGCTAAGATACTATTTTCTTGATTTAATGCATGTTATTAGCACATAAATCAAATAAATAGGTTACTGTGAGATAAAAAGTCTCCTAACTTTTCTCTGGCTTCTAGTTACCAATACATTAGCATAGGAAAAATTTCAATGGGTGACTCACCATCTAACTGCAGGGATAAAACATTCTACTTACACATGAAATAAAACTAAGTTTAACAAACAGTAAATCTAGAGATGGAATTTGGGCCTGATCTCTTTACACAGTCCTAATCATCCAGCAACTAATTCACTGCCCGAATTTCAGGGTCATCATTGTTCTAGAACAGTGGGTATAAAATATGTCCATTAAAGCTTCTATTTAATGTAGAGCAAAATATTTTGAGATTCTGAAAAAAATTTTGTAACAAAAGTGGTAGAGTTTGTTCTGTGGATTCCAGAACAGTTGAGTTTGCATTTTTCTGAATTTGCTACGATTTTATACGAATTTTACAAATTCACTGATTTTGAATCTAGGTTTGAAACTTTCTTTTACAACCAGGTCCTTGAATCTTACGCTCAGACCCTTCTAAAGATTTAAATCCTTGCAATTGGGTCCTCGGCGGCTCGGGTACGGCGGCCGGCCGAAATTCCGGCGAGGGGGCTCGCCGGCGGCGAGGGGCGGGGGTCGGGGAAGGTTCAGGGGTGCGAGGGCTACCTTGTGGGGGTGTTGTTCAGGTGGGGGACGGCCGGGAAGGGCTCGCCGGCGTTGGAGCAGAGGCGGCGGCGGCGCGGCTTGCGTCGACGGCGGTGCTCCGGCGGGCTTGGGGCGGCGTGGTCCGGTCGGCGAGCTTCAGTGACGCGTGGGGAAGCCACTCAAGGGCTCGGCTTGGACGGAGGGGGTCGGGGTCGTGTTGTCCACGGCGAGCAGGGGCGGCGGCGGCGACGGCAGCGCGGGCGGCGGCGCTCCGGTGGCTCTGGGTGGCGTTGGGTGGGTCGGCGAGCTGCGGTGAGGTGATGTAGTGGTGGCTGGGTGCTCAGTTTGGGCAGTGGGCGGCGGCAGTGGGCTGTCCACGGACGGGTGGTGCTCGACGGCGGCGATGGCGACGGCGAGGCGCTCTGGTGGCCGGGGGCTCGCGCGCGTGGCCGGGGTGGCGCTTTTATAGGGACAGGAGGTGCCTGGTTAGCGTGCGGGGCGGAGCACGGCAGCGGCGTGCACTGGCCGCGGCGGGCGGCGGCAGAACGCCGGCGCGGCGTGCGGCGAGCGGGCGCGGGCGACTGGGCAGCCGCGATTGTGGCGTGGGCGCGAGGAGATAGCGCGGCGTGCGGATTGGGGAGCAGCTGCTGCAGCGGCTCGGGCGGAGGGCAGGCGCGGCAGCTGGCGGGGCGCGGGGGCCGGGGCGGCACGGCGGAGCGCGGCCACTGGGCGAGCTGGCGGCGGTCTGGGCGCGGCAGCACGCGCGGGCGGGGACTGGCCGCGCGGCGTCGGGGCGGGGCAAAGCCGGCCGTGGCGGGGTGGTGCGGCGGCCACTGGCCTGGCGCTTCGCGCCGGTCAGGCGACGCCGGCCACCTGGCGCGCGGCGGGCGGGCGAGCGCGCGCGGCGCGGCAGAGCAGAGGGGGGGAAACGAGGGACCGAAGTGCAAAAATTCGAAATAGTTCAGGGGGCTGGGTGCAAACAGGGCGTTTTCTCCTCTTTCTGATTTGAATTTAAAAAACTTTTGAACACGAAAGTTGCTCAAAATAAAAAGTTCTACAACTTTGGTTTCAGGCAAAATTTCATTTGGCTTATGGTTTTAAAGTTATTTTAAAAGTTTCAAATGTGTCCAAATGTGCCCAAATTTAATTTGAATTCCAACTGAACCCGTTTTAAAATCTTTCCACCCTCTCATTAGTTAGTTTAACACATGGAGTTAGGCTTATGTCATTGATTTTGGATTTGCAATTACCAGGGTTGCCACAGCCTTCCCCCCTTAACAAGAATCTCGCCCCGAGATTCGGTAATTCTTAGTGTGGGCGTGGGTGCACATACCAGTGGTTGAGACAAGAAACCCAGGGAAATGTTGGTTCAGGTAGCTCTCTGTTTCCCAGGTGGCTTCTTCTTCTGTGTGGCGATTCCATTGTATTTTATACATTCTAATCACCTTCCTCCTGGTCTCTCTTTCTTTTTGATCCAGAATCTTAATTGGGTGTTCGACATACGAGAGATCGGGTTCCAACGATATTTCTTGTTGTTCCACAATCTCGGTAGGGACTCGAATACACTTCTTGAGTTGAGATACGTGGAAGACATCATGGGTGGCCGTGAGCTGAGGGGGCAGTCGTAATTTGTAGGCTACGGGTCCGCAGCTCTCCATGATTTCGTAAGGACCAATATAACGGGGAGCTAGTTTGCCTTTGATCCCAAATCTTCGCACTCCTTTGGTTGGTGAAACTCGAAGATAGACATGATCGCCAACTTTGAACTTTAGAGGCTTTCTCCTTTTGTCAGAATAGCTCTTTTGTCGGGCTTGTGCGGCTTTAAGATTTGCTTGTATTACTTTTACTTTCTCCTCTGCCTCGATTACCAGGTCGGGTCCAATTATTTTACGTTCTCCGGTTTGTGACCAGCTCAAAGGGGTTCGACACCTGCGTCCGTACAGGGCCTCAAATGGTGCCATTTTTAAACTCGTTTGGTAGCTGTTGTTGTACGAGAACTCTGCCAGGGGTAGGCATTTGTCCCAATTCTTGTCATAATGAATGACACAAGCTCTCAGCATGTCTTCAAGAATTTGGTTTACTCTTTCCGTTTGTCCATCGGTCTGAGGATGGTATGCTGAGCTGCGAATCAGCTTTGTGCCAAGAGACGTTTGCAGTTGTTCCCAAAAGCGTGCTACAAACTGAGGACCACGATCGGAAATGATTGTCTTAGGTATTCCATGCAGGCAAACAATACGATCGAGGTAAATACCGGCATATTTCTTGGTAGAATAGGTGGTGTGCACCGGAAGAAAATGTGCCGTCTTCGTGAGTCTATCAACGATAACCCATATGGAATCATGTCTCTGGGACGTGTTTGGTAGTCCAACGATGAAGTCCATACTTATGTCTTCCCATTTCCATGATGGTATAGGTAACGGTTGAAGTGTACCGGCTACCTTTAAGTGGCTAGCTTTTACTCTCTGGCACGTGTCACATTCCGAGACATACGTAGCAATTTCCCTTTTTATTCTAGTCCACCAGAAGTTTTGCCTTAGGTCCTGATACATTTTGCTACTGCCGGGGTGGATAGAGAATTTTGAGAGGTGTGCCTCATCAAGAATTTGCTTGCGGAGTTCACGATTCTTCGGAACGACTATACGACTTTCGAACCATAGAACTCCCTTATGGTCCTGGCGGAAACACTTATACTTCTCCTCACCTAGAGAGAGTTTTTGTTTGATGATCTTGATTCCTTCATCATGTAGTTGTGCCATGACGATTTGGTCGTGAAGAGTGGGCTCAACTGAGATGTGATTTAGAGTGCCTTGGGAAACCATTTCCAAGTTAAGCTTCCTCATGTCTGCACATAATGTCTCATGGTAGGACTCCATGGATAAGCAATGGCAATGGGACTTGCGGCTTAGTGCATCCGCGACTACATTAGCCTTACCGGGGTGATAGTGCACTTCAAGGTCATAATCTTTGATTAATTCTAGCCATCTTCGTTGTCTCATATTCAGATCGGCTAGTGTGAAGATGTACTTGAGACTCTTATGATCCGTGTAGATATTGCACTGTGTACCCATGAGATAGTGCCTCCATATCTTCAGAGCGTGAATGACGGCTGCGAGCTCAAGGTCATGCGTGGGATAATTCTGTTCGTGGGGCCGAAGGGCTCGTGAGGCATATGCAATCACTCGATTCTCTTGCATAAGCACACATCCTAGACCAGTACCTGATGCGTCACAATACACATCGAATGACTTGGTATTATCGGGTTGAGCTAACACAGGTGCAGTAGTCAGATGCTCTCTGAGAGTGTGGAAGGCTTCCTCACACTTCTCATTCCATACAAACTTTACTTCCTTCTTCAATAGTTCCGTCATGGGCTTAGCAATTCGAGAGAAATCCGGGATGAAGCGACGGTAGTAACCGGCTAAGCCGAGAAAACTGCGAATCTGATGAACAGAGGTAGGGGGTTTCCAATCCATCACCTCTTGTACCTTGCTGGGGTCAACAGCTATGCCTTCGCTGGAGATCGTGTGACCTAAGAACTTTACGGTATCCAACCAGAATTCACACTTAGAAAACTTAGCATAGAGCTGATGGTCTCTGAGTCGCTGAAGAACAATGCGAAGGTGCTTGGCATGCTCTTCCTCATCCTTTGAATAGATAAGAATGTCGTCGATGAACACTACGACGAATTTGTCAAGTTCGGGCATGAATACCGAATTCATGAGATACATGAAGTAGGCAGGGGCATTGGCGAGTCCAAAGGACATGACCAAGAATTCATATAGTCCATATCGTGTGGAGAAGGCAGTCTTAGGAATATCGCACGGGCGAATCTTGATCTGATGATATCCCGAACGAAGATCAATCTTTGAGAAGACTCTGGCTCCAGCTAATTGATCGAAGAGCACATCGATGCGAGGAAGTGGGTATTTATTTTTAACTGTTACCGCATTGAGAGGTCGGTAGTCCACACATAATCTCAAACTGTCATCCTTCTTCTTTACGAATAGGGCTGGACATCCCCAAGGTGACGCGCTAGGGCGAATAAAACCTTTGTCCAGTAGTTCCTGGAGTTGAATTTTTAGCTCTGCCAATTCTTTAGGGGGCATCCTATATGGTCCCTTGGATATAGGTGCAGTGCCTGGCTGTAGTTCAATAACGAACTCAATGTCCCTATCCGGTGGCATTCCGGGTAAGTCATCCGGGAAAACATCGGCATACTCGTTCACCACAAGAATCTCATCTAGCTTAAGTCCTTCCATCTTATAAGCACAGGAATTCGTGCAATCTATGAATGGTAGGTAAAGGGTAGTGGCTCCGTGACTAGGTGAATTTATCTCAACGGCTCGGGAAGAAAGGTCCAGTGTGACTCCATGCATAGCCATCCAGTTCATTCCCAAAATAATGTCCATGCCGTCAAGGGGTAAAAGGACAAGGTCCGTGTCGATGGTTTTACTTCCCAATTTGACTGGTACTTGTCTGATCATTTGGTTTGAAGCAATTTTACCACCCGGTGTTGATATCATATATGACCCTTTTGTGTGACAAACATCCAAGCCTACTTTTGCACCGAATTTTGCACTTATAAAACTATGCGATGCACCAGAATCAAATAATATAACGGCAGGCTTGTTATGGATAGAGAATGTACCCGACATCACTGGGGCGCCTTCTGGAAGCTCTGCAAGCGTGGTGAAGTTAATCCGTCCTTGCTTGACTTGCAGGGTCTGTCTCTTGCCCCTGTTCTTGGCGTTCGGGTTGGATCCTTGACCTTGGTTGGGCTGTCCAGGCTGAGGGCATTCGCGTGCGAAGTGGCTGGAACTGCCGCATTTGAAACAGCGATTTGCGGGGCTAGGTCGAAGAGACTGCTGAAGAATGGGCCTCGGACCATTCTGTGGAGGCATCGGGGGTCGTACCATGCCTGGCTGCTGTGGGGGTCTGGCAATCCATCTTCCTGGCTGCGGGGCCCTTGGTGGAGCTGTAGGTGCGGTATTTTGCACGATGCGATACCTTGGTGGTTGGGCACTTGATGGTCCTGCGGGTGCCTTTCTCTTCTTCTCTGCCCGGTGTGCCATGATACAGTCCTCCTGGGTAATGGCCATATTGACCAACTCGTTGTAGGTGTCAGCCCTGGCTAGGTTCAGACGTTCCTTGAGCTTGGTATTCAGACCTCGGCGGAAACGATCACGCTTCTTGGCATCCGTATCAGCGTGATAGCCCGCATACTGGCATAAGTTGTTGAACGCTTGGGCGTACTGCAGCACGGTGCGGGTGCCCTGGGTGAGTGCCAGGAACTCGTTCAACTTCCTCTCCATGAGACCCTCGGGAATATGATGTGCCCGGAACGCGGTCTTGAACTCATCCCAGTCGACCACATGATCAGCCGGGAGCATCGCAAAATAGTGGTCCCACCACAGACGAGCGGTACCGCGAAGCTGTTGCGCGGCAAAACGAGCTTTGTTGGCTTCTGAGCATGGGGCCACAAGTAGTGTGAACTTGGATTCTATGGTGCGAATCCATGCATCTGCGTCCAGGGGTTCCTCTGTCTTATGGAACAATGGAGGCTGGGTCCCTAGGAAATCCGTGTATCCTGCAGCTTGTGGTTGGTGAGCATTGTGCCCACCCCTCTGCTGGTGTTGCCCTTGCACAATCTGACGCAGCAGCTCGGTTTGAGCGGCCATCACTTCCACCAAACTGGGCGGGGGTGGTGGCGATTGTCGCGAGCGGCTGCCACCGGCACCAAAACCCTCGGGGTTGCCACGTGTTGATCCAACCATCTGAAACGTGAAAGGTTACCATTAGCAACGCGATCCATATTACTTCCTTGATTCATAAATAATTGGTATAGTCATGGACTCCCGAAGTCTGAGCTAGAAGTATGGACAGAATCTCTGTTTGCTACGAGAAAAATCATAGCCTGCTGTGGGTCCATCCAAAACATCTCAAACATTTGCAGTAGTCAGAGAATTTAGGAATGCACCACTTTGGTATTTAACTTCGGTGCTAGAACTGTAGCTAAGGGGGTCGAAAAGCTCGTCCTTTGCCTTACTGTCTTAGCTGTTTTTCAGCAGATCGACCGGTACGGTTTCGCCTATATCTTAAACTAGTGAGGTCCAATGATGCTGAATTTTTGTGAGACCCTAGATCACAAGATTTAGCACAAGTCTGGTATTCAACACTCAGCCAAGAAATGCAAGGAGACATGGGTAAAAATTCCGACAAGTCTCAGCGATTGTGGATTTCATCGTTTACCAAATTACAACGAATTCACCCAAGTTCATCGCCGTTCCTTACATGCTGAGGGTATCCACATGGTTCAGGCGTACCCAACACAAAAGAGTTACTCAACTCCTAGTTAGCCTATTACAACAATTGCCAAAAGTTAGGCTACCCTATCGAGGAGTATGTGCAAAAGTCCTCCTAGGTCGTCCTCTAGAAATCATCCAAGTCGTTGACGGACGACTCGCTGTGAGCAGGAGAGTGAGCTCCCATCCGAGGTGCCTGTGGTACCTCACCCTCGAAATCCATACCTGAGATACCATCAATCTCCTGTGGCTCCTCCTCATCCTCCTCCATGTCGTCCTCATGGGGATGGTCATTCTGATCATGGTGCCACTGAATGTGCTCATTAGCATCCTTCAACTCAAGGTTCAGATCATGGAGCTGCTCCTCCAACTGTGCTATCGTGGTATCTCTCTCACCCATGAGAGTGTCCTGCTCCTGGATTTGGCCCTCAAGTTGGCCGATCTGAGCATCTCTGTCCTCAAGATCCTGGCTGAGCTCCTTTATCTGCTCATCCCTGGTATCTGCCATCATATGGTAGGCCTGAGCAAGATCGGTGAGCTGCTCGAGTGCCTGACTCTGGAGAGTCTGAAGCCGGTAGAGTGCACTCATGCACCGCACGGAGGTATGGATAGTCTCCTGGGCATGGAAGTCTACCAAATACTGTGCGTGCTGCACCCTATTGAGCCAAAAGGGGTCGTTGTCCTGGGCAGCAGGAAACAATCCAATGGGAGTGAGTGTGACAACCTCGGGACGCTGCGCACAAAATGTGGTGAGCGCCCTCATGGCTGCAAGCTCCCAAGTATCGGCCAAACGGCGACCAACAGCCTCAAGCTCCAAGGCGGGCCGCTCCGGGTGTAGCGGGTGCGGAAAGATAGTCACGTTGACACGGCACTGGGTAACTCCATTCTCCGCAAACTCCAGTCCGGCGTAACGTGGGGGAATTAGATAGCCCGCGGTACGCAGAACATCCCACAAAATAGAGGGAAAGCCCTCCCAGTGGAGACACTGCGAGTGCACGCGTCCATCCTCATCCACCATCATCTCAACAGGCTCGGCCATCTGAACAAAAGATCAAATGGAGTGAGATACCGAAAAACTGTGAGCAGCACAAGGACAGATTCTGTATAGTGTGCAAAAATAATCATAACTCCCACAGTTCTCATCCAAAAATTCTCAAATTTCACCAGATCACTCCTAAGGTATTTGTGAACAACTTTTCTAGTCAACTCCAGAGCTAATTGGGTCTCTAAGATGGTCTTTCTTTTCAGGTTTTACCTTACTGTCTACCCAGAATTTTCAGTGAACAGAGGGCTAGAGTTTCGTACACCAGGGAAAATCTACCCAGCCAAAATTTACCAAATTTTAACAGCAGCTTCCTGGGTAAATTTGGAACAAGTTTCGTGTTGTGCTCTTTTGCAGAAAACCGCAGGAAGGGGGCCTAAAAATTTAAGGGGCAGAAGTGCTTATTCCGGACAGAATTCTGACATTTCAAGGTTTCTGTTATTTCTTATTATCCATAAGTTCAGAATTTTTCATTTTTGAACAGGAGATAGAACAAAAAATTTGGAACAATTCTTTCAATATGAACTTCTCCAGAAAAGGTCATTTTCTTGGGTCGATAAATCGTTCCTTTTGGTGACGGCAGATTTCGGACAGTTTCGCTAGATAGTCCTTATGCAAACCACGCTTAGATACGCAAGAACCTTTCCACTCTCACACAACGCATTTTTGATTTCAGATACACATGTTCATGATGTATGCACGTCCTATTCGTCCTCACAAAATAAAATAATCGCCAAATAGCTTTGGTCTTACGAAGATAGTTTCGGTGGCTTACACAATACGGCTCTCCTATAATAGCTAGTCGAGTCTTTCTACTCGTCCCTTAACTTATCGTAATCGCGGTTAGTGTACCTGCAGAAAATGATAGAGTACATATATATCATGAACCTTTCATGCCAGCACTCATGAAAGCGTCCGTAATCATTACCGTTTACTTATAGAAACGATATCTGTACAATTCCCGCCGTACAGACGACGTTAGCATACGCTATCGAGATAGCGTATTCACGGGGGTACCGTCATGAGACGGGGGTATGAACAGCGATCGCCATACCCTGCGCTGAACCTTCTACTCCCAATATGTTCAACTAACAGTTGGCATATTGGCAGCACCTCAAGTAAGCCACTGCTTGAGGGCAGCGTTCGGTTCGCATCACCGACAGGAAGGCCAAGCTCCCTCAGTTGGCTGAGGATCCTTACCTTCTTACCTTAGCGACGAGTGCGTCGTTACAGAATTTAAGGTCGGTTGTGCATGAAAGTAAGTTTTGACAGAAAGTAATGTGCTGGAAGTCAGTTGATAATATATATAGAAGTTAGATAGCCACCTAGTAACTTTCCCATAATCCCTTAGGGCTTTACGAACTAGGCACCATCCTTAACGTACCAACGATTTTCGCAACACAACCTTCTAGTCAAGTTTTAGTAAAATGAGTTTTTAAGGCTTGTAGCATTCTCTGGCGTATGTATTTCGGCTCTGGTGTCCGCTGTTGCCAGCTGTGGCACCAGCTACGGCTCTGATACCAGCTGTGGCAGAACCACCTGAATTAATCCGGCTCAAGTGTATTAACCATCACCATTAAGTCATCCTCGGTTAACCTTACACTTCAAACGGAGTAATCCACTGGTCTGTCGGGTATAACCTCCCGATACAACCACGGTGAACGGATCGAGCGCCGTACATACAAATGCTCATGCGACAATGAGCCCAGAGAATACCACATTCCAGCAAGTATTACATCATTTGCATAAGTCAATGTTACAGACCTAGTTCTGAGTTTAGAAAACAAGTACTTCAATTAACATAAATAAGTTCTTCAGAGTTAAATTGCAGCGGAAATAAACAACGGAAACTACTCGACGATACAGGATGTCTCGATGAAGCCCGTACGAGACATCACTCGGCCTTATCTCCGTTGGACGGGGGCGCATCCCATTCCACCGACCAACCAGGGGGAAGAGTGCAGGGCCAAGCCAAGCTAGCAATCATGTCTTCAAAGGGCTCACCTGAAAACGAGTCACAAGCAAGACTGAGTATACTAATACTCAGCAAGACTTACCCGTGTAGTGGGAACTACTCCACCGACTCTAGACATGCAAGGCTTTTTGGCTCAGGGGTTTGTTTTGCCGAAAAGCATCTACAAGTGGGTCCTTACTTTCAACTTTTAGCTCAAGATTCTAGTTTCGTTAGCCAGTCTAGGTAAGCAGCTATCCAAGCATACATGGTGAAGCATTAAATTTTCCATCCAACCAGTTCATTCATCATCATTGTTCCTCTTCTTACTCTATGGGTAAAAATGGTTAAGCAGTCTCAATAGCCGTGAGAAACGGACGATTCGAATCGAATTTGTTAACCTTGCAAGGGAAAACCCAAACACACGTCACGTGGTTACTCCCTAGAGTCACACGTGCAACTGTTCCCCTTTCTTTCCGGGTCGTGGATCGGGGCTACCCTCCGAGAGTACAAGAGCTCCACGCCACGGTTCGGCGCCGGGTCGTGACCACTCTCTGCACTCGCCATATGCACATGGGACCGAAGTTCAAAGGGTAGGATGCCGTCCCCTTGCCGGGCCAATCAGGTACTTAAGCTTACCGATTCCCATAATCTCGGCATGTGTTTAGTACGTTCAAAGACTTAACCATCACTACCACACCCTGCGGCCTTAGCATTTTTCACTAGACAGACGGGCCTCAATCGTAACCATCGTTACATAACCCGTCCGTGTCCTTATGATTGCAGCGTGTAGTAGTCATTCAACTCCTATTTTCTCGCGAGTGACAGGAAATCACTCGACTTTTACCGGAGTCCTATTAGCACAGCATTCTATCGAACCTTACATCTAGTTTTCAAGCAAGGGTTCCTAACATCATGCAACTAAGTTTTCATCCAACTCCTATAAACTTAATGCACAAGCAAAGAGTAATGAGTTGCATAATTTCGGAAAGAATGGGTTATGCTCCGGGGCTTGCCTTCGCAGTTCGCTTGGGGATCTTCCGAACTTGGGCTCGGGTCTTCAAAAGCTTCAGTTAGATTTGCTTGAGCTTCACGCTGCTCACTCTCGGACGTGGGCACCAGCTCGTAGGTTCCGTCGGCGAGAGTCGTCGATTCTACATGAGTGCACAAGTTTAAGTCGTGGAAAATAGCACTTGATTACAATTTGAGAGTAATTACTACAAGGGATAGTTTCTGGTCATGAAATTTTGGATTTAGGCACATCAAGGAAAGATGTGCTTACTGTAAAATTTTCAGCCAATTTTATGTAACGGATTAATTCTGAAAAATATATATCATTGTTGCTGTTAGATACTTGTTCTTTTTGTACAGATCAATTGGTGCAACAATTGTGGCTAAGATGTTTACAGAGCTCTCACTTGAGCATGCAGAAGCTACTGTAATTTTTGTAGGATTTATCATGCAGTATTTAGAGCATAGAAAATATGACATTCTACACCTAGGCTATTCAAGGATTTATTTTTTACAGGACCCTACACAGGGTTTTTGTCCATGAAACTTTTTACACAGCAACCTCTACCCTAGTGTAACTCCCAGTAATAATTTGGGGATTTTCCAAGCTAAGATACTATTTTCTTGATTTAATGCATGTTATTAGCACATAAATCAAATAAATAGGTTACTGTGAGATAAAAAGTCTCCTAATTTTTCTCTGGCTTCTAGTTACCAATACATTAGCATAGGAAAAATTTCAATGGGTGACTCACCACCTAACTGCAGGGATAAAACATTCTACTTACACATGAAATAAAACTAAGTTTAACAAACAGTAAATCTAGAGATGGAATTTGGGCCTGATCTCTTTACACAGTCCTAATCATCCAGCAACTAATTCACTGCCCGAATTTCAGGGTCATCATTGTTCTAGAACAGTGGGTATAAAATATGTCCATTAAAGCTTCTATTTAATGTAGAGCAAAATATTTTGAGATTCTGAAAAAAATTTTGTAACAAAAGTGGTAGAGTTTGTTCTGTGGATTCCAGAACAGTTGAGTTTGCATTTTTCTGAATTTGCTACGATTTTATACGAATTTTACAAATTCACTGATTTTGAATCTAGGTTTGAAACTTTCTTTTACAACCAGGTCCTTGAATCTTACGCTCAGACCCTTCTAAAGATTTAAATCCTTGCAATTGGGTCCTCGGCGGCTCGGGTACGGCGGCCGGCCGAAATTCCGGCGAGGGGGCTCGCCGGCGGCGAGGGGCGGGGGTCGGGGAAGGTTCAGGGGTGCGAGGGCTACCTTGTGGGGGTGTTGTTCAGGTGGGGGACGGCCGGGAAGGGCTCGCCGGCGTTGGAGCAGAGGCGGCGGCGGCGCGGCTCGCGTCGACGGCAGTGCTCCGGCGGGCTTGGGGCGGCGTGGTCCGGTCGGCGAGCTTCAGTGACGCGTGGGGAAGCCACTCAAGGGCTCGGCTTGGACGGAGGTGGTCGGGGTCGTGTTGTCCACGGCGAGCAGGGGCGGCGGCGGCGACGGCAGCGCGGGCGGCGGCGCTCCGGTGGCTCTGGGTGGCGTTGGGTGGGTCGGCGAGCTGCGGTGAGGTGATGTAGTGGTGGCTGGGTGCTCAGTTTGGGCAGTGGGCGGCGGCAGTGGGCTGTCCACGGACGGGTGGTGCTCGACGGCGGCGATGGCGACGGCGAGGCGCTCTGGTGGCCGGGGGCTCGCGCGCGTGGCTGGGGTGGCGCTTTTATAGGGACAGGAGGGGCCTGGTTAGCGTGCGAGGCGGAGCACGGCAGCGGCGTGCACTGGCCGCGGCGGGCGGCGGCAGAACGCCGGCGCGGCGTGCGGCGAGCGGGCGCGGGCGACTGGGCAGCCGCGATTGTGGCGTGGGCGCGAGGAGATAGCGCGGCGTGCGGATTGGGGAGCAGCTGCTGCAGCGGCTCGGGCGGAGGGCAGGCGCGGCAGCTGGCGGGGCGCGGGGGCCGGGGCGGCACAGCGGAGCGCGGCCACTGGGTGAGCGGGCGGCGGTCTGGGCGCGGCAGCACGCGCGGGCGGGGACTGGCCGCGCGGCGTCGGGGCGGGGCAAAGCCGGCCGTGGCGGGGTGGTGCGGCGGCCACTGGCCTGGCGCTTCGCGCCAGTCAGGCGACGCCGGCCACCTGGCGCGCGGCGGGCGGGCGACCGCGCGCGGCGCGGCAGAGCAGAGGAGGGGAAACGAGGGACCGAAGTGCAAAAATTCGAAATAGTTCAGGGGGCTGGGTGCAAACAGGGCGTTTTCTCCTCTTTCTGATTTGAATTTCAAAAACTTTTGAACACGAAAGTTGCTCAAAATAAAAAGTTCTACAACTTTGGTTTCAGGCAAAATTTCATTTGGCTTATGGTTTTAAAGTTATTTTAAAAGTTTCAAATGTGTCCAAATGTGCCCAAATTTAATTTGAATTCCAACTGAACCCGTTTTAAAATCTTTCCACCCTCTCATTAGTTAGTTTAACACATGGAGTTAGGCTTATGTCATTGATTTTGGATTTGCAATTACCAGGGTTGCCACAGCAGCTACCCCAAGAGGACCGGGCTATGACCCCTATCACCGACCCCCTCCTTGCTGTCACACCCGGTTTAAGGATAAAACCGAATGCATGACTATATGTATGCCAGGATCAAGTTCCATACATATAGTGACATCATTAGTGAGTAACAGCAACAGTATCACGTAAAGAAATATAAATAAAGACTTACAAGACTATCAGAGATATGCGCTTATAATGGAAACGAAGGCTCCAAACTTCATAGGCAGACGACTGGGGGTTGCGTACGCCTAGAACTCTTCATCATCTTCAATAGACTTCACACCTTTTTCTTCTGAGCAGCAGTTGGCAAGGGTGAGTACACTTATGGTTGGTACTCAGCAAGGCCACAAGAAATAACCAGAGTAACGATTTATATCCATCTTTAAGTTTATTAATCATGTGAGGGTCCAGGCCACTCTTAACCGTGGGCACGGCTGTTATAACAGCCGTGCACTCTGCAGAGGTTGTACACTTTCACCACAAGTCGCGTAAAAGTTCAAAAGAACTTTAGACCCAACCATGTTGTGCTAGCTAGGCACAATACCACACTTCCGAGGTGTGATTGCATAGGGACGCTATGAGGCCTTTACAAAGATTCCCTAATAAGAAGTAGTCCGCTAGAGTTTCGGTAGCGGCGTGGTCCATAAACCTCCCTAATGGTCAGCACCCTAGCGAAGGCTGCTACCCCAAGAGGACCGGGCTATGACCCCTATCACCGACCCCCTCCTTGCCCTTTCGGTAAGACCGCTTCAAACTAGAGTCTCTAATTAATTAGCCAAGACCAGAGCCATATGGTCCTCGTGGTTGTACTATTTTCCTAGGTGGTTCTCCATGTTCCGATTTAACACATGGTATTCTTGTAAATAAGCACAGATAGAAGGATGGTTAGGGTCACTTGCCTTTTTCCCACGAAAAGCTACTCTTACTGCTCTTCAGCTCTTGCTTACTTGGAAACTTTGATCTTTAAGCTTCGTCAGCGATCATTCTACTCGAAGCAAACAACGAGCACAAACATACAAAATAGCAAACAAGTACAGCTAAGAACAATACACCAATCACAAAACAAAAGCTTTTAAAAGAGCGTGCTAAAGGATAGGGCTCGCTGCTACGGTTATGAGAGCGCAAGAAACGCGGGAATCGGAGCTAGGGTTGAAAAGACACAGTTATCGGAGATTGGTACTATAAAAGAAACAAAAGAACTATGAGCTTTATTTATTTTATTTGGAAAACAAATGTAAAAGATATTAAAAAAATATCCTTGATTAACTAATATTATATTTTTATTTATAAAAGCGGGGTAGAACTTAGTCATATTTTATTTGTGATTGTCTACGTACAAATTACACTAATTAACAATTAATTAGAAAGAAAACTTGTGAGAGCATCTAAACGCATAACTTTATATTCGGTGTAGTTATGAAAAACCGAAGGTAAAGACCTAGGTGGATTTTAATTAGAAAACTAAGTGAGAGAACTTTAGTCAAGTTAAATCTATTTTTAATTTAAAAACAGGAACTAAGACACAATGACATGGCTAAACGGTAGCTTAGGCTTTAGAAGACTTAACACGGAGAGAACGAGTTGAAACGGAGCTAAAATGATGAAGGTAGGGCTAAAACAAGGCTCCAGGGACTTATCTGCGAAGAAACTGGACTTCTAGGGGCTAAAATATAATTAAACCTTTAACAGAAGGTCGGGGTGCAAAACTATAGGTCCTGGATGGCGGGTACTAATTCTAAAAAGGTCAGGAGTCGGGACAGAAAAAGAAAGGGCTCTACTCTAATTATTTTCTACTGATCTGGACTGCGGGTTGATTTCTTGAAAACCTAGGGATCTTCCTGCAAAAGTTTCGGGAATGGCTAGGGTCGGGTGAATCTGGTCCGTTGGATCAGAATCGGCGGCGGATCGGACGAATCGGCGGAGTAAGGGTCGGGCGAATCGGCTGAGTAAGGAAAAGGTCGGGTAAATCGGCCGGGTAAAGTGAAGATCGATTTTGGCCATTGGATCTAGATCGAGCGACAGAGGAAGGGTCAGCTCGATGGGACGAAAAGGGTCGGGCGAATCGGAGTTTTACTGGGTGTCGGCGGCGAGCGAGTGCGGCGGCGGACGGCCGGAGCTTCACCGAATCCGGTGTTCCGGGGCTCGATTCAAGCTGGGTTTATGCCGGGGAGCGAGTGGGCGGTACGGCGAAGGTGAGGGTGGTCACAGGATGGCTGTGCGGCGGCTGCAAACTGGCGGCCACGGCGGCGGGCGGAAAACAGATCTCCGGCGAGGAGTTTGGTTGGCGGCGGAGCAAGAGAGAGAGGGGAATCTAGTGCGGCTTGATGCTCACCAACTTGCGAAGCTCTGGCGAGAGTTGAAGATGGCGGAGCAACTGCAGGTCGGCGAGTCGACGGAGAATCGGCGACACGGGTCGGCGGCGTTCCTCCGAGGTGCAACTTCCAGCGGCGTGCGACGATGTTGTGTAGGGAAAAGATTTGAGCTTTGCTCTGGTTGCAAAGCGGGGCTTCGGCAGGATTTTATAGGGGCGGATTGGCCGGGATTAGGAAGGAGGCATCACGGAGTCGATCAGGACTCGGGGTACGAAGAAAGAAAGAAAGGCGCGAACGACAGCACGGAGTCGTTCCGAACTCTGGGTAGGAAAGAAGGAAGAAGAAGAAGGCGCCGACAGGTGGGTCCTAGCTGTCGGTGGAAGAAAGAGTCGGGTGAGGGAATCGGCCACTGGGTCGGCCGCGGGAAAAAAAAAGAAGAAGAGGAGAAATTGGGCTGGCTAAAAGAAAGAATAGGAGAAGAAAGAAATAAAGATGCATGCACAATTTTAATTTATGATTTTTATGAAAATACTTTTAGAAATTTTTAGCTCCTATATTTTGGGTGTTACACTTGCCCTTTCGGTAAGGCCACCAGCAAACTACACATCTAATTAATTGGCTAAGGTCAGAGCCATATGACTTTGTGGTTGCACTGTTCACTTGGGTGGTTCTCCATGTTCCCATTAAACAAAGTTGATCTTGAAATTACACGATAAAATCACAATAGGAAACGTGTTCAACATTAACAAAAGAGTAAACCAATACCAATCCCAAAGTTGGCAACTAAGCGTAACTACCCAACAAAGTAGTAAACCCAGGTGTTTCAAGGTTTGGGGTAAAAGACTAGGTATGTCCTTAGCATAGGTAATCCCATCAAGTTTATGCAAGCAACAATAAAGTAAAGTGTATTTTCATGCAATTTTTGGGATCAAATAGAATATGCAGAGGGGGAAATCCACTTGCCTTCTTCAAGCAACTGCTGATTCTCTTCCTCGTAAGCTTGCTCTTGATTTGACTCGAACGTCACGTTGTCTACGCGATCACACAAACAAGCATACACAAACAAATAAGGAACAATACAACAAACAATACAAACAGAAAGTGAAAAGTTGCTAAAGTTGTAGTTCATGATGCAAAGATCGTGTGGGCTCAAGAATCGCTGAAATCGGAGTTGGAACGATGAAGATATGGTTAAAACAGTGATCTGGGGACCTAACTGCTAGAGTTTTGAGTCTCCCGAGGCTAGATCTTAAGAATTCAGGGGCTAAAGCATAATTAAACCTTAAACAGAGGGTCGGGGTACAAAACTGTAGGTTCTGAACGGCGGGTTCTAATTCTAGAAAAGTCAGGGGTCGGGATAGAAGAAGTAAGGGCTCAACTCTAATTATTTTCTACTGATCTGGACTGCGGGTTGATTCCTGGAAAATCTAAGGATCTTCATGCAAAAGTTTCGGGAGCGGCTAGGGTCGGGTAAATCTGGTCCGTTGGATCAGAATCGGCGGCGGATCAGACGAATTGGCGGAGTAAGGGTCGGGCGAATCGGCGGAGTAAGGGTCGGGTAAAGTGAAGATCGATTCTGGCCGTTAGATCTAGATCGAGCGGCAGAGGAGGGGTCAGCTCGATGGAACGAAAAGGGGTCGGGCGAGGCGGAGTTTTACTGGGCGTCAGCGGTGAGCGATTGCGGCGGCGGACGGCCGGAGCTTCACCGATTCCGGTGTTCCGGGGCTCAATTCAAGCTGGATCTATGACGGGAAGTGAGTGGGCGGTACGGCGAAGGTGAGGGTGGGTACGGGTTGGCTGTGCGGCGGCTGTAAACTGGCGGCCACGGCGGTGGGTGGAAACAGGGGTCCGGCGAGAAATCTGGTGGGCGGCGGAGCAAGAGAGCGAGGGGAACTAGTGCGGCTTGATGCTCACCAACTTGCGGAGCTCTGGCGAGAGTTGATGACGACGGGGAAGCTGCGGAATGGCGAGTTGACGGAGAATCGGCGACACGGGTCGGCGGCGTTCCTCCAATGTAGAACTTCCAGCGGCGCGCGACAATGTTGTGTAGAGGAAAAGATTGGAGCTTGGTTCTGGTTGCAAAGCGGGGCTTCAGCGGGATTTTATAGGGGCGGATCGGCCGGGAGTAGGAAGGCGGTGCTGCGGATTCGATCAGGACTCGGGTAAGAAGAAAGAAAGAGAACGGAACACAAACGACAGCACAGAGTCGTTCTGGACTCTGGGTAAGGAAAGAAGAAAGAAGAAGAAGGCGCCGACAGGTGGGTCCTAGCTGTCGGTGGAAGAAAGAGTCGGGTGAGAGAATCGGCCGCTGGGTTGGCCGCGGGGAAAGAAAAAGAAGAAGAAGAGAAGAAGGATTGGGCTGGCTGTAAGAAAGAAATAGGAGGAGAAAAGAAATAAAGATGCATGCACAATTTTAATTTATGATTTTTATGAAAATACTTTTAGAAGTTTCAACTCCTATATTTTGGGTGTTACACGATACAACCACGGTTTTTGCCGATCGAAACCACACATACATGTACTCACACGAAGGTGAGCCCAGAGTATACAACATTCCACAAATTTTACACCACAGGGTTCATCATAAATTATTATTACAATGGAGTTCAAATTCATAAAACAAGGTACTTCAAAGTTCAAAATAATAGAGTTCTTCAGAGTTCAATGCAGCGGAATAACAACGATAACTACTCGACGATACGGATGTCTCGATGAAGCCTGTACGAGACATCACTCGGCATTATCACCGTTGGCCGGGGGCGTATCCCATTCCACCAACCAACCAGGAGGAAGGGTACAAGGCCAAGTCAAACTAGCAATCATATCCTCGAAAGTTTCACCTGAAAACAAGCCACAAGCCAGGCTGAGTATACTAATACTCAGCAAGGCTTACCCGACTAGTGGAATATACTTAGCCGACTCCTAGACATGCAAGGCTTTTGGCTTGAGAGGTTTGTTTTGCCGAGAAGCATATATAAGTAGGTCCTTACTTTCAAATTTTAGCTCCAAGTTCTAGTTTTCTTTAACCATTCTAGGTAAGCAACTATCCAATATCATACATGGTGAAAGAATTAATTTTTCATCCAACAAGACTAATCATCATCATTGTTCCTCTTCTTACTCTATGTGGTAAAAGGGTCAAGTAGTCTCAATAACCGCGAGAAACGGACGATTCGAATCGAATTTCTTAACCTTGCAAGGGAAACCTAAACACACGTCACGTGGTTACTCCTAGAGTCACACGTGCAACTTTTCCCCTTTCTTCCTGGGTTGTGGATCAGGGCCACCATCCGAGACTACAAAGCCCGGCTCTGTACCCACCATGTGCGCGCATGGAACCGAAGTTGAGATGGTGGGATGTTATCCACTTGCCGGTCCGATTAGGTACTTAAGGTTACCGATTACCATATTCTCGGCATGTGGTTAGTACGTTCAAAGACTTAACCACCACTACCACACACTGCGGCCTTAGCATTTTTTTTCACTAAACAGACGGGGCCTCAATCATCAACATAAACATCGTACCATAGCCCCGTCCGTCGACCTTATGATTGCAGCATGTAGTAAACATTCAATTCCTATATTCTCGCGACTGACAGGAAATCACTCGACTTTTACCGAGTCCTAGTAGCATTACATTCTATCGAACCTTATATCTAGTGTTCAGAGCATGGGTACCTAGGATCATGCAACTAAGTTTCTATTCAACTCCTACAAACTTAATGCACAAGTAAAGTAGAGTAATATGTTGCATAAGTTTAGAAAAAAAAATAGGGTTCATGCTCCGGGGCTTGCCTTCTTGGGTAAAGCTAGTTTGGGGCTCGTCCGAGCTCGGGCTCGGGTCTTCGAGAGCTTCAGTTAGATTTACTTGAGCTTCACGCTGCTCACTCTCGGAGGCGGGCACCAGCTCGTATGTTCCGTCGGCGAGAGTAGTCGATTCTATATGAATGCACAAGTGTAAGTTATAGTGATGGTATATGACGATTATTTTTCTTCACGATAAAGTTGTAGTCCACAAAACATCGATTTGGTCACGAAGTTACTGAGTTAAGATTTCTTTGGGCAATTGTTAATAGAGTATGACTTAAACTATTAACTTCTGTTGACGCCAGATTTTGACACGTGTTGAATCGGCGTCAGGAGAAGAAGATTGGCCGATGCGGCAGATCTGAAGGCTACAGTAAGGAATCGGCCGATTGAGGTAATAGTTGGAAATTGGCCGATTGGTGATACAGCTTGCGCCAACAGGTTGAGGCTACATCAGAGGATCCTGGTCAAAAGTTGGTCAACAGAGCGACGCTAATTCGGTCAAGAAACAATTGGAAAAGTCCTGATTGGATTAGGAGACGGAGGCGGAAGATTCTGCGGGAGTCCGTTTCCTTTTTAAAGATATTATAGATATAGTAGTTTTCCTATTTTAAATAAGGTTGTAACAAGTCGTAATCGACCAGGAGTCCTAGTTTTAGGGTATAAATAGGAGTCGTCAGGGCTTTGCAAATATGAACACATCAATCAACAAAACACTTCTACTTTTTACTAGTACTTTACTTTCAAGTCGGCGACTTCGCCATTACTTTTTCTTCCTTCACGAGTTCGTACGGATTGGCAGGGCTGCATCAACTTGATCTCCAGCCAATTGGTAGGTTCCGCCTTTCGAGTAACATCTGAGCTTTAACCACGGGCGCATCGCTGTGGTTTCATTTGGATTTATTCACCAGTTATCGATATTTACTAGAATTGCAAGTTTTACCTGCTGTTCTAGTATTATCACCAGTTATCCAGCTTGAGATTGGAATTATCGGCTTCGTCATCGCCCTTCTTCGTTCATCATCACATAGCCGATTAAATCTATTTTCAAGTGTTGCGTCTGTAATAATTGTTTAAGTTGCTCCAGAAGTTTCTTTGCAATTATTACGCGATTATCGGCTGATCCATAGCCGATCATCTTCATAGCAAATCGGCCGATTCGCCGATACGCTCTTAGGGACAGATCGGAACCCCAGCCGATCGGAGCGCCCTGAACTTAATACTCTTATTTCCTTGTCAATGAACAGGTCAGATTGACTGGCACGCCACACGAACCGCACCAGGGCAATAACCCGAACATGAGCTAAGCAAATTCTCCCGGGTCGTGTGTCCGACGCTGAAGACCATCGGCCGATTCCTGTCTGGCCAATTTTAGCGCCAACACACTTTTGGCACGCCCGGTGGGACCAACTTCAAGATCCGATATGTCGAAGAACGCGGAAATTTCCGACGGCAACATCATTGAGGTCACAGAAGCGGATCTCAAGGACGACCAGAGGGAAGAGTTAGCTAAACATCTAGAAGATTACAAGAAGATGTATCTGCAGTCGTTCAGTCGTACCAGAAGTGGGGAAGCTGTTAAGAAAGCTCCTATTCCAGTTCCCCGTCATATCACCATTGCTGAGGATTCGGGCAAGATGTCCAATATGATCCAACAGTCCGTCTACATGGCGTTCATCGACCAGTCCTCGGTGATGACCAACACGGTGTATAATGCCGTCATCAGCTCTCTGGCCAGCGGAGCAGTTCAAGGCTATCAGGGGCCAGCGTATGCCCCGCCGACCACGCTGCCAGCCAGAAGCTTACCAGGCACGTCCCAATCGGCTCCTCAGCCGATATTGACGCAACGCGAGGGGTACAACACTCCGTTGCCTCCAACGTCTCCAAGATACAGCGGTGCACCATGTCTCCCATCACAGACACCGCTTCAACCCGTCAAGATTGCTTCCATGCAATCGTTGCCCACAGGCTCAGTACCCTGGGGGACATCGGTGACGACGGCTTTCCCCGATCCATCAACCGGGTATGGAAGCTATCCAATCCAGGCACCATTCCAATCGGCCGTCCGGCCGACGGTCCCTTAGTATCATCCAGTCTCATCAGAGATCGGCCGGGGGGCACGCGCTGCAGAGGCACTTAGAAACACGGCGCCGATGATGACGTACGATGGGGCGGCGGATTCTCTTCGCCATCAACTGTCAGCTGCTCAACAAAATTCGCCGCATGCTTTGGTTCATCACTCAGTTGTACCACCACCAGCCCTTCAACATATGCCGGCACCGCGAACGGTCGTTCATCAGCAGCAGGTAGACTGGACGGCAAGAATAGCAGAGGTGATTCAGGACCAGTTTAGGTTGAAGCCGAAAGTGCAGACCTACACATACAAGACGCCATACCCATCGGCTTATGACTTGCTGCCGTTTCAAAACCGCTACAAGGTCCCCGATTTCACCAAGTTTTCAGGGCTGGACGATACATCCACCATGGAGCACATCAACAGATTTATTATCCAGTGCGGGGAAGCCGCCACGCAAGATGCTCTCAGGGTACGTTTATTTTCATCGTCTCTGTTTGGATTGGCCTTTCAGTGGTTCACCACTGTGCCACCAAATTCTATTGTTATTTGGGCCGATCTGGAGAAGCAGTTCCACAAGTACTTCTACGCAGGAGTACATGAGATGAAGCTCTCAGATTTGACCAGTCTCAGGCAGAGGAGCGATGAACCAGTAACTGGATATATACAGAGGTTCAGAGAAGTCAGGAACAAATGCTACAGTCTGGCTCTGACCGATGCACAGTTGGCCGATATCGCTTTGCAAGGCCTCCTGCCACAAATCAAGGAAAGGTATGCTTCGCAAGAGTTTGAAAGCCTAAGCCAGATCGTTCACCGATTGGCGGGACAGGAAGTCCGTCCGCTTGAGCAGCGGAGGAATTTCCAGAAGAAGGTGGCGTACTTAGAAGGATCTGAATCTGACGGGGAGGAGGAAATCGGCCTGGCAGAGTGGGTGAAAGGCAAAAAGCCAATATCATGCCCTTTCGGAAAGAAAGAACCAGAAACATTCGGCTTTGACACATCAAAAGCCGATAAGATTTTCGATTTATTACTCCAGGAAGGGCAGATTAAGCTATCTCAGTATCTCATGACACAAATGAATGCAAGATCTTTCATCAACAGATACAATCGGCCATCGAGCAGGGGAGGCTCAAATTTGAAACCCCGGCTAAATCGGCAAAACCGATGAAGATAGACCAGCATCCTTTCCCAGCTAACATGGTGGACACGGGGAGAAATCCACTTCAAACCAAGGTGCTGACGTCAGAATCGGCAAAAAGGAGCGGCGCCATAGACCCCAGGAAGCAAGTCACGACGGCTAAAATCAAAAGGAACAGGCGGGGACCAGAACGACTGTGCAGACCCGTCACCTCCCAGTTCTTGCTCAGCAAATATCGGCGGCAGCAGGAACAATCAAGATACCACGATGAGATGATATGCCGGCACGAGGATCATTGGCAATGTCTGTTCTTCATCCATTGCTGGGAAAACAACATCCGATTACCGTCAGCCGATAACTGTCCTGAATGCAATGGATTAAGTTGCGATGATCAGCCGTTCAAAAGACCACGCTCCAGAGACAGAGGATCAGAGCCGATCAGCAGAAATCAGCGCGAACAAGAGGGACAATGCCTTTCAGTGCATGATCGGCTGGGGGGCAGAGTTGACCAGCATCACCGGTCAAAAGGCAGGATCAACCAACAGGATGGACTGGGGGGCAGAATCAGTGTGCACGATCGGCTGGAAGAGATGGCTGATGACAGGGTGTCAGACGAAAACCCCCTAGGAAGGGAACCAGATTGGGAACACGCCAGATCATCGGCCAAACCAGTAAACCCAAGGTGGTGTCCCGATGGCCTATCCAGATCCCAGAAACGGAGGATCCAACGCCTGCGCCAATGGGAGCAACAAGAAGAAGAGCAGAAGCAGGTGCCGAAGAAAAGAAACGTTAAGTCTCGGGTTTTGCGCCCCAAGAAAAACAATAGCCAGGGGGCAGACAATCAAGAATCGGCAGCCGACATCAACATGGTGTTCATATTGCCGATGGAATTCATGGCGCCTGACGATCGAGACAAAGCGACAAGAATGGAAGAGCAAATGGTGCAACTGGTGTTAGAGCCGATGACGGCTACTTTTGAGAAACCAGAAGAAGAAAAACGGCAACATCTTAAGGCGCTGTTTCTCAAAGGCTACGTTAACGGACGACCCGTCGCCAGATTACTAGTAGATGGAGGCGCCGCAGTCAACATCATGCCGTATGCCATGTTCTGCACGCTAGGCAAGAGCAATGAAGATCTGACCAAGACGGACATGATGCTAAAGGACTTCAAAGGCAACGTGTCTCCCGCCCGTGGAGCGCTCTGCGTCGACCTCACCATCGGCAATAAGACCCTTCCTACTACCTTTTTCGTTATTAATGGTAAGGGATCCTACAACATGCTGCTCGGTCGTGATTGGTTACATGCAAACTGCTATGTCCCATCTACAATGCATCAATGCCTCGTGTAATGGGTCGGCGACAGTACGGAGATAGTCACCGCCGATTCTGCCTACAGCGTCGCAGCGGCCGACACGCAACAATGGAGCTGCGAGCACGTCAGGTGTATATCTGGCAGGACTTGGGACACTGACTTCCTGAAGGTGTCCGATTTCGGTCTACAGCCGATCCAAGTAGTCGATTCTGAAGATTCAGAATAGATGGATCAGCTCGTCCGAGAAGACGGGAAGCTTGGGCATGGGTTTACGTCGACCGATTCATTTGGAGATGGTGGATTTGGGAGATAGTAGCAAATCAAGGCCGACGTATATTAGTGCTAACTTGGATCCTGGGTATAAGTGTAAATTGACAAGTTTATTAAAAGAGTTCAAGGATTGCTTTGCTTGGGAATACCATGAGATGCCAGGTCTAGACCGGTCCATTGTTGAACACCGGTTACCTATAAAATCAGGATATCGGCCATATCAGCAACCTGCACGACGATGCAACCCCAAGATTCTACCTGATATAAAGGCCGAGATCACAAAGTTGATTGAAGCAGGATTTATTCGGTAGTGCTGCTACGCCGAATGGATTTCTAATATTGTGCCCGTGTATAAAAAGAATGGAAAGTTGTGTGTGTGCATCGATTTCGGGAACTTAAATCAGGCCACACCAATGGATGGATATCCGATGCCAACGGCCGATATCTTGATAGATGCTGCTGCAGGACACAAACTCATCAGTTTCATGGATGGTAATGCCGGATACAATCAGATATTAATGGCTGAAAAAGATATCTCGAAAACGGCTTTCAGGTGTCCAGGTCATCTTGGTTTATTCGAATGGGTTGTAATGACCTTTGGGTTAAAGAACGCCGGTGCTACATATCAACGGGCCATGAACTATATCTTCCACAAGCTTATTGGTACATCGGTGGAGATTTATATAGATGACGTCGTGGTCAAGTCAAAAAGTCACCAAGAACATCTGGCCGATTTACAAGAAGTACTGGAGTGCACAAGGAAACATGGGTTGAAGATGAACCCGAACAAGTGTGCATTTGGTGTATCGGCCGGGCAATTCTTAGGATTCATGGATCATGAGCGCAGGATAGAGCTCAATCGGAAGACCATAGATGCCATCAACAAAGTTGTGGCCCCACAAAATAAAACTGAGCTACAGTCCCTCATCGGCAAGGTTAATTTTATCAGAAGATTCATATCCAACCTGTCAGGGCGTATTCAAGCTTTTACCCCTTTATTGAAATTAAAGCCCGATCAGGAATTTGTATGGGGAGAAGAACAACGCAGAGCATTAGAAGATATTAAGCAATATCTGGTTTCACCTCCGGTGTTAGTCCCACCACAGCCTGGTAAGCCATTCAAATTGTATTTATCGGCTGATGAGCAGGCCATTGGATCGGCGTTGGTACAGGAGTTCGAAGGGAAAGAACGGGTGGTATATTATGTCAGCAGAAGACTCCTGGACGCCGAAACAAGATATTCTCCGGTAGAGCGGCTGTGCTTGTGTTTATATTTCTCATGTACCAAGCTCAGGCATTATTTGTTATCGGCAGAATGCATAGTTATATGCAAGGATGATGTGAGATATATGCTATCATTGCCGATTTTGAAAGGACGGATTGGAAAATGGATCCTGGCTCTGTCAGAATTCGATTTAAGGTACGAATCGGCCAAAGCTGTCAAAGGTCAAGTCATGGCCGATTTCGTAGCTCAGCATTGTGGACCAGAAAATGCCGTCGTTGAACCGGTTCCATGGACTCTGTATTTTGATGGTTCTTCGTGTGGGGCCGGGTCAGGAATCGGCATCGTTCTTGTATCGCCTCGGGGGGCAAGTTATGATTTCTCTCTGCCGATAGAAGCATCCGCAACCAATAATCAGGCGAAATATCGAGCTGTTCTAAAAGGTATCTAATTATTAAGGGAAGTCAAAGATGATGCAGTCGAAATTTTTGGAGATTCCATGCTCGTTGTGGATCAGTTAACGGGGCGATCTGAGTGCAAAGATGATGTCTTGAGGATTTATTATGAAGATTGCCTTCAGCTTTTAAGGGAATTCAAGTCTGCAATAATTGAGCATATTCCCAGAAATTATAATGAAGAGGCCAACAGGCTGGCCCAACATGCGTCCGGATATCGGCCGATTCAGGGAGCTATGATTTTAGAGCTCGCGGCTGATGACTGGCGAAAGGAAATCGCCGATTACTTGAAGGATCCCTCCCGGAAAGTGGATCCGCGAGTACGTTTTCAAGCTACAAAATATGTGTTACTTGAAGATGATTTATTTTACCAGACGATTGATGGAGTTCTTCTCAAGTGCCTGGGAACAGAAGAAGCGAAGGTCCCGATGGGAGAAATCCATGAAGGCGTATGTGGAGCCCATCAATCGGCGCACAAAATGAAATGGATGATCAAAAAAAATGGGTGTTACTGGCCAACGATTCTTGAGGATTGTTTCAAATATTATAAAGGATGCCAAGACTGTCAGAAGTTTGGCAATGTACAGCGTGCACCAGCATCGGCTATGAATCCAGTAATCAAACCGTGGACGTTCAGAGGTTGGGGAATAGATCTCATCGGACAGATTCACCCTCCATCGAGTAAAGGGCATAAGTTCATATTGGTAGCCACAGATTATTTTACTAAGTGGGTGGAGGCAGTTCCTTTAAGGAACGTAACATCGGCCGATATGATTGAGTTCGTTAAGAACCATATTATCTATCGATTTGGTATTCCTTAGACTATCACAACTGATCAGGGAACAATGTTCACCTCTGGAGAATTCGAGGAATTCGCGGCCGATATGGGAATTAAATTATTGAATTCTTCTCCATATTATGCTCAAGGCAATGGCCAGGCAGAATCGTCCAATAAGGGGATAATCAAGTTGATCAAGAGAAAGATAGAAGAACAACCCAAAAAGTGGCACATGTCTTTGGCTGAATCTTTATGGGTTTATAGGATGGCTTGTCATGGAGCCACTAAGATATCTCCTTATCAGCTGGTTTATGGTCATGAGGCAGTCTTGCCTTGGGAATTAAGGACGGGGTCAAGACGTATATCGCTTCAAGATTAGTTGACGGCCGATGAATATTTCTTCCTCATGAAAGATGAACTCGATGATTCGGCAGGTCTGCAGTTGAGGGCCTTGATTAGTATACAAGAAAACAAGAAAAGGGTGGCCAGATGGTATGACAAAAAGGTCAAAGTTTAACAATTCTCTCAGGGAGATTTGGTATGGAAGTTGGTGCTGCCGATAGGGTCTAAAGATCCCAAATTCGGTAAATGGTCACCCACTTGGGAAGGGCCGTACAGAATCGGCCGATGTGCCCCTGGAAATGCATATATTCTGGAAACTATTGAAGGGGAGGAGTTCCCAAGGGCTTTAAACGGACGATATCTGAAGAGGTACTATCCAAGCATTTGGATAGATGCATAACTTGCAGTAAGATATATCAAGACAACATGGCCGATTTCCATCGGTTTTCGTCTGCATAGTCGATGCCGAAATGACATCGCCCGAAGAAAGAAACATTGTGATTCGTTTTGACCAGTTCATTATTGGATGAAAACGACAGAGTACATGGCCGACATGGTACAAGTTGCCCTTAGAAAAAAATACCGATATATCTATTGATTACGCCTGTTCTGGATTTCTCTCTCGACACGACCCAGTTCTATCAGAAGGCGGGTCCTATTCTCCTTCGGATTCTCTACAGTGGCTCCAGTCTCAGCTTGATCGCAAAGTTCTGTCAAGAGGCGGGTCTTCTTCTCCTCCAGACTCTCCATGGCAGTTTCAGTCTTGACTTGATGAGGGAGTGGAGGACTCTTCTCAGAGGGTGGTCGCTTACGGACCAAGCAGTGAGCATCTATAAGGTCCCAATATTCCTGGACAACAGCGGGAACATGATCTTTGAGTTCTTCAGCATGGGCTCTTATCAGATCTTTGTCTGCCTGCGACAGTGGTTCGTCTAAATGCATGATTTCGATCGCTCGTTCCAAACCGGGGCTGAGACATTTTGGCTAAACAGAGATGAAGAGACTACCCAACATCAGAGCGATTGAGATGCCTACGGGATAGGCAAAGGAGAGTTCATACCTGGTTGACAGAGGAAGAAGATGAAGAGGACGACGAAGACATATTGTTGTTCGGTCTGGGAGGATAAGGATCTAGTGTTGGAGAGAGAGAAGATGGGTAATGCGTATGCCTCTGGGGACGGTGAAGCATCTACTTATAAAGAAAAAGGAAGGTAGATAGATGGTGAGACACGTCCTATCGGAGTGAAAGCATTCATAAATGCAAATCTGCCCAAGGAAGTGGTCCAGAGTTAAATCGGCGCAGTAACATTAAAGGAGCATTGAATGTTTACAGCGTTCTTTACAGCCCGAGGAAAGCATCTATGGCCGCGATAGCTCGTTGCCTAATCTGATCGGCTGAATCTAGTACTCTTTGATCATTGTCGACCGATCCTGAAACTTCTGACATATGGCGATGAAGTCTTATCGCTTCACAGGCCAAGTGCTGCCTTTCTTGCTTCAGCCCAGTGATGACGGATGGGAGTTCTTGAAGCTTCTTTTCTTCAGCAGCTATGTCTTTGGTTATCTACTCCATCTCCTTGGCAAGCTCTGCTCTCCTCCGTTTGAGCCGATCTATCGTGCCGACGACATCCGGGCGACAGCTCTCGAGGAAATTGATCCGTTGATGTACTTCTTGAGCCTGGTGCTTGTACGAGTCGGCCTCTTCCCGGGTTTTTGCCAGCTGGGCGCGATCGGCCATATGGCGCAGGGCCCTGGAAACCGGGGTTTGCATATGTTCTATATATGCAGCACGCTCCAAGTTTTCTGTTGTTTCTTCTGGGATTCGACCCTTGATGTCATTGAAAAGTCATCGAATCGGCGAAGCATCTTCTACTAATCGGCCGATATCGTCTTGGAGGAGAATCCGCATGCTCTCGAGCTTGGCGCGGACATCATCGGAAGCAGAGCTCGACGGAATTGGGCGTGAAGCGATTTCCTCATCATCAGGCAAAGAGACGGCAAAGGAGAAAACGCTGTTGTTCGGGGTGTCTTGCTCCTGTGGGGAAATAAAGAGAAGGGTTAGCAAGCAGTAAAGGAGAATCGGCCGATTCCAATGGTAAGTTTGTTACCTCCTTAAAATTAATTTCTCTTGCTTGCGCCAATGGGAGTGCCTCCCTCGTCTCAGGGGCTGGTACAATCAGCTCGTCAGAGGAAGAGGATTCAACAACTATTAATGCTCCGCTTGGACCACCTTCCTGAAAAGGCATGGAAAACTGATTCTGTGAGTATACTATGGGTAATTGAAATAAGATGGTATGAAATATTTGCCATGCCTCTGTTGATCTTTCGATCGATGTTTGTTGTGGGGTTACAGTCAGCATACCCAAATCGGCCTGCATCAGGATCAGTTAAGTCCTCTGAATATCAAGAAATTGAGGTAAGAGATTATCTACCTCGACGGGAGGATCTGATGGAGCTTCGGCTTCCGCTGGGGATGTGCCCGATTGCTGTGGAGACTGCGTTGGAACAGCTTGTGCAACCTGGCAGAAAGAGAAAGTTAGTGTTAGTGGAGCACTTAAAAGATATATGAAATAAGCAAGATTACCTGAACAACTTCCACTAGCAGTGATGCCACAGCCGCTCCGACTTCTGCGGCAACTTGAGGATCGGCCATCTCGGTAGTTGGCAAAGATAGGAGTCGGAGTCTCGGCCGATGCTACCGCCGTTTGGTTAGCCCATCCGATGCGGGCTCGCACTCGACGGCTTGTTGTCTTCGAGGTTGGCCTTTTTGGTGTTCGTTTCGATCGGCCAGTGGCAATGTCCTTGATGGTTGGAGCGCGAAAGCCGATGAGTGGATATGGCGTATATGGATGATTATTCTCTATCAGCTGCCGCTTCGGCTCCGTATCGGAGGGACTTGGCTTTCAAACTAAGAATATAAATGTAAGTTAATGGTAAAACGAAAGTATGGAAGGAGACAGTATTAAAATCGGCTAGGAGAAAGGACATACCGCTGCATTTGGGTCAATGTTCTCTGGGTCCAGAATGTTGCAATATGTTGATGGAGATTTGCAGAAGAGGTGTTGCTTCCATTCTGCCCACCATAATTTAAATTGTTGAACGACAAAAGGGGCCACTGACCAATTGTTCAGGTCAATGGTGCTAGAATCTGGCACTAAGTCGCACAGCCGATTGTAGTCAAGACTTGTGGTCAGTTCATCTCTGAATTTTGTTTGACCAGCGAAGTAAACCCGAATCGGCAGTTGGCCAAAGCCCAGTTGCCTCGCTGCAGCCGATGGATTATAGAACTCATATGTGGGAGAGTCCTTTCCAGAGAAGAAGTTGGCTGGCAAAATCCCTGGCTTAATCAGGATATCCATAAGCTCCCTGTCAAAGGTATGAGTGGAGAAGTCGTAGCTGATGGGAAGTTCGAAAATCGGCTCTACTGCCCGATATGGATTCCAACTGACAGTCTCTTCACTGAGGCCATTGTAGAAGCATCTGAAATATTCAGCCGTATGGGCAGCTGTGAACTGACAGCCAGGGAAGGCCGATGCCGCCTCTCCAAAAGATCTCCAGCGTCGTCGAACGTTTGGATTTTCGTCTGACTCAATATTGGGAAAAGTTTTGGTCTCTACTCGCTGCTGGGAGACCTTGCTCATATATAGGTTGAGCCAGAGAGTAATAAACCACCAAGGACCGCCAGGATTCCCAATCGGCTCCCCTTTTGACAGCTTAGTCCCAATTTGGTGCATCATGTGGTAGGCCGATCCCAACAGATGTTTTCCAAGGGGAACGGCCGATCCTAGTGACAGACCTTCCGCTAAGGCTTGTGTGTTAGAAGAAGGTCCAACTGCTCTGCCACAGAAAAAGTGCTTCTCCAGCCACATCATCAGGAATGCAGTATGCTCTCTCTCTGAAACTGTCCCAGTCTTCATATTTTTGCTGATGTACCCCTTCCATCTGCGGATTCCTTTGGTTTCTAGCTGATGTGATGGCTTAATCAGATAGTTAAAGGGGATATCGGCGGAGGAGATGTCAAGGCCGGTCAACAACAAGACATCGGCCAAAGTTGGGGTCATGGGTCCATGTCCAAAAAGAAACGCATTGAGTGCGTCGGACCAGAAGTAAGAAGCTGCTATGACCAAAGGTTCATTTTTCTCCATCTGGGACAGAGAGAGGTCTATGCATTGGCCGATTTTTAGTTCATCCCACTGAACTCTCCTAGACCTGGCTATTCTTTGGTACCATTCTCTCCAGCCGGGGGTCTCATTCGGCAAGGACCTAAAGGCACCTACCCACTGATCTAAGTCCATGGGTGATTGCTTGAACAGGACTCTGTGAGTCTCTAGATTGATCAGATCAGTTGGATCGGGGTTCCCCATGAGGCCTAAGCAGATGAGATCGGGAGATTCTGAAAGGGGGATGGTGATCTGGTGCCTAAGTGCCTAAAAAAGGAGGAAAAAGGGGAAAAACTGAGAAGGGATCCAGAAAATGCTGGAGCGGTAGAAAAGCAAAAGGGAAAATTTCAAGTGATTACCTCCGGGATGAAGATCATCATTGCCGATGGGGCTGCCAGTGGAGCCGCCGATTGGGCCGCCGCCACTGAGGGGATCGCCGACAGAGCCTCCATGGTTGGAGAGGTCGCCGATGGTGATGCCATTGGGAAGTTGAAACAGATTGCAAGCAAGATTGTTGAAGGGAGCGGTTGGAGATCGAGAGGGCTCGGGAGGAAGATGAACAGTGGTTCGCTGGAAAAAGATGCTAGGTTCGTGGGGAAAGTAGGCGGAGAATGCCAATACTTAAGGATAATCCAGGAGAGCAAGGGTAAAGGCGGTATTTTTGCCGCGCCATCTACACGAATTCCAGGGGAGTGGTCGTTTCGCGCGCTCGGTCCGAGTAAATTGCAATCATTATGCGGAAGACCGCGGAACGGAAGGAGATTTTTACTGCGCCCGTTTCGGAGAAAAGGATTAAAGAAAGAGTTTCGAAGAAAAAGTTATGTTTTACTCCGACACTGGGGGGCATGTGTTGACACCAGATTTTGACACGTGTTGAATCGGCGTCAGGAGAAGAAGATTGGCCGATGCGGCAGATCTGAAGGCTACAGTAAGGAATCGGCCGATTGAGGTAACAGTTGGAAATCGGCCGATTGGTGATACAGCTTGCGCCAACAGGTTGAGGCTACATCAGAGGGTCCTGGTCAAAAGTTGGTCAACAGAGTGACGCTAATTCAGTCAAGAAACAATTGGAAAAGTCCTGATTGGATTAGGAGACGGCGGCGGAAGATTCTGCGGGAGTCCGTTTCCTTTTTAAAGATATTATAGATATAGTAGTTTTCCTGTTTTAAATAAGGTTGTAACAAGTCGTAATCGACCAGGAGTCCTAGTTTTAGGGTATAAATAGGAGTCGTCAGGGCTTTGCAAATATGAACACATCAATCAACAAAACACTTCTACTTTTTACTAGTACTTTACTTTCAAGTCGGCGACTTCGCCATTACTTTTTCTTCCTTCACGAGTTCGTACGGATTGGCAGGGCTGCATCAACTTGATCTCCAGCCAATTGGTAGGTTCCACTTTTCGAGTAACGTCTGAGCTTTAACCACGGGCGCATCGCTGTGGTTTCGTTTGGATTTATTCACGAGTTATCGATATTTACTAGAATTGCAAGTTTTACCTGCTGTTCTAGTATTATCACCAGTTATCCAGCTTGAGATTGGAATTATCGGCTTCGTCATCGCCCTTCTTCGTTCATCATCACATAGCCGATTAAATCTATTTTCAAGTGTTGCATCTGTAATAATTTTTTAAGTTGCTCCAACAGTTTCTTTGCAATTATTACGTGATTATCGGCTGATCCATAGCCGATCATCTTCATAGCAAATTGGCCGATTCGCCGATACGCTCTTAGGGACAGATCGGAACCCCAGCCGATCGGAGCGCCCTGAATTTAATACTCTTATTTCCTTGTCAATCAACAGGTCAGATTGACTGGCACGCCGCGCGAACCGCACCAGGGCAATAACCAGAACAGGAGCTAAGCAGATTCTCCCGGGTCGTGTGTCCGACGCTGAAGACCATCGGCCAATTCCTGTCTGGCCGATTTTAGCGCCAACAACTTCATTAAACAAGAAGGGGTTTGTGTTATATTGGAAACTTAATTTTCTAAGCACAACATGGATTAAATACAACTTCTGGACTAAGCAACTTCTGGTGATGAAATTTTTATGTAGAGCACATTAAGCAGAGACAAAAGCACGGCAAAAATTTCAGGCATTTTCACGCAGCAGAATAATTATGAAAAAGGTAAAACCCAACCACTGCTAGAACCTAGTTATTTTTATATTGAAAAAACCATTCGGGTATTGACACCAAAAATTTTACAAGGAATTAATCTATCCATATATGTGTTAATATAAATTTATCAGATTTTGCTGTGCAAGATTCAAAACATAATAAATAGGACAAGATACACCCACTTTAATAAAGATTAACTTTTATGGGATGTTTTACAGGGTTTCTGTGTATGAAACATTTTATACAGCAAGAGCTACTCTAAAGAGTGCTACAGTAAAAAGTTGAACATTTTCCAAGCACGGAAACTAATTATTTGAATTAGTGCATTTTTCCTACCATAAAATTATATAAATAGATTACAGAGAGTAAAAAGGTTCTAAACTTTTTCTGTGGTATTTAGGCATCAATATAATAGCTTTGGAAAAGTTTCACCACAAGAATCACAACATAACAGGAGTTACAAATTAGTTTTACTATTTCCTGCCAATAAAAAGTTGTAATAAAATGTTAAGTTAGAGAAGGCTTCGGGTCCTAATATTTTTACACTGCCCTACAAATCAAGCAACTAGTCTACTGTTAAATTTTCAGGTTTAGACTTTGCCTACAACAGTGGGCACAATTAAAGTCTATTAAACCTTCCATTTAATTTAGAGCAAGATTTAGAAAGCAACTGAAGAAAAGCATGTAACAAAAGTTGTCGATTTTCATCTAAAGATTCCAGAACAATTGAGTTTGTATTTTTCCAATTTTTCTACGATTTTACATGAATTTTACAAGTTCACTGATTTTGAATCTAGGGTTAAAACTTTCTTTTACAGACGGGTCCCTGGAAACTGCGTGCAAACTCTTTTTTAAAGATTTCAATCGATGCAATTGGGTCCCTGGGCGCACTGGCATGGCGGCCGGCCAGATTCCAGCGAGAGGGCTCGTCGGCGGCGAGGGAAAATGGGTCGGGGAGATCCAGGGAGGTGAGAGCTACCTCGGGATGGCCTTGGTCGGAGTTGGGTGTGGCCGGAGATGGCTTGTCGGCACGGAGCAGAGGGGCGGCGGCGGGGCGGAGCGTCGGCGATGGTGCTCCGGCGAGAAGGGAGAGCGTGGGCTGGTCGAGGAGCTTCGCGGCGTCGAGGGGAACCCGTTTCGAGGCTGGGCTTGGACGGAGGAGCTTCGGCGTGGGCTGTCCACGGAGCAGCAAGGAGCGGCGGCGGCGTGGGCGTCGCTGGCGGTGCTCTGGCGGTCCTGGGCGACGATGTGTGGGGCAGTGAGCTGCGGTGGAGTGCTATGGTGGTGGTGGAAGACTCTGCTCTGGCAAGGGGTGGCCGGGGAGGTGAGCTCCACGGTGAGCTGGGCACGACGGCGGTAATAGTGGCGGCGGCGATGTTCTGGTGTCTGGGCGCACGAGGGGGACTCAGTGCGGCCTTTTGTAGGTAGCAGAGAGGCGGGAGGAGGGCGGGACATGACTGCGAGGCGCGGGCGCGGGCGGCACGACGGGGGTGCGTTACTGGTCGCGACGGGCGGCGAACAGAGCCGGCGCGGCGTGCGGCGGGCGCCGGCAGGGGATTGGGCGCTGAGGATTTGGCGTGGGGAGCGGGAGATCACGCGACGTGCGGGTTGGGCGAGGAGCGGCAGCAGCTGTCTTGCCGGGCGGCGAACGCGACGACTGGCGGGACGAGGCGGAGGCACGGGCACGGCGCGGCTTGTCCATTGGGCGCGGCGGGTGGCGGGCAGAGGCGCGCATCGCCGGCGTGCGCTTGGCGTGCGCGGACTGGGGAGGAGCGCGGCAGGCAGGTGCGGCCAGGCATTGGCTTGGCGCCTAACGCCGTCAGGCATCGACGGCCAAGTGGCCTGCGGCGACTGTGCTGCGGCGAAGGGTCGGGCGGAGCCAAGGGTCGGGCGAAATGAAAGGGTTGGGCGAAGCCGAGGGTCGGGCGAGTGAAAGGGTCGGGCGACGCGAGGGTCGGGCAAGCGGCTGCGCATCGGAGGGTCGGGCGAGGCGGAGAAGAGTAGTGAAAATAGAAGAAAAGGCAGGGACTGGTTTGTAAATCCATGTGTTTCTCAAATTTTCGTGTGGCAACTCAAAAATCTCTGAACACGAAAGTTGTTCAAAATGAAAAGTTACACAAGTTTTGTTTCAGGCCAAAGTTCATTTGAGTTATAGTTTAGAAGTTATTTTAAAACTCAAAAAGTACAATTCAGAGGGTACGTCATTTCCTGGGCAAAACTTTGCCTTCACTCCTAGGCTTCAACTAGACTTTTGTTTAACATGTCAAAAATGATGTGCCTATTCAATTTTGTAGCCAAGTTTGCCTCAATGTGAAAGTTATTTAAATGGCTTGGTTAAAGTACATGTACTTATGGACATATACACAACTATTTCCAATTAAAGGCAAATCCAATTTATAACTCATTTCATTGAAACTTCTCTTAATTATTTATGCACCGTGTTAAGCTAAAGAGGCTTATTTCGTAATCCAAACACCTAAGGTGTTACATAAGCGTGCTCACGTAGTCAACCGACAGAGTCAATTGCCACCACCACCCAACCCAACAATGGAGCAATTCTTGGCAGCATAGATGCAGGTGTTGCAGAACCTCACTGCCACCATCCAGAACATGCAAGCCCTGCAGAATCAACAATCGCCTCAACAAAACCAGCCACCAAGAGACAAACATAGAGAATTCATGAGCCACCACCCCCCTACCTTTTCTCATTCGGTGGACCCCTTGGATGCTGATGATTGGTTTAAGGTCAACACTTAGAAGCTAGACATCACGCAATGCAGTGACCGTGAAAGGGTCCTGTATGCTGCAGGACATCTGGAAGGTGCAGCCGCTGATTGGTGGGATGCTTTCACTGCTGCCCATGCCAATGCCAACATTATCACCTGGGAGGAGTTCAGAACCAACTTCCGCAACCATCATATCCCAGCAGGACTAATGAAGCTCAAGCAGAAGGAATTCCTGTCCCTGAAACAAGGTAGCATGACTGTCAGCGAGTACCGGGACAAATTCACTCAGTTGTCTTGTTACGCACCCCATGAGGTGGATAGTGACGCAAAGAGGCAAGAGCGCTTCTTGGAAGGTCTGATAGGGCCGCTCAACTATCAGCTGCACAGTCACACCTTTCCAAACTTCCAGACTCTGTTAGACAAAGCCATTGGTCTGGAGAGCAAGCGCAAGGAGCTTGGGGAACACAAGCAAAAACTTCAGTCCCAGGGACAATCCAGCAGCAACACTTGTCCCCGCTACAGCACACCCCAGGGATTTCAGTCGTGCTTTGGAGGACAAGGCAGAGTATATCCGCAGAGCCAAAAGAATCAACGAACTCCACAGCAGCCTCAATGCTTCAACCAGTAGACTCAGCGCAACTCCAACCCGCAACCGTACCGTTCTGGCTATGCCACGGGTGCACCAGTGCGGACCAACAATCCAGTCACACCGGTCCAACCCAATGGCTGTTTCAAATGTGGAGAACTAGGGCATTATGCTAACAACTGCAAGAAGCGTAACATGCAGACTCCTCAGAATCAAAGGAACAGTGGGCAGAGGCAGACTCCTCAGCAGCAGCAACCGCGCAACAGCAACCAGACACCACTGGGCAACAGAGGTCAACAGAACTACGTGCGTGGAATGGTGACGTGGCTGCAGAAACAGCTGAAGAGGCTCCCGATGTTGTGCTCGGTACGTTCCTTGTTAATTCTGAACCTGCATCAGTTTTATTTGACTCTGGAGTATCACATTCATTCATTACTGAGCAATTCGCCACAAGGCATAATTTACCAATGAACCCTATGAAACAAATACTTCTAGTAAGATCCCCGGGCAAAGAACTGAAAGCTAGTCACTTATGCCCGAGGGTCAACATGAATATTATGGGGGTAGAATTACTAGCCAACCTAATAGTCCTAGAGACTAGCGGCATTGATGTGATCCTCGGAATTGATTGGTTATCAGGATGTGATGGTGTCATTCAGTGTCGCAAGAGGTCAGTGCTCTTAACCAGCCCTCAAGGAGATAAAGTAGAGTTTGTGGCATCAGCTTCAACCAGTGGATTTGGGATAGTGAACCGAATGAAGGGAATGCCTCTAGAAGATATCAGAGTTGTCCGTGAGTACCCCGACGTCTTCCCAGAAGATTTACCAGGTATGCCACCTGTTCGTGACATTGAGTTCAGTATTGATCTTTTACCTGGTACTACACCTATCTCTAAAAGACCCTATAGAATGGATGTTAAGGATCTGAATGAACTAAAGAAACAAATAGAAGAAATGTTAGCTAAGGGATTTATCCGACCTAGCTCGTCCCCGTGGGGAGCACCAGTGATCTTTGTCGATAAGAAGGATGGCAGCAGAAGGATGTGTGTAGACTACAGGTCGCTGAATGATGTGACGATCAAGAATAAGTATCCACTGCCCAGAATTGAAGATTTGTTTGATCAGATGAGAGGTGCCAAGGTTTTCTCCAAGATTGATATGAGATCAGGCTATCATCAGTTAAGGATCCGACCAGAAGATATACCCAAGACAGCATTCACAACCAGATATGGTCTGTACGAGTTCACTGTGATGTCGTTTGGATTGACCAACGCTCCAGCATACTTCATGTACCTGATGAACAAGGTTTTCATGGAAGATCTTGACAGGTTTGTGGTTGTGTTCATTGATGACATCTTGGTGTATTCACAGAACGAGGAAGAACATGAAGAGCACTTGAGGATAGTGTTACAGAAGCTACGAGAGAATCAGTTATATGCCAAGCTGGGCAAATGTGACTTTTGGATGAGAAAAGTTTCTTTCCTTGGACATATTATCACAGATGGAGGAATTGCAGTAGACCCAATTAAAGTTCAGGATGTTCTGAATTGGAATCCACCGAAGTCTGTGCCTAAAATCAGAAGTTTCCTCGGACTTGCAAGTTACTACCGCAGATTTATTGAGGGATTCTCAAAGATTGTGAAATCCATGACTTCTCTGTTGGGAAAAAGGAAAGAATTTAAGTGGGATGCTGCATGCTAGTAGTGTTTTGAAGAGCTAAAAACAAGATTGACCACTGCTCCTATGTTGATAATGCCAGATATCCACAAAGGATTTGATGTGTATTGCGATGCTTCTCGGATGGGACTTGGATGTGTGTTAATGCAAGAAGGCAAAGTTGTGGCCTATGCTTCAAGACAGTTGAGAAAGCATGAGCAGAACTATCCTACCCCTGACTTGGAATTGGTTGCCGTCGTGCACGCATTGAAGATTTGGAGGCACTACATGATCGGAAACAAGTGTCAGATCTTCACTGACCATAAGAGTCTGAAGTACATCTTCACGCAACATGATCTTAACCTAAGACAACGCAGATGGCTAGAATTAATCAAAGACTATGATTTGGATATTCAATATCATCCTGGCAAGGCAAATGTTGTGGCAGACGCCCTAAGCCGGAAAGGACAAGCTAATAGGATGATTGCTCGATTGATGCCTCAGGAATTATGTTGGGAGATGGCACGTTTGAACCTGGGAATTGTCACACAAGCGGAAGCCATGACTATGGACATGGAACCTACATTAGAACAAGAGATCAGAAAAGGGCAGTTGACAGATGCTAAGATCAAAGAGATAAAATTCAAATTGGTTTAGGCAAAACTACAGATTTCACCGAAGATGAACAAGGAACTGTTTGGTTCCGAAAGAGGATCTGTGTACCTGAAATTGATCACCTTCGTGAACTCATTTTGAAGGAGGCACATGATTCCGCTTATTCCATTCATCCTGGAAGTACCAAGATGTATCAAGACTTGAAAGAAAGGTACTGGTGGTATGGTTTGAAAAGAGACGTAGCAACTCACGTGGCTTTGTATGATGTGTGCCAGAGGGTGAAAGCAGAACACCAGAGACCAGCAGGTTTACTTCAGCCATTGAAAGTACCTGAATGGAAATGGGAAGAGATTGGTATGGATCTCATTGTAGGATTACCCCGTACTCGTGATGGTTACGACTCGATATGGGTTATTGTGGATAGATTGACAAAAGTCGCACATTTCATTCTGGTCAAAACAACATACACTGGAGCCAAGTTAGCAGAACTATACATGTCACGAATTGTGTGTCTGCATGGTGTTCTCAAGAAGATAGTGTCTGATCAAGGTACTCAGTTCACGTTGCGTTTCTGGCAGAAATTACATGAATCCATGGATACAAAGCTCAATTTCAGTTCCGCATATCATCCACAAACAGATGGTCAGACTGAGCGAACGAATCAAGTATTAGAGGATATGTTGAGAGCATGTGCCCTTAAGCATGGAGGTAGTTGGGATAAAAGCTTGCCATATGCAGAGTCCTCCTACAATAACAGTTATCAAGCAAGTCTCAAGATGGCCCCATTTGAAGCATTATATGGGAGAAAATGCAGGACACCATTGTATTGGAATCAGACAGGAGAAAGTCAGGTTTTCGGGCCAGACATTCTTCAAGAAGCAGATAGACAAGTCCAGATAATCCGGGAAAATCTTAGGACTGCTCAGTCATGAAAGAAAAGTTATGCTGACACACGAAGAAGGGAATTGACATTTGAAGTTGGAGATTTTGTGTATTTGAAGGTATCACCCATCAGAGGTTTACGTAGATTCAAAGTGAAAGGAAAGTTGTCACCGCGTTATATTAGTCCTTTTCAGATCCTGGAAAGGAAAGGTGAAGTGGCATATCAATTGGAGTTACCGGCACGATTGTCAGATGTCCATGATGTGTTTCACGTATCACAGCTAAAGAAATGTTTGAGAGTGCCTGAGGAGCAGTTACCGCTGGAGGAACTTAATGTACAAGAAGATTTGACTTATGCAGAGCATCCAGTTAGAATCTTGGAGACATCTCAGAGGGTTACTCAGAATAAGGTGATCAGAATGTGCAAAGTACAGTGGAGTCACCACTCAGAGGATGAGGCTACTTGGGAAAGAGAAGATGAACTGATCGCAGAAGTCCCTCAGCTGTTCCCTAATCCTTCCAAATCTCGAGAACGAGATTCTCTTTAAGGGGGGTAGGTTTTGTAACACCCAAAAATATAGGAAATAAAATTTTAAAAACATTTTTATAAAAGCCACAAAATAAAACTATGCATGTATCTTTCTTTTCTTTTTCTTCTCCCACTCTTTTCTTTCAGCCCAGCCCAAACTTCTCTCTCTTCTCCTTCTATTTTCTTTCTTCTTCTCGCGGCCCAGCCCAGTCGGCCCAATCCTTATCTTCTTCTTTTCTTTTCCTTCCCCGCGGCCCAACTCGGCCGGCCCAATCTGCCTTACTCACCCTCACCCCTCTCTCACCGCCAGCTGGGTCCCACCTGTCGGCGCCCCTCTCTTTCTTTCCTTTCTTCTTCCTCCCGCACCGCTCCCCTCTTTCCTTTCTCCGCCGCGACACCCGACGCGTCGCGCCGTCGTCCGCGCTCCCTCCCCTTTCCTTTTTCCTCACCCCGAATCTAGATTGACTTCGCACCGTCGCCACATCTCCTTTTTCCTTCCCCGCGACGCTGGCTGCCATACTGGCCACGGTACGTGCTCCGCCCTTTCCTTCGCCGTCCGTCGCGTGAGCCGCAGCCTTCCCTTTTCCCTGCCGCTCCGCCTCCTCCCCTCCCCTATAAAACCCACGCTAGAGCCCCGCTTTGCACCCAGAGCTAGCCTATATCCCTTCCTCTACTCCACACTGTCGCACGCTGCTGGAAGTCACACACCGGAGGAACGCCGCCGCCCCGTGTCGCCGCCCCTCCGTTGATTCACCGTCCCGCTGGTTCTCCGCCGCCTTCAACTCTCGCCGGAGTTCCGCGAGGTGGTGAGCACCAAGCCGCACCCATTTTACCCCTCTCTCTCGCTCTGTCGCAGCTCCAATTTATCGCCGGAGCTCTATTTCCGCCCGTCGCCGTGGCCTCCGGTCTACGGTCGCCGCATGACCGTCCCGTGACCACCAACACTTTTGCCGTGCCACCCACTCTCTCCTCGGCATAACCCCAGCTTGAACCGAGCCCCGGAACACCGGATTCGGTGAACTCCGGCCGTCCGCCGCCGCTCTCGCTCGCCGCCGGCGCCCAGCGCAGCTCCGATTCGCCCAACCCTTTTTCTCCGTCGAGCCGACCCTCGTCCCACCGCTCGATCTGGATCTCACGGCTAGAACGAATCTAAGCCGCGCACGAGATGCCGCCTTCGCCCGACCCTTACCCCGCCGCCCGATTCTAATCCAACAGACCAGATTCGCCCGACCCTAGCCGTTCCCGGAACTTTTGCAGAAAAACCCCTAGGTTTTCCAGGAATCAACCCGCAATCCAGATCAGTAGAAAAATAATTAGAGTTGAGCCCTTTCTTTTTCTGTTCCGACCCCTGACTTTTCTAGAATTAGTACCCACCGTCCAGGACCTCTAGTTTTGCACTCCGACCCTCTGTTTAAGGTTTAATTATGTTTTAGCCCCTGATTTCTTCAGATCTAGCCCCTGGAAGTTCAAAACTCTCGCAGTTAGGTCCCTAGATCACTGTTTTAGCCATATCTTCATCGTTTCAACTCCGATTTCAGCGATTCTTGCGCTCACGCGATCCTTGCATCATGAACTATAACTTTAGAATCTTTTTACTTTCTGTTTGTGCTGTTTGTTGTACTGTTCCTTATTTATTTGTGTATGCTTGTTTGTGTGATCGCGTAGACAACGTGACGTTCGAGCAAAATCAAGAGCAAGCTTACGAGGAAGAGAACCAGCAGCTGTTTGAGGAAGGTAAGTGGATTTCCCCCTCTGTATATTCTATTTTATCCCAACAATAGAATGATAATTCACTTTACTTTAATGTTGCTTGCATAAACTTGATGGGTTACCTATACTAAGGACATACCTAGTATTTTACCCAAAGCCTTGAAACACCTGGGTTTATTAATCATGTTGGGTAGTCATGCTTAGTTGCAAACTTTGGGATTGGTATTGGTTCTCTTATGACAATATTAATCACGTTTCATATTGTTGTTATACCGCGTTAATTCAAGATCAACTTTGTTTAATGGGAACATGGAGAACCACCCAAGTGAACAGTGCAACCACAAAGTCATATGGCTCTGACCTTAGCCAATTAATTAGATGTCTAGTTAGCTGGTGGCCTTACCGAAAGGGCAAGGAGGGGGTCGGTGATAGGGGTCATAGCCCGGTCCTCTTGGGGTAGCTGCCTTTGCTAAGGAGCTGACCATTAGGGAGGTTTATGGACCACACTGCTACTAAAACTCTAGCGGGCTGCCTAGCTCTCGACATGTCTTTGTAAAGGCTTCGTAGTGTACCCTCGCCACTCACCTCGGAAGTGTTTAAGGGCCTTGAAAACCCGGGCGACTTAGAGGAACACGATTTGTGGGTAAAGTGTACAACCTCTGCAGAGTGTAAAACTATTATAACAGCCGTACTCACGGTTAAGAGTGGCTTGGACCCTCACATGATAATGAAAACTTGAAGATTAGTTAAATTGTGGTTCGTGGTTTATGTTTATGTTGATGGTACCTTTATAATTTTGCTAAAGTGGGATGGTATAAACTTAAACCTAGTAAATAGGTGCTCGCTAATAAATACTTGACCAACTAAACCTTAGCCTATCCTTGATGGCCTTGCATTTTCACCCCACTTGCTGAGTACCAACCATAAGAATACTCACCCTTGCCCCCTGCTGTTCAGAAGAGATCTTTGAAGAGGAGAACTTCGACGACTTCGAAGAGTTCTAGGCTTTGCGTTCACCAGTCATCGTCTGTGGAAGACGGAGTTGTTGCAGACTTCTTATAGGGTATATCGGTGTATCATTTAAAGACCTTTGTGTCACTTTTATTCGGAGTGTAATATTGTTAAATACTTTATTTAGTTACTTATTGAGCATTGTCTTTGATATATTACACTTTTCCTTCTATCATGTGTGTGTGAACATGATCCTGACGCACACATGAGATGCATCTGGTTCTTTCTAGAATCGGGTGTGACACACCTTCCCCAGGTTGCCTTGGGCTTGGGACCGGTTCCGGGGCTGGCCTGGTCCCCTGACCACTTCCATCGTTTCATGGGTCTAGAGGCCGCCACGTGTCCCGGACCGGCCTGCTGCTGGGCTTCCAAGATCTGCCTCGTCATCCGGCCCGTCCTGGTTGTGTGTTTACCTGACCGGGCCAGGTCGTCTGGTTGAGATGGGCTAACCCGGATTTAGGTCTCTAAGGACCGTGCTTACGGCTACCCGTGGTACTTAACCCCGTCAGCATCCATACTCTATTGACTGATAGTGATAGAATTCTCATGACAATTGCACGTACAAGTGTGAAAAACATGGCGTCACATTATTTTTTTCAATGACAGTTTTTTATTAATGATGATGACATGTCCGCACAAGTAATGTTATTTATTGTGGCAATAATTTTTCACTCATAGCTAGGGGTGGTAAAGGACTATAAATTTTAGCCTAGATAATCTAAGGACTGGGCCCTAAAATGGCCGGGCTCTAATCTTATTCAATTTTGAGCTAAATATACATAAGGGCCAGGTTAGACTGTGAAGAGAGCCCTACGGCCATGATCTGTTACCACCCTTAAGTCATAGCCACTGTTGCTGTGACAACTTTGTCGTTTGCATGTGACAATGCTTTCCACTATTAGATGGCCACATTAGTGTCAAAACAAGTATGGTAGTGTCAACACATTTTGTCACTAAACATTATGTGTCCCATGTAAAATGTTACATGCGTGATTAAATATTTAACACAAAAGATAATTTTTTCTCACTAAATTAGATAATGTGAAATTTTTGTCGTCACATACTAGGAACATCATTGACAGAAACCATTGGAAAATGTGACAATTTTTTCTAGTGGGGATAATGAATCAGAATATATACAACCCAAAACCTCTGAAAATGCACTGTATCATAGCTTAGCTATTTTCCACACAAAAAAAATCCTAACTCTGAATCACTAAAGCTAATGTTGAAGGCAAATTCCGCGGACTCTCTCCATGCTTCATTAGATGAACTTGTAGTTTTATTCCCTGATATGGATTCTTCTCAATTTGAGCAATCCTGCAATTTAAGTAACATTATCACGTTGTTGACTTGGAAACAGTAGTAATATGTAAATATGAAATGACACACCATTTCTCATCTCACTTGGTTGGCTGCTGCACATGTCGAGGATGAAGAAGGAATAATTGATGCAGAATTAGTCATGCGGGCAAAACATGCTCTGATTCTCTTCTCAAGCTTCTGATCCAACAAGCAGCTGCATGTTCTTCAATGGTCCTCCTTTGAGAAGTCAGTTCTTCATGTTGAGGCCGCAGCTCATCTTCTAACTGATTATTTGCTTCAGTAAGCCTTAGAACTCCTTGTAAAGCATCTGCATGTTCCCGTGCATCATCAGCATGTTGCCGGACAGCTTCAGCTTGTGCCTGCAGCCTGTGCCTTTCTAGAGCCCCATGGTTAACTGCTGCTACACCAACACCACGAGAGTGTTCCAACCCACGCCGGGTTTGGACAACTCGCTGGCGTCGAGGAAGACAACGGAGCTGCAGGAACACACACGCGAACTGAAAACTGGAATTGGTGCGGCTTAACTTGCCTGCTTTTATGATCCTCTATATATGGAAGGCACAAGAACATGCAAAGGCCATGCGGCCACGACGCGCACAACACGCCATGTTCCTCCCTGAGCGGCGCCATCCCGCCACTCTAGAACATGCTGCGGAACTCGGACTCTACGACCGGTTCTCGCGTGAACTGAAGCACACGTTGAACTCGCACTAGAATTGCCCAACGCTGGGCTCTGGTTCAACCAAAAACAAATTGACACGCTACTCCTAGTTGTATAAGATCAAGAGCAGAACACGCCTGAGTTATCCAACATTTCTCCCCTTAATTCTGGCATCGTTCACTTCAGCTAGGTGACTCCAAACAGCTCACGAAGCTCCTGGAACTTGGACCTCCCGAGCGCCTTCATCATGGTGTCCGCGAGCTGCCTCTGAGTGCTCAGGAACGCCAAGCGCACCGCCCCACCATCCACGCACTCACGAATGTAGTGAAATTGGTGTCAATGTGCTTGCTGCGATTGTGGAGTTGTGGATTCTTGCTGAGGGCGATCGCGGACATGTTGTCCATCTTCAGTTGCGGCGCTGAGCACATCCTCCAGAAGACGCCTGAGCCACACTCCCTGGCATGTGGCAGCAGCACCGGCGATGTACTCCGCTTCACATGATGAGAGCGCCACCACGCGCTGCTTTTGTGACTGCCAAGTCACGGGGTTGCCGTCGAGGAAGTGGATGATGCCACTGCTGCTCTTCCTGTCGGCGATGTCGTCTGCCATGTCGTTGTCGCCGAAGCCCATGAGTACGAGCCCGGCGTCGCTTCTTGTGTACGCCAAGCCGTAGTCGGTCATCCCCGCGACGTATCTCAACTGGTGCTTCATGGCCGCCATGTGCTCCTGCCTTGGATCCTCCATGAGACCATGAATCAGCTGAGGTACCCCACGGTGAACGCTAGGTCTGGACGTGTGTTCATCAAGTACCTCAGGCTCCCAATCAGGCTGTGGTACTCCGTTGCGTCGATCGCCGGTGATGTGCTCTGCTTAGAGAGCTTGAGCCAAGTCTCCATTGGCGTCACGCACGGGATGCAGCTCCCCATGCCTGCCTTCTCCAACACCTTCTTGGCGTAGGCGGCCTGCGACACCTCGATGCCGTGCCTCCCTTGCCTGACTTTGATGCCGAGGTAGAAGGAGAGAGCACCCAGGTTGCTCATGCAGAACAGAGTCTTCATCTCCTCCTTGAACGCACCGATCTCCTCGCCGATCTCCACCACCAGCCGCTTTGTCTCAGCGCCGTGCGTGTAGAGCCCACGCTTGCACTCGCTCCTGGTGAAGATGAGCGAGTGCAACCTGGCGTCGAGCTTGGCGTTCCACATCCTGGGCGCCTGCCGTAGGCCGTAGAGTGCCTTGTGCAGCCTCAACAACTTGCGCTTGTGCCCAGCGGCGATGAATCCCGGAGGTTGCTGGATGCACAGCTCCTCCGCTAAGTCACCGTTGAGGAATGTCAATTTGACGTTCATGTGGTGCACGGCCCAAGCCTGGTGAGCCGTCACTTCCAGGAGCACGCGCACAGACTCCATCCTGGCAACCGGTGCAAACACCTCCTCGTAGTCGATCCCCTAGCGTTGCACGTACCCCTTCGCGATGAGTCGGGCTTTGTGCTTGGTGATGTTCCCGTGCTCGTCGTGCTTGAGCTTGAACACCCACTTCAAGCCGATGGCACGTTGCCTAGATGGCAAGTCCAACAGCGACCATGTCTTGTTGTGCTCGACGGATGCCATCTCCTCGAGCATCACCGCGCGCCACTCCTTGTTGTGCTTCGCCTCCTTAGCCGTCGCTGACTCTTCCCCGACCGCCATAATGAGTTCCTCGGCCACCTCCCGCTCAGCAAGCCCGGGCGATGATGATGTCCAGAGGATGTTCCCCATGGTGCGGAAGCGGAGAGGGACATCGTCATCATGGTCGTCGTCCAAATCAAGCTCACCACTTGGTGGAGACACGAACTCAATCCCCGGAGTCGGCGTCGCAGGTGGTGTTGGCGTGCGTGGCTCTTGCCCGCCTGCTAGGGACGGCTCGGTGACCGGCGTCGCAGGCACTGCCGGTGTCGTGGGTGTAGGCGGCGGCGTAGGGCCCGTTGGTGAAGGTGTTGCTGTAGGACCTTCGTGCCCCGCCGTCATTGTGATGGACTCCACCTGGAACGGCTCAATGTTGTCGTCTGGCCCGGCTCCCTCCTCTGCGCCCTAGTTCCAAGCGCGTTCCTCCTCGAACAAGGAATCCCGGGAGATGTAGACGCGTCTCGCAAAGCCAGGTTATAGAAGCGGTATCCCTTTGTCCCTGGTTTGTAGCCCACAAACACGGTCGTCAAGCTTGGCGAGGTGCTTGCCGGCGTTCTTGACATGTGCCATGCAGTCGAAAGTGTGGAGAAAATGCAAAGGGGGCTTGGAGCCGTGCCATACCTCATACACGGTCTTGCCGTCAATGCTTTGTGTCGGAGCTCGGTTCAAGATGAACACCGACGTGTTCACAGCCTGCCCTCGAACCAGCCCAGCAGCGACATTGCCTTCGTCATGCCTCTCGCCATTCCTATCACTGTTTGATTGTGCCTCTCGACCACCTCGTTCTATTGAGGCGTGTACGGCGTGGTGAGGTGCCTCTAGACTCCTTGCTCGGTGCAATACACCATGAACGTGCGTGCTGTGAATTCGCCATCGCAGTCGGTGTGTAGCGTGCGCAGCTTCCTCCCGACCTCTGCTTTCGCCGCTTGATCCTTGGAGCGCAGGAGCACGGGCCACATGTAGCAGCTTCAGGTCATCGACGAGGAGTAGGAAGAGCTTGTTGTCGCTCGGTATTGCAGGCGTCATTGGTCAGTAGAGGTCCCCATGCAGGAGCTCGAGCTTGTCCTCCGCGCGGTACTCCGCCTTGGCCGGGGAAGAATGTTGCTGCTGCTTTCCCGCCAGGCAGCTGTCGCAGACTTGGTCGACGTGGTTGATGTGTGGCAGCCCGCGCACCATCCCTTCATGCGCCAGCTGCTAGAGCGTGCGGAAGTTCAGGTGGCCAAACTTCACGTGCCAGTGCCATGTCGTGTCCCCATACAAGATTCTTCAAGTCGGTGATCTCATGATCCTTATTTCTTATGTTATTATTAAGTTTTGCAAGCAAAAGGAGATGAAGAAGCACTTGTACAAATTCAGATACTACTTTCCACGTGTGTCAAAACAAGATAAAGCAGTCGACAGAGTATCACCTCAGTGATTCTTGGCTTGCAGTTTGTTTTTATTCTTGAGATCCTCAATCTCCTTCTTCAGCAGCCAGACCTCTCGGGTACGCTTCTATTTGATGGTGTCGAGTTGATTCCTCAACTCGATGTTCTTGTAAATTTGCTCACCAATCTGGCGATCCTTCTCCTGCAACTGGCGAAATCCATCTTCGATAGGTTGGAGCTTATCCGACTTCTTCCTGGAGCGGTTGGCCAATTCCTGCCCAACAAAAGAAAAACAATTAGACAAGATCAAGCAAGTTGACAAAGGCAGTCATCTCCGGTCCAGGACGCTTACTGTGGAAAACTTATACAGATCTTTAAATGTATCCTGGAACTGCTTCAGGGTTGCCGATGTAAGCATTGGATCTTCAATCAGCTCACGCGGAACGGCATACTGCCACATCGGCAGAGAGACCAAAATGCTGCCTGAAGAAGTACTCGCAGTGCCTTGTTGTTGAGGTGCAGGCTGCTACTGCTCGATATTTGTTACCTCACCTGTAACGATAAGAAGAATTCAGGCAAAGTAGATCCTACGGGCGAGGGCGACTACATCAACTTACCTATAGGAATATCTGGGGACTCCTCTTCGGCTTCGGTCCTCTCCCCCATGGGTGGTTCAACTCCAATGTCAGCCCCTCTGGCCTCTGCGACGACAGGCTCTGGGGGCTCCCGCGGCACCGATGACTCGACGAGCATGGTTGTCACTGGTACCGCACTCGACACTGCGACATTCGACAACTCCAAGCCCAGAGCAGAGGAAGGACTTCATACAAGAAGTAGCAACATGTTTTATGACAACGAATCTAGAATTTACAAGTGAAAGCACTCGGATACTTACAGTGCGAACTTCTTTATTCCTAACTTCTTATTTTTGAGTGGTCTAGATGCTGGGACAACACCTAAAGCACTCGCCGGCGCGGCTTCGCCAGCCAAGGGTAGAGTCTGCTTTGGCGGTGCGACCGTGATGGTCACTAATGAACTCAGGCCAGCCGGGCGGTGATTGCCCCGGCGCGGCCCCGGCAGAACCTGACAATGGGTCCACTGTGACGGAGGGCACGATCTGCTCCTTCACGGTATCATCCCCGGTACCATCCTCGACCCTTCACTTTGAGTGCTTGGGGTTTGAGGAGCTAGCAGAGCAGGATCAAGAAAAAGAGAGAATTGAACAAAACTCAGCAAGTGCAAATTGAGCAAAAGTACTCGTAAGTTTAGGAAAAGCTCTTACCTGGGTGTTTCTTCATCATCACCACCTGGCGAAGCGCTTGCCCTGCGCTTCTGGTAGTAACCCGTGGCCTCTTTGGGTGACTCGGGAAAAGATCACCACCAAGAGAGCTTGCGCCTTCCTAGGAGGCCTTTATGGCTTTTCCCTGGATCACCTCAGCCAGGGTGCGGTCAGAGTCAGTTTCATCACCTTCCTCTTCCTCGATTGATGCTGCAATGGCAAGAGGACGGGTGGAAGGCATCATGTGGCTTGGGCGCTCGATGTCTGGCATAGGAGGCATACTGTTATACACATTTACATCATCCTGCAGTAATATTCCAAGATTTGTCAGTGCAAAAATAGATTAAAAGATATATGAAGTACTTGACTGAATGATACGACTACTTACCCCTACCTGTTTGGGAGGATTTTTCGCTGAGTAGAGGCTCGGCACATATGGGACGGTTTCAACGCCCATGAGTACCTGGCTTAGTTGCAGCAAGGTTTTACCTTTTTCAATGTGCTTTGCAGAAAATCGAGATGAATCTGAGATGCCAAGGCACTCGAAGCCAAAGCGTGTGCGCTTCTGCAAAGGCTAGATTTGTCTGCCTAGCTATGTGTACATCACTTACACTCCAGTAACTCGAGCATCTCTGTGCTTCTTGACCATTCCGAGCAGCTCCTCGATCTAGCTCATGTCATGGCACGCCATTGTCCACTCGCCATGGATCCTGAGTGCCCCGGCGGTCCTTTCGGGCAGTGAGGCATGATGGTTTCCAATGTAGAACCACCGCTCCCTCCACCCAGACAAACTAGTCGGGTACTTGTAGGGGATGTACTTCTTTTCCATCCCCTGCCCCAATTGCAATCTGGGACCACCGACATCATACACGGAACTCTCGTTGGGTTGTGGTTTGAGATGGAAGAGGTAGTAGAAGAGGTTGAAGTGGGGTTCTATTCCCAAGATGGCTTCACAGAAATGAATAAAGATGGAAATGTGGAGAATAGAATTAGGGTTGAGGTGATGGAGTTGGATGCCATAATAGAAGAGAAGACCATGAAAGAAATCAGATGCGGGGAGAGCCAACCCACTCAACAAAATATTGAAAAAGAACAATCTCCTTGGCCCTTTGTATGGCCTCTTGTCACCAGTGGCAGAGCGCCATTGGAATATCTCCTTGGGCTGCAGGAGGCATTCATCTACCATCATTTGCAGATCAGCTTCGAACAACTTAATTGTTCTCCACCCATCCTCAGTGGTGGCGGCGGGCTTGGATTCCTTCGCTTTCACCTTGCAGGCGCCTTTCTATCCCACCATTCTTGATGTCATGAGCTTTTTCACTCGTATACGCTCGGGGGCTGAGGATGGAAGTGGCAGAGATGCGCTCGGGGGAAGCAGGGGCTCTCAGCGACTACTTTCAACACAAGGGAAGGAGATGGGAATAACCTAGATCTAATTCTAGGAGCGGCGGCAGCTGCAGGACAGAGGAAGACGAAAGGCCAAGGCAGTGAGAATGCAAGCGAAAGGGTGAGTAAACCCTAAGTTACCGCGTGGTTAAATAACAAGCGATGGCCCCGCATTAATGTATGGAATGTGAAGGATTTTTTTTCCTTGGGATAAGATTTATTTTGATCAGTAATTTCGGGTTACTTTGGGAAAGTTATTTGATTAACCATTTTTTCAGGGATGTTTATCCCCTAAAAAAGGGATTTTTGAATTTCTGAATCAATTTACTCATTTTAACCATCAAATCAAATTCATATTTTTTCCACAATCTATGCCACGACTCTTTGGATCCTTTTTTCCAAACCTTGGGATTTGGATTCAAGGCTCGGGGGTTGCGAGACATGTGTCATCGACGGCTTATTTTTCAATTTTTTTGGAAGATAAGGAAAGAAGATTCAAGACTAATTTGATCGTCAGCCTGGTTCTTCGATTCAACCTAAGGCTCGGGGGCTACTCCATATGGAGTGCGAGTTTAATTGCATCCCATATAAAAGAATACTTGTAAACTACTCGGGGCATGAGCACCTCACAACCTCGATGCAGCCAAGTAAAGACTCGGAAGACACCTTCAAGATGAAGTTTGGAAGAACTCGAAGACACCTTCAGAAGTACTCGAAAGCCTCCAGTACTCGACTACGAAGAGCTCGGGGGCTTGTCAGACCCGGGGCCACGGGACTATCCACGTGGCACACTTCTCCTAGGATACGGGATGGGACATGGCCCACACCCTACATCTGTTGTAACTACTCGTAATACAGTAGGATTACTCGTATAGTAGTTAGACTAGTCGGACACGGTAGGAAACTACCCGAGAAGTACTCGGGTAGGACTCCTGGGCTTGTACCTGTGGCAGAACCACCTGAATTAATCCGGCTCAAGTGTATTAACCATCACCATTAAGGCACTCCCGGTTAACCTTACACTTCAGACGGAGTAATCCACTGGTCTGTCGGGTATAACCTCCCGATACAACCACGGTGCACGGATCGAGCGACGTACATACAAATGCTCATGCGACGATGAGCCCAGAGAATACCACATTCCAGCAAATATTACGATATTAACATAAGTAATATTACAGGCCAAGTTCTGAGCTTAGAAACCAAATACTTCAATTAACATAAATAAGTTCTTCAGAGTTAAGTTGCAGCGGAAAATAAACAACGGAAACTACTCGACGATACAGGATGTCTCGATGAAGCCCGTACGAGACATCACTCGGCCTTATCTCCGTTGGACGGGGGCGCATCCCATTCCACCGACCAACCAGGGGGAAGAGTGCAGGGCCAAGTCAAGCTAGCAATCATATCTTCGAAGGTCTCACCTGAAATGAGCCACAAGCAAGGCTGAGTATACTAATACTCAGCAAGACTTACCCGTGTAGTGGAATTTACTCCACCGACTCTAGACATGCAAGGCTTTTTGGCTCAGGGGTTTGTTTTGCCGAAAAGCATCTACAAGTGGGTCCGTACTTTCAACTTTTAGCTCAAGATTCTAGTTTCGTTAGCCAGTCTAGATAAGCAGCTATCTAAAACCATACATGGTGAAGCATTAAATTTTTCATCCAACCAGTTCATTCATCATCATTGTTCCTCTTCTTACTCTGTGGGTAAAAATGGTTAAGCAGTCTCAATAGCCGTGAGAAACGGACGATTCGAATCGAATTTCTTAACCTTGCAAGGGAAAACCCAAACACACGTCACGTGGTTACTCCCTAGAGTCACACGTGCAACTTTTCCCCTTTCTTTCCGGGTCGTGGATCGGGGCTACCCTCCGAGAGTACAAGAGTTCCACGCCACGGTTCGGCGCCGGGTCGTGACCACTCTCTGCACTCGCCATATGCACATGGGACCGAAGTTCAAAGGGTAGGATGCCGTCCCCTTGCCGGGCCAATCAGGTACCTAAGCTTACCGATTCCCATAATCTCGGCATGTGTTTAGTACGTTCAAAGACTTAACCATCACTACCACACCCTGCGGCCTTAGCATTTTTCACTAGACAGACGGGCCTCAATCGTAACCATCGTTACATAACCCGTCCGTGTCCTTATGATTGCAGCGTGTAGTAGCCATTCAACTCCTATTTTCTCGCGAGTGACAGGAAATCACTCGACTTTTACCGGAGTCCTATTAGCACAGCGTTCTATCGAACCTTACATCTAGTTTTCAAGCAAGGGTTCCTGACATCATGCAACTAAGTTTTCATCCAACTCCTATAAACTTAATGCACAAGCAAAGAGTAATGAGTTGCATAATTTCGGAAAGAATGGGTTATGCTCCGGGGCTTGCCTTCGCAGTTCGCTTGGGGATCTTCTGAACTTGGGCTCGGGTCTTCAAAAGCTTCAGTTAGATTTGCTTGAGCTTCACGCTGCTCACTCTCGGACGCGGGCACCAGCTCGTAAGTTCCGTCGGCGAGAGTCGTCGATTCTACATGAGTGCACAAGTTTAAGTCGTGGAAATAGCACTTGATTACGATTTGAGAGTAATTACTACAAGGGATAGTTTCTGGTCATGAAATTTTGGATTTAGGCACATCAAGGAAAGATGTGCTTACTGTAAAATTTTCAGCCAATTTTATGTAACAGGTTAATTCTGAAAAATATATTTCATAGTTGCTGTTAGATACTTGTTCTTTTTGTACAGAACAATTGGTGCAACAAATGAGTCTAAGATTTTTACAGAGCTCTCACTTGAGCATGCAGAAGCTACTGTAATTTTTGTAGGATTTATCATGCAGTATCCAGAGCATAGAAAATATGACATTCTACACCTAGGCTATTCAAAGATTCATTTTTACAGAACCCTACACAGGGTTTTTGTCCATGGAACTTTTTACACAGCAACTCCCAGTAATAATTTGAGAATTTTCCAAGCTAAGATACTATTTTCTTGATTTAATGTATGTTATTAGCACATAAATCAACTAAGTGGGTTACTGTGAGATAAAAATTCTCCTAATTTTTCTCTGGCTTCTAGGTACCAATACATTAGCATAGTAAAAGTTTCAATGGGTGACTCACCACCTAACTGCAGGGATAAAACATTCTACTTACACATGAATTAAAACTAAGTTTAACAAACAGTAGAGCTAGAGATGGAATTTGGGCCTGATCTTTTTACACAGTCCTAAACATCAAACAACTAATTCACTGCCCAAAATCTAGGGTCAGCATTGTTCTAGAACAGTGGGTACAAAATAAGTCCATTAAAGCTTCTATTTAATGTAGAGCAAAATATTTTGAGATACTGAGAAAACTTTGTTAACAAAAGTGGTAGAGTTTGTTCTGAGGATTCCAGAACAGTTGAGTTTGCATTTTTCTGAATTTTCTACGATTTTATACGAATTTTACAAGTTCACTGAATTTGAATCTAGGTTTGAAACTTTCTTTTACAACTAGGTCCTTGAATCTTACGCTCAGACCCTTCTAAAGATTTAAATCCTTGCAATTGGGTCCTCGGGCGGCTCGGGTACGGCGGCCGGCCGAAATTCCGGCGAGGGGGCTCGCCGGCGGCGAGGGGCGAGGGTCGGGGAAGGTTCAGGGGTGCGAGGGCTACCTTGTGGGGGTGTTGTTCAGGTGGGGGACGGCCGGGAAGGGCTCGCCGGCGTTGGAGCAGAGGCGGCGGCGGCGCGGCTCGCGTCGACGGCGGTGCTCCGGCGGGCTTGGGGCGGCGTGGTCCGGTCGGTGAGCTTCAGTGGCGCGTGGGGAAGCTACTCAGGGGCTCGGCTTGGACGGAGGAGGTCGGGGTCGTGCTGTCCACGGCGAGCAGGGGCGGCGGCGGCGGCGGCAGTGCGGGCGGCGGCGCTCCGGCGGCTCTGGGTGGCGTTGGGTGGGTCGGCGAGCTGCGGTGGGGTGATGTAGTGGTGGCTGGGGGCTCAGTTTGGGCAGTGGGCGGCGGCGGAGGGCTGTCCACGGGCGGATGGTGCTCGGCGGCGGCGATGGCGACAGCGAGGCGTTCTGGGCTGCGGTGGCTCGCGCGCGTGGCCGGGGTGGTGCTTTTATAGGGACAGGAGGGGGTGTGGAGGTGCCTGGGCGACGCGCGGGGTGGGGCACGGCAACGGCGTGCACTGGGCACGGCGGGCGGCGGCAGAACGCCGGCGCGACGTGCGGCAGCGCGGGCGCGGTGACTGGGTGGCCACGATATGGCGTGAGCGCGGTGAGATAGTGCCGGGCGCGGAGTGGGGAAGCAGCAGCGGCAGTGGCTCGGGCGGAGGGCGGGCGCGGCGACTGGTGGGGCGCGGGGGCCGGGGCGGCACGGCGGAGCGCGGCTACTGGGCGCGACGAGCGGCGGGGCTGGACGCGGCTGCGTCGCGGGCACGCGCGGGCGCTGACTGGCCGCGCGGCGTGGGGGCGGGGCAAAGCCAGCCGTGGCGGGGTGGTGCGGCGGCCACTGGCCTGGCGCTTCGCGCCGGTCAGGCGACGCCGGCCACCTGGCGCGCGGCGGGCGGGCGAGCGCGCGCGGTGCGGCAGAGGAGGGGGGGGGGGGGGGGGGGAACAAGGGACCTGGATGCAAGAATTTGGAAAACTTCAGGGGGCTGGGTGCAAACAGGGCGTTTTCTCCTCTTTCTGATTTGAATTTCAAAAACTTTTGAACACGAAAGTTGTTCAAAATAAAAAGTTCTACAACTTTGGTTCCAGGCAAAATCTCATTTGGCTTATGGTTTGAAAGTTAAATTTAAAAGTTCAAAAGTAACCAAATTGGCTCAAATTAAATTTGAATTCCAACTGAACTCGTTTTAATTCTTTCCACCCTTTCATTAGTTGGTTTAATCATAGAGTTAGGCTAATGACATTGATTTCGGAAATGTAATTACCAGGGTTGTCACAGCCTTCCCCCCTTAACAAGAATCTCGCCCCGAGATTCGGTAATTCTTAGTGTGGGCGTGGGTGCACATACCAGTGGTTGAGACAAGAAACCCAGGGAAATGTTGGTTCAGGTAGCTCTCCATTTCCCAGGTGGCTTCTTCTTCCGTGTGGCGATTCCATTGTATTTTATACATTCTAATCACTTTCCTCCTGGTCTCTCTTTCTTTTTGATCCAGAATCTTAACTGGGTGTTCGACATACGAGAGGTCGGGTTCCAATGATATTTCTTGTTGTTCCACAATCTCGGTAGGGACTCGAATACACTTCTTGAGTTGAGATACGTGGAAGACATCATGGGTGGCCTTGAGCTGAGGGGGCAGTCGTAATTTGTAGGCTACGGGTCCGCAGCTCTCAATGATTTCGTAGGGACCAATATAGCGGGGAGCTAGTTTGCCTTTGATTCCAAATCTTCGCACTCCCTTGGTTGGTGAAACTCGAAGATAGACATGATCGCCAACTTCGAACTTTAGGGGCTTTCTCCTTTTGTCAGAATAGCTCTTTTGTCGGGCTTGTGCGGCTTTAAGATTTGCTTGTATTACTTTTACTTTCTCCTCTGCCTCGATTACCAGGTCGGGTCCAATTATTTTACGTTCTCCGGTTTGTGACCAGCTCAAAGGGGTTCGACACCTGCGTCCGTACAGGGCCTCAAATGGTGCCATTTTCAAACTCGTTTGGTAGCTGTTGTTGTACGAGAACTCTGCCAGGGGTAGGCATTTGTCCCAATTCTTGTCATAATGAATGACACAGGCTCTCAGCATGTCTTCAAGAATTTGGTTTACTCTTTCCGTTTGTCCATCGGTCTGAGGGTGGTATGCTGAGCTGCGAATCAGCTTTGTGCCAAGAGACGTTTGCAGTTGTTCCCAAAAGCGTGCTACAAACTGGGGACCACGATCGGAAATAATTGTCTTAGGTATTCCATGCAGGCAAACAATACGATCGAGGTAAATCTCGGCATATTTCTTGGTAGAATAGGTGGTGTGTACCGGAAGAAAATGTGCCGTCTTCGTGAGTCTATCAACGATAACCCATATGGAATCATGTTTCTGGGAAGTGTTTGGTAGTCCCACGATGAAGTCCATACTTATGTCTTCCCATTTCCATGATGGTATAGGTAACGGTTGAAGTGTACCGGCTACCTTTAAGTGGCTAGCTTTTACTCTCTGGCACGTGTCACATTCCGAGACATACGTAGCAATATCCCTTTTCATTCTAGTCCACCAGAAGTTTTGCCTTAGGTCCTGATACATTTTGCTACTGCCGGGGTGGATAGAGAATTTGGAGAGGTGTGCCTCATCAAGAATTTGCTTGCGGAGTTCACGATTCTTCGGAACGACTATACGACTTTCGAACCATAGAACTCCCTTATGGTCCTGGCGGAAACACTTATACTTCTCCTCACCTAGAGAGAGTTTTTGTTTGATGACCTTGATTCCTTCATCATGTAGGTGTGCCATGACGATTTGGTCGTGAAGAGTGGGCTCAACTGAGATGTGATCTAGAGTGCCTTGGGAAACCATTTCCATATTAAGCTTCCTCATGTCTGCACATAATGTCTCATGGTAGAACTCCATGGATAAGCAATGGCAATGGGACTTGCGGCTTAGTGCATCAGCGACTACGTTAGCCTTGCCGGGGTGATAGTGCACTTCAAGGTCATAATCCTTGATTAGTTCTAGCCATCTCCGTTGTCTCATATTCAGATCGGCTTGTGTGAAGATATATTTGAGACTCTTATGATCCGTGTAGATATTACACTGTGTACCCATGAGATAGTGCCTCCATATCTTCAGAGCGTGAATGACGGCTGCGAGCTCAAGGTCATGCGTGGGATAATTCTGTTCGTGGGGCCGAAGGGCTCGTGAGGCATATGCAATCACTCGATTCTCTTGCATAAGCACACATCCTAGACCAGTACCTGAGGCGTCACAATACACATCGAATGGCTTGGTATTATCGGGTTGAGCTAACACAGGTGCAGTAGTCAGATGCTCTCTGAGAGTGTGGAAGGCTTCCTCACACTTCTCATTCCATACAAACTTTACTTCCTTCTTCAATAGTTCCGTCATGGGCTTAGCAATTCGAGAGAAATCCGGGATGAAGCGACGGTAGTAACCGGCTAAGCCGAGAAAACTGCGAATCTGATGAACAGAGGTAGGGGCTTTCCAATCCATCACCTCTTGTACCTTGCTGGGGTCAACAGCTATGCCTTCGCTGGAGATCGTGTGACCTAAGAACTTTACAGTATCCAAGCAGAATTCACACTTAGAAAACTTAGCATAAAGCTGATGGTCCCTGAGTCGCTGAAGAACAACGCGAAGGTGCTTGGCATGCTCTTCCTCATCCTTGGAATAGATAAGAATGTCGTCGATGAACACTACGACGAATTTGTCAAGTTCGGGCATGAATACCGAATTCATGAGATACATGAAGTAGGCAGGGGCATTGGTGAGTCCAAAGGACATGACCAAGAATTCATATAGTCCATATCGTGTGGAGAAGGCAGTCTTAGGAATATCGCACGGGCGAATCTTGATCTGATGATATCCCGAACGAAGATCAATCTTTGAGAAGACTCTGGCTCCAGCTAATTGATCGAAGAGTACATCGATGCGAGGAAGGGGGTATTTATTTTTAACAGTTACCGCATTGAGAGGTCGGTAGTCCACACATAATCTCAAACTGTCATCCTTCTTCCTTACGAATAGGGCTGGACATCCCCAAGGTGACGCGCTAGGGCGAATGAAACCTTTGTCCAGTAGTTCTTGGAGTTGAATTTTCAGCTCTGCCAACTCTTTAGGGGGCATCCTATATGGTCTCTTGGATATAGGTGCAGTTCCTGGTTGTAGTTCAATAACGAACTCAATGTCCCTATCCGGTGGCATTCCGGGTAAGTCATCCGGGAAAACATCGGCATACTCGTTTTCCACTGGAATATTATCTGGCTTGAGTCCTTCCATCTTATAAGCACAGGAATTTGTACAATCTAGGAACGGTAGGTAGAGGGTAGTGGCTCCGTGACTAGATGAATTGATCTCCACGGCTCGGGAAGAAAGGGCCAGTGTGACTCCATGCATAGCCATCCAGTTCATTCCCAAAATAATGTCCATGCCGCCAAGAGGTAAAAGGACAAGGTCCGTGTTGATGGTTTTACTACCCAATTTGACTGGTACTTGTCTGATCATTTGGTTCGAAACAATTTTACCACCCGGTGTTGATATCATATATGACCCTTTGGTGTGACCAACATCCAAGCCTACTTTTGCACCGAATTTTGCACTTATGAAACTATGCGATGCACCAGAATCAAATAATATAACTGCAGGCTTGTTCTGGATAGAGAATGTACCCGACATCACTGGGGCTCCTTCAGGAAGCTCTGCAAGCGTGGTGAAGTTAATCCGTCCTTGCTTGACTTGCAGGGTCTGTCTCTTGCCCCTGTTCTTGGTGTTCGGGTTGGATCCTTGACCTTGGTTGGGCTGTCCAGGCTGAGGGCATTCTCGTGCGAAGTGGCTGGAACTCCCGCATTTGAAACAGCGATTCGCGGGGCTAGGTCGAAGAGACTGTTGAAGAATGGGCCTCGGACCATTCGGTGAAGGCATCGGGGGTCGTACCATGCCTGGCTGCTGTGGGGGTCTGGCAATCCATCTTCCTGGCTGCGGGGCCCTTGGTGGAGCTGTGGGTGCGGTATTTTCCACGATGCGATACCTTGGTGGTTGGACACTTGATGGTCCTGCGGGTGCCTTTCTCTTCTTCTCTGCCCGGTGTGCCATGATACAGTCTTCCTGGGTAATGGCCATATTGACCAACTCGTTGTAGGTGTCAGCCCTGGCTAGGTTCAGACGTTCCTTGAGCTTGGTACTCAGACCTCGGCGGAAACGATCACGCTTCTTGGCATCCGTATCAGCGTGATAGCCCGCATACTGACATAAGTTGTTGAACGCTTGGGCGTACTGCAGCACGGTGCGGGTGCCCTGGGTGAGTGCCAGGAACTCGTTCAACTTCCTCTCCATGAGACCCTCGGGGATATGATGTGCCCGGAACGCGGTCTTGAACTCATCCCAGTCAACCACATGATCAGCCGCGAGCATCGCAAAATAGTGGTCCCACCACAGTCGAGCGGTACCGCGAAGCTGTTGCGCGGCAAAACGAGCTCTGTTGGCCTCTGAGCATGGGGCCACAAGTAGTGTGAACTTGGATTCTATGGTGCGAATCCATGCATCTGCGTCCAGGGGTTCCTCGGTCTTATGGAACAAGGGAGGCTGGGTCCCTAGGAAATCCGTGTATCCTGCGGCTTGTGGTTGGTGAGCATTGTGCCCACCCCTCTGCTGGTGTTGTCCTTGCACAATCTGACGCAGCAGCTCGGTTTGAGCGGCCATCACTTCCACCAAACTGGGCGGGGGTGGTGGCGATTGTCGCGAGCGGCTGCCACCGGCACCAAAACCCTCGGGGTTGCCACGTGTTGATCCAACCATCTGAAACGTGAAAGGTTACCATTAGCAACGCGATCCATATTACTTCCTTGATTCATAAATAATTGGTGTAGTCATAGACTTCCGAAGTCCCAGCTAGACGTATGGACAAAATCTCTGTTTGCTATGAGAAAAATCATAGCCTGCTGTGGGTCCATCCAAAACATTTCAGACTTTTGCAGTAGTCAGAGAATTTAGGAATGCACCACTTTGGTATTTAACTTCGGTGCTAGACTATGGCTAAGGTGGTCGAAAAGCTCATCCTTGGCCTTACTGTCTTAGCTGTTTTTCAGCAGATTGATCGGTACGGTTTCGCCTACATCTTAAGCTAGCGAGGTCCAATGATGCTGAATTTTTGTGAGAACCTAGATCACAAAATTTAGCACAAGTCTGGTATTCAACACTCAGCCAAGAAATGCAAGGAGACATGGATAAAAATTCCGACAAGTCTCAGCGATTGTGGATTCCGTCGTTTACCCAATTACAACGAAATCACCCAGGTTTATCGCCGTTCCTTACATGCTGAGGGTATCCACATGGTTCAGGTGTACCCAACACAAAAGAGTTACTCAACTCCTAGTTAGCCTATTACAACACTTGCCAAAAGTTAGGCTACCCTATCGAGGAGTATGTGCAAAAGTCCTCCTAGGTCGTCCTCTAGAAATCATCCAAGTCGTTGACGGACGACTCGCTGTGAGCAGGAGAGTGGGCTCCCATCTGAGGTGCCCGTGGTACCTCACCCTCGAAATCCATACCTGAGGTACCATCAATCTCCTGTGGCTCCTCCTCATCCTCCTCCATGTCGTCCTCATGGGGATGGTCATTCTGATCATGATGCCACTGAATGTGCTCATTAGCATCTTCCAACTCAAGGTTCAGATCATGGAGCTGCTACTCCAACTGTGCTATCGTGGCATCTCTCTCCCCCATGATAGTGTCCTGCTCCTGAATTTGGCCCTCAAGTTGGCCAATCTGAGCATCTCTGTCCTCAAGATCCTGACTGAGCTCCTTAATCTGCTCATCCCTGGTATCTGCCATCAGGTGGTAGGCCTGAGCAAGATCAGTGAGCTGCTCAAGCGCCTGACTCTGGAGAGTCTGAAGCCGGTAGAGTGCACTCATGCACCGCACGGAGGTATGAATAGTTTCCTGGGCATGAAAGTCTACCAGGTACTGTGCGTGCTGCACCCTGTTGAGCCAAAAGGGGTCGTTGTCCTGGGCAGCAGGAAACAAGCCAATGGGAGCGAGTGTGACAACCTCGGGACGCTGCGCACAAAACGTGGTGAGCGCCCTCATGGCTGCAAGCTCCCAAGTATCGGCCAAACGGCTACCAACAGCCTCAAGCTCCAAGGCGGGCCACTCCGGGTGTAGCGGGTGCGGAAAGATAGTTACGTTGACACGGCACTGGGTAACTCCATTTTCTGCAAACTCCAGTCCGGCGTAACGTGGGGGAACTAGATAGCCCGCGGTACGCAGAACATCCCACAAAATGGAGGGAAAGCCCTCCCAGTGAAGACACTGCGAGTGTACGCGTCCATCCTCATCCACCATCATAGCAACAGGCTCGGCCATCTGAACAAAAGATCAAATGGAGTGAGATAGTGAAAAACTGTGAACAGCACAAGGACAGATTCTGTATAGTGTGCAAAAATAACCATAACTTCCACAGTTCTAATTCAAAAATTCTCAAATTTCACCAGATCACTCCTAAGGTATTTGTGAACAACTTTGCTAGTCAACTCCAGAGCTGAATAGGTCTCTAAGATGGTCGTTCCTTTCAGGTTTTACCTTACTGTCTACCCAGAATTTTCAGTGAACAGAGGGCTAGAGTTTCGTACACCAGGGAAAATCTACCCAGCCAAAATTTACCAAATTTTAACAGAAGCTACCTGGGTAAATTTGGAACAAGTTTTGTGTTGTGCTCTTTTGCAGAAAACTGCGGGAAGGGGGCCTAAAAATTTTAAGAGGCAGAAGGGCTTATTCTGGACAGAATTCTGACATTCCAAGGTTTCTGTTATTTCTTACTATCCATAAGTTCATAATTTTTCATTTTTGAACAGAAGATAGAACACAAAATTTGGAACAATTTCTTCAACATGAACTTTATCAGAAATGGTCATTTTCTTTGGCCAATAAATCGCTCTTTTTGGTCACGGCAGAATTCGGACAGTTTTGCTAGATGGTCCTTATGCAAACCACGCTTAGATATGCAAGAACCTTACCACTCTCATACAACGCATTTTCAATTTCCGATATATATGGTTATGATGCATGCACGTCTTATTCGTCCTCACAAAATAAAATAATCGCCAAATACTTTTGGTCTTACGAAGATAGTTTCGGTGGCATACACAATACGGCTCTCGCTATAATAGCTAGTCGAGTCTTCCTAATCGTCCCTTAACTTATCGTAATCGCGGTTAGTGTACCTGCAGAAGATGATAGAGTATATATATTTCATGAACCTTTCATGCCAGCACTCATGAAAGCGTTCGTATTCATTACCATTTACTTATAGAAACGATATCTGTACAATTTCCGCCGTACAGACGACGTTAACATACGCTATCGAGATAGCGTATTCACGGGGGTACCGTCATAAGACGGGGGTATGAACAGCGATCGTCATACCCTGCGCCGAACCTTCTACTCCCAATATGTTCAACTAACAGTTGGCATATTGGCAGCACCTCAAGTAAGCCACTGCTTGAGGGCAGCGTTCGGTTCGCATCACCGACAGGAAGGCCAAGCTCTCTCAGTTGGCTGAGGATCCTTACCTTCTTACCTTAGCGATGAGTGCGTCGTTACAGAATTTAAGGTCGGTTGTGCATGAAAGTAAGTTTTGACAGAAGGTAATGTGCTGGAAGTCAGTTGATACTATATATAGAAGTTAGATAGCCACCTAGTATCTTTCCCATAATCCCTTAGGGCTTTACGAACTAGGCACCATCCTTAACGTACCAACGCATTTCGCAACACATCCTTCTAGTCAAGTTTTAGTAAAATGAGTTTTTAAGGCTTGTCGCATTCTCTGGCGTATGTATTTCGGCTCTGGTGTCCGTTGTTGCCAGCTGTGGCACCAGCTACGGCTCTGATACCAGCTGTGGCAGAACCACCTGAATTAATCCGGCTCAAGTGTATTAACCATCACCATTAAGGCACTCCCGGTTAACCTTACACTTCAGACGGAGTAATCCACTGGTCTGTCGGGTATAACCTCCCGATACAACCACGGTGCACGGATCGAGCGACGTACATACAAATGCTCATGCGACGATGAGCCCAGAGAATACCACATTCCAGCAAATATTACGATATTAACATAAGTAAATATTACAGGCCAAGTTCTGAGCTTAGAAACCAAATACTTCAATTAACATAAATAAGTTCTTCAGAGTTAAGTTGCAGCGGAAAATAAACAACGGAAACTACTCGACGATACAGGATGTCTCGATGAAGCCCGTACGAGACATCACTCGGCCTTATCTCCGTTGGACGGGGGCGCATCCCATTCCACCGACCAACCAGGGGGAAGAGTGCAGGGCCAAGTCAAGCTAGCAATCGTATCGTCGAAGGTCTCACCTGAAATGAGCCACAAGCAAGGCTGAGTATACTAATACTCAGCAAGACTTACCCGTGTAGTGGAATTTACTCCACCGACTCTAGACATGCAAGGCTTTTTGGCTCAGGGGTTTGTTTTGCCGAAAAGCATCTACAAGTGGGTCCTTACTTTCAACTTTTAGCTCAAGATTCTAGTTTCGTTAGCCAGTCTAGATAAGCAGCTATCTAAAACCATACATGGTGAAGCATTAAATTTTTCATCCAACCAGTTCATTCATCATCATTGTTCCTCTTCTTACTCTGTGGGTTAAAATGGTTAAGCAGTCTCAATAGCCGTGAGAAACGGACGATTCGAATCGAATTTCTTAACCTTGCAAGGGAAAACCCAAACACACGTCACGTGGTTACTCCCTAGAGTCACACGTGCAACTTTTCCCCTTTCTTTCCGGGTCGTGGATCGGGGCTACCCTCCGAGAGTACAAGAGTTCCACGCCACGGTTCGGCGCCGGGTCGTGACCACTCTCTGCACTCGCCATATGCACATGGGACCGAAGTTCAAAGGGTAGGATGCCGTCCCCTTGCCGGGCCAATCAGGTACCTAAGCTTACCGATTCCCATAATCTCGGCATGTGTTTAGTACGTTCAAAGACTTAACCATCACTACCACACCCTGCGGCCTTAGCATTTTTCACTAGACAGACGGGCCTCAATCGTAACCATCGTTACATAACCCGTCCGTGTCCTTATGATTGCAGCGTGTAGTAGCCATTCAACTCCTATTTTCTCGCGAGTGACAGGAAATCACTCGACTTTTACCGGAGTCCTATTAGCACAGCGTTCTATCGAACCTTACATCTAGTTTTCAAGCAAGGGTTCCTGACATCATGCAACTAAGTTTTCATCCAACTCCTATAAACTTAATGCACAAGCAAAGAGTAATGAGTTGCATAATTTCGGAAAGAATGGGTTATGCTCCGGGGCTTGCCTTCGCAGTTCGCTTGGGGATCTTCCGAACTTGGGCTCGGGTCTTCAAAAGCTTCAGTTAGATTTGCTTGAGCTTCACGCTGCTCACTCTCGGACGCGGGCACCAGCTCGTAAGTTCCGTCGGCGAGAGTCGTCGATTCTACATGAGTGCACAAGTTTAAGTCGTGGAAATAGCACTTGATTACGATTTGAGAGTAATTACTACAAGGGATAGTTTCTGGTCATGAAATTTTGGATTTAGGCACATCAAGGAAAGATGTGCTTACTGTAAAATTTTCAGCCAATTTTATGTAACAGGTTAATTCTGAAAAATATATTTCATAGTTGCTGTTAGATACTTGTTCTTTTTGTACAGAACAATTGGTGCAACAAATGAGTCTAAGATTTTTACAGAGCTCTCACTTGAGCATGCAGAAGCTACTGTAATTTTTGTAGGATTTATCATGCAGTATCCAGAGCATAGAAAATATGACATTCTACACCTAGGCTATTCAAAGATTCATTTTTACAGGACCCTACACAGGGTTTTTGTCCATGGAACTTTTTACACAGCAACTCCAAGTAATAATTTGGGAATTTTCCAAGCTAAGATACTATTTTCTTGATTTAATGTATGTTATTAGCACATAAATCAACTAAGTGGGTTACTGTGAGATAAAAATTCTCCTAATTTTTCTCTGGCTTCTAGGTACCAATACATTAGCATAGTAAAAGTTTCAATGGGTGACTCACCACCTAACTGCAGGGATAAAACATTCTACTTACACATGAATTAAAACTAAGTTTAACAAACAGTAGAGCTAGAGATGGAATTTGGGCCTGATCTTTTTACACAGTCCTAAACATCAAGCAACTAATTCACTGCCCAAAATCTAGGGTCAGCATTGTTCTAGAACAGTGGGTACAAAATAAGTCCATTAAAGATTCTATTTAATGTAGAGCAAAATATTTTGAGATACTGAGAAAACTTTTGTAACAAAAGTGGTAGAGTTTGTTCTGTGGATTCCAGAACAGTTGAGTTTGCATTTTTCTGAATTTTCTACGATTTTATACGAATTTTACAAGTTCACTGAATTTGAATCTAGGTTTGAAACTTTCTTTTACAACTAGGTCCTTGAATCTTACGCTCAGACCCTTCTAAAGATTTAAATCCTTGCAATTGGGTCCTCGGGCGGCTCGGGTACGGCGGCCGGCCGAAATTCCGGCGAGGGGGCTCGCCGGCGGCGAGGGGCGAGGGTCGGGGAAGGTTCAGGGGTGCGAGGGCTACCTTGTGGGGGTGTTGTTCAGGTGGGGGACGGCCGGGAAGGGCTCGCCGGCGTTGGAGCAGAGGCGCCGGCGGCGCGGCTCGCGTCGACGGCGGTGCTCCGGCGGGCTTGGGGCGGCGTGGTCCGGTCGGTGAGCTTCAGTGGCGCGTGGGGAAGCTACTCAGGGGCTCGGCTTGGACGGAGGGGGTCGGGGTCGTGCTGTCCACGGCGAGCAGGGGCGGCGGCGGCGGTGGCAGTGCGGGCGGCGGCGCTCCGGTGGCTCTGGGTGGCGTTGGGTGGGTCGGCGAGCTGCGGTGGGGTGATGTAGTGGTGGCTGGGGGCTCAGTTTGGGCAGTGGGCGGCGGCGGAGGGCTGTCCACGGGCGGATGGTGCTCGGCGGCGGCGATGGCGACGGCGAGGCGTTCTGGGCTGCGGTGGCTCGCGCGCGTGGCCGGGGTGGTGCTTTTATAGGGACAGGAGGGGGTGTGGAGGTGCCTGGGCGACGCGCGGGGCGGGGCACGGCAACGGCGTGCACTGGGCGCGGCGGGCGGCGGCAGAACGCCGGCGCGACGTGCGGCAGCGCGGGCGCGGTGACTGGGTGGCCGCGATATGGCGTGAGCGCGGTGAGATAGTGCCGGGCGCGGAGTGGGGAAGCAGCAGCGGCAGTGGCTCGGGCGGAGGGCGGGCGCGGCGACTGGTCGGGCGCGGGGGCCGGGGCGGCACGGCGGAGCGCGGCTACTGGGCGCGATGGGCGGCGGGGCTGGACGCGGCTGCGTCGCGGGCACGCGCGGGCGCTGACTGGCCGCGCGGCGTGGGGGCGGGGCAAAGCCGGCCGTGGCGGGGTGGTGCGGCGGCCACGGGCCTGGCGCTTCGCGCCGGTCAGGCGACGCCGGCCACCTGGCGCGCGGCGGGCGGGCGAGCGCGCGCGGTGCGGCAGAGGAGGGGGGGGGGGGGGGGGGGGAAACGAGGGACCTGGATGCAAGAATTTGGAAAACTTCAGGGGGCTGGGTGCAAACAGGGCATTTTCTCCTCTTTCTGATTTGAATTTCAAAAACTTTTGAACACGAAAGTTGTTCAAAATAAAAAGTTCTACAACTTTGGTTTCAGGCAAAATCTCATTTGGCTTATGGTTTGAAAGTTAAATTTAAAAGTTCAAAAGTAACCAAATGTGCTCAAATTAAATTTGAATTCCAACTGAACTCGTTTTAATTCTTTCCACCCTTTCATTAGTTGGTTTAATCATAGAGTTAGGCTAATGACATTGATTTTGGAAATGTAATTACCAGGGTTGTCACAGTACCCGACTAGGACTTCCATGTAAACCTGTCCCCCCAGACTATATAAGGGTGGACAAGGACCCTCTCGGGAACAATCATCATCAAAGGCAATACAAACCACCCAAGACGTAGGTTATTACGCTCTCAGTAGCCTGAACCTGTCTAAAACCTTGCGTTCCTTTGCACCTTTGAGTTCCTAATCTCAGTGACACCCTACCTACAAACTCACCACCTTGGGGGTATCCCTCGGTGGGCGTGGCGGTAAAACACTGACAGTACTGAAAGGCCCCAACAACACTCCTGTACTTTGTAGCATCTTCTGAACCGAGAAGATTACCTTCACGTGCCGATAACTTTTCATTAACCGATAGTGGAGCTGCAACTTGTTTATAGTTTATCATGCCTAGTGTTTTTAATATATCTGATGCATACTTTTCTTCTCAATAGAATACCATCTCGAATTTTTCTCACCTCAATACCAAGAAAATAATACAAATTTACAAAATCTCGCTATGTAAGAAACGAACAAAGGAGACATACTCATAGGAGATGTGGAATTAATCCGCGTCTCCTATGACAAATAGGAGACGCTGGTGGACAAGCCGCGTCTCCTATGAGTGCGCTCCAAGCGCCAAAGGATGACCCGCGTCTCCTATGTACCCACATAGGAGACGTGGATGGACAAGCAGCGTCTCCCACAGTATTGGAGACGTGGGTTATACAAATGCGTCTCCTATGTGTCTCGTAATAGGAGACGCGGCTTTACAATCCGCATCTTCGATATCTCCTATAATAGGAGATGCGGTTTTGTTAGACGCATCTTCTATATCATGTGAGGTAAAGGTGACGCGGCTTGTTAATCCCGTCTCTTATATTTGTTTGAAAGGAGATGCGGTTAACAACACGCGTCTCCTGTAGCCTCTCCTATAGGAGACACTGTTCCTTTATCTCCTTCACCAGCTTTGTCCAGGCCGCACCGTCAGTCGTCGTTCGTCGGCCGGCCGGTAGCACTATCTCATGTGTGTCCTTGTGAGCCGGCCTGTGTGCTACGGCCCGCTGGCGGCAGACTTCCTCCACCCCTCGCTCCTGGCCGTCTACGTGGTTGTGCTGTGGCCGGAGAGCGGCATACCTCCTCCACGTGCCCCTCGCTCCTCGTCGGCGTGGCGAGCACTCCTACTCGCACCTTGCTCCTCTCCGTCATCTGCGCATGCGTGCTATGGCCGGCCGGCGGCACACACCTCCGCCCCTCGGTCCTCGCCGGCGTGGCGAGGCTTCGCTCCTGCCCGCGTGTCGCTCCTCGCCGCCGACGCTCAGCTAGAGCTCACCTGCTGCCCGCGTGGGGCCATTGACATTCCAGCTTGTCTGGGCTCACTGCAGGCATCCCGGCCACCTCCTACGCCACCACCAGCATCCCGACTCCTCCTCCGCCGTCGACGCTCAGCTGGAGCTCAGCTGCTGCCCGCGCGGGGCCATCGACATTCTTGCTTGTTCGGGCTCGCTGCAGGCATCCCAGCCTCCTCCTACGCCACCGCCGGCATCCCGGCCTCCTCATCTGCGCATGTGTGCTGCGGCCGGCCGGCGGCACACACCTCCGCCCCTCACTCCTCGTCGGTGTGGCGAGGCTTCGCTCCTGCCCGCGCGTCGCTCCTTGCCGTCGATGCTCAGCTGGAGCTCAGCTGCTGCCCGCGCGGGGCCATCGATGTTCTAGCTCATTCGGGCTCGCTGCAGGCATCCCAGCCTCCTCCTATGCCACTGCCGGCATTCCGATCTCCTCCTCCGCCGTCGTCGAGTCTTGCAGGGTTGCCAAGAAGGTGAGGCTCTAGCTACAGCCAGTTCTGTCATGATTGAAATCCCTTGTCTGTATGCGCGCGCGCTTAATTCAATTTCGTTGTGTGTGTGTGTGCAGAGTTGATGAACATCTTGAGCTTGTTTTGAAGCTCGCTGGCCAACCACCATGCTCGAGCTCATTGCCATCCTACTCGACCTCGACGCCATGGCTCCGCCACTACTCTATAAAGCTTAAGTTGTTCAATCGTTTGCATATCGTGCTCCCCTCATGGCAGGTGCTTTGGAAGCTAAGAAGGTGAGGCTTTTTGTAACACCTCAGTTGTTTAAATTGCTAAACAAGTCTCATTAGAATAATAATATGCTTAACTAACTAAGAAAAGTTTAAAAGAAATGAGTTATAATTTGGTTTTGCATTTTTGAAATTATGTGTATATATGCAACAATATATGTGCTTTAATCAAACAAATTGAATAACTTTCACATCAATGTAGATATGGCTACAAAAATTAATAGGCACATCATTGATGTCAGGATAAACAAAAGTCTAAGTTGAAGCCGAGGAGAGAATACGAAATTTTGCCATAAAATAACGGGTCCCCCGAATCAAGCTTTTTGGGTTTTCAAATTAACTTTCAAACTATAACTCAAATGAACTTTGGCCTGAAATAAAACTTGTAGAACTTTTTATTTTGAACAACTTTCATGTTTAGAGATTTTTGAGTTGCAACACAAAAATTTGAGAAACACTTGACTTTGCAAACCAGCCCCTGCCTTTTCTTCTATTTCCACTTTTAGTCCCTCCCCTCTCCTCTGCTTCGCCCGACCCCCCCCCCCCCCCCCCCCCCGCCGCCCAGTCGCCGCTGGCCACCTGGCCGGAGATGCCTGACCGACGCTAGGTGCCAAGCCAATGGCCAGGCCGCGCCGTGCCCGAGCCTCCGCCGATCCCCGCCAACCCCAACGCTCACCGCCTGGCAAGCCAGCTGCTGCAGCTGCTCGCCTAACCGCGCGTCGTTACATCTTCCGCTCCCCCACGCCAAATCTAGCACGCTCAATCGGCCGTCCTTGCCGCCACCCGACGCGCCGAGCCTCTGGGTGCCGCCCCGGCGCCCAATGGCGCGCCCCAGCCCTGCCGGCACCCCACTCCCTCCTCTCCCTCGCTGTGCCCCTTTAAAATCCAAGCCGAACCCCTGCCCCGCGCGCGCCCAGACCACGCCGCACCTCCATTGCCGCCGCCAGGACCTCCAAGCCGCGCCCCCACCCCCGGTCCTCCTCCGCCCTAGCCAAGCCTGCAGGCGCTATCCTCTCGCCACACCGCAGCTTCCTGACCCGTCCGTGCCCCTCCTCCCTCGCTGTAGCACCACCACCGCCAGCAACCACCGCCGTTGCCCCCTATTCGCCGCGGGAGACCCACCTCCGGCCGTCCCCGACCCCAACAAAGGCCACCACGAGGTAGCTCTCGCCTCCCAGATACTCCTCCGACCCTTTCCCCTCGCCGCCGACGAGCCCCCTCGCCGGAATTTGGCCGGCCGCCATGCCAGCGCCGTCCAGGGACCCAATTGCAAGGATTGAAATCTTTAGAAGGGTCGGCACGCAAGTTTCCAGGGGCACATCTGCAAACCTGTGTTTAAACTTTAAATTCAAAAACAGCGAACTTGTAAAATTCATGTAAAATCATAGAAAAATCAGAAAAATACAAAGTCAACAGTTCTGTAATCTTTAAAAGAAAATCTACAACTTTTGTTATATACTTTCTTCAGTTGCTTGCAAAATCTTGCTCTAAATTAAATGGAAAGTTTAATAGACTTTAATTGTACCCACTGTTGTAGACAAAGATTGACCCTGAATTTTGGACAGTAGTTTAGTTACTTGATGTGTAGTCCAGTGTAAAAGGTTTAGGACCAGAACCCACTTGTAGCTAAACTTTTTGTTAGACTTTGTTTTATGCCATGAAATAATAGAACTAATTTGTACATGCTGTTATATTGTGATTCATATTGTAAAACTTTTCTAGAGCTGTTATAGTGATGCCTAAATACCACAAAAAAAGTTTATAACCTTTTTCCTTTCTGTAACCTATTTATATAATTTTGTTGTGGGAAAAATACACTAAATAAAAATAATTAGTTTCTGTGCTTGGAAAATGTTCACCTTTTTACTAGGGAATACTTTGGATTAGTTTATACTGTTTTAAAAGTTTCATACACAGACACCCCATAGAACAACTTGTAGAAATTAATCTTTATTAACATAACTGTAGATTGTCCTATTTATTAAGCTCTGTATCTTGCACAATAAAATCTGAAAAATTTACAGTAATACATATATGGATAGATTAACACCTTGTACAAATTTCATCACCAGTAGTTACCTAGTCCAGAAGTTGTGTTTAATCCATGTTGTGCTTAGAAAATTTAGTTTCCAAAAGAACACGAAACCCCCCCCCCCCCCCTCCTCTTGTTTAATGGAGTTAATTAGTTTAAGTTATACTCTATTAACGATTCCCCAAGAAATCTTAACTAAGTAACATCACAACCAAATCTATGTTTTTGTGGACTGCAACTTTATCGTGAAGGAAAATAATCGTCATATACCATCACTACAACTTACACTTGTGTATTCATATAGAATCGACTACTCTCGCTGACAGGACGTACGAGCTGGTGCCCAAGTCCGAGAGTGAGAAGCGTGAAGCTCAAGTGAATCTAACTTAAGCTTTCAAAGACCCGAACCCGAGTTCGGAAGAGCCCAAGGCTAGCTTTGCTCAGGAAGGCAAGCCCCGGAGCATGAACCCTATTTTTCAAATTATGCAACTTATTACTCTATTTTACTTGTGCATTAAGTTTATAGGAGTTGAATGAAAACTTAGTTGCATGATCTTAGGTTTCTATGATCTGAACACTAGATATAAGGTTCGATAGAATGCTATGCTAATAGGACTCTGGTAAAAGTCGAATGATTTCCTGTCACTCGCGAGAATATAGGAGTTGAATGTTTACTACATGCTGCAATCATAAGGTTGACGGACGGGGCTATGATACGATGTTCATCTTGATGATTGAGGCCCCGTCTGTTTCGTGAAAAATGCTAAGGCTGCAGTGTGTGGTAGTGGTGGTTAAGTCTTTGAACGTACTAACCACATGCCGAGAATATGGTAATCGGTAATCTTAAGTACTGGATTGAACCGAGGCCGGGATATACTCCCCACCGTCTTGAATTCGTTCACATCTAGCTAATGGCGGGTGCAGGTGCCGCCATGGCCCGGCCGGGTCCGTGGTCCATGGGGACGTGTAGTCAAGGGCGGTGGGCCTGTTCCGTGAAGCGGGAATTGAAGGGAAAAGTTGCACGTGTGACTCCGGGAGTAACCACGTGACATGTGTTTAGGTCTGCCTTGCAAGGTTAAGAAATTCGATGCGAATCGTCTGTTTCTCGCGGTTATTGAGACTGCTTGACCCTTTTACAACATAGAGTAAGAAGAGGAACAATGATGATGATTAATCTTGTTGGATGCAAATTAATTCTTTTACCATGTATGATATTGGATAGTTGCTTACCTAGAATGGTTAAGAAAACTAGAATCTGGAGCTAAAATTTGAAAGTAAGGACCTACTTGTATATGCTTTTCGGCAAAACAAACCCCTCAAGCCAAAAGCCTTGCATGTCTAGGAGTCGGCTAAGTATATTCCACTAGTTGGGTAAGCCTTGCTGAGTATTAGTATACTCAGCCTTGCTTGTGGCTTGTTTTCAGGTGATACTTTTGAGGACATGATCGCTAGTTTGACTTGGCCGTGTACTCTTCCTCTTGGTTGGTCGGTGGAATGGGATGCGTCCCCGGCCAATGATGATAATGCCGAGTGATGTCTCATACGGGCTTCATCGAGACATCATGTATCGTCGAGTAGTTTATCGTTGATTTTCCGCTGCATTGAATTCCGAAGAACTCGTTTACTTTTAAACTCTGAAGTACCTTATTTTACAAATTTGGAACTCAGTTTGTATTAATAAATTTATGTTGAACCCTGTGATGTAAAATTTGTGGAATGTTGTATTCTCTGGGCTCACCTTCGTGTGAGTACTGTGTATGTGTGGTTTCGATCGGCAAAACCGTGGTTGTATCGGGAGGTTACCCGACAGACCAATGGATTACTCCTTTTGAAGTGCGAGTTAGCCTTGATTGCCCTCGTGGTGATGGTTAGCGCGCTTGAGCCGGATTAATTCAGGTGGTTCTACCACAGCTGGTATCAGAGCCGAAATGCATACACCAGAGAATGAGACAAGCCTTAAAAACTTGATTTCATAAAACTTGACCAGAAAAATGCGTTTGCAAAATGCGTTGGTTCATTAAGGATGGTACCTAGTTCGTAAAGCCCTAGGGGATTATTGGAAAGTTACTAGGTGGCTATCTAACTTATGAATATTATCAACTGACTTCCAGCACATTACTTTCTGTCAAAGCTTACTTTTATGCACAATCGACCCTTAATTTCTGTAACGACGCACTCATCGCTAAGGTAAGAATGTAAGAATCCTCAGCCAACTGAGAGAGCTTGGCCTTCCTGTCAGTGATGCGAGCCGAACGCTGCCCTCAAGCAGTGGCTTACTTGAGGTGCTGCCAATATACCAACTATTAGTTGATTATATTGGGAGTAGAAGGTTTGGCGCAGGGTATGGTGATCGCTGTTCATACCCCCGTCTCAAGATGGTACCCCCGTGAATACGCTATCTTGATATCGTATGTTAACGTCGTCTGTACGACGGGAATTATACGGATGTCGTTTCTATAGTGAACGGTAATGAATACGGACGCTTTCATGAGTGCTGGCATGAAAGGTTCAATGGATATATATATGCTATATCAATCTTCTGCAGGTACACTAACCGCGATTACAATAAGATAAACAACGGTTAGAGAATCTCGACTAGCTATTATAGTCAGAGATGTATTGTGTATGCCACCGAAACTAAATCTGTAAGACCAAATCTATTTAAAAATTATTTTATTTTATGAGTACGAATAGGACGTGCATGCATCATGACCATATATATCTTAAATTAAAAATGCGTTGATTGAGAGTGGTAAGGTTCATGCGTGCACAAGATTGTCTTACATAAGCATTATCCAGCAAATCTGTCATATTTCTGCCATATCCAGCAAATGTGTATATATGCATCAATATATGTGCTTTAATCAAACAAATTGAATGACTTTCACATCAATGCAGATATGGCTACAAAAATTAATAGGCACATCATTGATGTCAGGATAAACAAAAGTCTAAGTTGAAGCCGAGGAGAGAATACGAAATTTTGCCATAAAATAACGGGTCCACCGAATCAAGCTTTTTGGGTTTTCAAATTAACTTTCAAACTATAACTCAAATGAACTTTGGCCTGAAACAAAACTTGTAGAACTTTTTATTTTGAACAACTTTCATGTTCAGAGATTTTTGAGTTGCAACACAAAAATTTGAGAAACACTTGACTTTGCAAACCAACCCCTGCCTTTTCTTCTATTTCCACTTTCAGTCCCTCCCCTCTCCTCTGCTTCGCCCGACCCCCCCCCCCCCCCCCACCCCGCCGCCTAGTCGCCGCTGGCCACCTGGCCGGAGATGCCTGACCGACGCTAGGTGCCAAGCCAATGGCCAGGCCGCGCCGTGCCCGAGCCTCCGCCGCTCCCCGCCAACCCCAACGCTCGCCGCCCGGCAAGCCAGCTGCTGCAGCTGCTCGCCCAACCGCACGTCGTTAGATCTTCCGCTCCCCCACGCCAAATCCAGCACGCCCAATCGGCCATCCTTGCCGCCGCCCGCCGCGCCGAGCCTCTAGCTGCAAACCCGGCGCCCAATGGCGCGCCCCAGCCCTGCCGGCACCCCACTCCCTCCTCTCCCTCGCTGTGCCCCTTTAAAAGCTAAGCCGAGCCCCTACCCCGCGCGCGCCCAGACCACGCCGCACCTCCATTGCCGCCGCTAGGACCTCCAAGCCGCGCCCCCAGCTCTGGTCCTCCTCAGCCCAAGCCAAGCCCGCAAGTGCCATCCTCTCTCCCCACCGCAGCTTCCCGACCCGGCCGTGCCCCTCCTCCCTCGCCGGAGCGCCACCACCACCAGCAACCGCCGCCGCCGCCCCCTGTCCGTCGTGGGAGACCCACCTTCGGCCGTCCCCGACCCCAACCAAGGCCACCACGAGGTAGCTCTCGCCTCCCTGGTACTCCCCCGACCCTTTCCCCTCGCCGCCGACGAGCCCCCTCGCCGGAATTTGGCCGGCCGCCATACCAGCGCCACCCAGGGACCCAATTGCAAGGATTGAAATCTTTAGAAGGGTCGGCACGCAAGTTTCCAGGGGCATATCTGCAAACCTGTGTTTAAACTTTAAATTCAAAAAAAGCGAATTTGTAAAATTCATGTAAAACCATAGAAACATCAGAAAAATACAAACTCAACTCTTCTGTAATCTTTAGAAGAAAATCTACAACTTTTGTTATATAGTTTTCTTCAATTGCTTGCTAAATCTTGCTCTAAATTAAATGGAAGGTTTAATAGACTTTAATTATACCCACTGTTGTAAACAAAGATTGAACCTGAATTTTGGACAGTACTTTAGTTACTTGATGTGTAGTCCAGTGTAAAAAGTTTAGGACCAGAACCCACTTGTAGCTACACTTTTTGTTAGACTTTGTTTTATGCCATGAAATAATAGAACTAATTTGTACCTGCTGTTATATTATGATTCATGTTGTGAAACTTTTTCAGAGCTGTTATAGTGATGCCTAAATACCACAGAAAAAGTTTAGAAGATTTTTTTTTCTGTAACCTATTTATATAATTTTGTGGTGGGAAAAATGCACTAAATAAAAATAATTAGTTTCTCTGCTTGGAAAATGTTCACCATTTTAATAGGGGATACATTGGATTAGTTTATGCTGTATGAAAAGTTTCATACACAGACACCCTGTAGAACATCCTGTAGAAATTAATCTTTATTAACATAAGTGTCGCTTGTCCTATTTATTATGCTCTGTATCTTGCACAATAAAATATGAAAAAATTTACAGTAACACATATATGGATATATTAACACCTTGTAAAAGTTTTAGCATCAATACATGCATGGTTTGTCCTGTATAAAAATAACTAGGTTCTAGCAGTGGCTGTGTATTACATTTTTCAAAATTAATCTGCTGCACAGAAATTTCTGAAATTTTTACAGTGCTGTTGTCTCTACATAATGTACTCTAAATAAAAATTTTATCACCAGAAGTTACCTAGTCCAGATGTTGTGTTTAATCCATGTTGTGCTTAGAAAATTTAGTTTCCAAAAGAACACGACCCCCCCCCTTCTTGTTTAATGGAGTTAATTAGTTTAAGTTATACTCTATTAACGATTGCCCAAGAAATCTTAACTAAGTAACTTCCAACCAAATCTATGTTTTTGTGGACCGCAACTTTATCGTGAAGAAAAATAATCGTCATATACCATCACTACAACTTACACTTGTGCATTCATATAGAATCGAATACTCTCAATGATGGAACGTACGAGCTGGTGCTCGAGTCCGAGAGTGAGCAGTGTGAAGCTTAAGTGAATCTAACTGAAGCTTTCGAAGACCCGAACCCGAGTTCGGAAGAGCCCAAGGCTAGCTTTGCTTAGGAAGACAAGCCCCGGAGCATGAACCCTATTTTTCAAATTATGCAACTTACTTATTACTCTATTTTACTTGTGCATTAAGTTTATAGAAGTTGAATGAAAACTTAGTTGCATGATCTTAGGTTCCTATGATATGAACACTAGATATAAGGTTCGATAGAATGCTATGCTAATAGGACTCCGGTAAAAGTCGAGTGATTTCCTGTCACTCGCGAGAATATAGGAGTTGAATGCTTACTACATGCTGCAATCATAAGGTCGATGGACGGGGCAATGGTACGATGTTCGTGTTGATGATTGAGGCCCCGTCTGTTTAGTGAAAAATGCTAAGGCCGCAGTTTGTGGTAGCGTTGGTTATGTCTTTGAACGTACTAACCACATGCCGAGAATATGGTAATCGGTAAGCTTAAGTACTGGATTGAACCGAGGCCGGAATATACTCCCCACTGTCTTGAATTCATTCACGTCTAGCTAATGGCGGGTGCATGTGCCGCCATGGCTCGGCCGGGTCCGTGGTCCATGGGGACGTGTAGTCGAGTGTGGTGGGCCTGTTCCGTGAAGCGGGAATTGAAGGGAAAAGTTGCACATGTGACTCCGGGAGTAACCACGTGACATGTGTTTAGGTCTGCCTTGCAAGGTTAAGGAATTCGATGCGAATCGTCTGTTTCTCGCGGTTATTGAGACTGCTTGACCCTTTTACCACATAGAGTAAGAAGAGGAACAATGATGATGATTAATCTTGTTGGATGCAAATTAATTCTTTCATCATGTATGATATTGGATAGTTGCTTACCTAGAATGGTTAAGAAAACTAGAATCTGGAGCTAAAATTTGAAAGTAAGGACCTACTTGTATATGCTTTTCGGCAAAACAAACCCCTCAAGCAAAAAGCCTTGCATGTCTAGGAGTCGGCTAAGTATATTCCACTAGTCGGGTAAGCCTTGCTGAGTATTAGTATACTCAGCCTTGCTTGTGGCTTGTTTTCAGGTGATACTTTTGAGGACATGATCGCTAGTTTGACTTGGTCGTGTACTCTTCCTCCTGGTTGGTCGGTGGAATGGGATGCGTCCCCGGCCAATGATGATAATGCCGAGTGATGTCTCGTACAGGCTTCATCGAGACATCATATATCATCGAGTAGTTTATCGTTGATTTTCCGCTGCATTGAACTCTGAAGAACTCATTTACTTTTAAACTCTGAAGTACCTTGTTTTACAAATTTCAAACTCAGTTTATAATAATAAATTTATGTTGAACCCTGTGATGTAAAATTTGTGGAATGTTGTATTCTCTGGGCTCACCTTCGTGTGAGTACTGTGTATGTGTGGTTTCGATCGGCAAAACCGTGGTTGTATCGGGAGGTTACCCGACAGACCAATGGATTACTCCGTTTGAAGTGCGAGTTAGCCTTGATTGCCCTCGTGGTGATGGTTAGCGCGCTTGAGCCGGATTAATTCAGGTGGTTCTGCCACACTTTTCTTTTCATAATTGAGATCCAGATGCAATTTTAGGCCAATTTGTTCATGTTCTAGTATGTGCTTCAGTGATGTTATAAGTATTTCAGTATTGTCATGACTTGTATTCATTTTGCTAGGATATTGATAATTTTCTTGTTTAACAATGCAGATGGCAGACCGAAGGTGGATGTATCTTGAGAACCGTACTTGTGAAGAGTACTTAAGTGGTCTAGAGTCATTCATTACCGCAGCAGAGGCGGACAAGTCGAATCGGTGCAAGTCTGCCATGTGTTGTCTGTGCATTGATTGTGAGAACATGAGAATGTTCTCAAGTTCGATGCATGTGCACGCTCATCTGATCATACGGGGATTCATGGATGACTACTTGTGTTGGAACCAGCATGGAGAGGAGGGTGTTAATGATCGAGACCTACAGGGCGGTTGTATGGGTGAAGGAATCTTTGCTAGTCAGCAAACCATTTGCCAGGATGGCGATGAAAGGCTCCCTGACAGTCCTACCTACCAGGATGATGAAGCAGAGTGTGACAATTAGACTGCGGGACATGATATGAGTGAGGACGAGCTTGTTGATAGTGGCAACAATTAAGTCAACATAGCTGACAAAATGGAGGAGATGGGGTGTGATGCAATGTCGTATGATGGGTACACTAGTGCGGAGTTTGCGAAACTGAAAAAGATGGTGAGAGATATGAAGACCCCACTGTATCCGGGCTGCAGGGAAAAGCGGACAAAACTCTTCACATGCCTTAAGCTTCACAAGCTAAAGGCCACCGATTATTGGACCGTTCACGGCTTCAAGGCAATATTAGATTTGCTAAGGGACATGCTTCCGAAGGAGAATGAGGTACCCATGACCACTTATGAGGCGAAGCAGACTATTTGCCCTTTGGGAATGGAAGTTGAAAAAATCCATGCTTGTAAGAATGACTACGTCGTATTCCATGGTGACCATGCAGATCTCACTGAATGCCTACAGTGTGGACCCCTCGATACAAACGAAGGAATGATGGGGGTGATGAGAAAAGGGTGCACGAAGCTACTTAGAAGGTGGTATGGTTTTTCCCATTAATTCCTCGCCTAAGGCGTTTGTTTGCATCAAGCAAGGATGCAGAGCACTTTAGTTGGCAAGAGGAAGGCTGCAAGATAGATAATTATATACCCCACCCGACGGATTCAACGGAGTGGCACCTCATTGATTGGAAGTATAAATAGTTTCTAGATGACCCGAGGAGTCTTTGTTTTGCACTAAGCACAGATGGGATGAACCCATTTGATCAGATGAGCAGCTCGCATAGCTTTTGGCCAGTATTGTTATCGATCTACAATCTTCTGCCATGGCTGTGTAACAAGAGGAAATACATGATGATGTCGATTCTCACCTCAGGTCCACATCAATCAGGGATTGACATTGATGTGTACCTGAGACCTTTTGTGGATGATCTCAAAACACTTTGGTCAGAAGGTATTGATGCCTACGACGGGTACAAGAGGGAACCCTTCACACTACGTGGCTTGTTGTTCTACACGAATATTGATCTATCGGGTGGCCGTTCCGTGTCAGGACAGTGTAAAGGGGAAAAATATTGCGCTCATTGCCTAGATGGAACGGAGACAATTTGGTTGAACAACTCAAAAAAATAGGTGTACGTGCATCATCGGCGTTTCCTTCCCAAGTCTGATGCATACCGAAACACAATTTGACGGCACAAGGGAGATAGCAGATGCTCCAAGGCATTTCAATGGCAAACATGTCTACAGCCAAGTCAAGGATCTCCCCGCCGCCCAAAGGCAGGACCCTTGGAAAGCGAAAATGCAATAAAGAAGATGATCCAAAGGAAAGGTTGTCGGTGTTTAACCTCCAAGCCCACTGAGGGATATCCTCGAGGTGGTAGATTGTAGGTGGGGTGTCGCTGAGATCTGGAGCTCGAACGTGCAAGGAAAATGAAACTTTAGATAGGTTCGGGCTGCAGTATGCGTGATACCCTACGTCCTGTGTGGTGGTTTGTATTGCCTTAGGTGTGGATTGTTTTGGAGGGGGTCCCTGCCTGCCCTTATATAGTCTAGGGGACAAGGTTACATGGAAATCCTAGCCCGATACTAGCTTGGGAGTCCTACCCGAGTACTACTTGGGTAGTTTCCTTTTGTTCCGACTAGTCATACTCCTATACGAGTAGTTACAACTGGTGTAGGGGTGTGGACCATGTCCCATCCCTTATCCTATAATATGTACGCCATGTGCACAGTCCCGTGGCCCTGGGTCTGACAAAAGTGGAAAAAGAAGTCAATTCTATGGGAGCTACCTTTAAATCACGTAGCAATGCTTCAGTTGCTTTCTGTGTTGAGTTGGCCACAATGATGTCATCCACATAAATTAGAACAGAGATCATAACCCCCCCCGCCTTTATTGTAAGAACAAGGATGTATCAGCTTTAGATGCATTAAAACCAAGTGCTTGAAGTTTTGAACTCAGCCTTGCGTACCATGCTCTAGGTGCCTACTTCAACCCATAGAGACCTTTATTCAACTCGCAAATGTAGTTTGTGAGAGAAGAATCTTCATAACTAGGTGATGTATCATGTAAACCTCCTCTTCTAAAACACCATGTAAGAATGTGTTCTGTACATCTAACTAACGAAGAATCCATCCTTTGGAAATAGCAAGAGACAAGATGATTCTTATAGTCGCCGCCTTAACCACTGGTTTAAAAGTGTCATCATAATCTATAACATATCTCTGCTTGAATCCCTTAGCAACCAAACATGCCTTGTATTTGTCTAGATTACCATCAGACTTTGTTTTAATTTTGTACACCCACTTACAATCTATGACATTAACACCTTTTTGAGGGGGAACAAGGTGCCAGATCTTATTAGTCATTAGAGCCATATACTCAGCATCCATAGCTTATTTCCAATCTTTATTGCTAAGTGCTTCTATTAAACATTACAGCTCTCCACATTACTTAAAAAAAGGCGTTCAGTATCGAATCAAATGGCCTGTTAGTACGGGTTCTAGAACTGGTACAATTTTTCATGCGAAATATACACATGCGGTGGTTGGAATTCGAACTCGAGATCCCTTTTCTCACATGTACCTTCCTTACCATCTCACCTACACAACAATTATGATTGGAAGAGATTTGCTTTCCTTTTGAACTAACCTGTGGAGGATCCTTTAGTACCGGGTGTGTCAGGGGGAAATATTAACGACCCCCTAATGACCATCAAAATGACGATCATGAAGTCCCGAGCCCACCTGTAGCAACGGCGCCCGCCGTCGGCCCAACATGGGAGAGAAGCGCTCCGCCTCGCCCGACCAAGTCCCTCGGGGTCGGACGCTCCCGACCCCTCGACGGCTGGACTCCGCCTCGCCCGACCAGGTGCCTCGGGGTCGGATGCTCCCGACCCCTCGCCACAAGGCGCCGCCTCGCCCGACCCAGGGCGTAGGGGGTCGGACTCACCCGGGCCCACCAGGCGAGTGTCAGCCTCGGGCGCAGACTGGAAGATGCGAGCGCGGATCTCGTGGGCCCCCTGCCGGTCTTGCAATAAATGCGCCGTGGCTCTAGCACGCAGAAAGGCACTCGCGCCCCCAACGTGACCTGTCGCAACTACCCAAGCGCGACCGCACAGCGCAGGCCACAGTGGCGCAGTTTTCCCCGATTCACTGCCAGGAACTCATGACCTTCGCCGCCTGGCACAGGAGGAAGCCCGCCCATCCTCGCGCCCCGCGAATCCGGCGACAAGGACGGGACGTCCGCGTCCCACAGGCCGTCAGCAGGGTAACAGGGGCAGCCATCTTCCCCGGCGGGCACGGATGCCGCGACCAAACGCCATCATCACGCACGCTTGGCGGCACCGTCCCCCGAGGAGATCGTCGACAGGATCCGAAGGAAGCCGTCCTCTCCCGGCGGACGCGCTGACAGGAGCCGAAAGCCGGAGCCGGGCACGGCGACCCGGGGACTCGAATCTTCCCCTTGTATTCTATTTTTTCTCTCTCCCCTTGCCCGGCTCACCTGTAACCCCGAGCCCTCCTTGCGCCATAAAAAGAGGACCGGGGGCCCTGGGACGGAAGACGAAAGGACTCAGACTCTCTCTCTTAGTCTTGATCCGCTAATCTTGACGACGACAGGGTGGTAACACCAACCAATACTAAAGGATATACATTAGTACTAGTTGGTGTTACCACTTGGTGGTATTAGTACCGGGTAGTAACACTAACCGGTACTAAAATTACCGGTTGGTGTTACCAATCAATACTAAAGGCCTCCGTAGCCTGCCACCCACACCAAATATACTGGTATATTTGGGGTGGATGGATAGATCTTTCTCTAGTAGTGCCAGTAGTTGTTAGGAACACATTCCTTTCATATTTGATTGTTCTATCAACGTAAACTTTCTCATTTCTTATTCCACTTTACAATCTTGTATTGGGCCTAGTTACCTGATTTGGAGCCACACAGGATCCCCTGGTCCTGGTTGGTGAGCCTGACATCCAATCATGTGCAGATCCCGGCGCTTGCCCATGTAGACGTGGCGGCGCCTGGCAGCGCGTGTCCAGAGACTATCGATGGAGCAGTATCGCCTGTTGGGGGAGCAGCGGGAGCTGAAGGCGAGGAGGATCTGCTGCCCATGGTAGCACAAACTCCGGAGTTGTAGATGGTGGTGCAGGCATAGAGAAATCATCCCCGGGTCCTATGCTGGAGCTGAGCTCAGTTTCTATATAACCTGTAGCATTAATTGGTGCACTGTTTTCTGCAAAAACTTGAAAAGATTGATCAGGAATATCAGGAAAATCTGTTATGTGACCACCCATATATTCTTCGCCACGATTAGTGGCCAGATTTAGCAAGTGTGGAGGAAGAAGGGGGATTTCTGAACGAAGTCGACCACTTGCATTTGAGTGAAGTTTTGAGAAGGCAAAAGCCATCTCATTAAAACGTGACATCACTTGACACATAAACACGACCAGAGAAAATTTCATGGCACCTAAACCCTTTATGATGGTTGCTAAATCCTAAGAAGACACATTGTTTGGACCGAAATTGAAGTTTGTGTTTGTTGTATGGAAGAAGATTCGGCCAACAAGCACAACCAAACACACACAAAGAAGAATAATCAGGTTTCTGGCCAAACAAACATTCAAGTGGAGTAGCAAACAGAATTACTTTGCTAGGTGTTTGATTAATGAGATAGACTACAGTTAGCAAAGCTTCAACCTAGAATTTTAAGGGCATGGAAGCATAAGATAAAGGAGAAAGACCAACTCCAATGATGTGGCTATGCTTTCTCTCAGCTGAGCCATTCTGTTGATATGCATGGGACAAGAAACATGATGTGAAATACCACATTTGACACAAAAAGAGTGAAGTTTTTGATATTCACCACCCCAGTCAGTTTCCATAGCAATAATCTTCCTATTAAACATTCTCTGAACTAGGCTTTGGAACTCTTGGAATTTTTGGAACACTTCATATTTTTGTATTTGAGGAGGTATATCCATGTAAATTTACTAAAATCATCAATAAAGCTAACATAGTATTTCTTTCCTCCTACTGAATCAAGAGCAAGGTTCCACACATCAGAAAACACAAAGCTCCAAAGGATATTTAGATTCACTACTTTGGATAAGGAAGTTGATGAATCTTTGCCTATTGACATGCATCACAAACTGATTCTTTAGTTGACTCATCTAAGCAAGGAAAATTGTAGCTATTAAAAACTTTAGAAACTATGTTAGGCGATAGATGACCAACACAACTATGCCACTATTCAAGAGAAGGTCTAGTGGGACCAAAATCTTGCTTTAATGTTGAATTGCTTGGAAGAGAATAGGGCTATCACCACCTGCTGCCTACCTCTACAAACTGTGGGTAGACCCGCATCCAGCAATGATTAACCAACCCACAGACCCCATGACTGCTTTGATAAGTGATATTCTAGTACCCCGCGTGGAGCTCTGACCCTCTGGAACGACAGACATTGCAATAGAGTAAACGTATAAAATACTGGACTGATGTTGTGGCACTAGATTTACTCATTTAATCATGCAAGGTATACGGTACAAGTATAATCTAATTAATGGGCATACATCTAATAGAGTAGTATATGAACCACGCATAAGCAAAGACAAAAAAGATAACTCTATTGAATGAGTCTAAGAATAACAAAGAAAGGAAAGTATTGGAGCCATACCTAACTCTACTAGTGAACCTGGGAACCCAAAGAAGTGTTACTTTAGTCTAAACTCCACTAGCTTAAGGACTAATTTTAATAAGGAAGAGGGAATGGGCTTCTTGGTGTTTGTTCTAAGTGGAGACCCCTCCCTCTTATTTATAGCCTTGCACAGGTTGGTTCTGCCGGTAAAGTAGCTTGGGATAGGCGTAACCGCCATTGGGGAGCCGCCAGGAGTTGCCACACGTTGGCTGGAAGCGAGTGGGCCCAACCCTAGTTCGGCCGAACCAGGGGATCGACCGAACCATGCCAACCACCTCTGGCCACCGCCTTTGGCAGGGTGGCTGGCAAGTGGGCCTTCTTGTCCATGGTCAGTTTGAGTAGTTTTGTGGGCCCTTTGATCCAAGTGAGGTTGAGGTGGCTCATGTGATTGGTTAGAGTTGTGCTTCTTGCCACCTTGGGTGTATTTTCTCCTTAAATGTGCTCAATTCCCTACATGTCAATAAAATTTAGGGGACATGTGGAAAAATATGATTCTAAACTAATATGCCTGTAAGAAATGCTAGGTCTCCTTTATTTTCCTTTATTTTCTAGATAAATTGATGGGCCATTTTGGTACATAACGACCATCAACAGACAATAGCTCGGGCATGGTGATGGGTTCCACTCTTGTGATAGAGCAGATGTCACGAGGTTGAATTCTGCATCCAACCTGTTGGTGATGTAGCAGACCATCTCTTCATCGTCCAGGGGCTTTCCTGTAGCCGCCATCTCACCACCAAGTCCTTCATCTTGCTATATGGTACTTGGTGACGGACAAGAACTCCTTTTTTAGTGACAAAGACGCACATTAAGATATCATGGCCAGTCTGGGAAGCATGAGTCTCACCAACTGCTTGCCAAGCTTGGCCCGCCGTGGATGCATCGACGATCCTCATTAACACGTCCTTGGATACACACATGAAGGTGATCCCTAGAACTTGTTGATCTCGGGCATACCACTCCTTGTGTACCAAGCCTTGTTTCTCATCAATCTCGACGTCAAGAGCGACGAACTTCCCAGTGGCGTAGCCTTCAATACGAGCACCACGAATGGCCATGAGAAGTCGCCATACCACATACACTGCCAGAAAATGGAGCATTCGTCTGCGGCCGTTAGTACCAGTTATTTTTCAGCCACTACTAACGCGCATATTTAGTACCGGGCCGGAGGTACAGTGCCCCGGGGAGCTATTTTGTGACGAACCCAATTTTCGAAATGAGAATCCGACTCTCTGTATCATCATGATAGTCCCTGGATTAGTAGCTATCACATACAGAACTCATCTCACACAGATATCTTAGTAATGCCTCGCGTAGATTCAGACATGGATTTAATTATTACATAATCCAAAGGATTGTATAACGAGTTTTACAGTTTAGGCCCCTTGGGCTAAGGTGAAACAAATAGAAAACAGAAGCGGTAGCTAAGCTTCTAGGCCATCCTTCATCTTGGGGGAACACCCCTCCACAGGCAACCTTGAGCGAAGCATGGGCTATCCTTGAATCATCATTCTTAGTCGATGTTACGCTTCGGATCGAATCCTGCATCTACCAACTATCCCCAAGGAGTGCGATAGGTTCACGTCACCATCATTATGCAAGCTTTAACTGGTCTATTATAAATGTATATAAAAGTCAAGAAGGAAAGCTGGGGTTTCCTATGCATAAGCAGCACCATAAGATATATCATCATCCAAACTCCGAAATCAGGCCATTCCAGCATCCCGAACTCCCGGTTCACACACACCATCCAAAACCAACGAGTCGGTGCGAGAACTCCCACTCCTCGCACCTCAGCTACCCTAGGCAGGAAGTCATCACTAGAGGGAGGTAGAAAGTATGAGTAACACTAACTAATAAGAGTAACAGAAGAGTAGGGTTGTACATGACCGAGTATGCGGCTATACATATAGTTTTTACTCTGCAGGGGTTGTACACCTGGACCCACTCGAATCGAAGCCAGCCAGGAGCGACCCAACTGAACGACGAGACACCGGTCTATTGACATAGAAACTAGTAGCCTCAGTACCATCCAGCTTTCCCGGGTCTTGGGCGCATCCTCCCGCAAGAGGTCGCCTCGGGACTGTGAAGCCTCCCTTGCGTCTTTGGGGACATGAGGTTAGCACCTCCTCCCCTGCACCGATACTCAATCCTCCTACTGGCTTGGTACCGTACTTGCTAGCCCGGACCGAGCCCACCCTCATAATGGGTAAGTGGTGTGCACACTTAACATAGTCCCACTAATCATAGTTACCCTCAATTGGTCCTCAATTGCCGAAGCGAGCATCTTCGTTACATGCGTCTCCACCGCAATGGTCCGCAACTGCACCCATTACGGGTGCCACCAACTCCTCAACCAAGTAACCACCAAATACGTACCCGCCACAGGTACTCCGTAGAGTGTGCCAAGATACACACTCCAAGCCCTCAATCCGAAGATCGAGTTAAGTTCGCTTGCTCCCTACTAAAAGCCCTATTCACCAACTCCTGGAAAGTGTATGTCCACTCACGCCAAGACTATCCATCCATCCCACACATACACATGCAAAGCATAGCAAGGCATCTCATATAATTATCATGTGTATAGGATTGCAAGGAGTTCAGGAAAATAAAATAGGCTATGCAGGTTCATCTCATCATAACATAATGTAAAGCGTAGCATATCCAGCGAGCAATGCCTAATAGGTATTAAATTCATAGATGAGCATGAACCTAGTGGTTCTTTGTAGTCTTCCGGGGTCTTTTGGTCGTCCAGGAAGTCCTCCTAGATCTTCTGGTTGTCCGGGACGTCGGTCAATTCCTTCTTGTGGAGGCCTAATCGTAAATGCGTATAAATATAGGGGCCAAAGTGCAAAAGTGCACAAAAGCACTCAAATAAGATCCAAATTAAAAAAAAACCTACACTAACGGGTAGATCATGATTTTAGAAAAATTATGAAATTGGTTGCATAATTTTCGGAGGTCCGGTTAATTAATTATGAATTTTCTAAGATTAAATCATTTTCTGAAATTAATAAAAGGTTTCGGAAAAAGAAAACATAGAGTCAGCGCTATGTGTTAGCACCAGGGCACAGCACCTGTTATGCTGATGTCATCATGATGTCAGCATGACGTCAGCAGGTGGGTCGGGTTTGCTGGCGTCAGCAATGGCCCCGCTGACGTCAGCGTTGACTGGTCAACGTTGACCAGTCAATGGTCAATGGATCAAGTGGGGGTCCACAGGTCAGTGGGTCCCGCTGGTCAGTCACACCATATCACCGATAGATGGGACCCACGTGTCAGGTTGGGCGTAAAAAGAAAAAGGCAAACGGCTCGGGGTCATGGGCCGAAAGTCGTTGGGCCACCTCACTGGCCCAACTTGGCTCGACTCAGCTGAAGGGCAGGCTCAGCTCAGGGGCTTGGCGGGCTGGCTCGGCTCAGCAGGCCAGCTCAGGGGCTTGGCGGGCTGGCTCAGCTCAACAGGCCAGCTCGGCTATCGGGCCGAGGGATGACCCCTTCTGCTTCCCCTCCATTACCCCTCTCCACTCTTTGATAGGAAAGGCCCGCAGGCAGCGGCTCCACGGGTCGGAGTGTGGCGCGGCCCGGTATCCTCTAGGTCCCGCTCGTCGGCCAAAGAGCATCACTGACAGAAGGGGCCCACGCGTCAGTCTCTTGACCGGATCGGGTATGGCAGGCCCGATCCGGCACGGCGTAGGTGCGTGTGGCCCTGACGTGTGCGTGGGTAGTGCTCAGCAGGTGTTCGAGGAAAGTCCGCTGAGGGATTGCCATGACACGCACGTGTCGGCAGTCGCTTTCGCCAGGCACCGTGGTCCGTGGCACGGCGACAGCGAGACCAGGCGAGGGCGAAGGTACGATGTGGTGCAGGCAACGCCAAAGGCGCGGTTTTGCAATTTTGGCGGCGGTCAGTGCACGCGCGCGCCGGGTCTTGGCACTCCAAGCCTGCTGCGACGTGCCAACGGCGGTGAGGAAGGGCAAAGGCATAGCCTTTTGCTGTTGGCTGGGAACGAGCTCGCGCTCGCGAGCACCTGGCGGTCCAGGGCCGCGACGCGACAGTGGGGCATGGCAAGGTGGTGGACGACCGGGCAGTCAGGGGCGGTTGGCAACAACAAGGCTCGGCCTTGCGGCCGGTGGCTTGGTTCGCACGCACGCGCGCGGGTCCTGGTATCCTAGGACCGCGGCGTGGCTATGCCGTGCGCGGGGCACCGGTGCTCCGAGCCTGCGGTATGGTGCAGCGGCGAGAGGGCGACAGCGGTTGTGGAAAACAGAGGCGGCGCGTCGGGGCTCCTGCATGAGGATGAGGGCAGGGCGTCCTAGGGCTACTACGGACGGTTCATCGATGGCGGCGAGCTCATTGGCAGCAGGAGGGCAGTTGGGACTAGGCGGCGCCGCTCACCAGTCGGGCTCGCGGTCGAACAGGCGACGCATGGAGGATGCGGTGCAGTGATGGCTTGATGTTGTGACGGCTTGGTGTAGTTCCTCCTCATGGCGGCGACGACGGCTGCATCCTCCTCCTTCATCCCTTGCTTCTTCTCCCGGTGCAGCGGTGACGTCGAGCTCCGGGTGGAGCTCCTCTCCTCCTCCTCCTCTCCTCCTCTCCTTCCTTCTCTCCCTGACCTCGGATTGGGAGGCTATGGCGGTCTGGGTAGGGGAAAAAACACCGAGGGTATCTAGGGTTCGAGGAGGCGGCGGCTGGGGGTTTTATAGGAGTGGTGCTAGGGCTTGGGATGGCACGGACAGCCGGCGGAATTTGGCGTGCGGGTCGGGATGCGTGGCCCTCATCCGGGGGCCGCGGTAGGGTTTAGGATGCAGCGCGAGGCTTGGTGGCCGACAGGGGAGGCACGGCGGCAGGCGTGATGCGAGTGAGGCAGTGCGGCCATTGTGCTGCTTTGGTGCGGAGCGGGGTAGGCGAGGCGCTGGGGGCGGGTGCCAGCGCGGCGGCGGCGCGGGTGCGGTGTGCGGCGCGGCTGGAGGTAGGAGAAGGGAAAGCTGACCGGTGGGGTCATCCGGTGAGTGTTCCGATGTGAAGGCGTGGGTGGTTTGCGTGAGTGGCGGTGTTGGGCTACACAAGCTGGACCGGTTCGTGGGCTGTGCTGGGCCAAAGGCGGTGGTAGCAGGCCTGCTTGGCTAGCTGGGCTAGCCGGCTGGTGGTGTTGTTGGGCTGGGCTGGATTGGGGCTGGTTTTTGGGTAGCGTAGAGTAGGGTAGGGTCATGGTTCGGTCTTGGGTTAGGGCTGGGTTGAGCAGCGGATCGAGTTAGGATAGCGGGTTTAGTTAGGGTAGTTAGCTTTTGAATTTAAATTTGAAGGGCACACATCAAATTTAAATTCCACACAATTTCAAACTAAGAAAATAAAACCCAAAGAGATTTCAAGTAAACAAGATAGCTTAAAATAAATCTCAACAACTCCAAATAAATTCTTACTAACAAGAATATCCTTAATCCAATTCAAACCAAACAAATTCACACAAGTAGATTCGGAAAAACTCGAATAACTCCAAATTAATTAACACTAACAAATTAGTCCTTCACTTATATTAGGTTTTTTTTCTAGGAATTTGGGATTCGAGAAGGATATCCTTCTATTATCCCAAGGTTCTAACACTTACACAAAAAGTATTTAAAATTCAAGACTTTTGCATCTTAGAACATTCTGGAAAAATCCGGGATGTTACATATTTAGTACCGGCTAGAGACTCCAACCAGTACTAAAGTCCGCCACCGACACTGGAGGGCAACGGCTACATTCCCCCTGGCGGCACTTTAGTACCGGCTGGTGGCTCCAGCCGATACTACATGGAGCTGATGAGCCTTAGTACCGGCTGGCAACTCCAGCCCGTACTAAATGGAGAGAGCTAGTACTGGCTGGAGCCACCAGCCGATACTAATTTTCCTTCTATATATCAGTAGCTTCTTCCTCGCCGAGCCTGAGCCAAACCATTTGACCGAGCTCAGGCTTCTTCTCCATGGCGCCGTTTTAGAGAGGAGATGTTGTCCATTTCCATTTTTCCCAAGTTTTGTGGGGATTTCGCTCATCTAAGTGCTCAAAAGGTTATCAACTTCATCCTCTCTTCTTTGATGGTCTTTATGCCTCCTTTCATGCTTTATAGTTAGAGAAATTTGTGATTTTTAGAAAGAGGGAGAGAATGAGCACGATTTTTTGAAGGTTTATTGGATACATGGTTAGTTTGCTAGTTGTGTTATGCTTTGTAGCTAGAGAAATTTACGATTTTTGGATAGATTGACACATCCTACATTTCAACCTTTATTTATGGTTAGTTTTGCTATTATTTATTGAATGTGTGAATGTTTATATGAAATGTCAAGTTAAATAATTATGGAAAGTGCAAAAAAGATGTATACTTGGTATTTATTTTGTATTATGAATGAATTATTTTGACACTCTAATGATTTATTTATTCAGGCTCCTATTAAAACCATGGAGAAGTTAAAAAAATCTTTGTTTTGGATATGAATCTGTCGTTAACCTTGACCATGCGGTGTTGATACTGCCATTCAGGGCCAACATTGATGTCCGCGATACAGTGCGGTATAGGGACGTGATGGAGTACGGCCTTGGTCCCAATGAACAAATCCTCACCTTTAAGCGAGGTGAGGATGCGACCATTTGGACCAAGGCCATACTGCTTCATCACGTCCTTAGACCGCACCGTGTCGTGGATATCAATATTGCCCCCGAATGATAGTGTCATCAACGCAGGGTCAAGGTTAACGACCTATACATATCCTAAACAAAAAAAAATTCTTCTCGATGGTTTTTGCATATAGAGCCTGAATAAATGTTCTGAACCATGACTGCATCCCATATGGCGTGGGACGACGAGTGTTCGCCTCAAACTGAAGAGTGTCAAAATAATGTGGACCTTTTAATTAGTCATAGTGTGTGATGGATATTTGGACCTTTTAATTTTATTATCAAATTTCATCCTTCATTATGTTAATATTTTAATGTGATGGATGTTGGTGTTTTACCGCCACGCCCACCGAGGGATACCCCCGAGGTGGTGAGTTTGTAGGTAGGGTGTTGCCGAGATCAGGAACTCCAAGGTGCAAGGAACACAAAGTTTAGACAGGTTCAGGCCGCCGAGAGCGTAATACACTACGTCCTGTCTGATTTGTATTGCCTTAGGTGGTGATCGGGTGATCTCCTGCATGAGGCACGAGTTGTCCCTCACGCTCTCCCGTTGAGGAGGGTCCTTGCCCGCCCTTATATAGTCTGGGGGATAGGGTTACATGGAAATTCAAGTCGGATATGAGCCCTAGAGTCCTACCCGAGTACTTTTCGGGTAGTTTTCTACTATATCCGACTAGTTTTACTATTGTATGAGTAGTTCTATTAGGCTATGAGTAGTTACAACCAATGTAGGGCGTGGGCCATGTCCCACCCCTTATCCTGTGAGATGTAGGCCATGTGCGCAGTCCCATATGCCCGGGTCTGACAAGCCCCCGAGCTCTTCGTAGTCGAGTACTGCAGGCGTCCGAGTAGTTCTGAAGGCGTCTTTGAGTCCTCCGGAACTCCATCTTGAAGTGGTCTTCCAAGTACTTCCTTGGCTGCATCGAGGCTGTGAGGTGCTCATGCCCAGAGTAGTTGTCAAGTCTTCTTTTATATGGGGTGCAATTGAACTCACACTCCATATGGAGTAGCCCCCGAGCCTTAGATTGACTCGTAGAATCAGGCTGAGGGTCAATTTAGTCTTGAGTCTTTTGTCCTTATCTTCCAAAAGATTTGAAAAATAAGTCGCTGATGACATGTGTCCCTGCAGCCCCCGAACCTTGAATCCAAATCCTCAGGGTTTTGAATAAAGGATCCAAAGAGTCGTGGCGTGCTTATGCGCTGAGAGTTGTGTCGTATCCATCCCCCAAGCTTGGGAGCTAGATGAGTCGCATAGTGTATGCCTAGTAGTCGGTGGCACCAGCCCCTGAGCCTAGGCATCGGCCAAGTTGTTGCTGAATCTTGAACTGTCGACGAAGCCGACCAGTCGGAGTCGATTCCGACTAGCTTTGTAGGCGAGGCGAGTAGTCGAAGTAGTCACCCAAGCGTCGTCAAGCATAGTCATCTCAGAATAGTCTTGTAGGAGAAACGAGTAGTCGAAGTAGTCGCCAGCGTGTCGCCGTGCATTCTTCATGAAGTCAAGTAGTCGCCGACGGCTGTCGATAAGCCCAACTAGTCGGTGTCGAATCTGGCGAGTAGTCGTTGTAGTCTGTGATGTGTAGTCGAGCGTTCTCACGAAGTCGAAGTAGTCGTGGGTGATTGTTGATGAAGCCAACTAGTCAGAGTTGAATCCGACTTGCTCAGCAGCACGGTCCAGATCAGGTCCCCTACAAGGTAAACATAAAAGTATGTTGTAACTGATATACATGATATCGTGTTGGGAGCTAATCCCAGCATTGTAAAATGCATGTAAAATTTTTTGCGATGTACTCTTGCTGGGTCGCATAATGTCACCGGGTTGGTAGCCTATTACGCTAGGCACCTAATCCCTGATTGCCGTAAACTATTGCGTAGGGAGCTTGGCCGCGTGCACGCGTAGTTGCATAGGCGTACAGAAGAGTCCAGATTTGATGAATAGCGTACGCTACCTAGGTATTGTAGCAACCGTTGAGAGGAAACTAGAGCAGTCAGCGCTGCGCGAAAAAAGAGAACGCTCATGGAGCGCACTGTGACAACCCTGGTAATTACATTTCCAAAATCAATGTCATTAGCCTAACTCTATGATTAAACCAACTAATGAAAGAGTGGAAAGAATTAAAACGAGTTCAGTTGGAATTCAAATTTAATTTGAGCACATTGGGTTACTTTTGAACTTTTAAATTTAACTTTCAAACCATAAGCCAAATGAGATTTTGCCTGAAACCAAAGTTGTAGAACTTTTTATTTTGAACAACTTTCGTGTTCAAAAATTTTTGAAATTCAAATCTGAAAGAGGAGAAAATGCCCTGTTTGCACCCAGCCCCCTGAAACTTTTCGAATTCTTGCATCCAGGCCCCTCGCCCCCCCCCCCCCCCCCCTCTCTCTCCTCCGCGCCCGACCGCCGCGCGCCAGGTGGCCGGCGTCGCCTGACCGGCGCGAGGCGCCAGGCCAGTGGCCGCCGCACCACCCCGCCACGGCCGGCTTTGCCCCGCCCCCACGCCGCGCGGCCAGTAAGCGCCCGCCCGTGCTGCCGCGCCCAGCCGCCGCCCGTCGCGCCCAGTCGCCGCGCTCCGCCGTGCCGCCCCGGCCCCCGCGCCCCGCCAGTTGCCGCGCCCGCCCTCCGCCCGAGCCGCTGCCGCTGCTGCTCCACCACTCCCCGCCGCGCCCAGTGCGCACCGTGCCGTGCCCCCGCCCCGCGCGCTGCCCAGGCCTCTCCGCACCCCCTCCGGCCCCTATAAAAGCCGAGCTCCGACCGCCCCGCGCGAGCCACGCACCGGAACGCACTCGCCGTCGCCATTGTCGCCGCCGAGCACCGCCCGTCCGTGGACAGCCCTCCGCCGTCGCCCACTGTCCAAACTAAGCCCCCAGCCACCAATACATCACCCCACTGAAGCTCGCCGACCCGCCCAACGCCACCCAGAGCCACCGGAGCGCCGCCGCCCGCGCTGCCGTCGCCGCCGCCGCCCCTGCTCGCCGTGGACAGCACGACCCCGACCCCCTCCGTCCAAGCCGAGCCCCTGTGCAGCTTCCCCACGCGCCACTGAAGCTCACCGACCGGACCACACCGCCCCAAGCCCGCCGGAGCACCACCGTCGACGCGTGCCGCGCCGCCGCCACCTCTGCTCCAACGCCGGCGAGCCCTTCCCGGCCGTCTCCCACCTGAACAACACCCCCACAAGGTAGCCCTTGCACCCCTGAACCTTTCCCGACCCTCGCCCCTCGCCGCCGGCGAGCCCCCTCGCCGGAATTTCGGCCGGCCGCCGTACCCGAGCCGCCCGAGGACCCAATTGCAAGAATTTAAATCTTTAGAAGGGTCTGCGCGTAAGATTCAAGGACCTAGTTGTAAAAGAAAGTTTCAAACCTAGATTCAAATTCAGTGAACTTGTAAAATTCGTATAAAATGGCAGAAAATTCAGAAAAATGCAAACTCAGCTGTTCTGGAATCCTCAGAACAAACTCTACCACTTTTGTTACAAAAGGTTTCTCAGAATCTCAAAATATTTTGCTCTACATTAAATAGAAGCTTTAATGGACTTATTTTGTACCCACTGTTCTAGAACAATGCTGACCCTAAATTTTGGGCAGTAAATTAGTTGCTTGATGTTTAGGACTGTGTAAAAAGATCAGGCCCAAATTCCATCTCTAGCTTTACTGTTTGTTAAACTTAGTTTTATTTCATGTGTAAGTAGAATGTTTTATCCCCGCAGTTAGGTGGTGAGTCACCCATTGAAACTTTTCCTATGCTAATGTATTGGTACCTAGAAGCCAGAGAAAAATTAGGAGACTTTTTATCTCAGAGTAACCTACTTATTTGATTTATGTGCTAATAACATACATTAAATCAAGAAAATAGTATCTTAGCTTGGAAAATTCTCAAACGTTTACTAGGAGTTACACTGTGGTGGAGGTTACTGTGTAAAAAGTTCCATGGACAAACACCCTGTGTAGGGTCCTGTAAAAATGAATCTTTGAATAGCCTAGGTGTAGAATGTCATATTTTCTATGCTCTGAATACTGCATGATAAATCCTACAAAAATTACAGTAGCTTCTGCATGCTTAAGTGAGAGCTCTGTAAAAATCTTAGACTCATTTGTTGCACCAATTGTTCTTTACAAAAAGAACAAGGATCTAACAGCAACTATGTAATGTATTTTTCATAATTAATCTGTTACGTAAAATTGGCTGAAAATTTTACAGTAAGCACATCTTTCCTTGATGTGCCTAAATCCAAAATTTCATGACCAGAAACTATCCATTGTAGTAATTACTCGTAAATCATATCAAGTACCATTACCACAACTTAAACTTGTGCATTCATGTAGAATCGACGACTCTCGCCGACGGAACTTACGAACTGGTGCCCGCGTCCGAGAGTGAGCAGCATGAAGCTCAAGCAAATCTAACTGAAGCTCTTGAAGACCCGAGCACAAGTTCGGAAGATCCCCAAGCGAACTGCGAAGGCAAGCCCCGGAGCATGACCCATTCTTTCCGAAATTATGCAACTCATTACTCTTGCTTGTGCAGTAAGTTCATAGGAGTGGGATGAAAACTTAGTTGCATGATGTCAGGAACCCTTGCTTGAAAACTAGATGTAAGGTTCGATAGAATGCTGTGCTAATAGGACTCCGGTAAAAGTCGAGTGATTTCCTGTCACTCGCGAGAAAATAGGAGTTGAATGGCTACTACACGCTGCAATCATAAGGACACGGACGCGGGCACAGCAGCCAGGCACGGTACGACCCCCGATGCCTCCACAGAATGGTCCGAGGCCCATTCTTCAGCAGTCTCTTCGACCTAGCCCCGCGAATCGTTGTTTCAAATGCGGGAGTTCCAACCATTTCGCACGAGAATGCCCTCAGCCTGGACAGCCCAACCAAGGTCAAGGATCCAACCCGAACACCAAGAACAGGGGCAAGAGACAGACCCTGCAAGTCAAGCAAGGACGGATTAACTTCACCACGCTTGCAGAGCTTCCTGAAGGAGCCCCAGTGATGTCGGGTACATTCTCTATCCATAACAAGCCTGCAGTTATATTATTTGATTCTGGTGCATCGCATAGTTTCATAAGTGCAAAATTCGGTGCAAAAGTAGGCTTGGATGTTTGTCACACCAAAGGGTCGTATATGATATCAACACCGGGTGGTAAAATTGCTTCAAACCAAATGATCAGACAAGTACCAGTCAAATTGGGTAGTAAAACCATCGACACGGACCTTGTCCTTTTACCCCTTGACGGCATGGACATTATTTTGGGAATGAACTGGATGGCTATGCATGGAGTCACACTGGACCTTTCTTCCCGAGCTGTTGAGATAAATTCACCTAGTCACGGAGCCACTACCCTTTACCTACCGTTCCTAGATTGCACGAATTCCTGTGCTTATAAGATGGAAGGACTTAAGCTAGATGATATTCTTGTGGTAAACGAGTATGCCGATGTTTTCCCGGATGACTTACCCGGAATGCCACCGGATAGGGACATTGAGTTCGTTATTGAACTACAACCAGGCACTGCACCTATATCCAAAAGACCATATAGGATGCCCCCTACAGAATTGGCAGAGCTGAAAATTCAACTCCAAGAACTACTGGACAAAGGTTTCATTCGCCCTAGCGCGTCACCTTGGGGATGTCCAGCCCTATTCGTAAGGAAGAAGGATGACAGTTTAAGATTATGTGTGGACTACCGACCCCTCAATGCGGTAACTGTTAAAAATAAATACCCCCTTCCTCGCATCGACGTACTCTTCGATCAATTAGCTGGAGCCAGAGTCTTCTCCAAGATTGATCTTCGTTCGGGATACCATCAGATCAAGATTCGCCCATGCGATATTCCTAAGACTGCCTTCTCCACACGATATGGACTATATGAATTCTTAGTCATGTCCTTTGGACTCACCAATGCCCCTGCTTACTTCATGTATCTCATGAATTCGGTATTCATGCCCGAACTTGACAAATTCGTCGTAGTGTTCATCGACGACATCCTTATCTATTCCAAGGATGAGGAAGAGCATGCCAAGCACCTTCGCATTGTTCTTCAGCGACTTAGAGACCATCAGCTCTATGCTAAGTTTTCTAAGTGTGAATTCTGGTTGGATACTGTAAAGTTCTTAGGTCACACGATCTCCAGCGAAGGCATAGCTGTTGACCCCAGCAAGGTACAAGAGGTGATGGATTGGAAACCCCCTACCTCTGTTCATCAGATTCGCAGTTTTCTCGGCTTAGCCGGTTACTACCGCCGCTTCATCCCGGATTTCTCTCGAATTGCTAAGCCCATGACTGAACTGTTAAAGAAGGAAGTAAAGTTTGTATGGGACGAGAAATGTGAAGAAGCTTTCCACACTCTCAGAGAGCATCTGACTACTGCACCTGTGTTAGCTCATCCCGATAATACCAAGTCATTTGATGTGTATTGTGACGCATCGGGTACTGGTCTAGGATGTGTGCTTATGCAAGAGAATCGAGTAATTGCATATGCCTCACGAGCCCTTCGGCCCCACGAACAGAATTATCCCACGCATGACCTTGAGCTTGCAGCCGTCATTCACGCTCTGAAGATATGGAGGCACTATCTCATGGGTACACAGTGCAATATCTACACGGATCATAAGAGTCTCAAGTATATCTTCACACAAGCCGATCTGAATATGAGACAACGGAGATGGCTAGAACTAATCAAGGATTATGACCTTGAAGTGCACTATCACCCCGGCAAGGCTAACGTAGTCGCTGATGCACTAAGCCGCAAGTCCCATTGCCATTGCTTATCCATGGAGTTCTACCATGAGACATTATGTGCAGACATGAGGAAGCTTAACTTGGAAATGGTTTCCCAAGGCACTCTAAATCACATCTCAGTTGAGCCCACTCTTCACGACCAAATCGTCATGGCACAACTACAGGATGAAGGAATTAAGATCATCAAACAGAAACTCTCTCTAGGTGAGGAGAAGTACAAATGTTTCCGCCAGGACCATAAGGGAGTTCTATGGTTCGAAGGTCGTATAGTCGTTCCGAAGAATCGTGAACTCCGCAAGAAAATTCTCGATGAGGCACACCTTTCCAAATTCTCTATCCACCCCGGCAGTAGCAAAATGTATCAAGACCTAAGGCAAAACTTCTAGTGGACTAGAATGAAAAGAGAAATTGCTACGTATGTCTCAGAATGTGACACGTGCCAGAGAGTGAAGGCTAGCCACTTAAAGGTAGCCGGTACACTTCAACCGTTACCTATACCATCATGGAAATGGGAAGACATAAGTATGGACTTCATCGTTGGACTACCAAACACGTCCCAGAGGCATGATTCCATATGGGTTATCGTTGATAGACTCACGAAGACGGCACATTTTCTTCCGGTACACACCACCTATTATACCAAGAAATATGCCGAGATTTACCTCGATCGTATTGTTTGCTTGCATGGAATACCTAAGACAATTATCTCCGATCGTGGTCCTCAGTTTGTAGCACGCTTTTGGGAACAACTGCAAACGTCTCTTGGCACTAAGCTGATTCGCAGCTCAGCATACCATCCTCAGACCGATGGACAAACGGAAAGAGTAAACCAAATTCTTGAGGACATGCTGAGAGCTTGTGTCATTCATTATCACAAGAATTGGGACAAATGCCTACCCCTGGCAGAGTTCTCGTACAACAACAGCTATCAAACGAGTTTGAAAATGGCACCATTTGAGGCCCTGTACGGACAAAGGTGTCGAACTCCTTTGAGCTGGTCACAAACCGGAGAACGTAAAATAATTGGACCCGACCTGGTAATCGAGGCAGAGGAGAAAGTAAAAGTAATACAAGCAAATCTTAAAGCCGCACAAGCCCGACAAAAGAGCTATTCTGACAAAAGGAGAAAGCCCCTAAAGTTCGAAGTTGGCGATCACGTCTATCTTCGAGTTTCACCAACCAAGGGAGTGCGAAGATTTGGAATCAAAGGCAAACTAGCTCCCCGTTATATTGGTCCCTATGAAATCATTGAGAGCTGCGGACCTCTTTGCCTACAAATTACGACTGCCCCCTCAGCTCACGGCCACCCATGATGTCTTCCACGTATCTCAACTCAAGAAGTGTATTCGAGTCCCTACCGAGATTGTGGAACAACAAGAAATATCGTTGGAACCCGACCTCTCGTATGTCGAACACCCAGTTAAGATTTTGGATCAAAAAGAAAGAGAGACCAGGAGGAAAGTGATTAGAATGTATAAAATACAATGAAATCACCACACGGAAGAAGAAGCCACCTGGGAAACGGAGAGCTACCTGAACCAACATTTCCCTGGGTTTCTGGTCTCAACCACTGGTATGTGCACCCACGCCCACACTAAGAATTACCGAATCTCGGGGCGAGATTCTTGTTAAGGGGGGAAGGCTGTGACAACCCTGGTAATTACATTTCCAAAATCAATGTCATTAGCCTAACTCTATGATTAAACCAACTAATGAAAGGGTGGAAAGAATTAAAACGAGTTCAGTTGGAATTCAAATTTAATTTGAGCACATTGGGTTACTTTTGAACTTTTAAATTTAACTTTCAAACCATAAGCCAAATGAGATTTTGCCTGAAACCAAAGTTGTAGAACTTTTTATTTTGAACAACTTTCGTGTTCAAAAATTTTTGAAATTCAAATCAGAAAGAGGAGAAAACGCCCTATTTGCACCCAGCCCCCTGAAACTTTTCGAATTCTTGCATCCAGGCCCCTCGCCCCCCCCCCCCCCCCCCCCCCCTCTCTCTCCTCCGCGCCCGACCGCCGCGCGCCAGGTGGCCGGCGTCGCCTGACCGGCGTGAGGCGCCAGGCCAGTGGCCGCCGCACCACCCCGCCACGGCCGGCTTTGCCCCGCCCCCACGCCGCGCGGCCAGTAAGCGCCCGCGCGTGCTGCCGCGCCCAGCCGCCGCCCGTCGCGCCCAGTCGCCGCGCTCCGCCGTGCCGCCCCGGCCCCCGCGCCCCGCCAGTTGCCGCGCCCTCCCTCCGCCCGAGCCGCTGCCGCTGCTGCTCCACCACTCCGCGCCCCGCGCTATCCCACCGCGCCCGCGCCGTATCTCGGCCTCCCAGTCGCCGCGCCCGCGCTGCCGCACGTCGCGCCGGCGTTGTGCCGCCGCCCGCCACGCCCAGTGCGCACCGTGCCGTGCCCCCGCCCCGCGCGCTGCCCAGGCCTCTCCGCACCCCCTCCGGCCCCTATAAAAGCCGAGCTCCGACCGCCCCGCGCGAGCCACGCACCGGAACGCACTCGCCGTCGCCATTGTCGCCGCCGAGCACCGCCCGTCCGTGGACAGCCCTCCACCGCCGCCCACTGTCCAAACTAAGCCCCCAGCCACCACTACATCACCCCACTGAAGCTCGCCGACCCGCCCAACGCCACCCAGAGCCACCGGAGCGCCGCCGCCCGCGCTGCCGTCGCCGCCGCCGCCCCTGTTCGCCGTGGACAGCACGACCCCGACCCCCTCCGTCCAAGCCGAGCCCCTGTGCAGCTTCCCCACGCGCCACTGAAGCTCACCGACCGGACCACACCGCCCCAAGCCCGCCGGAGCACCGCCGTCGACGCGTGCCGCGCCGCCGCCGCCTCTGCTCCAACGCCGGCGAGCCCTTCCCGGCCGTCCCCCACCTGAACAACACCCCCACAAGGTAGCCCTTGCACCCCTGAACCTTTCCCGACCCTCGCCCCTCGCCGCCGGCGAGCCCCCTCGCCGGAATTTCGGCCGGCCGCCGTACCTGAGCCGCCCGAGGACCCAATTGCAAGAATTTAAATCTTTAGAAGGGTCTGCGCGTAAGATTCAAGGACCTAGTTGTAAAAGAAAGTTTCAAACCTAGATTCAAATTCAGTGAACTTGTAAAATTCGTATAAAAACGTAGAGAACTCAGAAAAATGCAAACTCAGCTGTTCTGGAATCCTCAGAACAAACTCTACCACTTTTGTTACAAAAGGTTTCTCAGAATCTCAAAATATTTTGCTCTACATTAAATAGAAGCTTTAATGGACTTATTTTGTACCCACTGTTCTAGAACAATGCTGACCCTAAATTTTGGGCAGTGAATTAGTTGCTTGATGATTAGGACTGTGTAAAAAGATCAGGCCCAAATTCCATCTCTAGCTTTACTGTTTGTTAAACTTAATTTTATTTCATGTGTAAGTAGAATGTTTTATCCCTGCAGTTAGGTGGTGAGTCACCCATTGAAACTTTTCCTATGCTAATGTATTGGTACCTAGAAGCCAGAGAAAAATTAGGAGACTTTTTATCTCACAGTAACCTACTTATTTGATTTATGTGCTAATAACATACATTAAATCAAGAAAATAGTATCTTAGCTTGGAAAATTCTCAAATTTTTACTAGGAGTTACACTGTGGTTGAGATTACTGTGTAAAAAGTTCCATGGACAAACACTCTGTGTAGGGTCCTGTAAAAATGAATCTTTGAATAGCCTAGGTGTAGAATCTAACTGAAGCTTTTGAAGACCCGAGCCCAAGTTCGGAAGATCCCCAAGCGAACTGCGAAGGCAAGCCCCGGAGCATAATCCATTCTTTCCGAAATGATGCAACTCTTTACTCCTTGCTTGTGCATTAAGTTTATAGGAGTTGGATGAAAACTTAGTTGCATGATGTCAGGAACCCTTGTTTGAAAACTAGATGTAAGGTTCGATAGAATGCTGTGCTAATAGGACTCCGGTAAAAGTCGAGTGATTTCCTGTCACTCGCGAGAAAATAGGAGTTGAATGGCTACTACACGCTGCAATCATAAGGACACGGACGGGCTACGGAACGATGGTTACGATTGAGGCCCGTCTGTCTAGTGAAAAATGCTAAGGCCGCAGGGTGTGGTAGTGATGGTTAAGTCTTTGAACGTACTAAACACATGCCGAGATTATGGGAATCGGTAAGCTTAAGTACCTGATTGGCCCGGCAAGGGGACGGCATCCTACCCTTTGAACTTCGGTCCCATGTGCATATGGCGAGTGCAGAGAGTGGTCACGACCCGGCGCCGAACCGTGGCGTGGGGCTCTTGTACTCTCGGAGGGTAGCCCCGATCCACGACCCGGAAAGAAAGGGGAAAAGTTGCACGTGTGACTCTAGGGAGTAACCACGTGACGTGTGTTTGGGTTTCCCTTGCAAGGTTAAGAAATTCGATTCGAATCGTCCGTTTCTCACGGCTATTGAGACTGCTTAACCATTTTTACCCACAGAGTAAGAAGAGGAACAAAGATGATGAATGAACAGGTTGGATGAAAAATTTAATGCTTCACCATGTATGCTTTAGATAGCTGCTTATCTAGAAGGGTTAATGAAACTAGAATCTGGAGCTAAAAGTTGAAAGTAAGGACCCACTTGTAGATGCTTTTCGGCAAAACAAACCCCTGAGCCAAAAAGCCTTGCATGTCTAGAGTCGGTGGAGTAGTTTCCACTACACGGGTAAGTCTTGCTGAGTATTAGTATACTCAGTCTTGCTTGTGACTCGTTTTCAGGTGAGACCTTCGAAGACATGATTGCTAGCTTGACTTGGCCCTGCACTCTTCCCCCTGGTTGGTCGGTGGAATGGGATGCGCCCCCGCCCAACGGAGATAAGACCGAGTGATGTCTCGTACGGGCTTCATCGAGACATCCTGTATCGTCGAGTAGTTCTCGTTGTTTATTTTCGCTGCAACTTAAAACTCTGAAGAACATATTTGTGATCATTGAAGTACTTGATTTCTAAACTCAAAACTTGGTCTGTAATATTTACTTATGCTAATGTTGTAATATTTGCTGGAATGTGGTATTCTCTGGGCTCATCGTCGCATGAGCATTTGTATGTATGGCGCTCGATCCGTTCACCGTGGTTGTATCGGGAGGTTATACCCGACAGACCAGTGGATTACTCCGTTTGAAGTGTAAGGTTAATCGAGAATGCCTAAATGATGATGGTTAATACACTTGAGCCGGATTAATTCAGGTGGTTCTGCCACACGCACTTATAGGGTGTAACCCGGTCGCTCGTGTTGCAGGGCGGACCGTGCAGGCAATCGGGAACAGCCATGACATGGTCTGTGAAGAGAATGCGCGTTGCGCAAAAGGTAGGCGGCGAAGCATAGCTCTGGAGGGTCCAATGCCCATCGAGAGACGTACACAAGTAAGTAGCCGATCATGTGAAAAACAAGTCGGAAAAAGTATAAGTGACTTAGTTTGATTCGTGGACAATTGTCTACGAGCCGCAGCGGCCGTCGTTGGAGCCGCGACGGTTTTTTGATGAAGCCGACTAGTCGGAGTCGATTCCGACTAGTTGTTGACGGTGTGAAGCCCACTCCCTACTAGGTTTCTTGCCGAAACAAGTAATCGGGGTAGTCGAAATTAGCCCACTCGTGGACGATTGTTGACGAAACCGCAGGAGTTGTTGATGGAGCCACGACGGTTTGTTGATGAAGCCAACTAGTCGGAGTTGATCCCGACCAGTGGTTGATCGTGCAGAGCTAGTCGCCAAGTAGTTTAAGGCTCGTCCCCGATTAGTTTCTAGTCGAGACAAGTAGTTGAAGTAATCGTTGGCGATGCAGATTTGTCGAGGTAGTTGTAGCCGGTGGCAGTAGCGCGTCGGTGCTGCGGTGCTATCTAAAGTCGAGCCACGTCGTCAGGGTTGGCGGCGATGGCGCGTCGTCGCTGTGGTACGGGCTGAATTCGAGTCGATCACGAGTAGGAGCTGTTTGGATCCAGACTCGTCCACACGGTTTCCGATTAGATCGGAAAATGAAATTCCGCCGAGATCGTCGGCGAAGTCGTCAATGTCGCGGTAGGATGACTCGTCCTCACGGTTTCCGATTAGATTGGAAAATCAAATTCCGCCGAGATCGTCGGCGAAGTCATCAATGTCGCAGCAGGATGCTAGAGCAGATGTCGTCGGCTCCCTGGTTTCAGCGAGATGGCTGTTGAAGCCACCACCATCGTCGATGATGCACACCCAGGAGCCGAAGGTGAACGTCGTGCCCTCGTCGAGCACAGCGCTAGTGAAATTGAACGATGCCATCGAGTTCTCTGGTGGATGTTCGATGAACACCCCTACCTGGTGCGCCAGCTGTCGGTATTTTACTGCCACGCCCACTGAGGTGGTGAGTTTGTAGGTAGGGTGTCGCCGAGATCAGGAACTTGAAGGTTCAAGGAACACAGAGTTTAGACAGGTTCGGACCACCAAGAGCGTAATACCCTACGTCTTGTGTGATTTGTATTGCCTTAGGTGGTGATCAGGTGATCTCCTGCATGAGGCACGAGTTGTCCCTCACGCTCTCCCCTTGAGGAGGGTCCTTGTCCGCCCTTATATAGTCTGGGGGACAGAGTTACATGGAAATTCTAGTCGGATACGAGCCCACAGTCCTACCTGAGTACTTTTTGAGTAGTTTTCTACTCTATCCGACTAGTTTTACTACTGTATGAGTAGTTCTACTAGGCTACAAGTAGTTACAACTAGTGTAGGGCGTGGGCCATGTCCCACCCCTTATCCTGTGAGATCTACGCCATGTGCGCAGTCCCATATGCTCGGGTCCGACAATGGATATTTGTGTTTGTTTGAATGGAATTTTTGTTCTGTTAACTAAATAGTTTTGACATTTTTAAGTTGCATGTTGGTTGTTGGGATATTAATTTGTGCTTGTGTGAATGGGATTTATGTTTTGTTGACTAAATTATGCTGGATGTTGAAAATACGAGCATTTTGTAAAGAATGCATTTATTTAGAGTTTGGTCCTTTGTATTAGTAATATGATTTCGTCATATTAAGGAAGATGTGCATCTTTGATTATAGTTCCTTATTAAAAAAGTGTAAAGCACTATCCCATTGACGTAAATTGCTCATCCAAAGTCTTCCTTAATGGAAAAAATATGATTGCAGATGGACCGACAATGGATGTACGGTGATCGGTGGACCATGGCGTCGATTAATGGCCTAAAGTCTTTTCTCGATGCGGCTGAGGCTCACAGGTCATCGAAAGGTTTCTTGTGCTGTCCATGCCACTCTCTAAAAGAAACACTCTACACATCCACCTTATTGAAAGGGATTTCATGGATAACTATACTCTTTGGACCAAGCACGGTGAACCTGGAATTTTGATGGAAGACGATGAAGATGATGATGATGATAACAACAAACAAGACTTGGGTCACTTATATGAAGCGAGTGCTTTTGATGATGAACCAATAGACGAGGCTGAAGAAAATGCTGCAGAAGAGCTACCACATGACGAACTAGGTCAGGTGTTGCTAGATGCACAGAAAGACAGTGAAACTGTGAAGGAGTCAAAGAAGTTTGAGAAGATGTTGGAGGATCACAAAACGTTATTGTATACAGATTGCAAACAAGAGCTACCACGGCCCGGTACTAACCTAGCAATCCTATATATGTGACACCCTAGGTGTCTAAAAGATTAAACAAAGATCTATAACATGAAATCAGGCATAAAAGAGCAATAAAAGTATTTAACAACCTATCAAAATCTACCTTTCAAGCAAATGTATACGTGTATATGTATATATGCTTATACATATGAACCTTTGCAAAAAAACCCTTGTAACCTCAAAGTTGATCACAACTGACTCTAAAAATTTAATGGCACATTTGTCATAACAAGAGCAACAAAAGTCTAGTTGAACTCAAGGGCTAACAGTGCAAAAATTCACATGAAATGACATGTCATCTAGATACTTATTTTCGGAAATTCAAAATAACTTTTTATACTTTGCTCAAATGAACACAGTCATAAAAGAGAAAATGTATATCTTGAAAAGTTGAACAAAAATATTATTCAAATGTTTTTGTTTTGACCTTGGGAACAATGAGTTTTAGCTCCTTTTCACCTAGGCCCTTGCTATTTTTGCTTCTCGCGCAGAAGTCCCATCATCTTCTCCCTCCTCTCTCCTCCCACTGCCCTATCCCATCGTCGGCAGGCCAGCTGGCCGGCGCACCCCGGTGCAGCTGAGGCCGCCCGGCCAAGTGGGTCTGCCAGCACCTGGAAATCTCCCGCTGGCCAACAAAATCTCGCTCCTCCCCCCCCCCCCCCCCCCCAGGAAGCCTCCATGCGGCAGCTTTCTTCTGCCGCGGGCGCTGCTGGGGCCACGGCGAGCCCCACCGATGCCAGCGAAGCAGCTACGCCCCTGGTTTTGTCCCCTGGTCGGGCCTTCCCCAGCGGCTCGTGCCCAGGCCGCCATCCTCCCTCTTGCACCTATAAAAGCCCCACCAGAGGCCCTTGAGTTCGCCGCCACAACACCTACTCCGGCGAGCAGTCACTCGCGCGTGGACGCACCACTCCGCCCCCACATTGCCCAAACCAACCCTCCCACCACCTTCTCCGCCTCACTTCAAAGCTGCACAGCCGGTCCCCGTGCCCTTTTCCTCATCGGAGCGCCGCCACCGCCACCCGCACCCACCGTCGGCTCTATGCCACCGCCGGCAAGCCGCCTCGGTCCACCACTTTCCCCACCCAAGGCCTCAAACAGGTGCGGTTTGTTCCCCTCTTGCCTCTCCCACCTTCGCCCCTCTCACCGGCAACCCTAGTCGCCAGAATTTGGCCGGCAGTCGCCGTTCCCCTATAAAAAGAACCCTTTTGCTTCGATTTCAATCTTTTCAAGAAGATTTCTGTAAAATCTCAGGGACTCATTTGTAAACCTAAAACTAGAACTTTGAAAACCAATCTATTAACTTTGAAAATGCAAAACAAGTCATAGAAAAATCCTAAAAATACAAACTAAGATGTTCTGGACTCCTTAAGTTAAGATCTACAACTTTGTAAAAGGATCTTGGGCTGTTTCCATAGAATTTTTAGCTGAAGATTAAATCAAGTTTAAATGTCTTCTAATTGTTCCAAAAGCTTCAAGAAAGAAGTGCGCATGAGTTTTGGATAGTAGCTTCAGTGCTAAGAGTATAGTCTTTCATAAAAATTTCATGCACTGAATCCAATCACAACTAGATGTTTCGAGTACTTTTGTTATATGTTAGATCTAGTTAAACTAGATTTTTAACCTCTAATTCTTGCATAGGAAAAATCTACAAAACTTATAGTAGCCTACTCATGCAAGTAAGTTTGTTCAGTAAAATGTTGAGCACCGTTCTTGCATGGGTTGTTCTGTACAAATAGATCTTGATCCTAGCAGTAGTCGTTTAATATATTTTTCATGATTAACCTCCTGAATAAAAATGGCTAAAGCTTATACAGTGAGTTTGTACTTAAGTAACAAGCTCTGCATAAAAATCTCAACCGAGAAACTACCTCTACGAGTAGTTTTGGTTAAACAAAACTTACCGTTAAAAATGGTCGTACGACATGAGAAACCACTCGCTTACTTAATGAAGTCAGTTAATTCAGATAAGTACTCGATAAATGACTGCTCAAGGAAAAAAAATGAAGTACTCGACTACTTAACTTCAGTTTTGTTGAATGACTACTTTATAGTGAAATAGTTGTTTATCTGTACCATTAAAACTACTCATACATGTGCATTCATATAGAATCGAGTACTCTCACCGACGGAACCTACGATTTGGTGTCTGAGTCCGAGAGTGAGCAGCGTGAAGCTCAAGTTAATCTAAAAGAGGTCCGTGAAGATCTGAACCAAAGTTCGGAATAACTCCTGACTAGTTTTGCTCAAGAAGGCAAGCCCCGATGCATGATCCCAGTGTTTTAAATTTATGCAACTACTGTTCCTGTTTACCTGTGTATTTAAGTTCATAGGAGTTGATTGGAACCCTAGCTGCATGATCCTAGGCACCTATGTAATAAATACTAGAACTAGGAGCTCGAGTAGATGCTCTGCTAATAGGTTCGGTAAAAGTCGAGTGGTTTCCTACCACTCGTGAGAATTATAGGAGTTGAATGTTTTACCACAAACTACAACTATAAGGTCGACAGGCGGGGCTGTTGTATGATGCTCATGGTTGAGGCCCCGTCTGAGTAGACAAAAATGCTAAGGCCGCAGTGTGTGGTAGTGGTGGTTAAGCGTTTGAACGTACTAACCACATGTCGGAAATATGGTACTCGATAAGCTTAAGTACCTGATTGGCCCGGCAAGTGAACTTTACTCTCACCCTACTTGAATGAAATTCAGATGCGTATACACATGCGAGTGCAGAGCGTGGCTCTGTAGTCGGGTAAGGTGACCCTGATCCACAACCCGGAAAGAAAGAGGAAAAGTTGCTTGGGGTGACCCTTTAATGCTACAGGCGTGTGTGTTAGGTTTGCCTTGCAAGGTTAAGAAATTCGATTTAAATCGTCCGTTTCTCGCGGTAATTGAGACTGCTTAATACTTCTGCCACATAGAGTAATAAGAGGAACTATGGCTATGATGAAACTTGTTGGATGATTAAATGTTTTCCACCATATTTGGTTAGATATATATGCTCACTTAGAATGGTTAAATGAACTAGAATATTGAAAGCTAAATATGAAATTAAGGACTTACTCTTTGTTGCTTTTCAGGCAAAAGAAACCCTAGGACCTTAGAGCCATGCATGCTTAGGAGTCGGTATTTACACACCATTAGTTGGGTAAGCCTTGCCGAGTGTTAGTATACTCAGCCTTGCTAGTGACAATATTTTCAGGTGTGTCTTTTGAAGATATGATTGCTGGTTTGACTTGGCCATGTACCTTGCCTCCTGGTTGGTTCGTGGAGTGGGATCCGTCCCCGGCCAACAATGACTCTGCCAAGTGACGCCACGTACGGGCTTCATCGTTGTATCTGAATCAACGATAGATGATCTTGTTTTCTTTCTGCTGCTTTTAACTCTGAATAAAGTTTTTATGTTTGAACTCTGAAGTACTCGTTTTATGAACTCGTCTTGTAATAAATAATTGTCAGACTTGTGAGGTAAAATCTATGGGATGTTGTAATCTCTGGACTTGCCTTCGTGCAAGTTAAGTGTACGCTTTGTTTCGATCGAAATATTAAGTGGTCGCATCGGGATTTACTCTATAGATTGTCGTCGGATTACTCCATTTGAAGCACAGGTAGCCGGTTCGTCTCTATGGATGATGGTTAGTGCACTTGAGCCGGATTAATTCGGGTAGTTCTGCCACAATATAAGCCCTCCAGAACTTAGTGTTGTCGATCTCGATCGATTTTCATCGCCTAGCTTCCCATCCCCTTCGCCGGCCTCCGCTCCGCCTCCCCGTCCCTCGACGCTGGCCCGCCACCCTCGACGAGCGCCGCCGATGCCCAGGCCTCCACGCGCGCTACCGTCGGCCCAGCCTCGACACGCATGCTAGCCGTGCCCCACGCGCTTAATGCACACGTCGCTGCCCCAGCCGCCTCCACGCGCACGCCGCCGCCCTGGCCCCGTCCGCCGCGCCGCCCGGCCTCCCCAGACCGCGCCCTGCCCCTGCCTGCCCCGGCCGGCCCCACGCATGCTGACGTAAGCCCCTGCTCTGACGTCAACAATGCTATGTGCTAACATCAGCTTTTTTGTTTTCATTTTATTCTTTAAAAAATTTAGAAAATTATAGAAAAATTAGAGGAAAATTTTAGGAAATTAGAGGAAAATAATAGGAAATTATAGAAAATTAAAGGAAAATTATAGACAACTTTTTGTGCTCTAATGTTGCAAATGTATACAAGTACATAAATATGTGTTTGATAATTTTTGCATGATTTACAACTTCTTGGATTAAAGTGATACAACTATACAAGTTATTGTATAGCGGGTGCGATTTACTTTAGAAAAATTGTAGAAAATTATAGAAAATCTGTAGAAAATTATAGAAAATTGTAGAAAATTATAGGAAAATTGTAAAAAATTTATTGATTATATCGATAAAATCTATGAAATCGTAGAAAATTGTAGAAAATTATATGCCACACTGTAGAAATTATATTTTTCAGTGTTATTTTTTCAAAGATAATCCCGTGTGTATGTTACGTTGCTTTTGTTATTCTAACATGTAGTCATACATAGTGCAGAGCCAGATCGTATTGTACCGTTTCCAATATCCCGTATAGCCGGTTTCATTTTCCTGAACAAGCTTTCTGTTTCCGTTTCCGATATCCCTTATAAAATGGTTCATACCGTATGTAATTTGTTCGCACAGGAAACGAAATGGGTCCCAGTGATGATGAGGAGGAGTTCCTTCTTCAAAATATGATTCGTGAAGGTATGAAGCAACAAGCTTCCCTCAAAGATTATGAAGCACTCGAGGATGATGGCAGCCAATATTTCAATGATACTAGTGATGGCGATGCTGAGCAGCAAGAAATTGGTGAGCTAGACGTTGGTGCCGAGGTATATACATGGAATTTGTGCATTTATAAACATGATGAGAATTCTCTACATATGTACAACGTATCTTAATAGATATTTTTTCCAAGCATCTGGATCGAGGAAGCCAAAACGGAAACAAGGCTCAAAGAGAAAGATGGAGGGGCGTACCAACATCACCTTAGTGGACTCAGACGGTGAACCAAAGGGTCTCAAGGGTGTTGATACGACAGTGGTCAATCAATGTGGATATTATGTCAGGGAAAACATCCCCATTAGCTATAAGCTATGGAAGAAAAATAAAACCACTGATAATGATCCAAATGTCGTCCCCGACATAGAGAAGGAAAGTTTATGGAGACAGGTGAAATAGCACTTCAATTTTCCAATTGACAAAGAGGAACTCTTCAAGAAATGGGCCATGAAGAAGATGGTTGTTGCTTTCCAGACGTTCAAGAAAAACTTGAACAAAGACTACATCAAAAAGGGCCTCACGACAGACTTTGAGAAAAACTTCAAGAAGCAACATGCTTTCTGGGATGAGTTTGTGCAGTACAAGTTGTCCGAGGACAGCGAGGAGCGAAAAGACAGAACAAAGACAATGCGAGCAAGAAGAAGCACTTCCATCATCTAAGGCAAGGAGGTTATTCGTCGGCCATTCCGAAATGGCAGAAGATGGAACAAGACCTGATTGCAAGAGGAATCATACCGGCGAATTTCAACTGGCCATTGCGAGCAAAGTATTTCTTCTATGCTCATGGAGGCACACTAAACATGGAAGATGGATCGTCCTTGACTACCGATCGACTAAGAGAAGCGACCGACAGGCTCGATACGGCACTAAACGCCGTTGCCAAAGGCACTTTGAAGCCTAACAGAAAGAAAGATGAGCTGACATACGCTCTTGGGACACCGAAACACACAGGACACGTCCGAGGCAAGGGCGTAGTTCCATGAAAGCATGGCTTCAGTGCATATATCGAGACTTATTGAAGTCGATGCAAAAGGAAGGCTGAGCAGGAAGAAAAAGTGCGTGCCCTTAAAGAATGAGTAGCTTCGATTGAAGGTGCATTGGAAGCTAGCCATCGACAACAAGAAGCTCCGTCAGTTCCTAATATGGAGAGCAGCCCCGGCTCTCAATGCCGTAGCAGCGCCGGTTCCATGAAGCAACCAGCCGGAGACTGAACTGAAATGGTTGCGGACAACCAACAATGTTACCCCATGGACGACGTCGCCGTGAGGACCCCCTGCGAGCTTCTTTATCAGCAAAGGAAAAAGATCAAAGTAGTGGCTCACGGTATTGCTGAAGTACCTGCTCAAGGTGGGAAAATTCTCCAAAAAGTATGGGCTCACTTCCTCAAAAAGCACATAGGAGTCACAGAGAACCCAGGTGTGCTTGATATTAAAACGGACTTTCTGGTATGAATACAATTCGCACATCTAGTTCCATTTCTTTAAACACCATTAATATTTCATAACCCATGTATGTATATATATAGGGATATATATAGTATTTGAGATAGGCGGAAGGAAATAACTTATGCGGGTACTACGTATGTGAGTTCATCCACATGTTTTGCGGTCCAAAGAAAATAACTCAAAAAGAATTGGATGTACGTAAAACATTAAGAACAATTTCTTTCATTTAATTCCATACATGTATTAATTTAAAATAAATGATGTTTGCACGTGACAGATCTTCCGAATGAAAGATGACCTCATCGAACCGGAAAGAATCAGGGCAATTCAAGAAGCACTCTGTGGATTCCTGCTCGATGAGGTCATAAATCCCAAGGGAGAATTTTATGCAGATCATAGGATATGCGTGGGTCAACTTGATCCAAATAGGGCTGACGACAACGATGAAGACTAGTAATATTTGAAGCACATGTAAGGAAACAACTTGTGAGACTACTTGTAATATTAAAGTGTATATAAATTGTATATATATATATATATAATATATATAGTCATCTTTGCTATGCTAGATACGAATACAAATTAAATATGAGTACGAATAGGAATGCTAGCTATACACAAACAGATACAAATACAAATTTGAATTAAAACTAAAAGGAAAAAGAAAAGAAACAAAAGCAAACATATAAAAAACAAAGCATTATATATATATGTATGTATATAGTGTTTGAGACATGCGGAAGGAAATAACTTATACGGGTACTACGTATGTGAGTTCATCCACACGTTTTGCGGTCCAAAGAAAATGATGCAAAAAGAATTCAATGTACGCAAAAAAATTATGAACAATTTCTTTCATTTAATTCTGTACATGTATTGATTTAAAAAAATGATTTTTGCACGTGACAGATCTTGCGAATGAAAGACGACCTCATCGAACCAGAAAGAATCAAGGCAATTGAAGAAGCACTCTTTGGATTCCTGCTCGATGAGATCATAAATCCCAGGGAAGAATTTTATGCAGATCATAGAATAAGCATGGGTCAACTTGATCCAAACAGGGCCAACGATGATGATGAATAGTAATATTTGAAGTACTTATAAGGAAACAACTTGTGTGACTACTTGTAATATTAAAGTGTATATAAATTGTATATATATAATATATATGTAGTCATCTTTGCTATGCTAGATACGAATACAAATTAAATATGAGTATGAATACCAAAGCTAGCTATACATAAACGGATATGAATACGAATTTGAATTAAAACTAAAAAAGAAAAGAAAAGAAAAGAAACAAAAGCAAACATATAAAAAAACAAACCATTTAACTGCCATCCCAAACGCCTTGCGTGGCAACCAGTTTAGTACCGGTTGTTGTTTCCAGCCGGTACTAAATATGCCATTTAGTACCGGGTATTGCGCCCCGTACTAAATTCATGCCGGGTTATATCGCCCGGACGGTACCGGGTGGGGAACCAGGAGTTCCCGCCCGGTACGTATGCTAAGGATTCTAGCAGTGATAGTTCATCTTGGTCAGCTTCTTATTAACTTGAATCCTAAGTAGAGGATTGGGGGAACCAGCGCTGGAGCTTGAGACCATGGAGCTTCGATCTAGTTGAAAGAGGTGGCTCTGATGACCCTGAAGCGTCGACTCATCTTCAAGGTTGAGATGGGTCCATGTTATATGAGCGTATAGCGCAGAGTTTGTTACATGGAGGAGACCTGTCCGACTCGGCAAGGATTCCTAGAGTACAAGAGTACAACTATGTTTAGCTAATCAATTGTCATCTCGAACATCTAGAATACTTCTACGCTGATGCCGAACAGACTAAGGTTACAATACATATTCTAACACTAATTGCATATCTGTTGAAGCTTGAAGGTCCGTCTCATCTTGGGCAAGATAATAATCCAAGGTCAACAGGTTTTCCCTATAATGTGATGGGTTTTTGGGCTCGGGTATATACCCTTCCATCCCCACCTTCATTTATCGATGCTTATTCCAACCAAACATTGCCTTCACTTCTTCTTAAGCTTCACTCTCCACTTTACAGGTCTAATTCTTGTAGGATTTGAAGTGAGGTCGAGGAGTTAAAAGGATTAGTGTGCTTGTTAGTTCATTTCATTCTTTGTGCATTCAAGATATTTGTTAAACCATCTCTTCTCTCTATTTGAGCTTGGAATTGACTCTTGGAGCATTTCCCATGCTTCAGGTATTAACTCATTTGACGCCTATGTCAGACCTAGGGCCACAGGACTGCGCACATGGCATGAATATTCTAGAATAATAGATGGGGCATGTCCCATATCTTATACCTATTGTATGCTACTCGGACACGAGTAGGACAAGTTGGAATAGAATAAAACTACCCGAGTATACTCAGGTAGGACTTCTGAGCTCGTATCTGGCCACGATCTCTGGAACCCTATCCCCAGACTATATAAGGGCGGGCAGGGACCCCTCCAAAGAACAATCATCTAAGGCAATACAAACCACCACACAGAATGTAGGGTATTACGCATACTGCAGCCCGAACCTGTCTAAAGATTCATGTTCCTTGCACCTTCGAGTTTCAGATCTCGGCAACACCCCAGCTACAATCTACCACCTCAGGGGTATCCCTCGAAGGGCTTGGCGGTTAAACACCAGCTGGCGCGCCAGATAGCTAGGGGTGCTCATCGAAGATCCCCCAGCGAGCTTGATGGTATCGTTCAACCTCACCGTCGCGATGGAAAAAGGCGCAGTTTTCATCTACAGCTCCTGGGTCTGCATCGCCAATGGCTCTGGTGACTGCGGAAGCCACCTCGCCAACCCTAGGGAGTTGGAGGCATCAACGCCAACATCCAGCCACGACATCGACGAACTCGTCGATAATCTTGGCAAGATCCAAATTTCCGATTTGGGTCCAACTCGGCTCCTACTCGTGACGAGTCCAAACTTGAGTCTTCATTCGGACTTCACAGCACAACATCCGTTTATTGGGAGATGCTATAGTCCGAGTCGCAATCTGCATTGAAAAAGGAATTGGATGATCTATTTCAACTCGGACTCTGACCTCAGCTCGCACCGTAACATCGACATGCCGCTACTACTTCGACTTCATGAGGACGCTCGGCGACCCGCCGACAACTATTTCGACTACTCGTCTCGACTAAAAAACTAGTCGGAAGCGGGCCCCACACCATCAATAACTAGAGGGAATCAACTCGGACTAGTCGGGCTTCATCAACAAACCGTAACGGCTCCATCGGCGAGCACTATGGCTTCATCAGCAATCGCCCACGAATCAAGCTAAGTCACTTATACCGTTCCCGACTTGTTCTCCACAAGATCGGCTACTTATCTGTGTACGCCTCTTGATGGGCGTGAAAACCTCCAGAGCTACACTTCGCAATCTACTTTACGCGCAACACGCGTTCTCCTCACCGAAGGGTTCAAAACCCTCACCGACTACTTTATGCCAATGGGCATTCTCTTTGTCGCAACGATGACTACTTTTTCCTACATTCGTTGTCTTCTCTTAACGGTCGCTAATCTACTCAAGTAGCACTGCCTTAATCCGTGAAATCTCAGCTCTTCTGTCACGCCTAACACCTCTACGTGCACAAGGGACAAAGGTCTCATACACGCTATGAGCAACGGCTAAAATAGGACCATGTGCTTAAACATAACAGGAGGACTACTCGGGAGATTTACATGGCCTAAACAAGAACTCGACACAACAAGTTTATTTTTACACCGAATAAATTTCAGTATCTTCGCATTATGCTGCATAATGTATGCATTGTCTTTTTTCAGATCAAGTTTCGGCAATAACTCTCCGATTCGCTCGGCACATCTCCAATGGCTCCGCTAGCTCCTAGGCGTGGGGCTAGACGCCAATAACTACTCGACATGGCTACTAAGGCTCACCTGGCTTATAAGCTCGGGAGCTGGACGCCGCAAACCTACTTGGAAGACTCGCAAAAGAACTTGATTTAAGAGGCTTTTGAGGATTTATCTCGGGAAGATAATTGTTTAACCATTATTTCAGGGATTTTATTCCCGAAATAAGGTGGTTTTCAAATTTTTAACCCAGAGGTCTTATCTAGCCACTAAATTAGGGATAAGATTTGTTTTGAGCGGTAATCTAGGATCTCTTTGGGGAAGTTATTTGTTTAACCATTTTTTCAGTGGTGTCATCCCAAAAAGGGGTTTTCAAATTTCTGAGCCAATTTGCCTTATTTAACCATCAATTCAAATTCTTAACTTATTCTACAATGCATGCCACGACCTTTTGAATCCTTTTTCCAAACCTTAGGATTTGGATTCATAGCTCGAGGGTTGTAGGTCATGTGTCAACAATGACTTTTTCAAATTCATTTGGAAGATAAAGATCAGAAGATTCAAGACTAATTTGACCCTCAGTCTGATTCTTCTATTCAACCTAAGGCTCGAGGGTCACTGCATATGAAGTGCAATTTTCATCGCACCCCATATAAAAGAAGACTTAAGACTACTCGGCGCATGAGCACCTCACAACCTCGAGGCAGACAAGGAAGTAATTGGAAGACACCTTCAAGACAGAGTTTTAGGAAAACTCGAAGACGCCTTCAAAAGTACTTGAAAGCCTGTAGTACTTGACTACGAAGAGCTCGGGGGCTTGTCAGACTCAAGGCCACGGGACTGCGCACATGGCATGAATATTCTAGAATAAGGGATTAGGCACGTTCCATACCTTATACCTATTGTACGCTACGCGGACACGAGTAGGACTAGACAGAACAGAAGGAAACTATTCGAGTAGTACTCGGGTAGGACTCCTGAGCTCGTATCTGGCTAGGATCTCTGTAACCCTGTCCTCCCAGACTATATAAGGGTATTAAACATGACGTAGAGTATTACGCATATTGCAATCCGAACTTGGCCCTTGTCGATGTGCTCTTATTTGAAATCCGTGTTTCTTGCACCTTTGAGTTCCGGATCTCAGCGACACCCCACCTACAATCTACCACCTCGGGGGTATCCCTCGGTGGGCTTGGCGGTAAAACACCGACTGTGACAACCCTGGTAATTAAAATTCCGAAATCAATGACATTAGCCTAACTCTATGTGTTAAACCAACTAATGAGAGGGTGGAAAGAATTTAAAACGGGTTCAGTTGGAATTCAAATTTAATTTGGGCACATTTGGGCACAATTGAAACTTTTAAATAACTTTAAAACCATAAGCCAAATGAAATTTTGCCTGAAACCAAAGTTGTAGAACTTTTTATTTTGAACAACTTTCGTGTTCAAAAGTTTTTGAAATTCAAATCAGAAAGAGGAGAAAACGCCCTGTTTGCACCCAGCCCCCTGAACTTTTTCGAATTTTTGCATTTCGGTCCCTGGCATCTCCCCCCTCTGCTCTGCGCGCCGCGCGCGCTCGCCCGCCCGCCGCGCGCCAGGTGGCCGGCGTCGCCTGACCGGCGCGAGGCGCCAGGCCAGTGGCCGCCGCGCCACCCCGCCACGGCCGGCTTTCCCCCGCCCCGACGCCGCGCCGCCCAGTCCCCGCCCGCGCGTGCTGCCGCGCCCCGGCCGCCGCCCGCCCGGCCAGTACCCGCGCTCCGCCGTGCCGCCCCGGCCCCCGCGCCCCACCAGTCGCCGCGCCTGCCCTCCGCCCGAGCCGCTGCCGCTGCTGCTTCCCCACTCCGCGCCCGGCACTATCTCACCGCGCCCACGCCACAATCCCGCCCGCCCAGTCACCGCGCCCGCTCGCCGCACGCCGCGCCGGCGTTCTGCCGCCGCCCGCCGCGCCCAGTGCACGCCGCTGCCGTGCCCCGCCCCGCGCGTCACCCAGGCATCTCCACGCCCCCTCCTGTCCCTATAGAAACGCCACCCCGACCGCCCGCGCGAAGCCCTGCCACCAGAACGCCTCGCCGCGCCATCGCCGCCGCCGAGCACCACCCGCCCGTGGGCAGCCCTCCACAGCCGCCCACTGCCCAAACCGAGCACCCAGCCACCACTACATCACCTCACCGCAGCTCGCCGACCCGCCCAACGCCACCCAGAGCCACCGGAGCACCGCCGCCCGCGCTGCCGTCGCCGCCGCCGCCCCTGCTCGCCGTGGACAGCACGACCCCGACCCCCTCCGTCCAAGCCGAGCCCCGGAGTAGCTTCCCCACGCGCCACTGAAGCTCACCGACCGGACCACGCCGCCCCAAGCCCGCCGGAGCACCGCCGTCGACGCGAGCCGCGCCGCCGCCGCCTCTGCTCCAACGCCGGCGAGCCCTTCCCGGCCGTCCCCCACCTGAACAACACCCCCACAAGGTAGCCCTCGCACCCCTGAACCTTCCCCGACCCCCGCCCCTCGCCGCCGGCGAGCCCCCTCGCCGGAATTTCGGCCGGCCGCCGCACCCGAGCCGCCGAGGACCCAATTGCAAGGATTTAAATCTTTAGAAGGGTCTGAGCGCAAGATTCAAGGACCTAGTTGTAAAAGAAAATTTCAAACCTAGATTCAAATTCAGTGAACTTGTAAAATTCGTATAAAATCGTAGAAAATTCAGAAAAATGCAAACTCAACTGTTCTGGAATCCTAAGAACAAACTCTACCACTTTTGTTACAAAAATTTTCTCAGAATCTCAAAATATTTTGCTCTACATTAAATAGAAGCTTTAATAGACATATTTTATACCCATTGTTCTAGAGCAATGCTGACCCTGAATTTTGGGCAGTGAATTAGTTGCTGGATGATTAGGACTGTGTAAAAAGATCAGACCCAAATTCCATCTCTAGCTCTGCTGTTTGTTAAACTTAGTTTTAATTCATGTGTAAATAGAATGTTTTATCCCTGTAGTTAGGTGGTGAGTCACCCCTTGAAATTTTTCCTATGCTAATGTATTGGTAACTAGAAGCCAGAGAAAAATTAGGAGACTTTTTATCTCACAGTAACCTATTTATTTGATTTATGTGCTAATAAAATACATTAAATCAAGAAAATAGTGTCTTAGCTTGGAAAATCCCCAAATTATTACTGGGAGTTACACTTTGGTAGAAGTTGCTGTGTAAAAAGTTTCATGGACAAAAACCCTGTGTAGGGTCCTGTAAAAATGAATCTTTAAAAAGCCTAGGTGTAGAATGTCATATTTTCTATGCTCTAAATACTGCAAGATAAATCCTACAAAAATTACAGTAGCTTCTGCATGCTCAAGTGAGAGCTCTGTAAAAATCTTAGCCACAATTGTTGCACCAATTGATCTGTACAAAAATAACAAGTATCTAACAGCAACAATGAAATCTATTTTTCAGAATTAATCTGTTACATAAAATTTGCTGAAAATTTTACAGTAAGCACATCTTTCCTTGATGTGTCTAAATCCAAAATTTCATGACCAGAAACTATCCCTTGTAGTAATTACTCTCAAATCGTAATCAAGTGCTATTTCCACAACTTAAACTTGTGCACTCATGTAGAATCGACGACTCTCGCCGACGGAACCTACGAGCTGGTGCCCGCACCCGAGAGTGAACAGCGTGAAGCTCAAGCAAATCTAACTGAAGCTTTTGAAGACCCGAGCCCAAGTTCGGAAGATCCCCAAGCGAACTGCGAAGGCAAGCCCCGGAGCATAATCCATTCTTTCCGAAATGATGCAACTCTTTACTCCTTGCTTGTGCATTAAGTTTATAGGAGTTGGATGAAAACTTAGTTGCATGATGTCAGGAACCCTTGTTTGAAAACTAGATGTAAGGTTCGTTAGAATGCTGTGCTAATAGGACTCCGGTAAAAGTCGAGTGATTTCCTGTCACTCGCGAGAAAATAGGAGTTGAATGACTACTACACACTGCAATCATAAGGACACGGACGGGTTATGTAACGATGGTTACGATTGAGGCCCGTCTGTCTAGTGAAAAATGCTAAGGCCGCAGGGTGTGGTAGTGATGGTTAAGTCTTGAACGTACTAAACACATGCCGAGATTATGGGAATCGGTAAGCTTAAGTACCTGATTGGCCCGGCAAGGGGACGGCATCCTACCCTTTGAACTTCGGTCCCATGTGCATATGGCGAGTGCAGAGAGTGGTCACGACCCGGCGCCGAACCGTGGCGTGGGGCTCCTGTACTCTCGGAGGGTAGCCCCGATCCACGACCCGGAAAGAAAGGGGAAAAGTTGCACGTGTGACTCTAGGGAGTAACCACGTGACGTGTGTTTGGGTTTCCCTTGCAAGGTTAAGAAATTCGATTCGAATCGTCCGTTTCTCACGGCTATTGAGACTGCTTAACCATTTTTACCCACAGAGTAAGAAGAGGAACAATGATGATGAATGAACTGGTTGGATGGAAAATTTGATGTTTCACCATGTATGCATTAGATAGCTGCTTACCTAGACTGGCTAACGAAACTAGAATCTTGAGCTAAAAGTTGAAAGTAAGGACCCACTTGTAGATGCTTTTCGGCAAAACAAACCCCTGAGCCAAAAAGCCTGGCATGTCTAGAGTCGGTGGAGTAGTTCCCACCACTCGGGTAAGTCTTGCTGAGTATTAGTATACTCAGTCTTGCTTGTGACTCGTTTTCAGGTGAGCCCTTTGAAGACATGATTGCTAGCTTGACTTGGCCCTGCACTCTTCCCCCTGGTTGGTCGGTGGAATGGGATGCGCCCCCGTCCAACGGAGATGAGGCCGAGTGATGTCTCGTACGGGCTTCATCGAGACATCCTGTATCGTCGAGTAGTTTCCGTTATTTATTTCCGCTGCAATTTAACTCTGAAGAACTTATTTATGTTAATTGAAGTACTTGTTTTCTAAACTCAGAATTAGGTCTGTAATATTGACTTATGCAAATGATGTAATACTTGCTGGAATGTGGTATTCTCTGGGCTCATCGTCGCATGAGCATTTGTATGTATGGCGCTCGATCCGTTCACCGTGGTTGTATCGGGAGGTTATACCCGACAGACCAGTGGATTACTCCGTTTGAAGTGTAAGGTTAACCGAGGATGCCTTAATGGTGATGGTTAATACACTTGAGCCGGATTAATTCAGGTGGTTCTGCCACAGCTGGTATCAGAGCCGTAACTGGTGCCACTGCTGGCAACAGCGGACACTAGAGCCGAAATACGTACGCCAGAGAATGCTACAAGCCTTAAAAACTCATTTACTAAAACTTGACTAGAAGGTTGTGTTGCGAAATGCGTTGGTACGTTAAGGATGGTGCCTAGTTCGTAAAGCCCTAAGGGTCTATGGGAAAGTTACTAGGTGGCTATCTAACTTCTATATATAGTATCAACTGACTTCCAGCACATTATTTTCTGTCAAAACTTACTTTCATGCACAACCGACCTTAAATTCTGTAACGACGCACTCGTCGCTAAGGTAAGAAGGTAAGGATCCTCAGCCAACTGAGGGAGCTTGGCCTTCCTGTCGGTGATGCGAACCGAACGCTGCCCTCAAGCAGTGGCTTACTTGAGGTGCTGCCAATATGACAACTGTTAGTTGGACATATTGGGAGTAGAAGGTTCGGCGCAGGGTATGGCGATCGCTGTTCATACCCCCATCTCATGATGGTACCCCCGTGAATACGCTATCTCGATAGCGTATGTTAACGTCGTCTGTACGGCGGGAATTGTACAGATATCGTTTCTATAAGTAAACGGTAATGAATACGGACGCTTTCATGAGTGCTGGCATGAAAGGTTCATGATATATAAATGCTTGTCGATTTTCTGCAGGTACACTAACCGCGATTACGATAAGTTAAGGAACGATTAGAAAGACTCGACTAGCTATTATAGCGAGAGCCGTATTGTGTAAGCCACCGAAACTATCTTCGTAAGACCAAAGCTATTTGGCGATTATTTTATTTTGTGAGGACGAATAGGACGTGCATACATCATGAACATGTGTATCTGAAATCAGAAAATGCGTTGTGTGAGAGTGGAAAGGTTCTTGCGTATCTAAGCATGGTTGCATAAGGATTATCTAGAGAAAACTGTCCCAAATCTGCCACGACCGAAAAGAGCGAATTATTGACCAAAGAAAACGACCATTTCTGATAAAGTTCATGTTGAAGAAATTGTTCCAAATCTTGTGCCCTATCTTCTGTTCAAAAATGAAAAATTCTGAACTTATGGATAATAAGAAATAACAGAAACCTCGAAATGTCAGAATTCTGTCCGGAATAAGCACTTCTGCCTCTTAAATTTTTAGGCCCCCTTCCTGCGGTTTTCTGCAAAAGAGTACAACACAAAACTTGTTCAAAATTTATCCCAGAAGCTGCTGTTAAAATTTGGTAAATTTTGGCTGGGTAGATTTTCCCTGGTGCACGAAATATTGGCCCCCTGTTCACTGAAAATTCTGGGTAGACCGTAAGGTAAAACCTGAAAAGAAAGACCATCTTAGAGACCCAATTAGCTCTGGAGTTGACTAGAAAAGTTGTGCACAAATACCTTAGGAGTGACCTGGTGAAATTTGAGAATTTTTGGACGAGAACTGTGGGAGTTATGATTATTTTTGCACACTATACAGAATCTGTCCTTGTGCTGCTCACAGTTTTCGCTATCTCACTCCATTTGATCCTTTGTTCAGATGGCCGAGCCTGTTGAGATGATGGTGAATGAGGATGGACGCGTGCACTCGCAGTGCCTCCACTGGGAGGGCTTTCCCTCCATTTTGTGGGATGTTCTGCGTACCGCGGGCTATCTAATTCCCCCACGTTACGCCGGACTGGAGTTTGCAGAAAATGGAGTTACCCAGTGCCGTGTCAACGTGACTATCTTTCCGCACCCGCTACACCCGGAGTGGCCCGCCTTGGAGCTTGAGGCTGTTGGTCGCCGTTTGGCCGATACTTGGGAGCTTGCAGCCATGAGGGCGCTCACCACATTTTGTGCGCAGCGTCCCGAGGTTGTCACACTCACTCCCATTGGATTGTTTCCTGCTGCCCAGGACAACGACCCCTTTTGGCTCAACAGGGTGCAGCACGCACAGTATTTGGTAGACTTCCATGCCCAGGAGACTATCCATACCTCCGTGCGGTGCATGAGTGCACTCTACCGGCTTCAGACTCTCCAGAGTCAGGCACTCGAGCAGCTCACTGATCTTGCTCAGGCCTACCATATGATGGCAGATACCAGGGATGAGCAGATAAAGGAGCTCAGTCAGGATCTTGAGGACAGAGATGCTCAGATTGGCCAACTTGAGGGCCAAATCCAGGAGCAGGACACTCTCATGGGTGAGAGAGATACCACGATAGCACAGTTGGAGGAGCAGCTCCATGATCTGAACCTTGAGTTGGAGGATGCTAATGAGCATATTCAGTGGCATCATGATCAGAATGACCATCCCCATGAGGACGACATGGAGGAGGAGGAGGAGGAGCCACAGGAGATTGATGGTATCTCAGGTATGGATTTCGAGGGTGAGGTACCACAGGCACCTCAGATGGGAGCCCACTCTCCGGCTCACAGCGAGTCGTCCGTCAACGACTTGGATGATTTCTAGAGGACGACCTAGGAGGACTTTTGCACATACTCCTCGATAGAGTAGCCTAACTTTTGGCAAGTGTTGTAATAGGCTAACTAGGAGTTGAGTAACTCTTTTGTGTTGGGTACACCTGAACCATGTGGATACCCTCAGCCTGTAAGGAACGGCGATAAAACTTGGTGATTTCGTTGTAAGTTGGTAAACGATGGAATCCACAATCGCTGAGACTTGTCGGAATTTTTACCCATGTCTCCTTGCATTTCTTGGCTGAGTGTTGAATACCAGACTTGTGCTAAATTTTGTGATCTAGGTTCTCACAAAAATTCAGCATCATTGGACCTCGCTAGTTTAAGATATAGGCGAAACAGTACCGATCAATCTGCTGAAAAACAGCTAAGACAGCAAGGCAAAGGAAGAGCTTTTCGACCACCTTAGCCATAGTTCTAGCACCGAAGTAAATACCAAAGTGGGGCAGTCCTAAATTCTCTGACTACCACAAATGTTTGAGATGTTTTGGATGGACCCACGGCAGGCTATGATTTTTCTCGTAGCAAACAGAGATTCTGTCCATACTTCTAGCTCAGACTTCGGAAGTCTATGACTACACCAATTATTTATGAATCAAGGAAGTAATATGGATCGCGTTGCTAATGGTAACCTTTCACGTTTCAGATGGTTGGATCAACACGTGGCAACCCCGAGGGTTTTGGTGCCGGTGGCAGCCGCTCGCGACAATCGCCACCACCCCCGCCCAGTTTGGTGGAAGTAATGGCCGCTCAAACCGAGCTGCTGCGTCAGATTGTGCAAGGGCAACACCAGCAGAGAGGTGGGCACAATGCTCACCAGCCACAGGCTGCAGGATACACGGATTTCCTGGGGACCCAGCCTCCCTTGTTCCATAAGACCGAGGAACCCCTGGACGCAGATGCATGGATTCGCACCATAGAATCCAAGTTCACACTACTTGTGGCCCCGTGCTCAGAGGCCAACAAGGCCCGTTTTGCCGCGCAACAGCTTCGCGGTACCGCTCGACTGTGGTGGGACCACTATTTTGCGATGCTCCCGGCTGACCATGTGGTCGACTGGAATGAATTCAAGACCGCGTTCCGGGCACATCATATCCCCGAGGGTCTCATGGAGAGAAAGTTGAATGAGTTCCTGGCACTCACCCAAGGCACCCGCACCGTGTTGCAGTACGCCCAGGCGTTCAACAACCTATGCCAGTATGCGGGCTATCACGCTGATACGGATGCCAAGAAGCGTGATCGTTTCCGCCGAGGTCTGAATACCAAGCTCAAGGAACGTCTGAACCTAGCCAGGGCTGACACCTACAATGAGTTGGTCAATATGGCCATTACCCAGGAGGACTGTATCATGGCACACCGGGCAGAGAAGAAGAGAAAGGCACCCGCAGGGCCATCAAGTGCCCAACCACCAAGGTATCGCATCGTGCAAAATACCGCACCTACAGCTCCACCAAGGGCCCCGCAGCCAGGTAGATGGATTGCTAGACCCCCACAGCAGCCAGGCATGGTACGACCCCCGATAACTCCACAGAATGGTCCGAGGCCCATTCTTCAGCAATCTCTTCGACCTAGCCCCGCAAATCGCTGTTTCAAATGCGGGAGTTCCAGCCACTTCGCACGCGAATGCCCTCAGCCTGGACAGCCCAACCAAGGTCAAGGATCCAACCCGAACGCTAAGAACAGGGGCAAGAGACAGACCCTGCAAGTCAAGCAAGGACGGATTAACTTCACCACGCTTGCAGAGCTTCCAGAAGGAGCCCCAGTAATGTCGGGTACATTCTCTATCCATAACAAGCCTGCCGTTATATTATTTGATTCTGGTGCATCGCATAGTTTCATAAGTGCAAAATTCGGTGCAAAAGTAGGCTTGGATGTTTGTCACACAAAAGGGTCATATATGATATCAACACCGGGTGGTAAAATTGCTTCAAACCAAATGGTCAGACAAGTACCAGTCAAATTGGGTAGTAAAACCATCGACACGGACCTGGTCCTTTTACCCCTTGACGGCATGGACATTATTTTGGGAATGAACTGGATGGCTATGCATGGAGTCACACTGGACCTTTCTTCCCGAGCCGTTGAGATAAATTCACCTAGTCACGGAGCCACTACCCTTTACCTACCATTCATAGATTGCACGAATTCCTGTGCTTATAAGATGGAAGGACTTAAGCTAGATGAGATTCTTGTGGTGAACGAGTATGCCGATGTTTTCCCGGATGACTTACCAGGAATGCCACCGGATAGGGATATTGAGTTCGTTATTGAACTACAACCAGGCACTGCCCCTATATCCAAAAGACCATATAGGATGCCCCCTAAGGAATTGGCCGAGCTGAAAATTCAACTCCAAGAACTACTGGACAAGGGTTTTATTCGCCCTAGCGCGTCACCTTGGGGATGTCCAGCCCTATTCGTAAAGAAGAAGGATGACAGTTTGAGATTATGTGTGGACTACCGACCTCTCAATGCGGTAACAGTTAAAAATAAATACCCCCTTCCCCGTATCGATGTACTCTTCGATCAATTAGCTGGAGCCAGAGTCTTCTCAAAGATTGACCTTCGCTCGGGATATCATCAGATCAAGATTCGCCCATGCGATATTCCTAAGACTGCCTTCTCCACACGATATGGACTATATGAATTCTTGGTCATGTCCTTTGGACTCACCAATGCCCCTGCCTACTTCATGTATCTCATGAATTCGGTATTCATGCCCGAACTGGACAAATTCGTCGTAGTGTTCATCGACGACATTCTTATCTATTCAAAGGATGAGGAAGAGCATGCCAAGCACCTTCGCATTGTTCTTCAGCGACTCAGAGACCATCAGCTCTATGCTAAGTTTTCTAAGTGTGAATTCTGGTTGGATACTGTAAAGTTCTTAGGTCACACGATCTCCAGCGAAGGCATAGCTGTTGACCCCAGCAAGGTACAAGAGGTGATGGATTGGAAACCCCCTACCTCTGTTCATCAGATTCGCAGTTTTCTCGGCTTAGCCGGTTACTACCGTCGCTTCATCCCGGATTTCTCTCGAATTGCTAAGCCCATGACTGAACTGTTAAAGAAGGAAGTAAAGTTTGTATGGGACGAGAAGTGTGAGGAAGCCTTCCACACTCTCAGAGAGCATCTGACTACTGCACCTGTGTTAGCTCAACCCGATAATACCAAGTCATTCGATGTGTATTGTGACGCATCAGGTACTGGTCTAGGATGTGTGCTTATGCAAGAGAATCGAGTGATTGCATATGCCTCACGAGCCCTTCGGCCCCACGAACGGAATTATCCCACGCATGACCTTGAGCTCGCAGCCGTCATTCACGCTCTGAAGATATGGAGGCACTATCTCATGGGTACACAGTGCAATATCTACACGGATCATAAGAGTCTCAAGTACATCTTCACACAAGCCGATCTGAATATGAGACAACGAAGATGGCTAGAATTAATCAAAGATTATGACCTTGAAGTGCACTATCACCCCGGTAAGGCTAATGTAGTCGCGGATGCACTAAGCCGCAAGTCCCATTGCCATTGCTTATCCATGGAGTCCTACCATGAGACATTATGTGCAGACATGAGGAAGCTTAACTTGGAAATGGTTTCCCAAGGCACTCTAGATCACATCTCAGTTGAGCCCACTCTTCACGACCAAATCGTCATGGCACAACTACATGATGAAGGAATCAAGATCATCAAACAAAAACTCTCTCTAGGTGAAGAGAAGTATAAGTGTTTCCGCCAGGACCATAAGGGAGTTCTATGGTTCGAAAGTCGGATAGTCGTTCCGAAGGATCGTAAACTCCGCAAGCAAATTCTTGATGAGGCACACCTCTCCAAATTCTCTATCCACCCCGGCAGTAGCAAAATGTATCAGGACCTAAGGCAAAACTTCTGGTGGACTAGAATGAGAAGGGAAATTGCTACGTATGTCTCGGAATGTGACACATGCCAGAGAGTAAAAGCTAGCCACTTAAAGGTGGCCGGTACACTTCAACCGTTACCTATACCATCGTGGAAATGGGAAGACATAAGTATGGACTTCATCGTTGGACTACCAAACACGTCCCAGAGACATGATTCCGTATGGGTTATCGTTGATAGACTCACGAAGACGGCACATTTTCTTCCGGTACATACCACCTATTCTACCAAGAAATATGCCGATATTTACCTCGATCGTATTGTTTGCCTGCATGGAATACCTAAGACAATCATTTCCGATCGTGGTCCCCAGTTTGTAGCACGCTTTTGGGAACAACTGCAAACGTCTCTTGGCACTAAGCTGATTCGCAGCTCAGCATACCATCCTCAGACCGATGGACAAACAGAAAGAGTAAACCAAATTCTTGAAGACATGCTGAGAGCTTGTGTCATTCATTATGACAAGAATTGGGACAAATGCCTACCCCTGGCAGAGTTCTCTTACAACAACAGCTACCAAACGAGTTTGAAAATGGCACCATTTGAGGCCCTGTACGGACGAAGGTGTCGAACCCCTTTGAGCTGGTCACAAACCGGAGAACGTAAAATAATTGGACCCGACCTGGTAATCGAGGCAGAGGAGAAAGTAAAAGTAATACAAGCAAATCTTAGAGCCGCACAAGCCCGACAAAAGAGCTATTCTGACAAAAGGAGAAAGCCTCTAAAGTTCGAAGTTGGCGATCATGTCTATCTTCGAGTTTCACCAACCAAGGGAGTGCGAAGATTTGGAATCAAAGGCAAACTAGCTCCCCGTTATATTGGTCCTTACGAAATCATGGAGAGCTGCGGACCCGTAGCCTACAAATTACGACTGCCCCCTCAGCTCACGGCCACCCATGATGTCTTCCACGTATCTCAACTCAAGAAGTGTATTCGAGTCCCTACCGAGGTTGTGGAACAACAAGAAATATCGTTAGAACCCGATCTCTCGTATGTCGAACACCCAGTTAAGGTTTTGGATCAAAAAGAAAGAGAGACCAGGAGGAAAGTGATTAGAATGTATAAAATACAATGGAATCGCCACACGGAAGAAGAAGCCACCTGGGAAACGGAAAGCTACCTGAACCAACATTTCCCTGGGTTTCTTGCCTCAACCACTGGTATGTGCACCCACGCCCACACTAAGAATTACCGAATCTCGGGGCGAGATTCTTGTTAAGGGGGGAAGGCTGTGACAACCCTGGTAATTAAAATTCCGAAATCAATGACATTAGCCTAACTCTATGTATTAAACCAACTAATGAGAGGGTGGAAAGAATTTAAAACGGGTTCAGTTGGAATTCAAATTTAATTTGGGCACATTTGGGCACAATTGAAACTTTTAAATAACTTTAAAACCATAAGCCAAATGAAATTTTGCCTGAAACCAAAGTTGTAGAACTTTTTATTTTGAACAACTTTCGTGTTCAAAAGTTTTTGAAATTCAAATCAGAAAGAGGAGAAAACGCCCTGTTTGCACCCAGCCCCCTGAACTTTTTCGAATTTTTGCATTTCGGTCCCTGGCATCTCCCCCCTCTGCTCTGCGCGCCGCGCGCGCTCGCCCGCCCGCCGCGCGCCAGGTGGCCGGCGTCGCCTGACCGGCGCGAGGCGCCAGGCCAGTGGCCGCCGCGCCACCCCGCCACGGCCGGCTTTCCCCCGCCCCGACGCCGCGCCGCCCAGTCCCCGCCCGCGCGTGCTGCCGCGCCCCGGCCGCCGCCCGCCCGGCCAGTACCCGCGCTCCGCCGTGCCGCCCCGGCCCCCGCGCCCCACCAGTCGCCGCGCCTGCCCTCCGCCCGAGCCGCTGCCGCTGCTGCTTCCCCACTCCGCGCCCGGCACTATCTCACCGCGCCCACGCCACAATCCCGCCCGCCCAGTCACCGCGCCCGCTCGCCGCACGCCGCGCCGGCGTTCTGCCGCCGCCCGCCGCGCCCAGTGCACGCCGCTGCCGTGCCCCGCCCCGCGCGTCACCCAGGCATCTCCACGCCCCCTCCTGTCCCTATAGAAACGCCACCCCGACCGCCCGCGCGAAGCCCTGCCACCAGAACGCCTCGCCGCGCCATCGCCGCCGCCGAGCACCACCCGCCCGTGGGCAGCCCTCCACAGCCGCCCACTGCCCAAACCGAGCACCCAGCCACCACTACATCACCTCACCGCAGCTCGCCGACCCGCCCAACGCCACCCAGAGCCACCGGAGCACCGCCGCCCGCGCTGCCGTCGCCGCCGCCGCCCCTGCTCGCCGTGGACAGCACGACCCCGACCCCCTCCGTCCAAGCCGAGCCCCGGAGTAGCTTCCCCACGCGCCACTGAAGCTCACCGACCGGACCACGCCGCCCCAAGCCCGCCGGAGCACCGCCGTCGACGCGAGCCGCGCCGCCGCCGCCTCTGCTCCAACGCCGGCGAGCCCTTCCCGGCCGTCCCCCACCTGAACAACACCCCCACAAGGTAGCCCTCGCACCCCTGAACCTTCCCCGACCCCCGCCCCTCGCCGCCGGCGAGCCCCCTCGCCGGAATTTCGGCCGGCCGCCGCACCCGAGCCGCCGAGGACCCAATTGCAAGGATTTAAATCTTTAGAAGGGTCTGAGCGCAAGATTCAAGGACCTAGTTGTAAAAGAAAATTTCAAACCTAGATTCAAATTCAGTGAACTTGTAAAATTCGTATAAAATCGTAGAAAATTCAGAAAAATGCAAACTCAACTGTTCTGGAATCCTAAGAACAAACTCTACCACTTTTGTTACAAAAATTTTCTCAGAATCTCAAAATATTTTGCTCTACATTAAATAGAAGCTTTAATAGACATATTTTATACCCATTGTTCTAGAGCAATGCTGACCCTGAATTGTGGGCAGTGAATTAGTTGCTGGATGATTAGGACTGTGTAAAAAGATCAGACCCAAATTCCATCTCTAGCTCTGCTGTTTGTTAAACTTAGTTTTAATTCATGTGTAAATAGAATGTTTTATCCCTGTAGTTAGAAGGTGAGTCACCCCTTGAAATTTTTCCTATGCTAATGTATTGGTAACTAGAAGCCAGAGAAAAATTAGGAGACTTTTTATCTCACAGTAACCTATTTATTTGATTTATGTGCTAATAAAATACATTAAATCAAGAAAATAGTGTCTTAGCTTGGAAAATCCCCAAATTATTACTGGGAGTTAGACTCTGGTAGAAGTTGCTGTGTAAAACGTTTCATGGACAAAAACCCTGTGTAGGGTCCTGTAAAAATGAATCTTTAAAAAGCCTAGGTGTAGAATGTCATATTTTCTATGCTCTAAATACTGCAAGATAAATCCTACAAAAATTACAGTAGCTTCTGCATGCTCAAGTGAGAGCTCTGTAAAAATCTTAGCCACAATTGTTGCACCAATTGATCTGTACAAAAATAACAAGTATCTAACAGCAACAATGAAATCTATTTTTCAGAATTAATCTGTTACATAAAATTTGCTGAAAATTTTACAGTAAGCACATCTTTCCTTGATGTGTCTAAATCCAAAATTTCATGACCAGAAACTATCCCTTGTAGTAATTACTCTCAAATCGTAATCAAGTGCTATTTCCACAACTTAAACTTGTGCACTCATGTAGAATCGACGACTCTCGCCGACGGAACCTACGAGCTGGTGCCCGCACCCGAGAGTGAACAGCGTGAAGCTCAAGCAAATCTAACTGAAGCTTTTGAAGACCCGAGCCCAAGTTCGGAAGATCCCCAAGCGAACTGCGAAGGCAAGCCCCGGAGCATAATCCATTCTTTCCGAAATGATGCAACTCTTTACTCCTTGCTTGTGCATTAAGTTTATAGGAGTTGGATGAAAACTTAGTTGCATGATGTCAGGAACCCTTGTTTGAAAACTAGATGTAAGGTTCGTTAGAATGCTGTGCTAATAGGACTCCGGTAAAAGTCGAGTGATTTCCTGTCACTCGCGAGAAAATAGGAGTTGAATGACTACTACACACTGCAATCATAAGGACACGGACGGGTTATGTAACGATGGTTACGATTGAGGCCCGTCTGTCTAGTGAAAAATGCTAAGGCCGCAGGGTGTGGTAGTGATGGTTAAGTCTTGAACGTACTAAACACATGCCGAGATTATGGGAATCGGTAAGCTTAAGTACCTGATTGGCCCGGCAAGGGGACGGCATCCTACCCTTTGAACTTCGGTCCCATGTGCATATGGCGAGTGCAGAGAGTGGTCACGACCCGGCGCCGAACCGTGGTGTGGGGCTCCTGTACTCTCGGAGGGTAGCCCCGATCCACGACCCGGAAAGAAAGGGGAAAAGTTGCACGTGTGACTCTAGGGAGTAACCACGTGACGTGTGTTTGGGTTTCCCTTGCAAGGTTAAGAAATTCGATTCGAATCGTCCGTTTCTCACGGCTATTGAGACTGCTTAACCATTTTTACCCACAGAGTAAGAAGAGGAACAATGATGATGAATGAACTGGTTGGATGGAAAATTTGATGTTTCACCATGTATGCATTAGATAGCTGCTTACCTAGACTGGCTAACGAAACTAGAATCTTGAGCTAAAAGTTGAAAGTAAGGACCCACTTGTAGATGCTTTTCGGCAAAACAAACCCCTGAGCCAAAAAGCCTGGCATGTCTAGAGTCGGTGGAGTAGTTCCCACCACTCGGGTAAGTCTTGCTGAGTATTAGTATACTCAGTCTTGCTTGTGACTCGTTTTCAGGTGAGCCCTTTGAAGACATGATTGCTAGCTTGACTTGGCCCTGCACTCTTCCCCCTGGTTGGTCGGTGGAATGGGATGCGCCCCCGTCCAACGGAGATGAGGCCGAGTGATGTCTCGTACGGGCTTCATCGAGACATCCTGTATCGTCGAGTAGTTTCCGTTATTTATTTCCGCTGCAATTTAACTCTGAAGAACTTATTTATGTTAATTGAAGTACTTGTTTTCTAAACTCAGAATTAGGTCTGTAATATTGACTTATGCAAATGATGTAATACTTGCTGGAATGTGGTATTCTCTGGGCTCATCGTCGCATGAGCATTTGTATGTACGGCGCTCGATCCGTTCACCGTGGTTGTATCGGGAGGTTATACCCGACAGACCAGTGGATTACTCCGTTTGAAGTGTAAGGTTAACCGAGGATGCCTTAATGGTGATGGTTAATACACTTGAGCCGGATTAATTCAGGTGGTTCTGCCACACCGACAGCCCGTTCAAGGCTTGAATCCTTCCATGAAGGACATTGGTTCTGCCCATCATAAAGAACTTTGTGAGGAACGCCATAGAGAAGTTTGCGGAGGTGTCCACACTACTTCTCTTTGTGTAGAACCACTGCTTCACCCTCCCGAGTAGGGAGAACAGAAAAAGTCAAGTTGGATGGCATCTTGAGGGACTCCCTTTATGACCAAGGTGCTGCGGAGCACTAGGAACTGTTGGAGATGTGCCCTCGTGCCCTCATTATCTTTTCCATAGAATGGGCTAGCCTGGACCATCGTGATCAGACCCATCTTGATCTCGAAGTTAGCTTCCCTGGTGTTGACAGCCGGCCTAACAGGACGATGTCAGTAGATGGAACCGAGAAGTCACAGAGTGTCTTCTGGGCCATTGCGTTGAATGTTGATGGTGCTATCGCGACTAGTTCCGTTGTTGAGAGTGAGATTTGAAGAGGAACGACACAAGGTCAGACTCTTCTAAAGATCGACTCCGGATCCTTGATGAAGTCTTGCGGCAAGTCGAAACCAGTCATACACTACCCTATTTTAACATAAAAGATAAAACAAAGGAAGGTTAGCCTATTTGGGCAATGTCTACAAATTAGGAATACAATCAAGAACATTAGTAAATGTTTTAACCAGTGCCTTCCCCGGCAATGGCTTCAAAAATGCTTGTTGGTATTTCTTATGGTACAAATAAATTCGCAAGGGCATGAATACCGTTATAGAATTTTACCCATAAGTATTCATGGTGTCATATTTATTTTTCCAAAGGGAAGGCGACATTAAAAGAATTACTAAGTTCATGATTATATCTTAATTGAATAAGGAATGGACAAATAATGGTAATTGATAATTTGATAGATAGGTAATGTGAGACGCAAGAATACTCAAACTTAGATAATAAAAACTATGTAGGGAGAAAGGCAAAGAAAAGCTACAAGGTCCTTATGTGCTCCTAAACTAATCATGTACAACCTATATTATACATACATACATACATACATACATACATACATACATACATACATACATACGTACATACATACACACACACACACACACACACACATAGACATGTTTGGGACCTAGCTCTGGGCTCCCAAGCACTACCGAGAGACCGGATTATGACAGGTGGAGGAGCCACCAGCCCATTACGGTAATTTACAAACTCTTACGTCATACCCGGCCGTGGAGGATTACAAAGGACGGATAGTGTTGTCACCACCTGCCGCCTACCTCCGCAAACCGTGGGAACACCCGCATCTAGCAACATTTAGCCTACATTGGTAAATGATACTCTAGTACCCCGCGCGGAGCCCCGACCCTCTGAATTGACAAACATTACACTAGAGCAAACATGAAGAATATTGGAACCGATGTTGTGGCATATATTTACTCGTGTAAGTGTGCAAGGTATATATCACAAGTATAAACTATAAACAGGACATATAACTAGGAGAGCAGTATATGAACCAAGCATAAGAAAAGATAAAGAAGATAACATTATTGAATATATCCAATTCTTACAAGGGAGAAAAGTACTAGAGACATACCCAACTCTCCAAGTGAACTTGGGAACCCAAAGAAGAGCTACATGCAATGAGGAAGAGAGAATGGCCTTCTTGGTGTGTGTAGAAATGGAGAACACCCACTTCCTTTTATAGCTTGTTTGAGTCGTTTGAGTCGTTTGTGGCACTTAAATTGCCGCTAATCTAGTAGAACCGCCATATGAAACCATTCTGGTGCCACCACGTGTTGGGTGGGAGCAAAACGTGTCGGGTCTCATTTGGTCGAATTGGTAGTTCGGCCAACCTCCCCTAACCGCCTTTGGCCACCGCGTTTGGCCAAGAGACTGGTTAGTGGGCCCCTAGGTCAATGGTCCGTGCCCCTATCTTGAGTTGGTTTGTGGGATCTTTGATCCATGTGAGGCTTAGGTTGCAACTTTTGATGATCAGAGTTTGTTTCTTTGCCATTTTGAGTGTATTTTCTCCTTCTGAATTGCTCTAATCCCTCCATGCAAATAACATCTATGGGACATGTGGAAAAATACTATTCTAAACTAGTATGCATGTAAGAAATGTTAGTTCTCCTTTATTTCCTGGATAAATTGACGGGCGAAATTGGTACTTAACGACCATCACCAATGAGTGACCTGGATCCTCGCATGACAACTTAATTGGAACAATGCTTTATTTCAGTTATGAATTGTTCCAGTATTTACTTTATTTTTATCTTTCTTTTATCATTATTGTGGGATGGAAAATACTCATATCGTAGTAATTAGGTTCTTAGTAAATTAATGTCAATTAAAATGCCAACTGCAATCAGTCTGTGAGCCTTAATCCTTGTTTAAACCTTGCATGTCTTTTATTTGTTAATACACTTGTTGAGTATCAATCATAAGTGTACTCATACATACTAACTAAATCAACGCTGCTCAGATGAGGAAGCTATTATGATGTTTTGGGAAGATATTGCTGAGTTCTAGGCATACACAACCACTGATCGATTGCATGTGAAATGTGAAGCCTTCGTTTCCAGGATAAGCTGTAATATCTATGATAGACTTTGAAGCTTTTTTAATTCTCTTTCTGTGATACTGTGATGTTGGCACTCCTGTACAGATATAATCTGCAAGTGCACGTATACCAATGTAGCTTTCACCAGGGACTTTACCTAGGATATCAAATCCAAGGAACAATAAACGCAACCAGACCTAGAACTAGTAGCTCAACCGGACCCACCAGGGGAAGAGGAGTAAGTAGGTAGAGGGTCTAACATCGGCTAGCCAACTAGTTACCCAGAAGACTTGCAACTAAACTAACTTGATCTGCTTCGGCGGCCTCAAGGAAGGACTCAGACAAGGGTGTGAAGGGAATGCAATGGTAGTCGGCTACTACTGCTATGAAAGCACCCGAACATGGTGGACTATGAAGGACGAACAGGGCTGTCACCACCTGCCGCCTACCCCACAGTTCCTTGGTATGGAACACAACCCAAGGTAACTAACCAAGTCTAAGCACCACGCCTAAACTATCGAGTCACTTACTCCTACCATGTATAAAGGTAAAAAGCACACGCAAATAAGTAGAACTTGCTACTTACAACGTCAAGGGATCCCGCAGATCAAAGAAAGCAAGTAAACAAGTAACTAAAGTAAGAAGGAAGACTAGAGAGTTACCGACGAGAGATGAGGAAATTCACTTCAAATATGCTTCCTTCCTCCGAGGCTACAAAGTTGGAGATGAGCCGAACGACTCGACTCATCTTCGAACATTAGCCTCACACTCTCCCTATTCTACTCTAAGGATGAGCAAAGCTTGCTTGAGACTCTTCTTCTCTCCAAAATGGTGTGTGCTGAAGTGAAGGTGTAGGTAGCTACTTATAGCTCTTCAAGGGCAGTTGCGCAGCCTGGAGTTAGTTGTGGTGGTTAAGGAAGGCGTCACTAGAAGGGGGCACATGGCGTGCATGTAGGAGGCTAGCCAGCCTCTCCCAGGCAGAGGCGGGCCAGCTTGGGATTGTTGCCCTGTGTCATTTCCTTTCTTGTGGACGGTCCTGATCGCTCCTGGATGACGGTTATGGGTGCGTTGGCACCCATTTCTTCAGTTGCAAGGCTGGCCGGCCTTGACTAGGCTGGTCGGCCTGGCCTTAGCATGTCTCAACTGTTCGTTCCACCGCCTGATCATGTTGACACTCGTCATTTCCTTTGCATGGCAGTTCAGAGCCTGAAGTTGTGCGCGGTCACTATATGTGCGTCCATTGATCCAAGGCCTAAGCCTTTTGACCTTACGATGCCATGCCTCTGTAATTGTTGGTCAGAATTATTTGCAAGTGTGTTTCTTCACATGCAGGAGGAAGCTGGGTCCCGTTGGCCACAGTGTCAAGCCGACCGGTCTTGGATTTCTCCCAAATCGGCCAAATTTTTTACCAAGAGTTTCTAAAATCGAATAGTCACAAAAACTTGTGGAACTCAATAGTTTAAATCAATTTAGCTGCATGTAGGCCTTGTAAACATGAATCCTGAAGCAATGTTGGTGGTCAAAATTATTGGAAATCGACCGCCAACAGTGATCATTCACTAATGAAGCCATTGTATGTACGGAACTTGATCCTATCATACATAGAATTATGCATTCGGTGTTGTTCTTAAAACTAGGTGTGACATATATCCAGCAATTTTGAAGGCCACATGATTATATTGTTGCTTTCCTGAATTTTCTTAATTTTCTGAATGTTTCTAATGTTTCTATGCATGGACTTGTTTAGAAGCAAATCGGCTTCAACTGGTGTCTAGATGTTGGAATAATATGAACGTACTCCCTCCGTTCCAAATTATTAGTCGTTTGGCTTTTCTAGGTGCATAATTTTTGTTATGCATCTAGATATATGTTATGTCTAGGTGCATAGTAATATCTATATATCTAGAAAAGTCAAAACAACTAATAATTTGGGATGGAGGGAGTACATAGCATATTCCCCCAACAGTTGGAATTAGATGAGAATGCGCATAGCATACATACTTGAGAATATATCTATATATCAAATAGTGTCTGAACGCTGCCAAACAACAACTAGGGTGGTGGGGAACGGCACCCAGGAAAGCACTATTAGGTGTACATGAACTAGAACATGATTAACGAGTAGCCTTGCACTAGGAACACCTAGATCTAGGAATAACATGAACAAATTGGGTAGATGCTTCACCAGGCATGTAGTTGACGGCGCTCGATGAAGACATGGCGGCGGCCGTGTAGTGGACACCGAGGCTCGGTGATGGTGGCGGTGAAGATGCCGACGCTCGCAGTGGCTCGGCCTTCCCGTTGCTCCCACGAATTAGAGATCGGATCTTGTGAATGTAGGGTTTTGGGGGAACTCCATAGAAACGTTGGTTCTTGTGGAGGCACTGTTAGTCCCTTTTATTTTGTGCGTGGTGGAACGGGGGACCGAACCATTAGTTGGTGTGCATCCCTGATCAGAACGCGAAATGGGTCCATGACCCCCTTAAGCCTCGAGCTAAACTAGTTAGCCTCGAAATTATCCAACATTCTCCCCTTAATCTTGAGGCTAAAACATCATAAGCCCTTTCAAGAATGAAACTTAGCACTAGAGAAATGTGTCACAATAATCAGTTAATAGAATTACCGGACCTCATTACTCATAGCACTTCACCCCAAATTGATCGGATAATTTCATAATGCTTTATGGGAGTTGGTTCCATAGATGGTCCTCTTTGTCCAGAATCAGAGGCTTTCCAGTAAACCCATGCCGACTACATGATTATGAAAATTACTGGATGGTAAGCCTTTAGTAAGTGGATCCGCAAGCATAAATTCAGTACCGATGTGCTCAATCTTAATTGTTTGATCCTGAACTCTATCTTTCACAACATGATACTTAATGTCGATTTGTTTGGCAGAAACACTCGACTTGTTGTTACTCAAATAGAACACTGCGGGTTGATTGTCGTAGTATAAAAGTAGTGGTTCCGAAATGCTGTCAACCACTCTTAATTCCGGAATAAAATTCTTTAACCATACGGCCTGCCCGGTAGCTTCAAAACATGCCACATACTCAGCCTGCATTGTCCACGATGCAATGACTGATTGTTTGGAGCTTTTCCACGATATAGCTCCTTCTGCGAGGGTGAAAATATAATCTGACGTGGATTTCTTATCATCAACACACCCCGCAAAATCATCATCAGAATAACAGACAACTACAAGTTTATTGGACTTTCTATAAGTAAGCATGTGATTTTTAGTACCTTGCAAATAGCGTAGTACTTTCTTAACAGCTTTCCAGTGGTCCCATCCTGGATTCTTTTGATATCTTCCTAATACTCCGGTAACATAAGCCAAATCAGCGCGAGTACATACTTGAGCATATATTATGCTTCCGACAGCTGAAGTGTAAGGCAGAGCCTTCATTTGATCGATCTCATATTGAGTCTTTCAACTTTGGAACTTTCCGAACTTATCGCCCTTCACAACAGGAGCAAGCGTGGCCGAGCATTTATGCATATTGGATCTCTTAGTACTCTATCAATGTATGCCTTCAGAGATAATCCTAATACACCTTTGGACCGATCTCGGTGAATTTCAATACCAAGGACATAAGATGCTTTACCAAGATCCTTCATGTCAAAATTTGAAGATAGAAACCTTTTGGGATCAAGCAGCATATCAATATCACTGCTGGCCAATAATATATCATCAACATAAAGAACAAGGATGGTAAACTTACTCCGCCTGAACTTGACATAAATATAGTTATCAACCGCATTTTCTTTAAATCCGAATCTCCTTATGACTTCATCAAACTTTAAGTACCATTGTCTGGATGCCTGTTTGAGGCCATATATGGACTTCTTTAATTTGCACCCTAAATGTTTTTTTGCCTTCTACAGGGCTGAGTCATGTACACAATTTCTTTCAAAATCTCCATTCAGGAATGTAGTTTTCACATCCATTTGATGTAACTCTAAATCATAATGCGCTGTGTCATAATTATTCTAAAAGAATCTTTAGTTGAGACAGGCGAAAAGGTTTCATTATAATCAATTCCTTCTCTCTGCATAAAGCCTTCACCACAAGTCTCGCTTTATATCTTTCAACGTTCCCTTTGGAGTCACGTTTGGTTTTGTAGACCCATTTGCAGCCTACTATTTTTGCTCAATCAGGAACTTCTACTAAATCCCATACTTTATTGATATCCATAGATTTAATTTCATCTTTCATTGCATCAAACCACTTGGACGAATTTTCATCCTTCATGGCCTCTTTATACGAACTGGGATCGTGTGCCTTCCCAATATCATTTGCATCTTCATTCGTATAAACCTCATAGTCTTGTGGGATGGCACGTCTTCTTTTTGACCTCTGGACTGGTTCAACAGCCGGTTCATCAGGGGCTTGTTGAGGCTCGACATTATTTGCAGGAACAACATGTTCTTTCGAAATCTCAACATTTGGTGTGGCCACAGAGTCCACTGGCGGAGCAACAGGTGTCACACTTGCTGGGGCAACCGGGGCCACATCCATCTGGGGCACGGGAAAATTAGTCTGTGGGATTAGCGGTGAAGCAACAGACACACGCTTCTCCTCGAGATCAATTTTCTTGGGCTCCAAATTCCCACTAATCTCATCATTTTCCAAGAACACAACGTGTCTTGTTTCAACAAATTTAGTGGTACGATCTGGACAGTAAAATCTGTACCCTTTAGATCTTGCTGGATATCCAATAAAATAACAACTTACAGTCTTTGGATCCAATTTGCCGAGCTGTGGATTAAATAATTTTGCTTCAGCTTGACAACCTCATACATGAAAATAATTCATGCTTAGTTTTCTCCCGGTCCATAATTCTTAAGGTGTCTTCGGTACTGATTTACTGGAACCCGATTTAGAATATACACAATTGTCTTTAGCGCTTCCATCCACAACTTCACAAGCAAAATGGAGTGACTCATCATGCTTCGCACCATATCCATGCGATTTCTTCCTTGTGCTACTCCATTTTGCAGGGGATCACCAGGCATTGAATAATGGGCAGCTATTCCATTTCCTTAGAAGAACCTGACAAAAGGACCACTTAATCCATGGTGATTACTAGTTAAATTTATCTTTTTAACATGTCAATTTGATGTAATCTTGATTCCACATGTTTGTTTATGTAAAAAATGTAATCATCATTTTTCGCAATTACACACTTTTCTAGATCGTAAGTGTAACTTCCACTCTAGTTATCAACTATTTCCCTCTAGTAAGACTTAAGGTGATTAATTGTTAATACTCACTCCAATCTCTTGTTGATAGATTCATTTTTAAAATTGAAATTTTCCCTTTTTAATAGACCTATCTAGTTGCCGACTTGTCATCGCAGGTTTAACGCAGATGACCGTTATGGTTCTTGTGCAGACTCCCCTAGAAAAAAAGACTGTCGCTTACATATAATGACATTGATATTGAGAAGTTCTTGCGGAAAATCATTGCTACTAACGAGAAATAGATGATGATGTGATTAATTAGATGATAAGTATGATCCTTCTCCTTGATCATCAATATTACCATAAAAATCAATAAAAACCTTTATTTCATATCATTGCATACGTAAAGAATTTGTAGTTTACCGTACCTTTTCTTACTTATATTTGTGTAGGCCTTTATCTTGGTAATGACTTATTGCGTTATGCAAATTTTATTTGTGCCAGCGTCCCGCCAGCGTAACAAAAAAAAAATCCAAAGTTTCGCGCAATATCGTCTGCTTGAAAACAAGAAACCGCATGCCCCGTCCCTTCTCCAAAACAGATCGAAATCAAAACAGGACGCATCTTCTCGCGGGTCCTCGCGACGGTGGCGGATCGATCTGCCCTCGCTCGGCTCGGATTGGCGGCGGCGGCCGTGGGGATCCCAACGGCAGCAGCGGCCACCGTGAGGATCCCAACGGCGGCGGCGGCGGCCGTGGGGATCGCAACGGCAGCAGCGGCCACCGGGGGGATCCCAACGGCGGCGGTGGCGGCCGTGGGGATCGCAACGGCAGCAGCGGCCACCGGGAGGATCTCAACGGCGGCGGCGGCGGCGGCGGTGGGGATCCCAACGGCAGCAGCTTCCACCGTGAGGATCCCAACGATGACGGCGGGGGCAGCGCGCGCACATCTGGGCTGGCGGCCGCCGCGATCTGCTGGGCGTAGGCAACGCACGTGGTAGGGTGACCCATGCGGCGGAGCAACAACGACTGAACGTCGCGAGTGCGCGGCATGGCAAGCCTGCGGTGAAGCGACGGCGACCGATTGTTAGCATAGATGACAGCCAAGCCTCCACCATGAGCCTCATTAAACCGGCACCTTTCTACCTGTTGTGAGTTTGGTCCCCTTGCATTGCCTCCTCTTCCTTTCTTCTTGACCAGTGGCAGATTTGGATCCAGTCATCATGCAGGTTATACATCAATTTGGTTGGGACATGGTGTGGAACAGCAAGAATTGGGGTTCGTGGACCTCTATCTAGGCGGGAGCAGCATTGATTTGGTCCGGGCTTGAACTATGAAGTAAGTATTTATGTTAGTTCTGTTCAATTGGAAAGATATCTGTCAGCAAACTAAAGGTTGATCTTTTCCATCCCTTTGTATTGCAATGGCAGTATTTTCTGTAGCTGTAGAAAAATGATGTTTGATCTGTTCCATTTGAGCTGCAGAAAAATCTGACTGGTTGCTGTGTGATTTATATCTCGAGAGCACTTCATTTTGCTCACAGTATCATCATCATTAGATGCTAATGTCTATGCTTGTTCATTCTATTTTTATTGGTGGATGCATATACGGTGTTGTTTTGATTTGGATTTTTTCCCCTTCTCATTGTTTGATTTGGAGACCATGAAGCAGATGGGGAGGATGGAGTTACCATGAAGGAGCTGCACATCTATATTGCGCTCTAAGTGCTCGAGCTCGAGTAGCTGCCGCCTCTCCAGTGAGTCCGCAATGCTCAAGGTCTGTTGACGCCTCTTGTCTCCACTGATGTCTATGTCATCACTCAGATGTGCTAGGAATCTGGGATAGTTGTATACCATGTCACTGGGACACTAGGATCTGTATGAGAAAAAGCAAGACCCTGCCTGTTTCTTGTTTCTATTGACTATCTTGCCCGAGGTGGCATACTGGCATGGTGCTCCTTAAATCAAATGCTGTGATAATGCTCTTTACACTCGATGTTTCTAGTTGAAAAGTTCTGCATTAAGCACGTGTAACTTTGATAATAACTTAGTCTTATTTGGCTTCTGCAAGACTGCAAATTTGGACTTGGGAGATTGAAGAATTGGTAAATGACTGAATGGAGAATTGGAAAGGCTTGTCTTGTCTGTTGGCTTTAGCTAATTGCAGATTTTGAACGCAACAAAACAGCCAAACTATAATGTTCAAAGGTAAGTTATTGTTCCTGCTATGCTGCCACTGCTTTTATAAATTGTGCAGCTCTTATAACATTTTTTTGTATAAAACTGGTTAATTATTGCTAAATATAATATATTATTATGATTTTCAGTTTTCATCAATAGTTTAACTCTTGCTAATATGCTAGACTTTATGTCATTTTTGGGATTTGTTTTGCTACCTGGCATTTAGAAGGAGCATTGCTTACTGACAAGACTTTGTGGCTAAGATTTTACATGATTATGAGTTTTCTTTTTCAACTGGAAATGCTTGCATTTCGATCCACTAGCGAGGAGGTCCTGCATCCGATCCCGCAAGAACTTGTCAAGCTGCCATTCTTCAACGTAATCCAAGGTGAGGGATTGTGGATTCTTTTTCTTTTCTTCAATGTCTTGGTCAGCGGTCATGTGATTTGTCCTCAAAGGCCGCACAATGCAGCTGAGTTTTCATCTCTGAATTTCTAGGAACTTTTGATAAATCTGATTTGTTCTGTTATGTAAACTGTTTCATGTTGAACGAAGGGGCTTTCTCCTATCCATAATTTACTGATGTGCAGCTTGCTTCATGTTGCAGTCAGGTTTAGCAGCAATTATCTACAATTTACAAACTCAATTATGCAATTTTCTCACTCTGTTTTCCTAGTAACTTGTAATGATATGAATGTCTGAGATTATAATAGATCCGATAATCTGAAGTACTTATCTTATGCTCTGAACTATTGATGTTGTGGCTACAGTGAACATGCAAGCCTACAATGTTTCCTACATATTCTAAAATGCTCTAAAATTTGTTTCTTGTATAATCTAAAATCTGAATGAATGAATCTATTTTTTACAAAATTTGGAGATTGAGAAGATCAAGCAATAAGTGCAAAGAGGAGAAAGAAGGCCCACAGAAAGATAGGTTTTAGAAGTTACAGTAAAAATTTAGAAATATTTGTATGATATTGCCACTTTGTCTTTTTTTTTTTAATTTTTAGGAACGCACTTGTGTCTACCTGACAATATTTGTATGGATCTCTTGGAGTTTCCTATTTCAAGATTCCTGCAATGCCATGGATCATTTTATTTTCCATTTTTAACATTACAGATTGGGAATAAAAAATATAAATGCAAATAAAATAATCATAATATATTTGTACATTAAATATGACTGATATTGTTTCTACGTTTGTTAACACGCTGTTAGGTGTTACTATGAAACGTGTCATCAGCTATGTCTCCCACCACGTCACCTGCCACGTCACTTGCTATGTGTAAGATGCATAGTAAAAATATATCAAGTAAATCGTCTCTATGTTAATAGACATGTAATATAATTATTTCTACAATTCTTTACACACAAAGAAGCGTTATTGTACTATGTATCCACACTATTAGAAACATTTTATTTCTATGTCTACGAAGATGTATCAACATGTATAGATATGCACCTAACGTGTCTGCTTGCATAGGTACGATTCAAGTAATCTTCTCTTAGGCTTTGCATGGTCCATACGAAGATGCTTTTAATACGCTTTATGAAAGTGTCTATGGTGCCATAGAGATGCAAATATAGCGTGTCAAACTCTAAAAAAAGTATATCTAGGGGGTATTCAAGTAGTGGTAATGCATGCCCGGAATAGTTGCTTTTATTGCATTGAACAGTGCAGGTAGTTTCTCGTAACCCTCCTCCCGGTCCTCATAAATTATCTTCCAAGCCCGTTGCTTTGCCCGTCGTGCTTTCCCATACTTTTCTCAGCCATTTCCATAATTGTCTTCATCTTTAAATTGGGCTGACACTTCAATGTTGAGTATAGTGTTCTAGCAATGAGGGTAGAGGTCAACTGTCGATGCCTCTGCTGTAGATCTTTCTCGGCACAAGTGCGCAGACCCACAATTTTTGTGATTTTGAACTTTCCCGTGGCCTTCTATTTCTGAGCACAGATCGTCCAATTGCAATCGGCCTTCTTGCACACAACTGTGTACCGCCACTCCACATAAGAATGCCTAACCTTAAATGGTCTTTTACGTTTCACAGAATACTCCTGCAACCACCGTCTCAGTGTAGGCAAGTCCTTGATAGAAGGCCCTTCTGGATTTTCATGCTATCCCCACACTCAGGAGCTTCTAGCAGCTCGCCATCTCTTCCTTATACATAACCACTACGAGAATGACTAAGATCACTGAATTCATGAACTCATGAACTAGTGGATCACAGTCAGGACAAAAAAGTCTGATGAGCTCCATATCCTTTTCGGTCAGTGGTGAAATAGGGCATTCATCATCTGAATCAACGGCTCTTGTAGTCCCATAAGGCTCCTCGTCATCATCAATTTTAACATCCACACTGTTATAAGCCCGTCCTGTATTGGATGATATAGGCACAGGAGGAACACCAATATTATCTGGAATATCTCCTGCATATAAACCACAATTTAGGATGGCATTGGGGCAATGGGATGAAGACAAGGGCGAATAGAAAAGGAAAATGATGTTACTACGACACTTACGGGATAGTTTTGGGTCAAAGGAATCTCTTGAGGGGCCGTAACAACATCATCAGTCTGACATTGTGCACCAACACCAGGACAAATCCCAACCTCATTCGGGGCTGATTGAGCATCAGGAACCGCAACCAGTCTTCCACATCCACCTCAAGGTTGGGTAACGGAGGATCAGCAGGTGGCAGATTCTCATGTTCTGGCAAAACCCAAGAAGGGGTGATTGCCCATTAGGGGGTGAATGCACATGAGGGGTGGAACCAATTTACGACTTCCGCACAAGGAAATCCAAACATTGAAACTCATTCTTCATGATGATCTTGACATACTTCTCCCATTCACCCTCACATGCAATTGGGACCAGCTGTCTGAAAATTCGACCCAATTTACCGTAGTGAAGGACCCCTTCAAATAAGATGGCATCCTCATTTGAATTGCCTTGAACCACATCACGTGCCCTACCAAATACCTCACTAAACAACGACTGATCATCGAATAGCAGAGGGACCCTGCGCATTCCATCAAAATTGACATTCCCAACTCATATTTCTTGACACTTCCTCCATAATACACGGTGACTACGTTCTCCATCTAGTTGTCATGCACAACACGAAAGTTATAACGGGTATAATATACAAAAAATAACCCACAACATTGTCTAACTACCTACATTTACTAACTAACTAAATTACCTAACTATGTATCTATCTATATAAAAATCTAAATTTTCTAACTTCAGTTGCTAACTATAAATCTAACTAAATTTTATAACTACAGTTGCTAACTATCTAAATGAATTTGCTAACTACATTACGTAACTAATGTACTTAAAAATCTAAATTTTCTAACTAAATTTTCTCACTCGGTTGATAACTAGATATATATATCTAACTAATTTTCTAACTAAATTTGCTACCTATATAAATAAATTTGCTAACTAAATTACCCAACTAAATTACTTAAACTAATTAGCTAAATGAATTCAACTAAATAAAAAAATTACCTCGAGCGAGACGGGAGGCGGGCGCCAAGCCCCGGCCCCGCCGCGGGCCCAGGCGCCGAGCCCCGGCCATGGCGCGGGGAGGCAAGTGCCGGCCCTGGCGCGGGTGCGGCTGCGGGAGGCTAAGGCTAAGGTGGCGCGGGTAGGCGAGCGGAGGGCCCACCGCGGGTGTCCAGCAAGAGGCGGAGCGCGGCGGCGTAGGCAAGTGGTGGCGTAGGCAGTAGAGGAGAAGGGGGAGCTAGAGAGCAAGTGAGTGAGGGAGGAAGCCGGGGCTCTACGTAGGACCTCAGCACCACGGATCTTGGCGCCAAGCTCGGCGCCGAGATCTGTGGCGCCGAGCTCGGCGCCATGGTCCGTGGCTCTGAGGTCATGCCATGTAGGCGCCACCTCATCAGCAAGGGCTGACACCTCGACGCTATGACTCACGGCGCCGAGCCGTGTTACCTCGGCGCCGTGCCTCATGGCGCCGACCTAGAGGGTCCAAAACTAGAATTTGTTCTCCTAGGGTCCAAATGTAATTTTTTTCAGAAAAAACGGTCAAAATGCAAAAAATACGGGCTAGATTCTTGCTAGTTGTCCATCTCATACTCCTACTGTTCGTATGGATAGAAATACTATAAGGATATGATTTCGTTAGCCTTTAATCCGTTAGGCACGTGGAAGGCAGCAAGTAGCTTTTCGTATTGGTGGGCAAGTATCACTTTTTGATTTGCAATAAGCACTAAGCAAATTTATCGATAATGACTATTGACAGCAGAGCACTGAAGCAGCCGGATCAAGCACATGGTGGATAAATGTACGTGTATCAGTGCACGCGGGCGTGTATGTGCACGTGTGCTCACAGTGCCGGTGTCCTTTCGAGTGCGATCCTAACAGAGCACGAACAAAAAGATTGACACTAATGATGGTTCTGAACGATGGATATAATGACATCCCACTACGTACAAGGACTGTTGCTCTAAATCGTTCTGGCTTCTTTTTGCAGGGTCAGAAGCTTTTCTGAGGGCAAGTCTCCAATCATTTTCCCGACTTTCTCCTGTGAGAAAGGTTGATCAGGATCTGTGATGTCAACCATGCGTGTTAAAGGTATCTGTGATCTCAGTTGGAATGCGAGCGTGATGACGTTGGTAAGCATGCCGTACCGAGGGGGAGGGTGGCGGGCTGTAGTGAGGGGGAGTTTGTCGGGGGCGGGAGATATGGGAACCATCGGGATGCGTGGGAGTGGGTGGCTCAGATCGCACGGGGAGATATTGGATGGTCAAGGTTGTCCCAATAGAATGACGAAGGGGAGGAGGGCTGGTGACTCACCGATTTTTTCCCTATTAGTCTTTTTAGCTATAGAGATATAATATAAGTAAAGATAATGACAAGTCTACGATAACTTTTGTTTCAAATACTATGGCTATGATACTTCCAAATGATACTCGCAAAATGGCTGCCACATCTAGTTATGTTCAAAATGTCATTGATCCTTTGACACTAAGTTTTATGCTGCCTCAAATTAATATAAGACATTCATAGGGGCAGTACTACAAACGAAAATCACGTAATTAATCTTCTAATCCATTATCCTTCACAAGAAATGGCTTTGCGTTGTAGATTCTTTGCAGGCATAATGCACTAAAGCATCGTTAAGCGACATATCTATGAAAGATGCCAAGTGCAAAAACAGCTTATTAACATGCATGCCTATCGCAAAAAAAAAAGCGCTAAACACGCAAACAAACATCTTGACCTGATAGAAAGGCTAATTGTCAACGCACAAATACTACCACTGTACTCCAGTCGACAAATGCATTCATACTGCCACAAGCGCCATGTTCCGAGAAGTGTGTGATAATCATGACTAGAGCATATAGAAGTGCTGAACAATTGATGGGTGAGTGAAGGGAAGCGTGTGTGTTTCAGAGAAACAAACAAAGAAGTTCATCAGTAATAAATATATATCTGCGTATCTGAATACATGACTGATTGTTCAATGTGAATAAACAATATTATACGATAAACAGTATAAAATGACACACACAAAACAAATTAAAAACGACAACAAAGTGAAACAATCATTCTATGCAATAGCACATCTTCTGCTTGGGTTAGCTATGAGCTCTAATATGTTTAAACAAACCAGCCCTGCTCCACATCATTGGCCTGCTGGCCACTCCTTCCTAATTTCAAAATAGTAACTCATCTCCAAGTAGCACTTGCCATCGTCATCAAAAAACTACAAGAGAATACTTACGTTAATGATTAACCAATGATCTTGGAGCAGACAAAGTTGGTAAATAAAAATACCTTTAATTTAGCAGAATAGGAACCTCTTGCAAAAATGCCAGCTGGGGTAGTCTCTTCTTCACCCTCGTAGATGTAGGGCTCTTGCTGGGGACTGAACGTTCCCAGCATCATCTTCTGGTTCTCCACTGCAATAAAGGGGTAAATTATTAACAACATAAAAAGAACAATCGTAGAAATATTGTGAAAGTTAAACCAAGATCCTGTACCAGAGGGGTCGTGTTGTCATGTACGATCATGTTATTTTTTTGGATGGATGCGAAATTTCTTTAATTGGTTTTCAGAAGTAGTGTCTCACATTATCGTTGTTACATTCGAAAACTGATAGCACAATAGAGTAAATCATGCAATGCCTGCTAACCATGAGACATGAATAAAAATATTAAATTTCTTCAAAATGTCACTAATGTTCAAACTGTGCACTGCAACTTTTAGAAGACAATGTACTAGAGAAATAGCGAGCTATTCGTTAAAAAAAAGAAATAGAAAATTCACACTGCTATACTATCGCTTGTAATTTTAAGTTGAGATGAGATTCAAACAATCCTTTTATGTGATCTGTATGAGTTGGTTCTTGAATTCATCAAACAGTCTGTCGACAGAGAAGCAGATCTGATCATATTGAATTATGTATTAATAACAAAACATGATGCATTTGTGGTGTCGCACCTCTTACTCCTGTCTTCCAAACAGTGTTTGTGTACTTGAGGCCCGGCACAATGTTGTTGGAGACGATGAAGGAGAAACGAAAGCTGTAGGGGCTGCCATCCTTGAGCGCAAATGCATAGCCCTTCTCGTCCGCCTGGAATGGGATGGGCAAGACTAGATCTGGTCGGCCTGGTGATAAGATGGTCAGGTCCAATACCTTGACCTCTGGCTCCGCAGTTTCTGCACCAAAATTGTTGATGTGTTCAGGAATGTACCCTGATATGGTACGTATGAACTTGAGGAAAATGTAGTGGAGAAGAGGTTACTATCACCTCCAAGCTGCTCTGTATCGACTTGCCCAAGCAGTTGCTCTTTCCACCTCCTGAGACTCTCATCATCCTACCCAAAGAAAGAAAAGATAACATTTTTTTTCAAGTGATCAGAAACATTGAAGATGTTAATGCAGATACCTTGTCGAGCTCGAGCTGTTCCTTGAGGGGGACCTGGGGTCCCAGCACGACAGCATGCTTGTTACCTTCTTCATCCTCCTCCTCCTCATGGTCGATCCCCTCGTGCTTCTCCTTCTCATTCTCTTTCTTATCATCCATGGGCTAAACGGTTGCTGACCCTCCTAACACAATCGATCTGGACAACCAGCACGCGCAAGGGGATCAATATAAATTGGCGAAGTAGCACAACTCAGAGTTTGAGAGCGGGCGTGAGATGCGTTTTGCTTTGTTTCTGAGCAGCATAGGGAGATCGATGGTGCGTGGGGGATTCAGACTGGTGGAGGTGGGGAGGGACGAAAGGTTTGTAGTGCGCAAGATAGAAGCCTAGGCAGCCACAGGACAGGCACCAGATGTGCGCTCAGCCGTGCCTCTCGTAAGCGCCTGTACCGGAAGACCTGGGAACCGGCCGTTGCGTCCCATCGTTTCTGAGGTTAGCGCGCCTTTCCTGGTACCTTCTTTTTCTTACCTTCCGATAATTTTTCTCCTTGCAGCATTGACTAAAAATAATGCATGCAGCTTTAGCTCTTTCCTTAATAAGGAAAATACAACTTGGTGAGAAAAGAAATGCGTGCATGCATGCTAATTGGGATGGTGCTCATTAAATGCCATTATTGCATTATTTTTTGAAAGATCTTAGCTCAATAGTTAAATTTATGTCTTCAAGACAGTTTGGACCATGCACATTTCATTCCTTACTAGCTATAATATCCATAAAACAATATTCTTGATGCATATATGTTTGGAAATTGTGTTACATGTACTAGGTTTTTGGTTGTATGCGTATCACCTTAATTATGTAGTGAGTTTGTAGAAAGTGATCGATATTATATGTCTAGGTAGTCCATATCAAGACAGATTTCACCATGCTTGTCACACACAATTTTAAAGAAATAGATCGAGCTATAAACCATATGTGTGCCAGGATCAAACTATATACACATATAGTGACAAACTATGAATAGTACAGAAGCAATGTCATAAATAGTACCGAATTTAATTATTACAAAGTGAATGAAATCTTATTAAAATAATAAATAAGTGTTTTAGGATCGTATTTATTCTAGCACCGGAACGACCAATCTCCATCGGCAGTCGACGAGGGGAACATACGTCTAAAATGGTAATCATCTAGAATCCCTTTGCATGCCTCTTATCATGAACAACGTTGATTTAGCAAGAGTTGGTACAATTATGGTTGGTACTCAAGAAGTGTATGAATAAATAAATGACATGTAACTTACATGATGTAAGGCCTAAATAAGAACGAATGTTGGCTTATTGCTGCAGTTACCATTTTAATTGATAAAAAATTATTAGCAACCTAATTAATACGTTAACAATACATTCCATCCTACAATTATGATAAAAGAGAGATAAACAACAATAGAATAATTACTGGAATAATAAATAACTAAAATAAATATTGTTTCAATTAAATTATCATACGAAGTCCAAGTCGGTCTTGACCTTGAGCATGACTGATATATCAGTTTTCAAAACTCTGCATAGGTTGTACATCTTTACGCACATGTTGTGGTACCCTTAACGGCCAGGTTTGCAAGGCACTTATAAGTTAGTAGCCCGCTATAAAGCCTATCCACAGACTCCCTAATAAGTTAGTAGCCCGCTGTAAGATTTCAGCAGCTGCGTGTTGAACCTCCCCAAAGGCATGACCAAATGAATGCATACACCCTTAGCAGGCAGGAAACCCCTCATCACAGGCCCCCTCTTGCATTTGGAGTGACTAGTAACAAACTAGAGATATCTACTTAATTAGCTAAGACCAGAGCCCATTAATTCCTAGAGTAAATTCCCTGTATGAAATCAGAAAATTTAACTCATCCCTTCTATGCCATTAAAATTTAGACCATCCCTTCAATGTCATCAATTGTAATTTTTCATCCCCTACATGCCATTACTGTTACATTTTGTCCATAAACTACTGTAACGGTGTTAAAATCCGTCCGTCTCCTTTTGTTATGGCAATTTTACCCCTCCTTATCCACCGTCTCCAACCACGACTGAGCTCCTTCGTTGGCTCGCTGACCCCCACGTCAACCAGAGCCCATTAGTTCTTATGGTTGCACTTTTATCCTAGATGATAACTTCATAGTTTAATTAATTATGATCCTAAAACAAGCTAGTTGTTCCATAAAATAATGCACAATGTTTCAAATATTGATATGAACCACTCGTAACAAAGTTTAGCAGCTAAGCAAACTACCCAGCATGAAAGGTAAAAATCACGCTTCAAGGACATGGATAACAAAGGATAAAATAAATAGGTCCCATCATATTAACACTTGTATGCATAATTATAAATAAAGGTTACTGGGACAAAAGCTCGATCAAGGAATACGCTTGCCTTCTTCGAGTTCATGCAGAAAGCTCGAACTCTTGCTCTTTGAAGTTCCGTATGGCTTTTCATCTACGCGTCATGAACGAGTGCTCAAAGCAACACATAAGAACATACAAGAAAACAAATTTAAATAAATAAGAAGAGTACACAAAACAACGTGGCAAGGTGAAATAAAACATAAGTTCTATGCATTACAAGGATCACAATGCAACAAGAAAACCTTAAAATGAACCAAAAGTGCCAAAGATACCCTTAAACTAGTTTCCATACCGGTTAAAATGAATGAAAAACTAATTAAATGGGCTGAGTCGAAAGAAACTAAGGATGTAAATGTAGTTATATATAAACTATAAGTGCTATGGTGCAAAACCAACTAGAAATGATGGTGGGTTCTAATATGAAGAAGTTCAGGAGCTAAAACGAATAAAATAGGTCTAAGACATGCATACATTTGAACTACTATGAATCGCGAGTTGATATTGGGAAAGCTCGAGGGCCTTTTTGCAAAATTGGCTCAGCTGACCGGTGTGTCTCTGGCTTGACCGGAGTCGGATTTCCATCTAGACCGTTGGATCGGGATCCAACGGCAGCGAGGTGGGCCAGGTTCTCTTTACTGACTCAATCCAGCCCAGACTTGTCTATACCCGACCATGTGTTGCTTCAACACTTTAGTCTAGGTCTTAGCAAGGAGTCTGCTATGTATCTCGACATCACCTCCGGAGGATCATTCATACACAAAACTCTAACAGAAGGAAATGAAATCTTAGATCGCATCTTAGAAAACACTTTGTCTGTGAGACTAAACCCCATCAGAAAAAGCCTACACGATGAGGAAGCCTTAGTCTAGAAGATGGTGGACAATGCCATCTTGGTGGAGCATGCTCGCAAGGAGATGGTCTGATGAGGCCATCTCAACCAACCATGAACCGTTCCATATAAACCAAGCACATGATGTGGAAGATGTCACCCAACCCAGAGAACAAGTGAACATTGGAATGATTACACGTAATCAAGTAAGAAGCTACAACAACATGTGACTTCACTCCTATCTGAAATTAACTTCAATATATATATGAGAATTTTATACTACCTAAATGTTCTACATTGGTTTTGCTAAGGTTTACACATGAAAAGAAGAACATCACCAACCCACTAGCGAAGGCGAGCTTCAAGGTTCGGAAACGGACTCTTCGATTCCGTTTCTGGCTGTTTGGACTGCCATGAATAATCAACTATAACTCTTGCTTCCCGATAGCTCTGGAGACCCATGAGTTCTCATTGGAAAGATAATTAAGTCTACTTTCCAATGCAAGAAACCTCATGTCCTTTGGACTTCCCAATAAGGAGTAATGACAGGTTTTGTGGAGACTGCATAGAAGCCCAACAGCCATAGAAGGCTCCTCGGGATTTCAGTTTGTGGTGACTTTTGAGCTAGCAAAACTCCATAAACTCTAAGGTCCTTTCACACCCAACTAGGAGGATAACCTTGCATCCAAACTATTAGCAGACTTCTGATGAATGACATACAACCCCTTTGTTCAGTTGTGTGCTAACAAATTCAGAGAATGTTTCTCTACCCCTTTGCACTTGTGATTTCCCTTGGGATTACAGCCAAATCCGAGCCCTTACCATCCAGATCTCAAGATTCGACCCCTGAGCCCTTACCCGAACCACGAACACCGATGGAAGGAGAAATTCAATATTCAGATCTTCATTTTAGTTTCGAGGAAGATTTCTTTGAAGATTTTGGAAACATCTCGAACTATTCATATCAAAAGAGACTATCGGTCCCATCACTCCTTCAGATGCTCTTGAAGATGAGTTCCTTACGGAAACCGTTCAGGAGTTGACCTCTATCATGAGCAATGAGCGGCTAAGGGAGGTGGAGCTATGACCTGAAGCAATTTGAATGAGCTCCCCTTCCAATGCCGGATAAGAGCCCATATAGTGGATGTTCTCTATAATCCCATTGACCGTGCAAATATCATATCAGATTCCTTTACATTGGCCTTTATAGGCAACGAACCCCAGGCACCAACCAACAAGATCTTCAAGAGCAACACTTCCTCAATCAGATCAATTTCAGGGAAAGGCTCTGTCAAGGAATTCCTAGATCAAGAGATCAGGGCAGAGAGGAGATCTTTACCTAATTTAATATCGAGGTTCCCTGATTTGGCACATCTATGAGAAGTTTTTCGACGGGATGGACAATCAAGACAATGGAATTAGAGATTTCAAAGACGTGGAAATCTAGGATGACCTCAACATTGTGGTGTCTAACACACACACACCTTGGAAAATCCCATAGTCCTCTATAGGAGATCCAGAGGAGTTCACCTCTACATAATGGTCGCACAAATCAATACACCATCAAGTGGAAGGGAAAGAACTTGGTACTTAAGCCAATGACGCCACAACAACTCTTAGCTGAACATTTGCAAAAGAGTTCCGAAGTGTAGATTGAGAGTGGGAAAGATAGAGAGAAAAGAAATATGAGTGCCCTCCACAAATCGGTGAATGAGAGCCACAAGCTAAATGAGAGAGATAAAAGAAAATAGAGGGAAAGAATCTGATCATGTTAGCCACAAAATCTGAAATGAGAGATGTGAGGAATAACCCAGGCCAAGTACTCATTCTACTTGTGTACAAGGACACATAGCTTTCAGCTAACAACATAACATCTCTTCCTAGTGTTATTTCACATCTTTTGCATGACTACAAGGATGTCTTTCTAGAGCAACACCTGCTGGGCTGCCCACATTATGTGGCATTGAACATCAAATTGATCTCATACCTTGAGCTGCATTGCCCAATCATCCACCATACGGCACCAATCCTGAAGAAACAAAGAAAATTCAAAGGCAAGTACAAGCACTTTGAGATAAAGGTTATGTGCGTGAAAGTTTAAATCCTTGTGTTGTCCCTATTATTTGGTGCCAAAGAAAGATGGATCATGGAGAATGTCTGTTGATTGTAGAGCCATCAATAATATCACTGTTTGCTATCGTCATCCTATTCCTAGGCTAGATGATATGCTTGATGAATTGAGTGGTTCTATAATTTTTTCTAAGGTTGATTTGAGAAGTGGTTACAATGAAATTAGAATGAAGATTGGAGATGAATGGAAAACTGCTTTCAAAACAAAGTTTGGGCTGTATGAATGATTAGTTATGCCTTTTGGTTTGACTAATGCTCCAAGTACTTTTATGAGATTGATGAACCATGTCTTAAGAGCTTTCATTGGAAAATTTGTTTTACTTTACTTTGATGATATCCTTATTTACAACAAGATATTGGAGGAACATGCAGAACATGTACAACAAGTTTTGGATGTGCTTAGAAATGAAAAATTGTTTGCTAACCTTGAGAAGTGCACCTTTTACACAGATCAAGTAGTGTTTCTTGGTTTAGTTATCTCTGGAAAGGGAATAGGAGAGAGTGATGGGTAGTTTGGGAGGTGTGCCAGGGTGTCGGCGCTCTCCTCGGAGCTTGTACCTCTACGGATGCTGCTACATTCTTTGGAGTTAAGTAAGCATTCGTGATTCCTTCTTATAGTGTTATACTTGGTTCTAATATGCATGAGTAGTCTATGACCCTTGCTATCATAGTATATGCTTGTATGCTCTCATGTATGCCAATAAACCTTGATACAATATACACTAGTAGTACTTATATCTAAGTGTGGTCAGGTCTCTTTACTTGCGGGTTCGTCGCTCTGTATTTATACAAAGTGCTGTAGTTTGCTACAGGAGCTCATATGTAGTTAGACTGCAGTAGTAATCAATAGTGTAGACGTGGTGTCTAGGCTAGAGGTTATCCTTCGTTTGCCTTATATCCCATGGATTGCTAGAGGTAGGCCGTATGTGGTGTCAGCCCTATTAGCCCTTTGTAAGCCTCCATGTTCGGATATAGCGTAGAGCTGTTAGCTGGAGTCGCCTGGCAGACTAGGAGTAAGCCGATGTCCGAAGCGAGTATCTTTAATCAAGAGATCGACCTTTCGCTTACCTCATCAAGTGCTACAGGAAACCTCTCTACCCCTTCTCCTCTATTTTGTGTGGTGTCCTTGGACCGACTAGAATAGAAGTTAGTGCACACACGTTCGCTCGGATTCGATAACTCTTTTCTAAGGTGAAAGCTACAACGGTATCCGTGCGCTTGCGGATTTATTCGCCCATTGCTAAAATACCCAACAAACAGCAACCCGGACGGTCCTTCATAGGTTAGTTTGAAAGGAAAGCATCCAATCTAAAGTCACATGTGCTGTGTAGGTAGAGTGGTGAAGAAGCTATGTGCGAGGCAAGACGTCTTGGGTTCTCTAGTTCCATGGACCGCAGAATTGGAGGTGCTCGTCAATTATTTTTTTTTGGCTAGGATCTTTAGTCCCGGATTTCTAGTCCTGGTTGGGAAAACTGGTACTAAAATGGCTTCCAAACTGGGATTAACTCCCGTTTCTCCAGTAGTGTTGGTTACCTTTTTTGTCAATGTTCTCAAGAGTGTCCATTTATAATGACATTGGCTTTTACATGTTCCTTTCTGATATGCCAAATGGTAGCATGATGTCTGGTTCTCAACTTCTCATCATTGGCGATTATGTAATACAAGCACTGAACAGATCAGGGAAACTGGGAACAGAAAGGCTTCCTGATCTCACATGTGTGTGGGTAACTCTAAGATAAACAGCGCCTCGCTTCCAATTCATATGGTGAAATAACGAATGCACAGCCGGATGCTCGCTGTAGCAACAACCAAACTAACATACAACCTTTCCATGCCAGAGGCCAAGGTTTAATTAAAGGAGTAGACGTGGTAGCTATCACTACTAGCTGCTCTACAAAACATGCATTAGCTGGCATGCCACTCTTTCAAACCTTTATTCCGCACAAGAAATGGCTTTGCAATGTGGATTTGTAGTAGCAGCACCTAATGCACTAAAACTTGATGTGCCAGCAGCAGCCAAATAGGAAGACGGCAAGTGCAAAAATAGCATCACATGCAAGCAAAATCCTTGAGCTTGAAAGAAAGGGTTACTGTGAATGCAGAAACTAGCTAGCATTACTGCACTTTACATCAAATGCATTCGTATTATAAGCAGCAAAAAGTTCTGAAACTTTAGTGATAACCCCATGACTAGAGAATAAGGAAATATGCAAAAGAATAGATGAATGAGTAAAGGAAATCTTTGTGCATGAGGTTAAGAAGCTCATCAGTACATAAATATATCTGAATATCTCCACACAGGATTGATTATAAAATGTGAAGAAATAATATTATGTGACCAACATCATCGTCAAAAGACGAAGTCCAAACAAATTAACCGGCACTTAATCAATCATTCTAGAGAAGCAATAGCACATCTTCTGCTTGGCTTAGCTATGAGCTCTAACATATTTAAATAAGCCGGCCTTGTTCCATCCACATCATTGGGCTCCTGGCCACTCCTTCCTAATCTCAAAGTAGTAACTCATCTCCAAGTAGCACTTGCCATCATCATCAACAAACTACATGGGCATACAACATGATTGGTGAGATATGATCTTGAAGCATCAATTGCAAAACATGATAAATACAGAACCTTTAGTTTAGCAGAATAGGAACCTCTTGCAAAAATTCCAGCAGGGGTGGTCTCTTCTTCACCCTCATACACGTAGGGCTCTAGCTGGGGACTGAACGTCCCCAACATCATCTTCTGGTTCTCCACTGCAATAAACATGAAAAATATGAGCAATTTCAAACGGAGGATAGTAGAAAGAATGTGAAGGATAAAATCATACTCCTATGCCAATGGTCATATTGTCTTATACTCATGTTATTGTTTTTGGTTGTATAAGCAAAGCCATGAGTGATATATCATTCAGTAGATCACATTAATTTTAAGTAGAGTTCAATTTGTTTTTGTTTCCAGTAGTACTATATACATCACATTATTAGCATTTCATCTGAGCTGATGGCAATGTCAATCATGGAAGGTCTTCTAACCATGAGCCACAGTAAAATAGAAAGTATTTAATCTTAACTGATGTTGCAAATTACTCTGCGACTGTAAGTAAGTCTTGAACTAGACAAAAGAGCAATTTTTCCATTCACTCTCTCTCTCTTTCTCTCTCTCACACACACAGAGACAGAGAGAGAGAGAGAGAGAGAGACTTCATTGTTAGTAATTTTAATGAAGTAGAAGATTGGATTGAAACATTCATTTTAGATGATACGTAATATGTCATTCGACCAGATATTTCGATGGACAACATATCAACAGAGTACATGTGACAGCAGATCAAATCAAGTTGAGTTGATGAGTACTAGTAATGCATCGAGGAATTTGTGGTGTTCACACCTCTTACTCCAGTTTTCCAGACAGTGTTGGTGTACTTGAGGCCCGACACAATGTTGTTAGAGACAATGAAGGAGAATCGGAAGCTGTAGGAGCTGCCATCCTTGAGGGCAAACGCGTAGCCCTTCTCATCAGCCTGAAATGGGATTGGCAGGACCAGATCTGGTCGGCCCGGTGACAAGATGGTCAGGTTCATAACCTTTACCTCTGGCTCCGCAGTTTCTGCATGAAAAGTTAATTGTTCATGGGTTCAAGATTGGACAATTGTTATATTCGTATTTAACGTGAAGATGGTGTGCTATGAACAGGTTACAATCACCTCCAAGCTGTTCTGTGTCAACTTGCCCAAGGAGTTGCTCCTTCCACCTCCTCAGGCTCTCGTCATCCTATACAAACATGTAGATCACAATTTGAGGTTTACTCAGAAATAGAGATGAAGATATCAACAGTCATGAGGCAATGTGCACAATTTAATATACCTTGTCAAGCTCGAGCTGTTCCTTTAGGGGAACCTGGGGGCCAAGCATGACGATGCGCTTGTTACCTTCTTCATTCTCTTCTTCCTCCTCAATGTCGTTCCCCTCGTGCTTCTCCTTCTCTTTCTCTTTCTCCTTATCATCCATAGGCTATGCACGTGTTTGCGCTCCCAATGCGGTTGATGGGGACGACCGTGGTGAGCGAATGGACCAATGCCAATGAACAATCAGATGAGAAGCAATACTCAAAGATTGGGACATAGCATGTCACACTGCATTTTGTATGTTTGCTGCATAGGACAATTGGTGGTGCAAGGGGGTTTGGAGTGGTGGAGATAGGGAAAGGAGGAAAGTTCCATGGCATACTAGAAAGCAGCCCGGGCAGCCACGGGAGGGGCACCAGGTGTGCGCATCACCACTCCTTGCGTAAGCGCCTACGCCGGGGGCCCTGCGAGCCAGCCATTGTATCGCATTGCTGGTTGCACCTTGGAATGGTGGTTTCTATGGATGCACGCCTTTTCCGTTGCCTTTCTTTCTTACCTTCAGTGTCCCTTGAATTTTTCCTTGTACTTCTATATGTTTCCATGTAGTCTTGGCTCAAAACTAATTCATGCATGCTGCATTAGCTTTTCCCTTGATTAGAAAAAAGGATGATTGAGCGATAAAATTGCATGCATGTAGCCTATTTGGGGTAAATTGCATAAATATCAACATCACGATGTATTAACTCTCTCATGGAGCATCTGCTTTCCAATCCATTCGATTGCATCATTGAGTTTCCTATGATGATATTTATAAATGAAGGCAGATGATGGACTGTTGACGTAAATCTGGTCAACACATGAATGCGCTAGAACGTGCGGATCACAAACGATCGTCACTAGCGGTGCTCCTGCGCAGGCCGGTCATACCGGTTCTGCAGACAAGTTAGACCGGTTCTTCGAGGGGCAGCGCGAAGACCTAGAGCCACAAGCCCGGGAGGGACCCCGTCAGGGCTAATGGAGCTAGGGTTGCCCTGAGGTCGGCATGCCACTCAGAACGCCCTCGAATGTCGTAGAGAAGCAAGAAGAATAGAATTAGGGTTTAGAAAAGAGATGGCGAGCAAAAAATAAGTGCAATAGTTGTTGAATCGATTGGGATTACCCTCAGTCGGCCTTAGCCTTCATATATATAGGCTAGGGAAGTTGTACCTCTTCACGAGTCGGTTTACAAAGATCACGATTTACAAAATCTAAACCTACTCGGATTACAGCAGGCCCAACCGGTCTGACCGGTCAGCCTCGGTCCCTGCCAATTTTAGCTGTCAACATATGCCCTACTCGGATTACAGCAGGCCCAACCGGTCTGACCGGTCAGCCTCGGTCCCTGCCAATTTTAGCTGTCAACATATGCCCCGCTGCCATTTTGGTGAGCTTTTGCACGCCAAAAAGCAATAACCAATATTATAACTACCTTGAGGGCGATGCTCAACACAGAATACACCAGCCAAAAAATAATTCTAAGGGCAATACTCATATATCAGCCATCCTCCTCTTCAAGCGTCTTGCCATACGCTAAGATGATATTTCTTCAAGTATCTTCCGTTGAGAGCTCTGGGTAAACGTTCTCCTTGTAGTGTCTCCACCATATATGAGTTTCTAAAGATAACCTTGACGATCTTGTACGGACCTTCCCAACTTGGCGACCACTTGCCGAACTTGTTGCTCTTGATACCAAGAGGCAGAATTATCTTCCAAACCAGCTCACCAACCTGAAAAGATTTATTTCTTACCTTCTTGTTGTAAGCTCTAGCCACCCGAAGCTTGTCCTTCTCAATCTTCTTTAAAGCCTTCAAACGTTTGTCGGTCACCTCATTAATATTGTCCATCATCAAATCTTGATAATCAACAGTGGAGAGATCATTTTGTTTGGCCAATCTATAGGCATCCAGATTCACCTCAACGGGTAAAATGGCCTCTTGACCATACAGAAGCTCAAAAGGAGTAACTGTAGTAGCACCTTGTCTAGATATACGATGAGCCCATAAAGCCTCAGATAAAACCTCATGCCACCTCCTAGGATTCTCTTCTATCTTTTTCTTGATAAGTTTGATCAAAACATTATTACTAGACTTGGCCTGAGCATAATATGGAGATGAATTGAGCAATTTAATCTTATAAGATTCGGTGAATCCACGCACCTCCTTAGATATAAATGAAGTCCCCTGATCAGTTGTTAAAGTTTGAGGAATACCAAACCTATGGATAATATGCTCAGTAATGAACTTAATCACCTCTCTATGTGTCATATTCTTTAAGGGAACTGCTTCGATCCACTTAGTAAAATAATCTGTAGCCACCAACACGAAGCGATGCCCTTTTGATGAAGGAGGATTAGTTTGTCCAATGAAATCCAATCCCCAACCTCGGAACAGCCATGATTTGATAATAGGATGCATCAACGCAGTAGGTACCAATTGCAAATTACCAAATCGCTAACACTCCTCACATCCCTTATAATATTTGAAACAATCAGCTATCATGCTAGGCCAATAGAAACAGGCTCTTCTGAGTAACTACTTCATCTTAGGAGCCGATTGATTTGTCCTACAAATGCCTTCATGAACTTCTCCCATGGCGAGTTTGGCCTGATTCAAATCTAAACACTTGATAAGCAAATATTCGATGGTTCGTCGATAAAGTTCATCATCAAGTAACACATACTTAAACGCCAAACACCGAATATTTCTCTCTTCACCACGACCAGGATCTTTCAAATAAGTCACAATAGGTGCTCTCCAGTCTCCACCTTCAGCCTTGACAGTTTTATCAACTTTCTCAGCCGAATCACTTCTTTTAGCAGACTCATCGGTCAGACCGGTCTGGGCGGTCAGACCGGTGGCATCAACTGGTCGGACCGGTTCATCCAGAACTTGCACCTCGGCATCTACACGCATCGGTTTTCGAATGTGAAAGTACTTCTTCATGACTACATAACCAGATGCTTCCTGTGCCAGAGCATTAGCCCTTCCATTATCTTCTCTCGGTATATGCCGTATCACAAATTCGTCAAAACAAGAGATGATATCAAGGCATTTATCAAGATATGCATTCAAAAAGCCATTATAACACTGGCAAACCTTGGATACTTGCTGCACCACCAGAAGTGAATCACCAAAAGCCTCCACATGTTTCACACCCAAAGATTGCAAAACCTCCAAGCCAAATAAAAGTGCTTCATACTCAACTTGATTGTTAGTGCGATCTTCATCCACTCGGTTAGACATATCAAACATAGCACCATTTGGAGAAATAAGAACAACACCAATCCCTTGACCATCATCACAAACCGATTCATCGAAATACAACTTCCATGGTGTGCAAGTAATATAGCTGATTTCCAAATCAAGCCCATCATCAATCCGATGTTAAACAATAAAATCTGCTACAATTTGGCTTTTCATAAATTTAAAAGGTTCAGAAGCCAAATCATATTCAACAAGCACATACGCCCACTTGCCGATCCTACCACTTAAAATCGGCTTATGTAACATATGCCTAATCACATCGGTCTGACATGCCACTATGCAAGTACTTGATAATAAATAATGCCTCAACTTAGTACAAGCACAATACAAAGACAAGCATAACTTCTCAATAAATGCATACCTTGTCTCTGCATTAACAAGTCGTCGTCTTACATTGATGATAATATGCTCCTTTCCTTCAGTTTCTTGAGTCAAAACAGCACCAATAACCTTATCTTCAGCAGCCACATAAAGCCTGAAAGGAACCCCTCTCCTAGGCGCCTTGAGCACTGGTGGTGAAGAAAAATAAAAATTGATTTTTTCAAATGCTTCTTGCTGTTTTCCCCTCAAGTAAATTCGGCTTCATCTTTTAACCAAAGAATAGGAGTAAAAGCATAATTTTTCTAGACAAGTTAGATATAAATCTTCTTAAAAAATTCACCTTACCTAGAAACTTCTGCAAATCTTTCTTACATGAAGGAGCTAACAATGAAGCCTAAGAACTTCCCAGCCGATACACCAAAAGCACATTTGAGTGGATTCATCTTCAAACCATACCGACGCATCCTCTCAAGAGCAAGTCTCAAATTAGCCAAGTGATGATCCAATCCGGCCGATTTAATAAAAATATCATCAATATAGACTTCCAAGATAACACCAAGCAAGACATGAAAAATCAAGTTCATAGCTCTTTGATAAGTTGCACAAGCATTTTTCAATCCAAAAGTCATGACAATCCACTCAAATAAACAAACAAATCCTGGACATCTAAAGGCTATTTTAGACATATCGTCTTCGGCCATGAATATTTGATTATAACCAGCGTTACCATCAACAAAACAAATGACTTTGTGTCCAGAAGCTTCATTAATCAACATATCGGCTATAGGTATAGGATACTCATCTTTAGGTGTAGCTTTATTGAGATCTCTAAAATCAATGCATACTCTTATTTTTCCTGAATCTTTCTTCTCTACAGGCACGATATTTGAAATCCAATTAGCATAACAACAAGACCAAATAAATCCAACTTCTAGTAAACCATTAATCACCTCTTTGATTCGGTCATACATAATGGGATTAAAACGCCTTGCAGGTTGCTTGTAAGGTCTAAAACTGGCTTTAATAGGTAGCCGATGCTCAACCAAGTCACGACTCAAACTAGGCATTTCATGATAATTCCATGCAAAGCAATCAACATATTCTTTTAACAATTTAATCAAATCGGCTTTATACTCAGCCAGTAAATTCTTGTTTACAAAAGTTGGCCTAGGATAGGAATAGAACCATTTCCATGATCTACCTTTTCTAATGGATTAGCCGACGGAAACCCTTGCCCTAAATTATCTATATCATCAAAATATTCAATAGCTTCACACATATTCGCATGTGCCCGATAGTGTTCAATCCTCTGCTGCAACCATTCTGAATCCGACCGGTCGGGCAATTCGGTCTGACCGGTCACACCTGATCAGCTGATCTGACTCATTTTGATCACATCAAATGGTTGAACGAATTTTCCATCAGCTTTAATACAGCAGGAATGAAACCATCTTTAGTGCAACTGATAAGCTCATAATCGGACAAATCTAAGCCTGATAAACACTTAATGTTGTCATGAATACCCATAGAAGTTGAATCGGCTGTAGCAATGAAAGATGAAGTGTCTTCATGGACCACCTCTATCTCATCGCCTATCCACTGAATTACAAGCTGATGCAAGGTAGAAGGAACACACTGATTCACTTGTATCCAATCGCGTCCTAGAATCAAACAGAAGTTACCTTGCACCTCGGAGACGAATAATGCTATAGCAAGTGTCTTACTCCCCACGGTCAGCTCCATGGAAGCAACTCCCTTGGCGCCAATAGGATCACCTCCTCCCACGCCGCTAACCTTCATGTTCATCTTGATTAGCTCCTCATCTGTCCCGCCAAGCTTCTTGAACAATGAATATGGCATTAAGTTCATAATAGCTCCACCATCAACAAGCATCCGAGAAATCGGTCTTCCATTAATATGCCCCATCATGTGGAGAGCCATCAGATGGTTATCCAATTCCTTTGGCTTCTCGAACACAGCATCACGCGGCCCAACCTCTAGATGAGCTAGATCTTCCTCTCGAACTATAGAGTAATCCAAAGACAAGCGCACCACATTAATCTCCATTTTGTTGCGCTCTGGTGATGCTTCATAATCCACCAACTCCTCATCATCCTACACCAGAGGAGCCAATGGTACTTCATCGCAAAGAGCTGAAACAGGCGCCGCCGATTCATCTTTCTATTCTGCTGCAAAGGCAACTGGTCTGACCGATTCTGCTGGGCTGTCAGACCGGTCCTCTGTACCGGTTAGACCGGTCAGCTAGGGTGGCTCGACCGGTCCTGCTGGCTGGTTAACTGCCTTGACCTTCCACACCTTATTCTAAGGGACCATGCGCTTGTACCGGTTGAACTGCTCATCCCTTAGCTTGTCTGCTTCCTGCTCTTTCTTTTCTTGAAAGCGCAGGTGCTGCAGCTTCCACTTTTGGGTATGAGTCAACCCTGGAGGACACCGCCTTGGTTGAAAGTACTTTGCTGGTGAACTGGTGCTGCTAGCTTCATGATCATTTGCCATGAAAGTTTTCTAGACAAAAGACTTGGCTGAATTACCAAAACCATCGGTCCCTTGCCTACGTCCTTGACAACCACAGTTATATCACCGATCTGCACAATATTATCAACTATTGTTTCTTCTGAGTCTACCTGCACAGGCTGCACTTCTTCCTTCTTCTCCTTAACATGATATTCCTATCTTGGAGTGCAAGAACGACATGGCCCCTGGTAGGACCGATCTGACCGGTTTGTAGCCTGTCTTACCGGTGCAGGCTGCTGCCTTGGACCTGATTGGCGAGATCCCAATCGGTCATGAACCGGTCGTGACAACCTGTCAAACACAGGCCTTCTATGGTTTTCCTCCCTCTGATGAGATGGTGGATGTGGCATCGGATAGCATTGCATCCAAATTCCCTTGTGTTCCCATGGTGGACACGAAGAGTCCGAAGCCGGCGGCACCCAAGGCACTGTAGCATACACCTTCTGAGGAGGAAACAAAGTAGTGACATCACCCCTGCACTTGCTAGATTCTCCACTAGGAGATGATGGCTTATCTTGGCGTGGAGGTGATCTTGGTCTTTTTTTTTTAATGGCCGATCTCTCGGAATGGCCTTTTGATTCGTTTACTGGTTCAGAAGCTGATCAAAGGTAGGTCTCTGCTTTCCAAACCTCCCCTGCACCTTTGACTCATTAACCTTCCAAGTACCAACTTCTGGGTGCTTTGGTTTGATCATCTTGGGTCGGCCCTAGGCCAGACCGGTCTGACCGGTAGGAGAAACCGGTCTAACCGGTCGCAACTGGGCAGCAGGCCGACTCGAGTTTCGTACAGAACTTGCTTGCCCCCCGAATCCAAAAGCTCTTACAATAATTTTCAAAGACTCCTTCCCATCAGGAGTCTTCTCAAGCACCACTTCCCTGGCCAGAATCTTATCTTCTGAAATTTTTGGCCTCTCCTCACCAATGATCACATTCTTCCCCTTAGCTCCTTTGGCTTGCTCCGGCCGAATAAGTACTTTGGAGTTATTCAGATCAATGGTGTGAACAGGAAACAATGTTTTATCAATCTGCATCTCAGGCAAGACCAATCATCCTTCATTGATGGCCGATTGTACCTGTCGAAGGAAAACATTACAATCCTTAGTTGCATGAGATGAAGAATTATGCCACTTGCAGTATGCACGTCGCTTCAACTCCTCAAGCGGCGGTATGGCATGAGACAAATTGATGTTTCCATTTTTAAGCAACTCATCAAATATACAATCACATTTAGAAACATCAAAGGTAAATCACACTTCTTCTTGCCGATTCTTTTGAGCTGGCTTAAGCGATGAGCATGAATATGATTTTCCCTTAGATGGCCAAACAAACTCGGCGGCATTAACTGAAGGGATATGAGGTGGGCTACACTAGCGATAAACAAAAAAAATCCACCGCATAAACTAGGAAAACTGCTGTTATAGATCACGGAATTACAACTAGACGCACGGGTGCGGAACTTTTGTAGCGCGTCGGGGTAGTGCAGTCGGTTGCCGGCAGTGGAGTTGCAAGACCTCCTCACCTGCGGCTCATCCTCGTGCAGCAGATGCAGCACCTCCAATGTATCCACACGTACGGGGAATAAGCATCGCACTACGGACTGCTAGGTCCGCGAGGGCAACCGTGGGCGCAGGCGTGGGAACAGGTGGCTGCCAGCAAGTGTAGAATTAGGGTTCCCCCTCCATGCGCCCCCACCCCTTCTTATATAGGCGCCCACTAATGGGCTTTCTAACCGAGGCCCATTAGTGCACCTAAGCCCAGTCTAATTCGGAGCATATCCTCATTAGACTTTCTGCCCCTTAAGTATGTGACCCTATGGGCTCACGTGCGAACAGACATGGCCCGAGTACTCCTACTCGACCAATAGTTGACAGCGGCCTCTAGCAAGACGTGTCAACTCCTATGCGCGCGCAAAGATCATATCAGACGAGCCGTCACAATCTCATATACATGCTATTCCCTTTGCCTCACGATATTTGGTCTAGCTCCAAGCTGACTTCTCTTTCTCGATACCGTGATCCGGAATCCTTGGTTAACACTTAACCCTAGCACGACCATGCATTTCTTGATCCGATCACTCGAGGGGCCCAGAGATATCTCTCTCAAGCAGAGAGGGGCAAATCCCATCTTGACTAACCATGTCTCATAGTATGCTTCTTGACAAACCCAAGAACGACCTTTATGACTACCCAGTTACGGAGTAGCGTTTGATGGGTCCTAAGTAGGTCGGTTCACATCTTGAGTACATGCGACAATCTCAGGTCTAAGGACACAGCGTACATATTGTGTAATGAGAAATCACTATTTCTCGAGTTGGGTCAGTCCAGCCTCATGTCATACATGCGCCCACATTATTAGTTTGACATCTCCATATCTATGACTTGTGAAATAGAGTCATAAACTAATACATGTGCTAGTCTAATATTCATGTGTGTCCATACATAAACTCCGACTAGGAACAACTTTAGAATAACCATACAAGTAAAGAGTCTCACAAACAATTCACACAATAGCCAATCAATATAAGTTGCCTTTCATGGATATTCAATGAACACATAATATATCATAGATACAACAAAATATGATCATCTCTATGATTGCCTCTAGGGCATATTTCTAACATTAACTTCTTTCTCCTCATCGTCTGAAGAGTCGGATTCGCAATCAACAATGTGTGTGTTGGACCGATGAGTTTTATAGTCATCTTTTGCACTTTCAAATTTATACTCCAAACTCAAAGCTCTAACTTGCACTTGATTAATCGAAAGAAAGTCAAAGCCTTCAAGTTTCTCTTTATAATTGATAATTGTTTTTTATATCTTTGAATCTCTTAAAATAATCAGTCACAGATTCATCTCTACCTTGCTTAACCGATGTTAAGTCAGTCAATTTTGCTTGATTATCCCCACTATAAAAGTGATCGTGAAAGTTCCGTTCTAGCTTATTCCAAGATTGAATAGAATTCGGGGCCAATGAAGTAAACCAAGAAAAAGCAGTTCCAGTCAAAGATAAAGAAAATAAAGGAACATGCAAAGCATTGCTGAAACTAGCTTCCCCAAGTTGAGCAATGTATTGGCTAATGTGTTCCCAAGGTGTTCTATTATCATCACCATTAAACTTCACAAAATCAGGAACACGCCAACCAGTGGGATAAGAAACCAAATCAAATTCAGCAACATATGGTTTTTGATACAAACGAGAATTACCCATATCTACCCCAAGTTTGGTTTTAATCATATTAGCCAGATCTTCTTTAAATCTTGAAAAATCAGCTTCGTAATTACCACTTGACGATGTTTGTGCTGCGGAAGTGAGACAATGTGTAGTAGAGCTAGCAGGTGCCATCGTCTGTACTAAGCCACCAGGCGCACGCTTCAAAATTTCATCATAAACATTATCAGGAATTGGTCCACGAGGGACACCAGATCCCCGAGGGGGAATAGGCGATACACTGTATGCCACTGTGGTATAAGGCGGTGTGAAATTGGCCAATTCATTCGTTCGGCTAGGACCTACCGAACAAGGAATTGACGCAAGCGGTGCAGGTGTTGATGGGCTGACTACCATCGCACCGGTCTGACCGGTCTGTTGGACCGGTCTGACCGGTCCAGCCGTACTCGGCTGTACCGGTGGTGGCGGCGGCGTTTTCCTTGCAAAGTAGCCTGGCGGCATGCCATAAATTGGTTCCTTGGCAGGTGCTGCTGTAGCCGATGAGCTAGGTTTTGTGGTTTCAAGAGAGTAACTACCATTTATTGATTTACCCTTCTTTAAAACATCTATCTCATCGGTTAGGTTAATGATCAAAGCGCTTGTGGACTTATGTGAATCAGCAATTTGCTGGTCCATCAAGGATGATAATTGACCGAGCAAGTTGGAGGGGAAGTGCTTACATTGTTTATTACCTTAACATGCTTTTTCTCAAGCGTGAAGGAGGGCATCACGAAATCTTGCACCCTCTTCAACTGGCCAGCTCGATCTTTCTTGAATCCCTTCAAGAATTGTGCTTTGAAGTGTTCCTCGGCCACCAGATAGTCTTGGTGCTCCTCCTTGCTGAGCTCCTCAATTGTTGAGGATGTGATGTTATCCTTGTCGAGCTCGCTAGTGGCACCCATCGTGCGTGAGTAGATTAGATCGGTTTCCATACCAAGATCTTTGTTCCCCAGCGGAGTCACCAAAAAGTATGTTGACGCAAATCTGGTGAACACACGAATGTGCTAGAACGCGCGGTTCGCAAATGATCATCACTGGCGGTGCTCCTACGCAGGCCGATCAGACCAGTTCTGCAGGCCGGTCAGACCAGTTCTGCAGACCGGTTCTTCCAGGGGTAGCGCGAAGACCTGGAGCCACAAGCCTGGGAGGGACCCCGTCGGGGCTAATGGAGCTAGGGTTGTCTTGAGGTCGGCAAGCCACTCAGAATGCCCTCGAACATCGTAGAGATGTAAGAACAGAATTAGGGTTTGGAAAAGAGAGTTTGGAGAGTAACAAGTAAGTGCAATAGTTGTTGAATCGATTGAGATTACCCTCAATCGGCCTTAGCCTTCATATATACTAGAAAACCTGGGGCGCGGCCTTGCCGCACCATGTTTGACCTACTGTGTGCGGTTGAAAAGCTTTAAAATTTGATGGATAAACACTATACAACAGTGTGTGTTTAATCGAATATTTGTAATTGTACCTTATAATTAACTTAACAATTAGTTAAATATCTATGCACAAAGGGGCTATATAGGAATGCGCAATCACACAACAAAAAACAATCTCGATGTTATCCAGCTTAAAAATGATGTAGTTGGACATATAGGTGACAAAGATGAGGTACATAATATATTAAAAAACTGAGATACCGGAGAAAGACTAATAACGATGAAATTTGCAGACTTTCTGAAAGCCCTATTCATTTATAGCTTGATCTCTTGGGTATCTACTTCATTCCGTGATACTGATGTTCTTCCATGTCATCTTTGTCTCTCAAAGTCAGGAAATGGTGTTAGTTTCAGCAGCTCAACCTCAAATCTTAAAGTATGCTTGACATGGTTATAGCAACTGACATTTTACCAAAGAGAACTGAAACCATATAATCTCCAAATAGTACATAGCCGGGGAACATTGATGCAATCATCATTCAGCATAAAGGTTCATGATAATTATCTTTACAAATTATCAGAAAATTATATTAAAATAAACAGTAGATCAAATGTAAGATTTGACAACAATGATTTATTGGCCTTCTATGAAATGTCAAACTTCCATACCACCTAGTTCACTACCGGAAACAACAAATTCGCCGAGTGTAAAAATTTTGCCGAGTGCTTTCTTTCGGGCACTCGGCAAACAGCCTATTTGCCGAGTGTATTCAACGGGGCACTCGGCAAACATATTACACTCGGCAATAAGGTCGTTTGCCGAGTGCCATAAATACGACACTCGGCAAACCGCTCATAGACACTCGGCAAAGGTCCGACACTCAGTAAATAAACGACGCGTGCATCGCACGTGCACCGTCCGTCACCGGACTGGGCCGGCCGTTAGTCCTTTGCCGAGTGCCTCACCCTGGACACTCGGCAAACATATTACTTCGCCGAGTGCCTCACCCTGGACACTCGGCAAAAACAAGACTTCGCCGAGTGTTTCGTTTTGCACTCGGGGAACAAAAAAAAAAAATTTCGTCCCCTAGCCTCCACACTTTTTCTACTCCCCACGTAGGAGATTTTGTAATACATAATAAAAGTTGGTATATTTTGTGGTCTGTTTGCTATTTTTAATGAAATGATTGCATTAATAGAAATTTTTTATTCATGTCAGATTTTAACTGCAGCTACATGAAATGATGGATTATAATCAGTGGAAAAATTATATCCATATTATGGAGTCCGGATTGAGGTCTCAACCAGGAAATGAAAAGAAATTTTGAACATTGTTTTTTAAAAACACGACCACGAACGTGTGGTTGAATGGTTGTTAAATTATAAAAAAACCAAACGAAATCTGAAAATCACAAGATTTGTCAAGATGTCATGATATTATGTGTGGAGGCTGTGGTAAAAAATTGAGAAGGATTTATAGAAGTTAGAGAGGACACAATAAGATTTGGAGTCCAAGTGACACTTGAGTTAAGGTTTGGCTTCAAATCTTTTTGTATAGGCAACATACAACACAGATTGGTTCGTGTCAAAATTTGGAAATTTTTCGGATGCATTTACTATTTTTTATTGATTAAATGCAATTATAGATTTTTAGTAGATATAAATGCAATTTGCGCTATAACTGCATGAAATAATAGAACATTATCAGTAGAAAAATAATTTAACCATTGTTGAGTGATGGTGACACGATTTTTCCCAAGTATATTAGAAAAAGTTCTGTAAAACATGAAATATTAGTGTATTTTATCGAGTGTTTTTCACAGACACTCGGCAAAGAAGGTACACGGGCCCACTGGCAGTATTCTCCTCCTCATTTAAAAAAAGAAAAACGTGGCATTGCCGAGTGCCTTGGATCTGGCACTCGGCAAAGAAAGAAGATTTGCCGAGTGCCAGATCGCAGGTACTCGGCAATGTACCTGGCACGTCGAATTTCGTGCGCCTGGCACTCGGCAAAGAACCAGACATTAAAAAAATTGAATCTTTACTTTGCCGAGTGCCAGATCGCGGGCACTCGGCAAAGAACCGGACTTACGTTTTCAGTCGAACCGCCGCGCGCGGCCCGACCTCTATCCAAAAGCCCCGCCCCGCCGCCCCGCCCCGCCGCCCCGCCGCCCGGAGCCCCAGAGCCCCGCCGCGGCGCCCCACCGCCCCCCCCCGCCCCGCCGCCCCGCAACCCCGCCCCGCCGCCCCGCCCCGCCGCCGCGCCGCTCGGCCGCCGCGCCGCCCCGCCGTCCCGACGCCCCGCCCCGCCCCGGAGCCCCGGCGCCCCGTCCTCGAGTCGTCCGATAGCAAGGTGAGTCATCCTACACCTCTATTTCCGTATGATGTTCGTATATCACGTAACCTAGTTAGGCGTCTCCCGTCCTCGAGTCATCACTTTGTACGATAGCAAGGTGAGTCATCCTACACCGACGCTTTCGGAATGGAAGTGGATAATGAAATGGTTGCTGACGATGACGCTGGAGAGGAGGTTCATAATATGAAGGAGTTAGAATTACTTCAGCGGTTACAGTTAGGACAGGAGATTGATGATGACACTCCTCCTTCGGAGCACGGGAATGATTTTATTGACACGCGTGACAGCGATGATGAGACTTATGATCCAGCTAATCCCGATCATGACGATTATTTCTAAGACATGTATGGGCCGTACTAATTTATTTATTATTTGTCATACCATGTTATTTATTAAGTATGTTTACTTTATTTTGCACATCTTACTAATTATGTGTTTGTTTATCTGTGCTAATTGGTTTACTCTTGGCAAATGCAGGTGACTCAACAATGGTGGGCGGTACGAGGAAGATTGTAGCGCTTTATGAAAAATTAAAAGCTGCAGCTTCAGGGTCAGGTACAAGGTCAGACGCATCGAGAGGTCGAGGGAGGCGTCGAGGGAGGGGTGGAGGCAGGGGTGACGCACAGGTCGAGGAAACGGAGGGGGCACAGGTCCTTGCTAGAGGCAGGGGTCGGGGCAGGGGTCGAGGAAAGGGTAAAGGGGTGAGGCCCCCCTCGCCTGCGCCTTCGTCGGAGGAGGAGGAGGAGGTACCTTCCGCGCACGCCTCTAGTGACGAGGCGGAGGTACAGGAGGACCAGGACCAGGAGCAGGAGCAGGAGCAGGAGCAGGAGCAGGAGAGGGAGGAAGGGGAGGAGGCAGGGGATTCGCAGTCCAAGATCTGGTTGCGAGGTCCCTCGTCCCTCCCGAGGCGACCGATCCCTCTTCATTTACGCCCACTGATTCAACCCACTTGGGCAAAGTAAGTTCCTTTACATATTCTCAGTACTTTTGATATGTTGAAATTTACAATAGAAACTAATAATCTATATTAATCACTTATGCAGGAGTTGGACTAAGCTCAGTGGGGGTGCCCACAACCGCAAGGTCAACGGCATCATTGGTCTTTTGTGTAGGCTACACTTCCCCGGTCTAGTGGTCTTCGCCGGACAGGAGGAGCCGGCCTACACGTGGGACCACTACGTCGCCGCCGCCGACGTCGGTGATCGTGACCACAGGCAATTTGCGAACAAGGCGGAGCGGGTGAAGGCCAAGCTGTGGGTAAGTATTCGAAGCACTAGATTGCTTAATACACCAGCTTCGCTAGACATTCTTGAAAAAATACTTGTTTGCAATGTGTCTATACGCAGGACTTTTATAGATGCCAGGAGGGATTCGAGGCTAGGGCGGCCTCCATCATTGAACAAGCCGCCAAGAAGCTCGTTAAGGACATGCACTACGAGGCGTGGGTTCAGGCCATCATCGACTTCTATGCTGAATACAGAAGGATGAGGGTCAAAAAAGAAGAGGCCAGGACAATGAACCTGACCAAGGAAGAATTCATGATGGTACGTACAGAAAGTTAATATTTACTATTTCTGAGATTAATTACGCTTCACTTCTTTTGTTACATGTCACACACTTGATGATGTAGGTGCCTCCGTGGTGGTGCCGATCCTTTACCCGGTGCTGGGAACAAATGGTGGACGTGTGGTTGCAGCCCGGGTGGTTGGAGAACCACGTTGCCTGCCGGGAGCGGCGTCTGCAGATGCCATATGCACCACACCGTCAAGGCAGCCTGAGCCTTGATGAATACAAGGAAAAATGGGTACGTGAATTCGTTTCTTTATTCTCACACATAATACACATAATACTGCATATTTTGTAATCCTTTTGTATTTTTGCCGCAGACGTCATCACATGAAGGCCAGGAGTGCTCCCGGTTCAAGGCATGGGTTATGTCCAAAAAGGGCAAGGCCACGGCAGACATCGACTTCAACCTGGAGGACCCGCCCGAGGCATACAGCCATCCCAGCATCCACAGCCGCGTCACCGCGTACACAGCAATGGCGAGAGAGGTTCATGGGCTAGAGTTCGATCCGAGCTCTCAGGATATTGATCCTGAAATTGTGATGAGGGTGGGAGGAGGGAAGAAGCATGGCAGGTATTGGATTGGAGATAGCGTGATCGACACTGCCAGTACTCCCACCCTCTCCCAGATCCGAGCAAGGAGCACGGACTCGAGCCCCGCGATACGGGCACGGCCTACCGCTGCACAGTTACAGATGCAGGCTCTGCAGGTTATTCCTGTTTCTTTAATTTTTCATTCATTTTGTACATATCTTTTGCTTGGCAATAAGACATTGGGATGAAATATTGTAGGCCCAGGTGGAGGTAGAACGGAAGCACCGGGAGGAACTAGAGGCGAGGATCGAGGCGGATCGGCAGCTAGAAAGGCAGAGGACGGAGCAGATGTTCCAATACATGCAGAGTCTCTTTCACAGTTTAGGTCAGACTCCACCACCTATGCCACCGAACCTATTCCCGTCACCTCGACCACCTCCTGCAGCTACTCCTGTGAGTCACTCTCAACCTTACAATTAATCTAGAGTTAAACTAGAAACTACAGGCACTACACACTTACACTAGAAAAGTGACTAATGCAACCTCTATAACTTTGTGCAGAATCAATCGGCGGTGTCCAATGCAGAATCTTCTTGGGGGCAGTGGCCACCTGCACATCCTCCTCAGCCTCCTCATCCTCCTCAGTGACTTGTGAACTAGAGATGTTTGTGATGCAAAACCTGTGAATTACTTGTTTGTGAATTACTTGTTTCGACGAGAACTTGTGAATGTTATTTGTGTGCTTGTGATGCTTTTGGTGCAATTTATATGCCTGTGGTGTAATTTATATGCTTGTGCTTCTGTGGTTGTTTTTTGAGAGGGGTCCTTTATACGTAAAATTTCTGTTTTGTCAGTAGGGGGAAAGATACTTTGCCGAGTGTTAACACTCGGCAAAGAGGCCATTTTCTGTTAGTTCGACGTCTTTGCCGAGTGCATTTCCAAAACACTCGGCAAAGGCGTCATAAAATTTTTTCGGGATTGGCAACTTTGCCGAGTGCCACGTGGAAGGCACTCGGCAAACCGTGTACCTTCACCGAGTGCCATGTATAAATACACTCGGCAAAGATGTTCTTTTTGCCGAGTGTCGGCCGTTTGACACTCGGCAAAGCATCCGTTACCGTCACAGACCGTTATTGCCTTTGTGCCGAGTGTTATATTTTGCCGAGTGTATTCTGGCACTCGGCAAAGGATTTGCCGAGTGCCCGACGATTGACACTCGGCAAACCCTCTGTTTGCCGAGGGAAAGTTTGCCGAGTAGGGTTCGCCGAGTGTAACACTCGCCAAACCTTTTGCCGAGTGTATTTGGACCTTCGCCGAGTGCCTGGGGCACTCGACAAACTTACTGTTTCCGGTAGTGGTTTTAAGCCAGGAAACCATGTCTCTTAGTTGCTACTGGTCATCATCAATAAAACTCATTATCTTAGTTGTTGTAATGTTTTGTGAGATATCTAGGTAACCTATATGATATTGTCATTTGTTATTTCTTTTCATAGTAAAAAAACACAACTATAACAGTTAATATCTAGATTAAGAGGCAATCACTTGCTAAAATATTGGACCAACCTTGGAAAGGTCAGCAAGGATATGTCAGGAAAGTCCTGATATGCACATGGATTAAGAACTAATACCAGCCTATTGCTTCATTTTAGTAATTGGTCAAATACTTACAAAATAACAATAATTTTGCTATTTCTCATCTGGTTACCCATAGAAGTAATATTCAAATAATCAGTCTATTTGCAGTTAAGCTAACCAATTGTTGACGCCAAATTAAAAACAGTTATACTAATGTAGTAGCCTAATAGGTATCATTGACGTCACACTGCCCCCTTGGTGATAGGTAGATGAACTTTTATATGCTGCTTTGAAAAATTTAACAACGAGATAGATCTAGTATATGAGTTATAAATTACTGAAGAAGATGACTTGCATCTACATCTGGAGGGAGGAATTAAAAGATCTGAGCAAACACATATATAAGTGAGATTTTGATCTATTACCACGTGAGATGTTTTGCTTTGGAAAGTTCCAGTAGATGAAAGGTCGCATCTCGCATGGAAGGAGAAGTGAGAAGTGGATAGAAAGCACTGGCTGCTGCCGTCTTGACCGCACCTCACGCTTGTATGTGGTGGCGCAACATTCCGTCGAACGGGTCATGGCACCGGAAGTGTGCGACAACACCCGCACGTCGAGTTGCTCGTGGATGTGCTGCCGAGATCGAGAGCCCGGTGGCAAGGACCAGGAGAGATGCCGCTGCCGGCGGCTGCTCGGAGTTCCGGCTTCCCCCGCGCCGCCGTGGGGCTCAGCCACCGCCGTCGCCGCGACCAAGGATGGGCAATGGCCGATGGACTACCACCACGCCCGTGACCTTTAGGCTCCTCCTTCCTGCTCATCACCGGGCTGCTGCCATCCGCGAGCGCATTGGCGGAAGCGCCGCTCAATCTCTCCCGAAGCCACCGAAGCCAGCGCCGTTGCGTTATCCTGGAACCTAATCGTTTGGACGATATCAGCCGTTCACGCATGATCGAATGGCTAAGAAACGGAGGCGACGTGGCCCAATGAAATTACTCGGTTTGAGCCCAGAATTCGTGTTTAGAGATAGACCGGGGAAGTCGTACCCCTTCACAAATCGGTTTACAAAGATCATGATTTACAAAATCTAAACCTACTCGGATTACAGCGGGCCCAACCGGTCTGACCGGTCAGCTCGGTCCCTGCAAATTTTGGCTGTCAACATGGACATATTTTGAAATTGTTTAACACGTACTAGCATCTTACGTTGAATACATAGTAGCAAAATATGTATTGTGTGTAACAATTTAAGTTATATGTTTAGGTAGTAACTTGTTTTGTATAGCACACGTTATCTCTATAAGTTGCCTTAATTAATGAAATCTTCATGATTCATATGTTTCACAAGCTGGTTCTGGGCACTAACCTATGTTTTTGTCGTCCTTGAAGTCCTGACGTGGACCACCACGCTAAGCCCACACAAATTATTTGTCCTAATGGTGGGACGCAGCAGATTGGGCGAAGCCCACGCTAAGTAAAATGCATCATGTTCCTTCTCTGTTTTCTTGGCATATTTTTTTGATTTTTCTGTGCACTCAATATTCAACAATTTGGCGTGACATATGCAATATTGTAATATGTTTGAACACCTGCAACATGCACTTAAATATTTTAAAAACTTAATTGAATACAATTACCCAACCAATTTGGAAACCTTAGTTCTAAGCTTAATTAGTCCATTATATTTTTTCAAGAATTTAGATAAAATGAATAATACAATTTATTGAGATAAAATATTTTCCAGATAGATTTTTTGATAAAAATGAAAAATATAAACTTTCAAATTGGATCGCAATTCAGTGAATTAATTCTAAGATAATTAATTAATATAATTGACTTATTGTATAAGAGAATATTGTGCCTAAGTTTTGATTCCTCCCACTGCCTAAACACTACTACCTGCGAAACCCTCTAGCCATGCTTCAAGGGCCACATTGCTAATTTGCACTAATCTTATAGTAGAGGGGTTTGTGAAGTCCCATATATATACTTGAATGATGAACACAGGAACCCCATATATATATTCCTTTGTTATGGACTTCTTGGCCAACATTTTTGAGGGTGCATAGATGCTCCCCCCACCCCCCTTCCGCGTAATGGTTGGTACCTCTTCCACAACCTCTCACCTCCCGTATTCACTTTTACTCCTGATTGTTCTGTAGCTCTCTTGCTATTTCCTTGCTAGATCTACAGGACTTCGAACACTTTTCTCCGGCGACTCGATCAGGAGAATGATGAAGTCAATGGTCAAGGCTTGCTGCCATTTGGAGAAGACCCCAATCTAAGTGACGTTGAGCTTGGCGGTTGAGGCCCACTAAGAAAATAACTTTCCTTGTCCGTTGACAACCGCAAGGAAAGTTATATCCTTGGCTGTCGATGACCGTCAAGGAAAGTTGTATCCTTAGTGGTTGCAATATTTTCTTAGAGCATTTGCAATTTTGACGCTGGCAGCTGGCCTATTTTAATTGGTCGTCAAACTGCCAAGAAAAATTCTTGCGGGCGGTAGCCAAGGCAATTGAATTTCCGTGCCTCTCTTCTTGGCGGATTTTGCTTTGCGGCCGGCAACCAAGGATCATTTACTTGACGGTTTTGGTACTTTCTTGGAGGATTTTGGATGCCAAGGCGATTCTGGCTTGGAGTAGTGATTGAGGGCAGAGCAACTCTACTCGAGTAGAGTTTAACCAACACCCCAATATATCATGTCTCTATATATCTCCTCCAAAACTTTGATGCCAACAATGGATAGAGTTAGGAGGAAATTCTTCTTGCAATGTTTGAGCTCTGAAAGGAAATATCAGTGTGAGATGGCTGAAAATTTTTGAAAGTAAAAACAAAGGTGGTTTTGAGTGATAAAGACTTCAGAAAACTTAATATTAATTTGTCATGTCAATGGAAGTGGAAAATTGAAACTGAGGAATGTATATGGCAGGACTTGATTAAAGCCAAATTATTGCAGGGGAGACCCATCACTCTTGTGAAGCGCATAATTGATGATCCCCTGTATGGAATGATCTAATTAAAGTAAGGGACATATACTTAAAAGCGAGAAAGGTCAAAGCAAATAATGGCCAAAAGACACTGTTCTGTAAAGATAACTGGCTAACTGATCTGATGAACCTCTCAATAATGTTAACTTTGAAAGTATCTTATCCGGATGTGAACAGCTTGAAATTAATGTGGCTGAATTCCTAGAAAGGGGAGGAAATCTAGCCTTAGAAGGTGGCTACATGAGGCCTCATAACACAATAGGCAGACATCTGCAGCCAGGTAGACCAATGTGCTTTTAATACTGCCCAACATGAAAGATCATGGAAATGGGAGAAAAATGCCAAACTTTTTGTTAAACCAGCGTACAATGCTATAAGTGTTGGTGATGATGGGCCATCCCATAAGCACAATTGAAAAGGGGAAGTCCTTAAAAAATTCAAAATTTTAATATAGTTATTGGAGAATAATGCTATAACTAAGGATAGTATGCTTAAGATAAACTGGCAAGGAGACCCTAAATGCTACTTTTGTGACCAAAATGAAAAAATATCCCTAAATGTCTGGATTGATCTGGGCCAAAATGTATTTGCCCAAAGGAGACAAAATAGTATGTCTTTGGAGGCGCAACAATATACTGGGCCATCTGAACTACAGAGATCATTTGTCATGCTTGCATTTCAAATAAATTACTGGGCAGAGCTTTAGCCAGGGGACATGCAAGAGATCATTTAAGTCCTGCTGCTGTCATAGCAGGATCAATTCTTGTAGGCGTTTGCCCTGTCATTCTCTTTCTCGCATCCATGTTGCTCAGGTGATCCCGTAATGGTTGTTAAGCCCCGCTCAATTCTGGTAGGCGGTTGTTCGAAGCAGGATCCCTTGATTTTGTTGAAAACACACCAAGTTGCTTTTAGGTGAGGCTGTGCGTGTGCCATGCACATCTTCAGTTCTTTCTTGAGGATTGGTCGGTCAGGCCCAAGCGGTTGTTCGAAGCGGGATCACCTGATTTTGTTGAAAAGACCAAGTACATTTCAGGTGAGGCTGCCATCAGTTCTTTCTTGGAGCGTTGGTCGGTCTGTCAACACCTTGAACTCGTAAACTCCATGTATTTCCATTGGTTCTTAATGAAAATGGGGTTATGCCTCGCGTTGGAAGAAGCAAACTGAACCGAAGAATCAGTATTAATTAAATGCTCAAAATTGCATGCATGTATCGAATTCTGATCCAGATGGCTACAAGCAGCAAATTAAAGGAACTAGATTTTATTCATCATACTGCCTGTTGTCTGAAAGAGTATCAAACTAAGCAATACAATTCTCCAAGCAAATGAAGCTTGCACCAAGCCTTCATTTTCCTTGATCGCCCTGGTCGATCACTTCCGACTCTTGTACAAGCTAACACAGACCAGGAAATACCCAAAGTTAACCGCCGCCGTAACTGCCACGGCCCAGTACACGTTATCTAGTCTCCCCTGGTTTATGTTCCCGGGCAGCCACGCGGTGACCCGCCTCGCCACGTCCACGAACATCGTGCTGAGGTAGAACCCCAGCGCAATAAGAAGCGGCGCCATGGCCGTTGCGGTGCCCCGCAGCGTCTTGGGGAACTCCTGGTAGTAGAACGCCATGTTCCCGGGGAAATGCAGGGCCTCCCCGACGCCCACGACGCCTAGCGGGATGATCAGCCACAGCACGGACATGGGTGTCACCCACCCGGGCGCCTCCTCGGCGCCGTGGTGCGTGCACACGACGCTCAGCCGCCGGCGCTCCACCAGCGCCGCGGCCACCATGCCTGCGACGTTGACGACGTGTCCCAGCCCGACACGCTGCAGCGGAGTCGGGAGCGCGCCCGTGGCTCTGCGCCAGAGCGGGAACACCGCGCGCTCGAGGACCGGCGTGGCGGCGATGAAGGCGGCGAGCGAGCAGACGGTGATTGATCCTGCTGGGATCTTGAACCTCGAGCCGAGGGACCGGTCCATAACAAGGGCCTGCAGGATGACCAGCCCGGCCATCACGCCGATAGACACGCTGATGAGGATGCCCGACGACCATAGCGGCAGCACGCCGAGGAGGGACTTGAGGTCCTCGACTTGCTGCACCGTGCACAGTCGCCAGCCGCTAGGACGATGGCCGCCACCTGGTGAATCTGGCGTGCCTTCGCTGGCCGTGATCAATGCAGCACGGTTTAGAAATCTGCAAGGTCACAGAAGACTCACGAATATGCTTCACGACCCAAGTAAATCAAATGTTTCAATCACTTGAATGCAAGAACATGCAACGCACCCGAGCCTCTTAGTCGGGGCACCGTCACTGCCAGAGTCCACGACGGTGCCATCGCCAAGGTAATATTGCACTCGTCCAGCAATATCGACGCGGGCCTTGCGCACCGCGGCCACCACGACGCGCGCGAGCTCGGTGTACGGGCTTCCCTTGGGCGCGGGCATCTTGTAGTAGCGCGCACCAAGTACTAGCATGACCAGGCTTGCCACCGCAGTGCCGAGGCAGACGCTGAAGCCGAGGACCCAGGAGACTCCGTCCTGGAGGTAGACGATGGCCGTGTCGCCAACGATGAAGGAGGCGTAGAGGAAGACGAAGTACCAGTTGAAGAAGGTGTCCTGGTCGCGAGCTGTGCCGAACTGGTCCGCGCCCAATGTCGCCACGTTGAACCGCGTCCCACCAGTGCCGATGGCCAGCAGACACACCGCGGCGTAGAGCGCGGTGAGCTGCCCAGGAGTCCCATGCTGGCACGCGGCGGAAGGCGAGGCGCAATGCGGCGGCCGCAGGGATGGCAGCGCCGCGGTGAGCGTGAACAGAACGAATGCCTGGGTAATAATCGCAAAGTCTCCACATCAGTTTTTTTCAGGAAAACAGGAGAGGTAGGTTATATATTAAAATAAAATAAAAGGATACCAAAGAAAAATCCATAAGAAATGAAAAATAAACATTACTATAAAAGCGATATTTAGGGGCCCTCAATTTTTCCTATACGCGGCCTAAAAGATAATCCGCTCCTACAAATGGAGCAGAGTTACTATAACAATTCACCAACCACTAGAAATACGGACGGGTGTAGAAATGGCCACCATTTTTAGAGTCGGGTTATGCCATCACCGGCCTTTAAAAATGCAATTTACAGGGATAGGTGACGCCATCACCCGTCCTTGAAAATAGTCACCATTTTTAGGGTGACTATGTAGTGTGGTTAAGAGGATGGTACACACAAGGCTTGACGTAAGATGTTAGAATCCTGGTTTACGCAAGTGTGCATATTTTATAAAAGAAGTTGAACCTCGGTAGTAGAGGGGCTTGTGGTGGAGGCTGGTTGGCTGAGATATTTTTTTCCTTTTCTTTTGCTGTTTTTGAGTTTTTTCTAATTTTTTTATTTTCTAGAAATCGATTTGTAGGGGTGGGTTATGGCCTAACCCGCCCCTACAAAACCCGCCCCTACAAATTTGTAGGGGCGGGTTGGACCATGACCCGCCCCCTACAAATTGATTTACAGGAGTGGACACGTTACCCACCTCTACAAATAACTATTTCTAGCTGCGAGAAGTAGGGACGGATACTGCACCTGCCCCTAAAAATAGATTTTCAACCGTCCATACAAACCTTTTTTATAGTGAAAGGAAACAAAAAGATGAAAAAAATTATAACACACTACGTCATAAAAATCCTCAGGAGAGGTATTCCCCTACTCCTTCGATTCTTACATAGTGACAAGGCTTCTAGCCGTTGAGATAAAGGACCTTTGTGGCTTTCTTTTGCTTGTAGAATAGCCAGAGGTCCAGAGCAAGTTGTCTCTTGAAATGCTTAGCACATTATTGCGTAGAAAGCGCAATTTCTATGAAGATGAAGTCATTTCATTGCATCCAATGCACCAGCACATAAGAATGATAACATCCATGAAGAAAGGGATATGTATAGGCCTTTTGCAATGGTAAAAATGGTTGCATAGGAACTAAATCGTCGTGATATCTACCAATTGCCATAATATTACATTCGTTCGCATGCAAGAAAAATACTTGCTTGGTTAAAAGATTGGACCATAATTTCCTGTTTCATTGCAATAGCTATGCTAATAGCCATACAATGAAGCATTCCATTAGATAGTAGTTGATGGAGTTAATTACCACGGATACCTAAAAGAAAGGCACTCAATGACCTAAGAGTGAATCGGCCGGCCACTGTCTGGCGGACCGGCCTACCAGGACAGGGGCGCGGCTGCGGCTGGCCCACAGCCAGCCCACCAGTGGAGAAAACGGCACGGAGGCCCAACCAGGGGAGCTCCGGGCACGTAGCGCCTTCCCGACATGCGACGAGTCCCGTGGGACCAGGGAGCCAGTGCCAACCCATCAATCGCGCCTGACTCCTCAGGCCCTCGCGGAAGGCGTGGGGAGGCATTAAATGCCCCTCCTCGATGAGATGGGACGTGCATGCACGCCCCTCGGCCGACAGCTGGGGCCGAGGTGCCGCCAGCGGTTCGGAGGATCAGCGAGAGGATCCCCGGTCAGCCAGGCCATCATGATGCGGTAGACCCGCTGGCATGCCGGTTGCACCACCCCGTCAGATTGACGGCCATACCCGGTGTTGACGCCAGATTTTGACACGTATTGAATCGGCGTCAGGAGGAGAAGATTGACCGATGCGGCAGAAAGCTACAGTAAGGAATCGGCCGATTGAGGTGACAGTTGAAAATCGGCCGATTGGTGGCGCAGCCTATGCCAACAGGATAGGATTATTCCAGAAGATCCTGGTCAGAAGCTGGTCAACAGGGCATGATAAGTCGGTCAAGAAGCAATTGAAGGGAATCCTGATTGGATTAGGGAATGGCGGCGGAAGATTCTGCGGGAGTCCGTTTCCTTTAAAAATTCTTATAGATATAGTAGTTTTCCTGTTTTAAATAAGGTTGTAACAAGTCGTAATCGACCAGGAGTCCTAGTTTTAGGGTATAAATAGGAGTCGTCAGGGCTTTGCGAAGATATCAACACATCGATCAACAAAATACTTCTACTTTTTACCAGTACTTTACTTTCAAGTCGGCGACTTCGCCAATATTTTCTTCTTCCACGAGTTCGTACGGATTGGCAGGGCTGCATCAACCTGATCTCCGGCCAATTGGTAGGTTCCGCTTATCGAGTAATATCCGAGCTTTAACTACGGGCGCATCGCTGTGGTTTTGTTTGGATTTATTCACAAGTTATCGATATTTACTAGAATTGCAAGTTTTACCTGTTATTCTAGTATTATCACCAGTTATCCAGCTTGAGATCAGAGTAATCGGCTTCGTCATTGTTCTCCTTCGATTCATCGCCATACAGCCGATTAGATCTGTTTCAAGTGTTGCTTCTATAGTAATTGTTTAGATCGCTCTAGCAGTCTTCTTTACAATTACTATACGATCATCGGCTGACCCATAGCCGATCATCTCTACAGCAAATCGGCCGATTTGCCGCCGACGTGCTCCTCAGGACAGATCGGAAATCCAGCCGATCGACGCGCCTGGAATTTAATACTCTATTTCCTTGTCAATCAACAGGTCAGATTGACTGGCACGCCGCGCGAACCGCACCAGGGCGATAACCCGAACAGGAGCTAAGCAGATTCTCCCGGGTCGTGTGTCCGACGCTGAAGACCCATCGGCCGACTCCTATCCGGCCGATTTTAGCGCCAACACACTTTTGGCACGCCCGGTGGGACCATCCAAGATCTGATATGTCGAACAACGCGGAAATCTCTGACAGCAACATCATTGGGGTCACAGAAGCTGATCTCAAGGACGACCAGAGAGAGGAATTGGCCAAACATCTGGAAGATTACAAGAAGATGTACCTCCAGTCATTCAGTCGTACCAGAAGCGGGGAAGCAGTTAAGAAGGCCCCTATTCCAGCACCTCGCCACATCACCATTGCTGAAGACTCGGGCAAGATGTCAGAGATGATTCAACAGTCTGTGTATCAAGAATTCATTGACCAATCCTCGGTGATGAGCAACACGGTGTACAACGCCGTCGTCAACTCTCTGGCCAGCGGAGCCGTTCAAGGTTATCAGGGACCGGCATATGCCCCTCCGACTACTCTGCCGGCCAGAAACTTACCATACACATCCCAATCGGCTTCTCAGCCGATATTGACGCAGCGTGAGGGATACAGCTCTCCACCACTTCCGGCGTCTCCAAGATACAGCAGTGCACCATGTCTCCCATCGCGAGCGCCGTTTCAACCCGTTCAGATGGCTTCTGTGCAAACACTACCTACGAATTCAGTGCCTTGGGGGACGTCAGCCGTGACGTATTTTCCCGAGCCAGCGAACGGGCATGGCACTTATCCGTTTCAGATGCCATACCAATCGGCCGCCCGGCCGACGGTCTCCCAATACCAGCCGATTTTACCAGAAATCGGCAGGGGGGAAAGCATTGTGGAATTACTCAGAGGCACGGCGCCAGCAGTGACGTACGAAGGGGGTGCGGACTCGTTTCGCCATCAACCATCGGCCGCTCAGCAAAGTTCGCCGATTCATCACCCGGCCATACCAGCCCTTCAGCATATGCCCGCGCCTCGAACAACTGTTCATCAGCAGCAGGTGGACTGGACGGTAAAGATAGCAGAAGTAATCCAAGATCAGTTTGGGCTGAAGCCGAAAGTTCAAACTTATACTTACAAGACGCCGTATCCATCGGCCTATGACTCGTTGCCGTTCCCACACCGCTACAAAGTTCCTGATTTCACCAAGTTCTCAGGGAGGGACGACACTTCCACGGTGGAGCACATTAACAGATTCATCATCCAGTGCGGAGAAGCTGCTACGCAAGATGCTCTGAGGGTGCGGTTATTTTCATCATCTCTATCTGGATCGGCCTTCCAGTGGTTCACCACTTTACCGCCAAATTCTATCGTCACGTGGGCCGATCTGGAGAAACAATTCCACAAGTACTTCTACGCCGGGGTACATGAGATGAAGATCTCAGATTTAACCAGCCTCAGACAGAGGAGCGATGAACCAGTGATAGGGTATATACAGAGGTTCAGAGAAATCAAGAACAAGTGCTACAGTCTGGCTCTGACCGATGCACAGTTGGCCGATATCGCTTTCCAAGGTCTCTTGCCGCAAATCAGAGAGAGATATGCTGCCCAAGAGTTTGAAAGCCTGAGTCAAATCGTCCACCGGTTGTCAGGGCAGGAGGTCCGACCGTTTGAATAGCGGAGGAGCTTCCAGAAGAAGGTGGCATACTTGGAAGGATCTGAATCCGACGCGGAGGAAGAAATCGGCCTGGCGGAATGGGTAAAAGGGAAAAAACCAATATCCTGCCCCTTTGGCAAGAAGGAGCCAGAGACATTCGGCTTTGACACGTCGAAGGCCGATAAAATTTTTGATCTACTGCTTCAGGAGGGACAGATTAAGCTGTCACAACATCACACCATCCCTACGGCCGATCAACTTAAGAAGATGAAATACTGCAAGTGGCACAACGCTACTTCTCATGATACGAATGAATGTAAAGTCTTCCGCCAGCAGATACAATCGGCCATTGAACAGGGGCGGCTCAGATTTGAAACTCCAACCAAATCGGCAATGCCGATGAAGATAGATCAGCATCCCTTCCCGGCCAACACGGTCAACGCTGGAGAAGACTCAAGTCAAACCAAGGTGCTGACGTCAGAATCGGCGAGAAGAGGCGGCGCTGTCGACCTCAGGAGGCAGATCACGACGAAAGAAATCAGAATGAACAGGCGAGGGCCAGAACGACCACACAGGCCTGTCACCTCCCGATTTCTACTCAGTAAATATCGGCGGCAGTAAGAACAAGCACAACACCAGGTAGAGATGATACGTCGGCGTGAAGATCACTGGCAATGTCCGTTCTTCATCCACTGCTGGGAGAACGATATCAGATTACCATCTGCCGATAACTGTCCGGAGTGCAACGGATCAAACCGCAACGATCGCCCGAAGCCACACTCTAGGGACAGAGGATCAGAGCCGATCAACAAAAATCGGTGCGAAGAACGGCGCGTTTCGGTGCATGATCGGCTGGGGGGCAGAGTTGACCAGTACGGCAGGTCAAAAAGCAAGATCGGCCAGCAAGATGGACTGGGGGGCAGGATCAGCGCACACGATCGGCTGGAAGAAATGGCCGATGATAGGGTGTCAGACGAAGATCCCCTAGGTAGGGAACCAGATTGGGAACACGCCAGATCATCGGCCAAACCAGTGAATCCCAGGTGGTGTCCTGATGGCCTATCCAGATCCCAAAAGCGAAGGATCCAACGCCTACGCCAGTTTGAGCATCAAGAAGAAGAACAAAGACACGTGCCAGAAAGAAGGAATGTTAAATCTCGAGTTTGGCGCCCAAAGAAAAGCAATCAAGAAAAGGATAACCAAGAATCGGTAGCCGAGATTGATATGGTTTTCATATTGCCGATGGAGTTCATGGCGCCAAGCGATCGGGACAAAGTGACAAAAACAGAGGAAGAGCAAATGGCACAACTTGTATTAGAGCCGATGACGGCTACGTTTGAGAAACCAGAAGAGGAAAAACGACAGCATCTCAAGGCGCTGTTTCTCAAAGGGTATGTCAACGGAAGACCCGTCACCAAACTACTGGTAGATGGAGGCGCGGTAGTCAACATCATGCCGTATGCCATGTTTCGCAAGCTGGGCAAGGGCGATGACGACCTCACCAAGACGGACATGATGCTGAAGGATTTTGAAGGCAACGTGTCACCCGCCCGCGGGGCATTCTGCGTCGACCTCACCATCGGCAGTAAGACCTTCCCTACTACTTTCTTCGTCATTAATGGCAAAGGGTCCTATAATATGCTGCTTGGTCGCGACTGGATACATGCAAACTGCTGTGTCCCATCTACTATGCATCAATGCCTTGTGCAATGGGTCGGCGACAGTACAGAGATAGTCGCTGCCGATTCCGTCTACAGCGTTGCAGCGGCCGACACACAACAGTGGAGCTGCGAACGCGTCAAGTGTATATCTGGCAGGACTTGGGACACTGACTTCCTGAAAGTGTTCGATTTCGGTCTACAGCTGATCCAAGCAGTCGGCTCTGAAGATTCAGAATAGATGGATCAGCTCGTCCGAGGAGATGGGAAGCTGGGGCAGGGGTTCACGTCGGCCGATTTATTAGAGATGGTAGATTTGGGAGATAGCAGCAAATCAAGGCCGACGTACATTAGTGCCAATTTGGATTCTGGGTACAAATGCAAATTGATAAGATTATTGAAAGAGTTCAGGGATTGCTTTGCTTGGGAATACCACGAGATGCCAGGACTAGACCGGTCTATTGTTGAGCACCGGTTACCTATAAAATCAGGATATCGGCCGTATCAGCAACCTGCACGGCGGTGTAACCCCAAGATTCTACCTGACATAAAGGCCGAGATTACAAAGTTGATTGAGGCAGGATTTATTCGGCAGTGCCGCTACGCCGAATGGATTTCTGACATTGTGCCTGTATACAAGAAGAATGAAAAATTGCGTGTGTGCATCGATTTCAGGAACTTAAATCAGGCTACGCCAATGGATGGTTATCCGATGCCAACGGCCGATATCTTGGTGGATGCTGCCGCAGGCCACAAAGTCATAAGCTTCATGGATGGGAATGCCGGATACAATCAGATATTAATGGCCGAGGAAGATATTTCGAAAACGGCTTTTAGGTGCCCAGGCCATCTTGGTTTATTTGAATGGGTGGTTATGACTTTTGGCTTGAAAAACGCCGGCGCTACATATCAACGGGCCATGAACTACATCTTCCACAAACTCATTGGTTCATCAGTGGAAATTTATATAGATGACGTCGTGGTCAAGTCAAAAGGTCACCAGGATCATCTGGCCGATTTACAGGAAGTGCTGGAGTGCACAAGGAAACATGGGCTGAAGATGAACCCAAACAAGTGTGCGTTTGGTGTATCGGCCGGACAATTCTTGGGATTTATGGTCCATGAGCGTGGGATAGAAGTCAGCCGCAAGACTATAGACGCCATCAACAAAGTAGTGGCCCCACAAAATAAAACTGAACTGCAGTCCCTCATCGGCAAGGTCAATTTCATCAGAAGATTCATATCCAATCTATCGGGACGTATTCAGGCTTTTACCCCTCTGTTGAAACTAAAGCCCGACCAAGAGTTCACATGGGGAGAAGAACAACGCAAGGCACTAGAGAATATCAAGCAGTATCTGGTTTCACCTCCGGTGTTAGCCCCGCCACAGCCTGGTAAGCCGTTCAAGTTATATTTATCGGCTGACGAGCAGGCTATTGGATCGGCGTTGGTACAGGAGTTTGAAGGGAAAGAACGAGTGGTATACTACGTCAGCAGAAGACTTTTAGACGCCGAAACAAGATATTCTTCGGTGGAGCGATTATGCTTGTGCTTGTACTTTTCATGTACTAAGCTCAGGCACTATTTGCTATCGGCAGAATGCATAGTCGTGTGCAAAGACGATGTGGTGAAGTATATGCTATCGTTGCCGATTTTGAAGGGGCGGATTGGAAAATGGATCCTGGCTTTGTCAGAATTCGATCTAAGGTACGAATCGGCCAAAGCCATCAAAGGTCAAGTGATGGCCGATTTCGTAGTTCAGCATTGTGGACCAGAAATTGCCACCGTTGAACCAGTTTCATGGACTCTATATTTTGATGGTTCTTCGTGTGGGGTCGGATTAGGAATCGGCGTCGTTCTTGTGTCGCCTCGGGGGGCAACTTATGATTTCTCTCTGCCGATAGAAGCTTCTGCAACCAATAACCAGGCGGAATATCGAGCTGTTCTGAAAGGCATCCAATTATTAAGGGAAGTCAGAGCTGATGCAGTCGAGATCTTTGGGGACTCCATGCTCATTGTGGATCAGTTAACAGGACGATCTGAGTGCAAGGACGACATCTTGAGGATTTATTATGAGGATTGTCTTCAACTTTTGAAAGGATTCAAATCTGCAATAATTGAGCACATTCCCAGAGATTATAATGAAGAATCCAACAGACTGGCTCAACATGCTTCTGGGTATCGGCCGATTCAGGGAGCGATGACGCTAGAACTCGCGACCGATGACTGGCGGAAGGAGATCGCCGATTACTTGAAAAATCCATCCCAAAAGGTGGATCGGCGAACACATTTTCAGGCTACAAAGTATGTGTTGCTTGAGGATGACTTATTTTTTCGGACGATTGATGGAGTTCTTCTCAAACGCCTGGGAACAGAAGAGGCAAAGGTTCTGATGGGAGAGATCCATGAAGGCGTATGTGGGGCTCATCAATCGGCTCACAAAATGAAATGGATGATCAGGAACAATGGATATTACTGGCCGACCATCCTTGAAGATTGTTTCAAATATTACAAAGGATGCCAAGACTGCCAAAGGTTTGGCAATGTGCAGCGCGCACCAGCATCGGCTATGAATCCAATAATTAAGTCGTGGCCGTTCAGAGGTTGGGGAATAGATCTCATCGGGCAGATTCATCCTCCATCTAGCAAAGGGCATAAGTTCATATTGGTGGCTACAGATTATTTTACCAAGTGGGTGGAGGCAGTTCCTTTGAGGAACGTGACATCAGCCGATATGATTGAGTTTGTTAAAAGCCATATTATATATCGATTTGGTATTCCTCAAACCATCACAACTGATCAAGGGACAATGTTCACTTCTGGAGAATTCGGAGAGTTCGCCGCCGATATGGGAATTAAATTATTAAATTCTTCTCCATACTATGCTCAAGCCAATGGCCAAGCAGAATCGTCTAACAAGGGGATAATCAAGCTAATCAAGAGGAAGGTAGAAGAGCAACCCAAGAAGTGGCATATGTCTTTGGCTGAATCTTTATGGGCGTACAGGATGGCTTGTCATGGGGCCACTAAAATATCCCCTTATCATTTGGTTTATGGCCATGAAGCTGTCTTACCATGGGAGATAAGGACAGGGTCAAGACGCATATCGCTACAGGATCAGTTAACGGCCGATGACTATTCCTTTCTCATGAAAGATGAACTTGACAATTCGGCGGGTTTGCGGTTAAGAGCTCTGATTAGCATAGAAGAGAACAAGAAAAGGGTGGCCAGATGGTATGACAGGAAGGTCAAAGTCAAACAGTTCTCTCAGGGAGATCTGGTATGGAAGCTGGTGCTGCCGATAGGATCTAAGGATCCCAAATTCGGTAAATGGTCACCCACTTGGGAAGTGCCGTATAGAATCGGCCAATGTGCTCCTGGAAATGCATACATTCTGGAGACAATAGAAGGGGAGGAATTCCCAAGAGCTCTAAATGGACGGTATCTGAAGAGGTACTATCCAAGCATTTGGGTAGATGCGTAACTTACACCAGGATATATCAAGGTAACATGGCCGATTCCTCGTTGGTTTTCTGGTTACACATCTGGTGAAGGAAACATTGGGATTCATTATCGAATGGAAATCACAGATTACATGGCCGACATGGTATAAGTCGCCCTTAGAATAAAAATACTACTGGTTACACCTACGTTGGATTTCTCTTTCGACGCGACCTAGTCTTATCATGAGGGTGAGCCTTTCATCTTTCAAGTCCTTTGCAGTGGCTCCAGTTTCAGCTTGGTTGCAGAGTTCTTTCAGCAGGCGGGCCTTCTCCTCTTCCAAATCTTTCATGGCGACTTCAGTCTTAGCTTCAGCAAGTCGGTGTGAAGATGAAGAACTCTCGTCAGAGGTTGGCATTTGTTCAAAGCAGACGAGATCCATATAATCCAAGATCGGTCGGATATTGGCAGGAGCATGATCTTTGAGTTCTTCAGAATGGGTTTTTATCAGATCTATATCAGCTTGCGATAATGGTTTGTTTGAATGTACGATTTCGATCGCTCTTTCCAAACAAGGGTTAAGATGGTTCGGCTGAAAGAAAGAACAGACAAACATGTTAGAACAAAGTAAGATATCTCAGGAAGGGATGGAGAGAAAATTAATACCTGGTTAACAGAAGAAGAGGATCGAGAAGACATTTTAATGTTTGACCAAAGACGGCGAAGGTCAGAATTCAGAAGGAAAAGAAGACGAACAAGATGAGTATTTTTGGAAATAGTACGAAGGGTCGTATTTATAGAAAGGAAGAGACAAAGAGTTGGCAAGACGTGTACCGTCGGAGTAAAGGCATCAGTAAATGTAAAGCTGCCAGGGGAGATGGTCAAATTTTGAGTCTACACGCCAACATGATGTTTGTCCTGTTACCGGATTCCATGTCGTGGAGCTGATTCTAGAGAAAGGATCAGATGCAGAGGAATAGGTAACGCAATTGACTCTGAGGTTTACTCCTGTCACAATTGGGAAGTTTCGGAGGAGAGGATTAAAGAAAGAGTTTCGAAGAAAAAGTTATATTTTACTCCGAAACTGGGGGGCATGTGTTGACGCCAGATTTTGACACGTATTGAATCGGCGTTAGGAGGAGAAGATTGACCGATGCGGCAGAAAGCTACAGTAAGGAATCGGCCGATTGAGGTGACAGTTGAAAATCGGCCGATTGGTGGCGCAGCCTATGCCAACAGGATAGGATTATTCCAGAAGATCCTGGTCAGAAGCTGGTCAACAGGGCATGATAAGTCGGTCAAGAAGCAATTGAAGGGAATCCTGATTGGATTAGGGAACGGCGGCGGAAGATTCTGCGGGAGTCCGTTTTCTTTAAAAGTTCTTATAGATATAGTAGTTTTCCTGTTTTAAATAAGGTTGTAACAAGTCGTAATCGACCTGGAGTCCTAGTTTTAGGGTATAAATAGGAGTCGTCAGGGCTTTGCGAAGATATCAACACATCAATCAACAAAATACTTCTACTTTTTACCAGTACTTTACTTTCAAGTCGGTGACTTCGCCAATATTTTCTTCTTCCATGAGTTCGTACGGATTGGCAGGGCTGCATCAACCTGATCTCCGGCCAATTGGTAGGTTCCGCTTATCGAGTAATATCCGAGCTTTAACTACGGGCGCATCGTTGTGGTTTCGTTTGGATTTATTCACAAGTTATCGATATTTACTAGAATTGCAAGTTTTACCTGTTATTCTAGTATTATCACCAGTTATCCAGCTTGAGATCAGAGTAATCGGCTTCGTCATTGTTCTCCTTCGATTCATCGCCATACAGCCGATTAGATCTGTTTCAAGTGTTGCTTCTATAGTAATTGTTTAGATCGCTCTAGCAGTCTTCTTTACAATTACTATACGATCATCGGCTGACCCATAGCCGATCATCTCTACAGCAAATCGGCCGATTTGCCGCCGACGCGCTCCTCAGGACAGATCGGAAATCCAGCCGATCGACGCGCCTGGAATTTAATACTCTATTTTCTTGTCAATCAACAGGTCAGATTGACTGGCACGCCGCGCGAACCGCACCAGGGCGATAACCCGAATAGGAGCTAAGCAGATTCTCCCGGGTCGTGTGTCCGACGCTGAAGACCCATCGGCCGACTCCTATCCGGCTGATTTTAGCGCCAACACCCGGTCACCCCCGGCTCCCGGCGGACTGAGGTGGGCGCAACACAAGTACGATGGCGCCATATCCTGCCACGGGCATGGCGGACAAGACCGAGATCACGTTAGGAGGCGTCGTGAAATGGGTGAACAGGACTCAGCTTCGGGATACGAGGATGGGCAACCAATCGGGGGCCCTGGACATACACATGTAGGGCTCTCGACCTCCTCACCAGGAAGCCAACCCCGGGGGTGATGAGGCACCTTCTCTCGCGTTGTAGCCCAGCCCACCAGACTATATAAGGTGGAGCTGGGCCTTTTTCTCTCTCTATGAACACTTTTCCACTCACATACGCACACCGTTTGCAAGCGTCCCGTTGTAACCACCAGCACTCAAACTCAAGGAACACGAAGCACACCTCCCATAGTGGATGTAGGGCAGTTGCCCGAACTAGTCTAAACCATTGACTTTGAGTGTTAGCCACCGAGGTATGGAGAAGCGCGTCGCTAAATTACTAGCCAGTAATCGAAACACCGACAATAGTTGCAATGACCATTGTTGTTGCAATATTATAACAGTTACAACAAAAATGGAGTAGCCAGAAGAAAACACGGTGTTTTGACATGCTGATTTCCAGAGCCACTTAAAAGCAGGATGAGTCACTCTGTGACCAGTCAGTTGTTTATGTGCTTTGGCATCTTAGAAAAGAGGAGACCACCAAATATAAGACCTATCGACTGCCTGTTTCTGCTATCTCAGGTAGGGAGTTCAGGGAGTGTGTTAACTCTAACAGTTGCTGGTAGGCAATTGAGGAGATTGGCAGATGGAAAAGGGACTAAGGCCCAGCTGCTTCTTTGGCCTTCTTGATGGAAATGTTCTGACAATATTGTGCAAAGATGTTCCCAGAGAAGATAGGTTGCACCAGTAACTTATATCGCATAAACTTTTTCTTTTGCGGTAATATTTTGGGTACTTATCTCATTTTGAGCATGAGGAAAAAAAACTGAATTGTGCATGGTTTGTAGAAATGGGTGATTGGGAAGCATGCAATTGGTATTTGGGGCTGCGAAAAAGGAAAGTTCATTTGAGGAATGCATGATTCTGATGAAGGCCACACAGGAGTTAGTGAAGGAGTTTAATTAGTTGAGGATGGCAAAGAGATGTCTTTTTGCTCATGATTATTTGTAGTTGAACCATATGAACGCATATGAACTCGATCAGATTTCAAATTATGTGATGAAGTGCCAGGGACTAGCAATCGGGAGGATTGGAGCTGATGGACCACAAGCAGCCACATGAGGCAATCCATATCAGGCTCATGTGTAGGGCACAAGAGGCATGCATACATGGAGGGCATGTACAATGGGCATGACATGAACAAGAAGATAACGCTAACACTAAGCGCAAAATCTTAGTGGGAGTAGAAGCCATGTTTTGATCTATCTAGCTATATCACAATGATATTATTTTTAACAAGAAACCTATAACGTCTTTTATGCAGGTAATATTCCGTGGAACGTATTGGTTTAGATTCTGGAAGCTATTGTAAAATAAGGTGGAAAGGGACCATATACAGATTGCTTGCCATGATGTGGAAGTGGTGGCGATGGAGGTTTATGCAAAGAATGGCTGTTGGCGATTTCTGTTTAGATTATGTGAATGATATGTGTTATCGTACAGTCTGGAGCCTTTTTACCTCTATAATTGACATGATGATGTAATAATCGATAATGTCCATACCCATTGGATGATGCAAAAGGCCGGAACTTTATCTTTTTGTAAAAAAGTGAAGATGAGGATGATCAGATGGTGTAAACCAAGTAAAGGTGGGCACCTGGTTCATGTCAAGAGTTGGCTTGGTAGCAGGAGTGTAAAGCACTTGACAACAACTTAGGTCTAGAATGAGATGGGACATATGTAGATATTATTGTGCTTCCTTAGAAACTAAGCATATGCGGCTGTTATGCTAGGTGTAAACATTTTAATAGTCCATTAAATTTAAGATGCATAGTTTTATCCTATATTAAATTTATCTAAGTTTGATCAAGTTTAGAAAAAAAATGTATTAACTTCTACAATGCAAGACAAATGCACATTAAATAGACATGTTACATGGTGGATTTGATGACATGAATTTGATGTTTAGATGACAGCGCAGTTTTCTATAAACTTGCTGGAAGTTAGAGAATTTTGATTTGTGATAAACGTAAAGGGTCTTCCATTTTGGAACAGAGAAAATATATAGTATGTGCAGTTTGGAGTTCGATTCACCTATAAATAAGATGGATTGGTTGTAGCTATCTACATAGATCCCCATTGTTCATACTCATACAAAGACATACCGGTAAGTCATACAAAGACATAGCAATGAATCAACTATTGAAACACTCTGTGTTTTTAATTTAGTTGAACTTGTCAGGAAAGCTACTAAAATCTTAAAACTTTTATAGTTTATATCAAATTAAAAACATGTACTTAAATGGTCCACATGCCCTTAAAATTTGCTCAACTTCAAAATATCTATAAATACAAAGTTACATTACCATGAAAATTTGCATCAACTTTTACATTTATTTTTAATTATTAAAATATTTTTGTGAAGGTACGATTTCAACATTCTTCCTTATTTGAAATTATAGGCACTTTAGAAAATGACAATAAGAAACTATATTTCACTTACCTCTTAGGCCTTAACCTAGGCTTGCAGGGGCAAGGCCTGATGGAAATCCCATCTAACTATCCGAATTTAATATCCAAATTAACTATCTTGATTATCCAGCTGAACTCAGATATGTGACACTGCTCTTCTTATAATCAAATCCAGCGCTGACAAAAATATTGTAAATTTGTATCTGATATGTTAAAGGCATCCTAACGTCTTAAATATGGCTTGAAAAAGTATTTGACCCTCTAACCATCCTTGTAAATGTATCAAGCAGTACCACTAGTTATGACATGATAATTTTAATAAAATTTAGTAACTTAGAGAATCTACGACTGTTCCCTAATAAATGATTTCCAATAATTTAATTCACTAGTACAAAAACAGCCTCTAGTCCCAGTTGGAAACCACCGGTTGGGAACCTATTTAGTCCCAGTGTCCCGCTTTTCCAACATGGACAACCAATCCGGGATTAAAAGGTCCCAACCTTTAGTCCCGGTTGCTACAACCAGGACTGAAGGGTCACTGACGCAAAAAAAATTCTGCAATCTATGTGACTTGCCGAAGACCTCTCGCCTCATGGCATATCTTTCTTGTCACCCCAACTATGCAGTGCATGTGATTCTAGTTGGGATGCTTTTCTTTCGAACTAACCCATGGATGACCCTTTTGTCCTGGTTGGAAGCTCCAACCGGGACTAAAGATCCCTCCCGCACCCTAGCCGTTGGATCCGGGACTAATAACCAGCTAATGAGGATGTTTCGATATCCTTTTTTATGTGGGAATTGATTTTGCAGTTCTTCAATAATCTCATCCCATCCAAATACCATATTAGGAGTGCTCCAGCTCCCCCTCCATTTGGGGATTATTGGTTCATCTCAATAATTATTTGAAAAAAGAATGAAAAAGGTATGTTCTGGAGCTCTTATTTAGCACCAACACCCTCCAATATAGTAGTTGGATTGGGTAATTGGGATATGTTGGATTAGGATGGATTATTACTAGGTGAAATGACTATTAACCTGTAACAAAGTACGTATGAGGCACTAGACTTTCACCTGTAACAAAGTAGCTTAAGATGTTAATAGTCATTGATCCTTTGGAATATTAGTACTAGTAATATCATTTCTGTAGTTTTCTTGTGAAAATGAAAGGTGGAAACGTAGTTGTTAGTTGTCAGTCTCAAAGCATCATTGCACCATTATCCTGGATGCATATTGTATAAAGCTCATTTATGGAGAGATTCCGACATGTTAACTATTTGTTGATTTGTCATATTATTAACCTATTGTGGAAAATAATAGTAACTCATCAATAAAGATCTCAAAAAGTGAAATTAAGGCAGGGGACATATGAGTATCAGACAAAAAGCACAAATCTAACTGAGATGCTACTGGACACTACACGAAGCCAATTTATTTATTTGGTGATCTATAAAGATTCAGTGAAACTGATATCTATCCTATGCGACCTAGGTATTTAGTTGAACCTTCAAATACAAAAAAAATCAATTTCTATTACGAAACTGAAACAAAATGTTTCTTGCTCCAGCGATAAGAATGTTAAAACAAGGAGGTCATTCTTCTTACTGATCTTTTTTTAGAAAATGGAGATCGATGTTCCGGCCTCTGCGTCCGCACACACCACTTTTTACTCTGAGTGGCTGATTTTACTTTTACAAAGAAGACAATGCATTTATCCCAAGCTCAGCGCCAATATAATCAGAGAATTAATCCCCGCGTGAATTGTCAATAAAGTTTTACTTTATTACCTAGAATCACACAGCACTGCTCTAGTATGATTAGTCCTTGTCCCACTTGAGGACACATCTCCAGTCAGCTAGGAAAGAGATATTGCAATCACCAAGAAACGACGAAAACACATTTAATGGCAAGTCATCTATCAAACCAAGAAATTAAAGTAGGACATTTAATTTCTATAGATACACTACAGTTGCTCGGATTCATGAGTGAAGTGTGTACAGTACCTGCCACTAGCAAATTATGTTTAGATCAATTAAAGTGTTATAGGAGTGTAATGAGCATTAAATGTTATGCCACTTCAACAAATTTATTAACATGACAGAGTTATTTATGAGGAGAGAGAAGGGGAAGTTTCATGGAATGAGAGTGTGTCATGGTCATGACACTCCTCCGGCATGGTATAGTTATCAAGTTTCCAATCTTAACAACTGTGCGATGACACTTCTCACTGAGACTGACCTTATGCAGATGCAGGAAGCATGTATACACCCACCAGGACATTTATAGCTGTGCCGGCGAGGATGACGGGGAAGCTGCCGAAGTAGGAGTCAGAGACGACGGCACCGGCGACGGGCACTAGGTTGAGGCAGCCGCGGACGATGTTGGCGATTTGCGCCGCGTTGATGCTCTCCACGTTGTACTCCTTGAGCAGGTACACCAGGAGGTTGCTGCTCGTCCCGTTGATGGCCAACCCCAGCCCCAGCATGCTCCCTTGTTCCATTCATAAGTGCAAACACACATAGTCATGAAGACAGAGAGAACATCAGATACGATTTCATGACGACAGAGAGATCAGAGAGAGATACCAGAAGGAGAAAGGGAGGTGATTTATATGCACCTGCAATAAAGGGGAGGGTGATCCATTTCTTTCTGCCTTGTCTTTCCTGGGCTTCCTGCTGGTCGACAGGCTTGAGCTGAGAACCCGGCGAGTTCTCCATCTCCATCTCCATCTCCACTCTCTCGCCAGCCATGGGTACAGTTGTACACATTGTCAGCCGTGCATATATAGACATGTGCAAATAAAGTCACGCTGGACCGATAGCAACATGCTTGAGCATTATATAATTCATTTGTTGTGATGAAAGTAGGTGCGCGCAAATTCATATGGTTTGGTATTGGCATTTTGTCCATCTAATATCATATAAACTCCACCTATTGTTAATATAGGGTGTGCTAATAATATATTCGTAAATTAAAATTTTTCAACTTTGACTATCGACGTACAATAGTAGAAAAAGGTTGATTAGCACCGGGTGAAAAAGGCCATTAGTATCGGATCTGCAACCGGTACCGCGCAGCCGAGACTAAAAGTCTCGAACATTAGTACTAGCTGCATGACCCGGTACTAAACACTTCTTCCGGTACCAAAGCTTACGACGTCACAAAATACTTTAAAAAATATTTTAAACCTGGGAAGAGACCCGCATGTAACATCCCAAAACTTTTTTGGAATGTTTTATAGTCAATTTTTGGGAATTTCAAAAACTTTTCTTTGAAATGATTATGCTACTAGCTAGGGATAACCCTAAGAGTGACTTCTTTCCCCCCTTCAAATTCCTAGTAAATTAAAACCTATCCAACCTAAGAGTATATTTGATAGTGTGAAACAATTTGATTCTTCTTCAAATTTGGTTTATTTGGATTTTATTTGTGAAAGATATCTAGGCTCCTAAGTGGGTTTTGGTGTTTAGATGACAAAATACATGTACGTTTAATCTCGTTATCTAGCATGTGTGCAGGTGGTAAAGTTGAACGAGCAAAGCATATGATGAAGTATGACCCCTCAAAAGGACACGAAAAAGCGGTGGTTGAAATTTGCTCAAAGAATAGACTTTTGTTTTGTTTTGAGTATAGGAACCCCGTACTATCAAGAGGGACTTTGATCTGCAGGTTTTGACTTAGAACTAGTGCTCAAGAGAACCCATACAAATACTTGTGAGCCACAAAAACCACTTCAAAATGATATTTTGAGAGTGTCTCTGCCAAAACCGGAGTCTTCGGGTCTCTGCCCGGAATATCCGGGTACAATGTCCGGAGTATCCGGGCACCCTTTCACCAACGGCTAGTTTTTGTGAGTGAGGGTATAAATACCCCCATACCCCTTCAGCCAGCACTCTCTTGCCCATTTTTCGAGCTGAACAGCCTCATAAGCCTTTCAAGAGCTCTCTCGCTCCCTCTTTTTGTTTCTTGAGAGATTTCCTTGAGGGATTCAAGTGAGAGTGTTGCAAGAGAAGAAATCCGTGCTAGTGTGCTGCCATTCCATCCTTTTGAGCACTTAGTCTTCGTCAAGCCGGTGGATTCAAGTTTGTTACTCTTGGAGCTTTGAGCTCCTAGACGGCTAGGCATGCTCGCGAATGCTCAGCTGAAGTTGTGAGCATCACAGGAAGTTTGTAATCATCTTTCCTCTTGGAGGAACTCATAGTAAGTGACCTTGGGCTTGAGCGTTGGTCTCGCTGTTGAGTGAGGAGCATAGGAGTTCTTGAGCACCATCTCTTGAACTCTTCCTCAACAAATCTCTATCTCTCTGTGTACTCTTTACTTAAGTTTTTGTCTATTTGCTTGTGAGACTAACTTTATAGGGTTTGAGCTTGATCTACTTATTTACAAGCTTCTAGCATGAACCATTTGGTGAGAAACGCTTAGAAAGAACCTCTGGTACTTGCAAATTTACTCGATCTAAATTTCCTGCACCTATACTGTAGTTTGTCACTGAAATTTCATACCCGAACATTCTGGATATAATATCCAGAAACTCCGGACCTCAAGTCCGGAGTATCCGCATATTTGGGTTACTGACTGTTTGAAAAATGTTTTAAAGTTGCAGATTAGCCTATTCACCTCCCCTCTACGCATCTTGAGGTCATTTCACTTGGTATCAGAGTGAGGTTCTCCATCTTAGGGCTTAACCGCTAGGAGAATCAAGATGTCGGGTGACACTTCACCAAAGGATCCCACAAATCCGATAGATGAAAGTGAGAAGTCCAACTCCTCAGAAGAAAAGCCAGAAGATAACAAGATCTCCACCTCAAGTGGCTCCAAAGGGAAGAAAAATAACAACTCACATGAGAAGGAAGAAAAAGATGAATTGGAGAGAACCGATGATGAAATGTCTTACCTTGAGTGGAAGGCATGGCGGAAGAAACAGAAATTGAGAAACAACAAGAAGAAGTCCAACACCAAAGTTCTGATCGAGTCAAGTGATGACTCCGACACCGATTATAAGAGAAGACCTTCACGCTCCTCAAACAAAGGAAGCTCCTCAAAAGAAAATAGGAAAGCTGAGTATCATTATGTCTCTCATGACTATACCTTTCAAATTCCTAATCATCACAATGCTTCAATTCACATGGGAAAAACCAAGAAGAATATCAAATAGCCTTGTTTTGGTTGTAAGAAAGTTGGGCATTTCATTGCGGATTGTCCAGAAGATAAAAAGAAGAACAAGGACACCAAGGAGGGCTCATCAAAGAAAGAGAAGCCAAGGTACAAGAAGCACTCCGGTGAAGCTCACCTTGGCCAAGAATGGGATTCAAATGTAGAGAGCGACTCCGACCATGAAGATGTTGCAACCATGGCATTCAAGACATCTTCGTCTCATTCTACAAGATTATTTGAAGATCTTACCGATGACGAAGATCAAAGCCCAATCATGTGCCTCATAGCAAAGAACATAAAGGTAACATCTCCAAACTCTTCGGATGATGAACTAGATGATGAGAACAAAATTGCTAACCTTGTTAAACAATGTGGCAAAGGAGCTGCAGCTAGAATAATGAAATTAATAATGAAACTAGATGAACTAGATGAGACTCTTGAATCACAAGAAGAATTGCTTAGGCTTGAGAGAGAAAAATCCAAAGCCCTTGAAAAGAACCTTACCAATGAAAGGAAGGAAAACAAGAAGCTTGAGGACTCACTCAAAACCAAGGATGGCATACTTCTTGAGGTAGAAGAGTCACTCACTAGTGAAAAAGGGAAAGTGAATGATTTGACTAAGAAATTTTCCTTGGTCAAAGATACTAACACCAACTTGAAGACTGATAATGAGAAACTTCAAGAAAGCTTAAAAAGCTTGCAAACCATTCACACGGCACTTGAAGTTCAATTTAACACTCTTTTGGAAAGCTCCTCCAAAGCTAGTGAGACATTGAATTCTTCTAGTCCATCAACAAGCAATGGTTGTGCATGGTGTTTTAACATTGATATTCAAACTTGTGCTACTAAGTATGCTGAAATGAAAGCCATGAAGAAAGAGATTACTAGACTCACTCAACTATTTCAAGAAGAAGCAAGTCCCCAAGGCAAATTCCTCATCAAGGGTAGGTGAGTTTGAGAGACATACCAAGGGGTTTCGTTCAAAATACATGAACGAGTATGAATTTGAGAAAGGCAAGGGACTTGGAAAGAATGAGCAAGGTGCTCCTCTAACAATCCCATTTGTCAAGAACAACAAGACGACCACCTTGGGAACAAATGGAGGTCTAGTAAACATGACTACTCCCATCCACAAGGGAAATGGTAAGACCCAAGGAACAAGTCATGTCAAGTTTGTCAAGGGAGGCACTACATGTGATGAGGGTGCCAAAATTGTTGCATCGTCATCAAGGCAAGATAAGTTTCAAGCTTCAAATACAGTCAACTCCAAGACACAAGAATTATCCTCTCATATATCCTTTTATGCAGATTATGTGCTAACAAGGAACCACCGTGGTAAAGTGGTTGCAAAGTTTGTGGGTCATCGCACATGGAACACTAGGGTGAAGAGCCATGTGTGGGTGCCCAAGGTACTTATAACTAACACTCTAGGACCCAAGTATTTTTGGTTACCTAAAAGGAAAGAGTGATCTTGTTTTGCGGGGATACTTTTCTGGTGGGTCAACATGGGAGATCGATAGTGGATGTACAAATCACATGACCGGAGAAGGAAATATGTTCAACACACTAAAAGCATCAAATGGAGACCATTGTATAACATTTGCCGGAAATGAAAAAGGGAAAGTACTTGGCACCGGTAACATCGTTCTAAACTCAAAATTTTCTCTCTCAAAAGTTCTTTTGGTTGAGTCACTTGGTTGCAATTTGTTGTCCATTTCACAACTTTGTGACTCAGGCTTCAATTGTTTGTTCACTAACGAGGGTGTGATCGTCATTAGGAGAAGCGATGACTCTGTTGCTTTCAAGGGTGCACTCAAGGGAAATCTATATCTAGTGGATTTTTCACAAGAGAAGGCTCAACTTGACACATGTTTGGTGGCATAGTCTAGCTTGGGTTGGTTATGGCATCGCCGACTAGCCCATGTTGGGATGAAAAATCTCAACAAGCTTCTAAAAGGGGATCACATCCTAGGCCTAACTAATGTTTCTTTTGAGAAAGATCGTGTTTGTAGTGCGTGCCAAGCCGGAAAGCAAGTTGGAGTTCCTCATCCATCAAAGAGCATTGTCACCACCGTCTAGCCATTTGAACTACTACACATGGATCTCTTTGGCCCGGTGGCTTACATAAGCATTGGTGGTAACAAATATGGCTTTGTCATTGTTGATGATTATTCTCGTTTCACTTAGGTATTCTTTTTGCATGATAAAAGTGTAGTGCAAGATACATTCAAGAAGTTTGCAAAAAGAACTCAAAATGAATTTCAGACCAAGATCAAAAGAGTAAGAAGTGACAAAGGCACCGAATTCAAGAACATCAATATGGAAGAATTTCTCGATGAAGAGGGAATCGGTCATGAGTTCTCCGTTCCATACACACCTCAACAAAATGGAATTGTTGAGAGGAAAAATAGAACTCTCATTGAAGCTGCAAGGACAATGCTTGATGAATACAAGATCCCGTATCATTTTTGGGCGGATGCAATCAACACGGCATGTCATGCCATCAACCGCCTCTACCTACACAAGATCTTGAACAAGACGGCATACAAGCTGCTACTTGGTAAAAAGCCTAACATGTCTTACTTTAGAGTTTTTGGAAGTAAGTGCTTCATTCTTAATAAGAAGCCCAAAAACTCTAAGTTTTCTTCTAAAGTTGATGAAGGTTTTCTTCTTGGTTATGCCTCAAATGCTCATGTCTATCGTGTATTTAACAAAACCTCCGGTTGTGTTGAAGTTACATGTGATGTGATATTTGATGAATCTAATGGCTCTCAAGGGGAGCAAGTTGATACTGTTATAGGCATGGAAGAACCATCAAGCAAAGCAATCAAGAAGCTAACCACTGGTGAGATAAAGCCTCAAGAACAAGTTGATCAAGATGATGATGAGTTGATGTTTCATGGGCCATCCACAACAACCTCCGCCGCGCATCCCGGATACTCTGGACATATGTCCGGAGACTCCGGATCTCCTGTCCGGAATATCCGGATAGAGGACCGGACTATCCGGGCCACTGACGATGAACCCTCAACTCCACTTCAAGATCAACCTCAAGCAGAGAAAGAAGCTGAACCCATTCAACATCAAGCCTCAATCCCTCATCCAAGAGTTCATGAAATCATTCAAAAGAATCATCCTGTGGATAGTAAAGGGGTAATGACTCGTTCACGTTTGGCTACCTTTTGTGAACTTTACTCGTTTGTTTCCTCTTTGGAACCTCTCAAGATAGATGAAGCTTTGGATGATCCGGATTGGGTGATGGCTATGCAAGAAGAATTGAACAACTTCATAAGGAATAAAGTCCGGTCCTTAGTTGAAAGACCCAAGCACAACGTGATCGAAATAAACAAGATGAACATGGCGTGGTAACAAGAAACAAGGCAAGGTTGGTTGCTCAAGGGTTCACGCAAATCGAAGGTTTGGATTTTGGTGAGACATACGCTCCCGTAGCTAGGCTTGAATCAATTTGTATCTTGCTTGCCTATGCTACTCACCATGATTTCAAGCTACATCAAATGGACGTGAAGAGTGCTTTTCTTAATGGACCAATCTCCGAATTGGTGTATGTTGAGCAACCACCAGGCTCTGAAAATCCCAAGTTTCCAAACCATGTCTACAAGCTCCATAAGGTGCTCTATGGGTTAAAGCAAGCCCCAAGACCATGGTACGAATGCCTTAAGGATTTTCTCTTAAGGAAATATTTTGAAATAGGCAAAGCCGATCCTACTCTCTTCACTCGTAAAGTTGATAAAGATATTTTTGTTTGCCAAATATATGTTGATGACATTATATTTGGTTCTACTAACAAATCTTGGTGTGAGGATTTTAGTAGGATCATGACAAAGAGATTCGAGATGTCCATGATGGGCGAGTTGACCTTCTTCCTTGGATTTCAAATCAAACAACTCAAGGATGGCACATTCATTAGTCAAACCAAGTACATCAAAGATATGCTCAAGAAGTTTGTCATGGAAAATGACAAGCCCATCAAAATTCCCATGTCAACTCAGGGACATCTTGATCTAAATGAAGATGGCAAGGCCGTGGATCAAGAGGTATATCGCTCCATGATTGGATCACTTCTTTACCTTTGTGCATCTAGGCTCGATATTATGCTTAGTGTGTGCATGTGTGCAAGATTTGAAGCTAATCCGAAAGAATGTCATTTGATGGCGGTTAAAAGAATCCTATGATATTTGGTTTTCACTCCTAACCTTGGCTTATGGTATCCTAAGGGCTCATCTTTTGACTTACTTGGCTATTCCGATTCGGATTATGCCGGTTGCAAAGTGGACCAAAAGAGCACTACAGGGACTTATCAATTTCTTCGGCGATCCCTAGTAGCTTGGAGCACTAAGAAGCAAAACTCGATTGCCTTATCCACGTCGGAGGCCGAATACGTCACCGCCGGTGCTTGTTGTGCACAACTCTTATGGATGAGACAAATGTTGAGTGACTTTGGTTGTCATTTTGATGCAATTGCTCTCTTGTGTGACAATGAGAGTGCAATCAAGCTTGCAAAAAACCCGGTACAACACTCCAGAACAAAGCACATAGGTATTCGACATCACTTTCTGCGGGATCATGAGCCTAAGGGAGATATTGCTTTACGACATGTAAACACCGACAGGCAACTTGCCGATATCTTCACTAAGCCTCTAGATGAGTCAAGGTTTAGTGCTTTGAGAAGTGAACTAAACATCTTGGATTCTCATAACCTAGCTTGAACTCTTGTGCATATTTGAGTGCTCTTAGACTAGATGTTATTGCAAAAACAAAAATGGTTCAAAATAAATGAGTGAAAATTTTGCTTTTGTAAAAGGTTGGATTTTAATATTACTTGCTTGAGATCATTGTTCTTGTGATTGATTGCTGGCTGATCTCAAGTGAAGTAATCTCCTCATGCCACTAGTCCTTATCCTCGGAATCAAACCTTATCAAGATCCTTCATGTTGTTTCTGCTCAGTTCCAGGGGGAGCTGGATACTCCGGACATATGTCCGGATACTCCAGGAGGGGGGCGGGGTTCGGATACTCCGGCCTACTGTCCGGATACTCCGATCAGTAAATATTGAGTATATTACCGCGGGCGGGTCGGTTAGAACCGTTCTTTCACTCCTTTTCACTCATGCCGCCACCCTTTTCCTTGTCCTCTCCCTCTCTCCCGCCCTAGGGGTGTTTTTCACCTTCACAACACACATCTCCTGCAAATCTTTGAAGGAAGGACAATCTCCCCTCCGGAAACTCCGGGGAGGCACTGGATTTGAAGTTTCCCGCGCGTTCAACTTCTCTCAAGGTATTCAAACTTCAAATCGCTCGATCTCTCAATGTGGTTGAAAAAAATGGATAATCTTTAGGGCACTTTCTCTACCACTGTCTAGCAACTCTTGATTCAAAATTCATTCGATTTCCATGGTCAAATCTCTAAATTTCGGAACCTAGGGTTTGGATGCTCCACGTCTGGATACTCCGGACATATCCCCGGATACTCCAAACCTCTGGTCCGGAGTATCCGAACGTATACCCAAAGTCTCCGGACCTGGCAACATCTAAACTTCTCGTTTCATTCCAAGGCTACCTCAACTTGTTCTTATTCATACCACATCTCTTTTCTAGGCAATGGGGAGAGCAGGTGAACCATCTGGTCAGCGTTGGCAAAAGCGCCGCCATGATCCGCAAATTCAAGAGGAAGAAGTTTCCCGTCCTAGTCGTCCTCCAAGAGAACTACGACCCCGTCGTCGTCCTGACAAACCCGCCGGCAGCAGTTCACAAGCTCCTCCATCACGTCAAGCCCCCTACATGATGGCAAGCATTCCAAATCCTTCATCCAGGGCTAATCCTTCCAGCAGGGGCATTGCATGGGACATTTGTCCACGCACCCCTCCTTGCCTGCAAGTGGCTTTTCCGGACAATCAACATCAGTATCCCACTTGTCCCAAGCTTGCTCGTCCTCAAATTGTGCAAGGATTTGCTATTCAAATGGGAAGAAACTACTACAAGCAGGTTGTGGCTTTCTCAAATGCTCGCAAGGAGGAGGTGTACAAGTATGAAAAATTTGAAGGATTGGAAAGGCGTTTTTGGTGTCAACTCCATCAAGACTTCTACTCCTTAGTTGTTTTGCGCAAGGGAAAGGCCCCATTGTTCCTTGCAGGTATGTGGGAGTATTTTGAGAGACTGAATGATCCCTTCTTCAATCAAGCAATTGCAAAGTGCAGGGAATTTGGTCTCTATGACATCATGGGCTTCCGTTATGATTGGAATGAGGAGATCCTTGCTCAATTCCACTCCTCTCTCTACTATGATGCAAGGAAAGTTGTTTTCTTTTGGACAACAGAGGGAGTCAAGTATGGAGTGGACTACATGACTTTTGCACGACTTCTTGGACTTGGCTCTAATGATGAGAAGCGTGGCCCCATTCATGTTGAGAATCAGTTGAAGCCTAGTTAGTTGCCCGCTCTATTCTACAATCCTATCTTAGCTGAAGCCGGTAATGCAAGCATTCTCCAACCTTACTACTACACTATGAATTCCTTTTTCCGTGCCACTATTGATGCTAAGGATGGAGATACCACGGCACTCCGCTACTTTGCTTGCAATCTCCTTGCTCGTACCATGCCCGGTGGAAGACCCTTTTGCATCATGGATTTTATTTGGAATGAGCTGAGACGGACAATGAATGATCCAAAGAAGTTTTTGCCATTTGCTCCATATATCATGTATATGATTGAAAGGGTCACAAAGATCACTTTTCCCAAGGATTGTAAGCATGAGCCTCTACACATTTGTCATCGGTTCGGTGATGCACCACGTGCACCTCCTCTCCATGCCGGTGTTACAAGAAATCCTAGATTTGATCCAACTCCATCTTTTTTGGGAGCCTCCTCCTCTCGCCATGGGCACCATGATTCCTTCATCAAAAGGGCACTCAAAAGCATTTTCTGCATGTGCAAGACTGTGACTCAGGAGGTGAATGAGAACCGCCATGACATCATTGAGATCAAGAGTCATTTGGGACTCCCCGCGGATACATATCATGAGCTACCTCAGTTTGATGATCCGTTTCCCGAGTGGGATGCCGCGGATGAGGCTGCTGTTACTGCTGCTCATGCTCTGATTCCTCGCTCACATTGTCGTACTCGTCCTCCTACTCGCTCACGTCGCTCTCCTCCCGGTGGTCAAGAAATCTTTGATGAAGATGAGGAGACCGAAGAAGAAGAGCCATGTGACGACCGCGAGCACCCCGACTCCGATGAGGACGAGGATACCTCCGATGATGGCACCCAAGATGATGATGAGTAGAAGACTTTATTGCTGTTTTTTAATTCCCATTTTGGCACTTGATGACAAAGGGGGAGTAAAAATGTCATTTATGTACTCATTTGGGCTTGTGTATCAAACTTAATGTCGTCTTATTGTTTCGCTTGAACAATCTTTTGTGTAAGGACTATGTGGTGTGAGAACATTTGTAATGTGTGCTACTCTGTGCTTAAAACTGCTTAGATGTCTTATTTCAAGATCCTTTAAGACCTTTTTGTTAGTGTGTGACTTATATGATTGTGCTCGTTGTTTTTCTGTGTTCTGTGCAGCAGGCCCGGATACTTCGGATATATGTCCGGATACTCCGAGTGTCGCTGCGAAGGCCCGGATACTCCGGATATATGTTCGGATACTCCGGGTTTCGTTGCTGGCACTTATTCTTTTTTGAGGGCATACCCTGTCATTTGCATCACACATTGCCTTGTCACACACTTGCTCACCCCACTATAGAATATATAAGGAGTTTCCATGTTTTTGTCTTAATGTGCCAATATTGACATATGAGAAGTCAAATTGAAATTGAAGTTCATGGCATACTTTAAGGGGGAGCTCTTTATATATTAGAAATTTATAGCTTTATGATTATCAAATGAAATATATGTGAGTTGTCATCAATCACCAAAAAGGGGGAGATAAAAAGATATCTAGGCCCCTAAGTGGGTTTTGGTGTTTAGATGACAAAACACATGTACGTATAATCTCGTTATCTAGCATGTGTGCAGGTGCTAAAGTTGAACAAGCAAAATATATGATGAAGTACGAACCCTCAAAAGGAAATGAAAAAGTGGTGGTTGAAATTTACTCGAAGAGTAGACTTTTGTTCTATCAAGAGGGACTTTGATCTGAAGGTTTTGACTTAGAACTAGTGCTCAAGAGAACCCATACAAATACTTTTGAGTCACAAGAACCACTTCACATGATATTTTGAGAGTGTCTCTGCCAAAATCGGAGTCTTCGGATCTCTATCCAGAATGTTCGGAGTATCCAGACATATACCTGGAGTATCCGGGTATCCTTTCAGCAACAGTGGAGTCTCCGGGTCTCTGCCCGGAATGTTCGGGAACAATGTCCGGAGTATCCGGACATATACCCGGAGTATCCGAGTACCCTTTCACTAACGGCTAGTTTTTGTGACTGAGGGTATAAATACCCCCCATACACCTTCAGCCAGCACTCTCTTGCCCATTTTTTGATCTGAACAGCCTCACAAGGCTTTCAAGTGCTCTCTCACTCCCTCTTTTCATTTCTTGAGAGATTTCCTTGAGGGATTCAAGTGAGAGGGTTGCAAGAGAAGAAATCCGTACTAGTGAGCTGCCATTCCATCCTTTCGAGCACTTAGTCTTCATCAAGCCGGTGGATTCAAGTTTGTTACTCTTGGAGCTTTGAGCTCCTAGACGGCTAGGCGTGCTCGCGAATGCTCAGCTGAAGTTGTGAGCATCATTGGAATTATGTAATCATCTTTCCTCTTGGAGGAACTCATAGTAAGTGACCTTGGGCTTGAGCGTTGGTCTCGCCCTTGGGTGAGGAGCATAGGAGTTCTTGAGCACTGTCTCTTGAACTCTTCCTCACCGGAGATGTAGCTCCTTTGGGATTGAAGTTCGGGAAAAAAATCTCTAACTCTCTGTGTACTCTTTACTTAAGTTTTTGTCTATTTGCTTGTGAGACTAACTTTCTAGGGTTTGAGCATGATCTACTTATTTACAAGCTTCTAGATTGAACCAGTTGGTGAAAAACAGTTGGAAGGAACCCCTGGTACTTGCAAAGTTATTTGATCTAAATTTCCTGCACCTGTACTGTAGTTTGTCACTGAAATTTCATACCCGGACATGCCGGATATAATATCCAGAAACTCTGGAGTATCCAGACATATATCAAGAGTATCCGGCCATTTGGGTTACTGACTGTTTGAAAAGTGTTTTAAAGTTGCAGATTAGCCTATTCACCCTCCTCCCTCTAGGCATCTTGAGGTCCTTTCGATTTGATTGTTAGAAATTGTGTGGAATTTTAATTTGAGTTGTGCCCTTCAAATTCAAATTCAAAATCTAAATAAAGCTAACCCCAAGCCCGCTAACTAACCAGACCCAGCCTGCTCAGCCCAATCCCGCCGACCCGGCCAGGCCAAAGGCCAATGGCCGCGTCTGGCCCAACTCGTGCGGCCCGTCAACATAGCCACCCCCGCCGGCCATATCCTTCCGCCGTCTGGGTAACTGACAAGTGGGTCCCACTCATCAGCCTTCCCATCCACCTCGTGGTAGCCGACAGGCACACGCCTCTCAGGGCCTGTCCACTCTCCCGCTAGCATCACCCCGCGCTGCACGCGCTAGCTGCCACTGGAGCGTAACCGCCCGCGCCAACCCTAGCGCTGCACAACTGCGATGCTGCCACGTGTCCCCTCTCCACGGCGCGTCACATCACCGCCTCGGCATCTGGGCCCGCGTCAACCCTAGCAGGCCGCTCTATAAGAACCCCCTCGGCCGCCACCCGTGAAACCCTACCTCACCTCTGGGTTTTCCCTACCGCCACTGCCACACCAAGAGAAGGAGAAGGAGGACGAAGAGGAGCGGAGGAAGAGGAGCCGCCACCGGAGGATGCTACTGCCACCGGAGCTTCACAAGGCCTGCGCCCGACCGACTCCATTGACGAAGCCGTGCGTCCTGCACGGCCACGACCAGGCTGCCCGCCTCTCCGCCGCACCAAGCTCGTCTTCACTCGAGCTGCCGGTTGGTCGCCACCCTTTTTCCTGTCACCGTAGTGCTGCCAGGGCCGCCGATGAGCGCTTTGAAGAGGAGCCCTGGGACCCTACCCCCTTGTTTGCCTTGCCTGCAGGAGCTCGGCATGCCGCCTCTGCACCCCGCACCCCACCGTCGCCTCCCCTCGCCGCCATGTCGTGCCACGAGCCCGGAGTGCCGCTGCCCCGCGCGCTCGGTGAGGCCACATCGCGGACCTAGGTTGCAGGGAGTCCTCACGTGAGCACGCACCCAACCCAAGCCAACCAAAGGGCCGAGCTTTGGCCTTGAACCCGTCGGACCGCCGCCGACCCACATCGCTGGCATTGTGTTGCGGCCCTGGGAGGCCAGGATGCTGCGGACACACACGCGCACACCCAACACCGACCAAGATCGTGCATTTTTGCCCTATAGCCCATTCGTCGAGCCGACGTCGTTGCGCCATGGCCATGCCGCGGCCACGCTGACCGCGCACGTCCCCACAATATTGTGGCCTGGTGCCAGCAGGTGCCACTTCAACATTTCACCGAGCACCCTGCGGGCGGCCATCCTTTACACACCACTGCACACACACACATGCATGCACATGTAGCGCCGCACCAGATCCGGGTGCTACCACACCAGATCCGGAATGAGAATGACATGAGGACCCCAGCTGTCTGCGGGAGGAGGAGACCGACGAGTGGGCCAGCCTCATCAGCAAGAAAGGGAAGGAGAAGGAGGTGCGCCAGCCCAAGACGGCCCACAACGCCGTAGGCCAAGACAATGCCGAGTTAACCCACGAAGCCCTCAGATCCGTCCCAATGAGCCACGCACTGAAGTCTGCTAGCCGACCTACCCAGCCCGTTGAGCCGAGTCGCGTCGAGTTGGGCCATCTGAGCCGGTCCAGCACTTTCGGCCCATGAAACCGAGTCGTGACCCGTGCCCATTTTCTTTTTCCTGGTCATGTGCTGACGCAAGGGCTCCACCTGTCAGCGTCTGGGTGAGACTGACCCATGGGACCATTTGACCCCATTGATCCTTGATCGTTGACTGGTCAGCGCTGATGTCAGCATGCCACATGGCACGCTCTGGTGTTGCCACGTGTCACCGCTGGGATTTCCTTTTCCGATAATCATTTAACATTTTCAAAAATAGGATTTTTCTTAGAAAATTCATATTAAATCAACCGGGCCTCCGAAAATTATGAAATCAGTTTCATAATTCTTCTAAAATCATGATCTACCCGTTAGAGTAGGACTTGTGGTGATTTAGATCTTAATTGCTCATGTCAGACCCGGGACCACGGGAGTGCGTACATGGCGTACATATTCTAGGATATGGGATGTGACATGGCCCACACCCTACACCAATTGTGACTACTCGTACAGGAGTAAGACAAGTTGGAACAGAAGGAAACTACCCAAGTAGCACTCGGGCAGGACTCCTAAGCTAGTATCGGGCTAGGACTTTTATGTGACCCTGTCCCCAGACTATATAAGGGCGGGCAGGGACCCCTTCCAAACATTACACCATCTAAGGCAATACAAACCACCACACAGGACATAGGGTCTTACACTCTCGGTGGCCCGAACCTGTCTATAGTTTCATGTTCCTTGCATCTTTGAGTTCCTGATCTCGGCGACACCCCACCTGCAATGTACCATCTCGGGGGTATCCCTAGGTGGGCTTGGAGGTTGAACACTGACAATTGGCGTGCCAGGTAGGGGTGTTCATCGAGCATCTACCGGAGAACTCGAAGGCATCTTTTGACGTCACCAGCATTGTGCTCGACGAGGACACAACCTTCATTTCTGGCTCCTGGATCCGCATCGCCAATGGCTCGGGTGGCTTCAACAGTCATCTAGTCAACTCTAAGGAGTAGAAGACACCTGCAACAACTCAACATAGTGATCTCGACGAGTTCATCGACAACCTCGACGAGATGATGCTCCGTGACCTAGCCAGGGAGATCGAGGAGGAGTCCACTATCGACGCAACTTTGACTCGTGCTGCACCAGGACTTCTCGGGTTAGAGTCAATCCGATCTGAAAAGAGCGTACTTGAATCCTATTTGGGCTACGCAACACGGCTTCTATCTTCCAGGAGCTCACTCAATCCGAGTTCCTCTCCGCATTGGAAGAGGACTTGGATAACCTACTCAAGATCGGAGATGTGGGAACGACCGCCTGTCGGGAGGCCCCCATTTTCGACAAGTACTCGGACTCGGATGATGACTCCGAAACCTTTCCAGGTTGTCATCTGGGCCTTACTATAACCTCAATGCCAAAGTGCCGGTTCGTGTACTGGAAGGGCATGGAGCCCTCTTAGCTACTTGAATATGACTCCCGTCTTGTGGCCTTCACACAAGAACTGCCTTTTCAGGAAGGCAAGCCTCTCTCTCCCATTGCGGAGGAGGGAGAAGGTAGGACAGTACTCGTCCACTACAGGTCCAGTGGAGAGTTCACCGCAGCATCACGTCTACATGGCCTCCCACCACAAGCATGGCGATGATGATGAACCAGGAAGAGAGTACAACAATGAACTACTTGCGGACGTCTCCGTTGACAAGCGCATGGAAAATGTCCCTCAAGATGAAGATGAGGAGAAAAGAAGAATCCGAGGATCAAGAATGCCAAGCGTGCCAAGCGTAGGTGGAACACGGAAGCTCGCGCACGGAACCCACCTCACCGCAGAAACCTCAACGGTGCCTTCGCTGCATCCGATGATCGCCAGTACAACACTCCAATCAGGAACATAGCTAAAGCAGCTTCCTGATGGCGCTGGAATCCGCACCGCTCACCTGGCTTCAAAGCCTCAAGCCAGACTGCATCAACTCCTAGGAGGACCTGAAGAAAACATTCATCAAAAACTTCCAGGGCTCCATGCTCCACGTAGGTACTCGCCATGACTTGTCATAGGTCAAGCAGGAGGAGAACGAGACCCTGAGGTCCTACACTAGACGCTTCTTCGAGAAGCGCGGCACCATCGCCAACATCATTGACGAGGACGTCATCCACTACTTCCAAAACAACCTCGGCTCGAAGAACATGTACCGCTACTTCGGCCGCAAACCCCCAAGACTGTCGTGGAACTCCGCGACATGGATGCAGCGATGGGACGACCAGGAGGACGAGGAGAACGAGCGCTTCCCCAAGCGCAACAACGACAACGCAACAACGGCAACCGCTCCGACAAAAGCCAGTAGAACTACTCGAAACTCTCACGAAAGCGCAAGCCAGACCATGAAGTCATGGCTATGGAGCACAACTCACATGGCAAGAAGTTGGGGAACCAACAGGATCATTTCGAGAAGATGTTGCACAACCAATGCCCGATGCACCCGAAGTCCAAGCACATACTCTTCCAGTGCATCAGCCTCCGCAAGTCTCTCAACCCACCTCTCCCTGATTAGGATGAAAAGGGGAAGGACAAGGACGACGAGGAGGGAGACAAGTCGGGCCCAGGGATATCAAGATCCCAAGAACATCATCAATGTTATCTTCGGAGGCGTCAGCAGTTTCCCAACCAAGCGCGAGATCTTATCTGTCGAGCCAGCCATACAGCAGCCCTTGAGATACAGCGAGGTCCCGATTTCTTTCTCTCGAGAGGATCAGTGGACCAGCTTCTCCGAGCCAGGAACATTCCTGCTTGTTCTGGATCCTGTAGTGGCCGGCTCAGAGCTCACCCGAGTACTCATCGATGGCGGGAGCGGCCTCAACCTGCTCTTCACGAGTACTTTGAAGAAGATGGGGCTGGACATCTATAAGATGCTCACCTCAAGCAAGGCTCCATTCTATGGCATCGTTCCAGGAAACGCAGACACACCGATTGGTTCGTTAACACTGCCAGTTACCTTTGCAACAAAGGAAAACTACCATACGGAGTACATCAAGTTCGAGGTGGCGAATTTCGAATCCTCATACCACGCCATCCTTGGTAGACCTGCTCTGGCCAAATTCATGGCCGTACCCCATTACATCTACCTGCTTCTCAAGATGTTGGGCAAGACAGGGGTCCTCACCGACGCTCAGGACCTTACCTCTATTCACGACTAGGACCCGACGCCGAGGAGCTAACCAACGCCTAGGACTACCAAGACTACCAAGGAGACTACAAAGAGAATCCAGGTTCACGCCCATCTATGTTCGAATGCCTATTAAGCATTGCTTGCTAGACACGCTACTGCTCCATGTTATGTTACAATGAGATGAACCTGCATACGCTATTTATTTACCAGAACTCCTTGAAATCCTATTCTCTTGATACTCATTTATGAGATGCCTGGCTATGCTTTGCATGTGTATGTGTGGGAATGGATGGATAGTCTTGGCGTGAGTGGAGATACACTTCGAGGAGTTGGTGGATAGGGCTTTTAGCGGGGGTGAGCAAACGTAACTCGATCTATGGATCGAGGGCTTGGAGTGTGTATCTTGGCACACTCTACGGAGTACCTGTGGTGCGTACATCTTTTAATTTAGTGGTTACTTTGTTGAGGAGTTGGTGGCACCCGTGTGCAGTTACGGACCATTGCGGTGGATACGCACGTGACGAAGATGCTTGCTTCGGCAAGTAAGTATCAAGTTAGTGGACCTGGTGATGGAACTATGATAAGCGTGCACACCACTTACGCATTATGCGGGTGGGTCCGGTCCGGGGCTAGCAAGTGCGTTACCAAGCCGGTAGGAGGATCGAGTATTGGTGCAGGGAAAGAAGGTGCTGACCTCACGACACGTTCCCCAAGATGCAAGGGAGACTTCACAGTCCCGGGGCGACCTCTTGTGGGAGGATGCGCCCAAGATCCAGGAAAGCCGGATGGTGCCGTGGCTCCTAGTTTCTATTCTCAGTAGACCGGTGTCTCTTCGTCCAGTTAGCTGAACCTCGGCTGGCTTCGATTTGTAGATTGATTTGTCTCCATAAAAAAATAAATTAATTTGTCAACAAATTTCTATGTTAATCAATTTTTGTAGCACGGACTACAAAACAATTTGCAGACGTGCCACGTTTTTTTCAGAAGCGAATAAAGAGTTTATCCGCCCCAACTATATCTTCCAGGTGCACTGTAGGAGTCGATCGCTCTTAAAAAAAGATTTCTAGTGTTGATTCATAGTACGGCTCACCCCCAAAAATGGCTCCTATTGTTAGGAGCGGACTCAAACATGAAAATTTGATTTGTCTCCGTTCAAAAAAAATTAATTTATTTGACAAAAGGTTTATTTCTATGTTAATCAAATTTGGTAGCGTGCATCAAAATTCTATATCACTAGCCTATCAATCCGTTCTCCCGCACAGGCTAATTAGAACTAATATAAAAATAAGGCTCATAGCTAATAATTATCATTATCTATCTCGCTCAAGCCTTTTTTAATCTATTAAATATTCTAGCACATCCTCAAAAATACATATTTAGCATTATCTAGTTGCAATAGATTTCATTTTGCATCACACCTCCATATGTGTTTGATATATATTTAATTGAACAATTTGTTTGTAAATTGGTATTCTTATCTCTTCTATCATACATGAATACATGGTGACACATATTGTGGGTAATATTTTTTATAAAAACAATAACATAAATAATATATTAATAATGATAGAAATAATAATTTAAAATTTTATATTGGTGCACTTTAATGTTTTTTATAATTATATATTTTAGATTCAGATTTAGGGGTTACTTTAACTTTAAAAATGACATAATTGGATAATTTATATGCAAATTTAAGGGGTTATTTGCATTATTTTTATAATACCATAGGTGGGTAATTTACATGAAGATTATGGGGTTACTTTAGATTTTTTTTTATAATAGCTGAGTTGAGTAATTTAGATACATGTTTAGATTGTTATTTTAGTCTAATTTCATAATAGCAGAGTTGGGTAATTTATTAGAAAAGGTAATAGATCCAATTACTATTATGGTTACAGTTTTCGTTGGATGTTTCTAATTTTTGTGAGAATTTCTAAGATTTCCCTATTTCTTTAGAGTGTCCACGTAGGATCCTAGATGGGTTCATGGGTTCACATAGAGGCTTCAAAAGGAGTCTCCAATTAGTAATAGTAAGATTGATTATTAATAATATATGAACATGATATACTTTTGGACCAACTAGGAATGTAGTATTCCCTCCGTTTCTTTTTTAGCTTTTCTAGATACATAGATTTTACTGTGTATCTAGCCAACGCATACCTAGGTGCATACTAAAATCTATGTGCTATGAACTATAATTTATAACTAGGGAACAGATTTCACCAATTAAAATCTAAATTAAGTTATATTCGAGAAAGAGTTGAATTGTCTAGAATTTAATTCCAATACATTTCTCTCCTGTTTGGAGGTATAAGAAATTACTTTTCAGGAATTAAATTACAAATGCTTCTTAGATATTGAAATATGGAATCATCAATAGTGTAAACACTACTCCATCGCCCCATCACTGCCGATTCAAAATGGCCATCCGCCGGTTTTGGGGGGCGTTGGATTAAACTTGACCAAGATGGAGGGGGCCATCACCGCAGGTTCTAGAACCAACCGGCTGCGATGCCCGTTATAAAAACAAAAAAAACACGCTGCAGGCTACAGCTCCAGGCGCCGCGCAGCGCCGCCCCACGCTGAAGACCGTCGACCTGCGCACGCCACATACAAGCGACCCTCCGGGGCGGCGGCGGCGGGCAGCCTTTCCGGATTGTGATCCCTCCCGACTCCTGAAGCAAGCGCGCCGATGCCAGCTCTTCCCACTCGCGCTGTCGACCCGCGCCGGCACCCCGTGCTGCTGGTTGCGGCTCCTTGCGCCGTCGACCCGCTCCACCCCTGGCGTTGCAGGGCCACCCGCGCCGCGCTGCCGGCCGTCGACCCGCGCCCCCACCCGCACTGCAGGCCATGCCTCCTCACACCGCCGTGCTGCGGCCCCTTGCGCCGTGGCCCCGCAGCCTCTCTTGCCGGGAATGGAGCGGTGGCGGGAGAGGTGAGGAGCGCACGTATGGCAGGGGTGGCGTGGAGAGACGAGCGCCGAGGGAGAAGGATGGGACATGCGCGTGGGGGAGGAGGAAAGAGAGGTGAGGGGCACGCGCGGGGGAGAAAGATTGGGAGAGGATTGGGGGAGGAGGGGAGAGGTGAGAGAAAGGTGAGGGGCGACCGAGAGGAGATCAAATTAAAATAATAAGACAACAGGCGTATCACCGCCGGGTTGTATTACGAACCGGTGGAGATATCCGTCAAACCTATCAACGTCGGGTCATGTTACGACCCGGCGGTGATGGCTACTATATATCACCGCAGATTTCAAAGGAAACCGGCGGTGATAGACTATCACCGCCGGTTTAAATTGAACCGGCGGTGATGGACCGTTTGCAATGATAGTTTTTGTAGTAGTGAAAATATTGGACCGCCATTTCTATGTGTTGGTTTTTTTTTTTGAGGGTGAGTTGGTTAATCAATGTCCCTCTCGTTTAGATGGATTGAAGACCGTAGGAGATAGGACTGAAGCACATAAATGATTATATGTGTAGGACCGATACAGTGACAAGCGGGTGAAAATGAGCCACTATATATGTTTTTTCCACATTAATGTATTGATTCTACAAACGCGCTGAACAAATCAACCACCAATTTCCGTCACAGTGGTGGGAATAGCGCCATGACAACTTTCTTTTGGCACGCCGCACGTGGTATGACCACTTCATAAGAATTTCAAGCTCTACAAGCATGGTAATCATTAATTTTATCGAGTTTATAGCATATCTTGATTATCAGAGATAATTTATCTTCAATAATCTGACCCCTAGCTTATTAGGTGCTGCTAAATCAAATTTTGAGTATGAGTTTGCCTTTATTATGCATATAGCAAAGAAGAACTACTTCCCTCGAATAGAATCAAGACTAGATGAGCATGGTTAATATTTGCTCTATTTTCCTTTTTTTCATTATTTCCCTGCTCTATTTTTCTTCTTTTGAATACATAATTTAACAAGTAAGGGGCCCTGGCCCTCTCCTGTTTCATAAAAAAGTAATTTGCAGAAGAATTGCACGCGAAGAAGTAACAAATTTTAGTTATTTAATAACCGGCTCACTAGAAAATCAAATTGAGTAAACTAATAGCTCCCAGAAATGCTACCGATGGAATACGTTGACTAAGCACCAGTGAACTCAACAAAAAGTTCTACCTGATGGTCATGAGACCCACCTAGCTGCTAACTGCTCCCGGCAATGTGATGGAATATGCTGGTCTAGCCGCTGATGGAATCAACAAAAACACATAACTTAGTCGGTGTCGACCTCCATGTTTATTCCATAATTAATCTGGTAATCACGTGACAAGAGACATGCCTGTTTCCAACTCCGATCCATCCCAACGGCTCACCACCACTAGCAATGAAACGAGACCAAAAAATTCATCCCAGCCCACCCGTATTTCTACATTTGTCCTGCATGTGTTTCCGTATTTGCAGAAATATACATAAGTAGGACGGATACAAGAAGGGTGTATCCGCCTATTTTTGCAGGATCCCGTTTTTATGCGGGTAAATTCGTTATTCATCCTGTGTATATGAAATCTGAAAATTAAAAGAACCAACAGTTATACCATACGTACACCATCTCCGACTTCTCAGCACCAATCAATCCACCCCATGGTTTAACTCTAGGGAACATCAAACCTTAATTATACTAGAACATTCGGTGCGCGTTGCGCGCCCTATCATATGTGTAATTATAGAAATAAATATATGGATCATAATAACAAATATATATTCCAATAGAGGCATGACCAAACAGTTAAGCCCCAAGCACATGATAGTACCACGTCTACAAACAGGCACAAGACATGAGTTAGATACAACCTATTCGATTTTAGTACTAAGATGATACAGAAAAGTTATGTAGAAAGAGCTTATTCCATTCCAGGGTCGCGCCATCTGTCTAGTCTAGACAGCTCCTCCTTCAACTTGTTCTCCATAAGGCGGCGAGGGAGATGGTTAACCAGGGGGCCAAATCAGAAGGAGGCGATGCGGGATTCTTCGATCTGAGGATGGGGGACACTCTCACCTTGGGCCGCTTCGGGGAAGGCAAGAGGTGGCGAGGTGTTTCCTCCTTCGCTGTCAACCATGGCTACCGTGGAGGCCGGTGAGGTACGCCTGATCAGCATACCGGGTCGGGTCTCGTGCGGTTCCACACGCTCCCCTGCATTGCTGAGGATGCATCGCGTCCCATGCTCGAGCAACGATGAGCTGGGAGGCGCGAACAACCGAGTAGCGACGGGCAGTGGCGGGGAGAAGAGAGGGAGAAGGGGAGAAATAATCAGAGGAGTGAGGGGAAAGGGATTTAAGGTTTGGTTTGCTCTGGGATCCTTGCAAAAACACCGTAAGGCATTTTCTGCAACAATATAAGGATTCCGACTTTTCGCTTCTTTACATCTAGGTGAATTTAGCAGTAGTAGAAAGGATGGCCACCAACAATCAACCGAAAGTGAGCGGGTGCCTGAGAGCCATCGACCATGGCGTGCGCGAGCCTCCATCCAACCGAGGGCAGCGAGCTGGGGACACCCGCTGGTGGGCTGCTCAGGCGGATGGCACAGCTCAAGCAGAGCGGCAACTTGGCAGCACCAGTGCTAATCCTCCATTTACTCTCTCCTCATTTCAGTTGCATCGGGCTTTAACTGGATGTTTCTTTTTTTGTGTTTTGCAAAGCAGCGAAAACCTTTCCAAGAAATGGAGAGCTCTATTTCTCCGTTCCAAACGCTCGGTGACAAAAGAATAATGGAGAAATAGAATTCCTTTAGAAATGCTTCGATCCAAACAAGCCCTAAGTAAATTTATTAGGGAGATAAGAGTAAAATTATGAACCCTTTTACACTGGATAATTTTCATCAACTTGGAGGGCTTTTCTACAAAAGAGCATGAGATACGTGGCAGCACCAGAGGAGCTGAGCGCTCTGGTGCGCTTAAACCCGATTTCTCAACTAAGGATGGAAACAGATCGGATACGCATGGAAACGGATTCGGATAGCACTTTTTTTATCACATTTTAACTTGAATAAGGATACAGATTCAGATGTTCTCGAATACGAATGCAAAACGGATGCCTCGGATTCAGATTCAAATTCTGATATTTACTCGATATATAAGATAATATTTAGCTATTTTCTTTATTGATAGTTTTAGAATATAAAATTATTATATATGTACAAACTAAAGTATGATAATATAACAAAGATAACTAGTCAAAAATAGCTTATTTATCAACAAATATTTTAATAAATAAATAAAAAATAAAACTAGAATTAAATATGTATTTTAATAAATTTATAAATATTTTTAATTAATATATAATAAAAAATTATATAAGTAATTTCACCCATAAATAGATGAAACAAGAATATGTACGAGTAAACTTAATCTTCTTATAAATTTATTATAAAAATTAATAACATTGGTTATGAAAAATAAACATGATTTTTTAAATAGTTCTACTGAAACGGATATGGATAGTGCCGGATATTGTCGAATACAGATGTAGAATCGAATAGAGAAAAACAATAAAAATTGAATTCGGATGTATCCACTTTACTACTACATTAAATTCGAATACGGATACGGATATCCATATTGATGTTTAAACGGATATTTCGGATATCCGCATTCACATTCCCATCCCCATTGTCAACAATAGTTTGCGTAATGTTAATGTTTAGTGTTGTATCCATATTTAGTGTTGTATGATGTTTAGTTTTCGGTTCCCGCGTGTTCCATAAACCCTTCTAGTTAGTCTCAAACATAAACATGCATGACACAACCGAATCATGCATGCTCAAGCAATCCTAAAAGGCCTTAAACATTTTCAACACAGCATCGATCCATCGCTCATCATATATGCGCACAACTGCATATTTCGGTCCGTCATCATTATATGCTGACGTATTGGATATGGGGTCATATAAAGTGGAATTACTAGTTAGGGCATACATGCATCCGCTGACCCAGCTAATTTACGTGCCACTATAAGACAGGTATAAGGCCGTAGGTGTGGAGGACTGGTGCTCGTGGTCTTGCTCTTGCGCCAATGATGATGCCGCGTGCATGTACGCTATATACATATATATGCTATGTCAGGAAATCCAAATGCTCACGAGTCACGAAAGGCATTCACACTTGGAGCGAAAGTATAGTGCATGAAGCTTTGCCGTCCAGTGAGAAGACATGCCACATGTAAGAAGAAAAACCGTGGCCCAGCCATTTGCAAACCACTACCACAGAAATGCTTTGTACGTGTGGGTAAAACGGTATTTTTGGAGTCGACAGCCTGCTTATATTTTTCACAGATAAAAATAGAGCATTTACAGACCCAGCTCTACAAATATATTTCCAGGACGGGCCATGTAATCACCCGTCTCTTGAATACTTTTTCAGAGGTGGCTCGTACCTTCTGCCTCAAAAATCAAAATCATTTGCCAGGGCAGTTCACCCGTGGTCCACCCCTTGAAACTCATATTCAGAAAAGGATCGGTTGCTACAATCACTAAGTAAAAATACGCCTTTCATCCATCCCTTTAGTCCCGGCCGGAGTTGGGCTTGGAACTAATGAAAGCATTAGTCCTGGGTCCAATAGCTAGAGACAGGGGAGCATGGAGGGGCTTTTTTTTCTGGTTGGAGCCACCAACCGGGACTAATGGCGCGCGGCACAGTTAGTCCCGGTTGGAGGCTTGAACCGGGACTAAATTCCCAAGGCCTTTTTAGCCCCTTCTTCCTGCCCCTGCCCGAGCCATTCTTCCAGTCGTGATCTTCTTGTTCCTGGCTCGGGTGTGGGGAGTTCATGCCCATTTTCTCCAAGATTTGTGAAGATTTCTAATTTCCCCTCCATCAGACGGTTCTAAAGGTTAGAAACTTCACCCTCTCAACTTCCATTACTAGTGGAGCTCATTTCATGGTTTAGAAATAGAGATTTTGAGCTTTTTCAGATTGGTTAAATGTTGGAATTGTTTTCGATTATTACACCATTTGAGCTGAAATTTACTTAAGGTTTGCATGTGTAGATATCATTTACTTGTATTAGTTCATCAAAATGAGTATATAGAGTAGAACGTTATTTTTTGGAATGGGAGTATACATATATAGAGAGGGGAATACTATTTAGAAAAATGTGGATATGACAATAAGTATATTAGAAATTTTCTATTTTTAAAATGAGAGTATGTATATATGACCATATGTGGATTTGAATGTGAAATGTGAATGTATGAATGTGAAATTTCAAATTGAATAATTATTGGAAGTGAAAAAAAAGATGTATACTTGGTATTTATTTTGTATTATGAATGAATTATTTTGACACTCTAATGATGTATTTATTCAGGCTCACATTGAAACCATCGAGAGAAAAAATCTTTGTTTCGGAATATGTATCTGTCATTAACCTTTGACCCTGCGGTGATGACCTGCCATTCAGGGCCAACATTGATATCCACGACACGTTGCGGTATAAGAACGTGATGAAGAAATACGGCCTTGGTGCTAATGAAGAAATCCTCCTTCGGACCAAGCCCGTACTCGTTCATCACTTCCTTATACCGCACTGTATCACAGATATCAATGCTGGCCCCGAATGACGGTGTCAGCACCGCAGGGTCAAAGCTAATAACATATACATGTTCCGAAATAAAGATTTTTTTTACTTCTCGATGGTCTTAGCATATTTCGCTTGAAATAAAGTTGTGAACCTTGATTGCATCCCATATGGCGTGGGACAACTGAAGATTGTCAAAATAATTTGGACATTTTAATTCTGGACTTCTGAATTTATTATTCATATTGGGTGATGATATTTTAGACCTTTTAATTATTCATGTTATTGTAATTATGAGAATATATTCATTTTTTTACAATTATTTGATACGTGTAACAAAATGTGTCCATTTCAACTCTGAGTATGAGAATTTTAGTGGTGGAATTAGTTTTATTTTTTACAATGAGATGTAGTTAGCAAGTCATTTAGTTTATTATTTTTACAATAATTATTTGGACGCTCTAATGATGTATATAATGGACCTCTTGCAAAGTTGTGAACCCTGGCTGAGTAATTAATGTTTAATACATAGAAATGGCTTTGCAACATGATGCATTAGAGTGTCGTGCATCCATTCAGGCGTCGGTACGCAATCATTTGAAGCGCAACGGACATTTCCTTGAGTTTCACAAGGAAGAGCATCTTGGACTTGTTTGGGGTCGTAATCATCATTTGATTGTGAAAGCATTTGATTGCCTCGCACTACGTAATGCAAGAAGCAAATTTGAGCGTGAATTTGATGTCGAGTTGCATGGTACGGATGATGATCGCGAGTTGATGGCTCAACGCAATGCGAGGCGCGAAGCGTCTGGGATGGCACAAATCGACCATTCAGTATCCAGAGTTTGCAAGGCGATTCACGAGGCATCGGTCAATAGGTCTCAGGAGTAGTTTATACTAGCATGTTGTAATGGATAATTTAGACGTTTTACTTAATCATGTTGTGTAATAGACCTTTTAATTAATCATGGTGTGTGATGGATATTTGGACCTTTTAATTCTGGATATTGTTGAATAATGTTGTATTTTGGATCTCTTAATTTATTATTCATGTTGTGTGATGGATTTTATTAAATACCATATCGTGCAATGCAGATGGATCCACAATGGATGTACAATGCTGACCGACGTTCCAAGAAGTTCATTGATGGCCTGCATTATTTTTTGGATGTGGCCGAGGCAAACAAGAGGAATGGTTTCATGTGCTGCCCGTGCAGATATTGCAAGAACATGAAGGATCACTCCTCTTCGAGGACCCTTCACAGCCATATTTTTGTCCATGGTTTCATGCCCAATTACATTTGTTGGACAAGTCACACAGAAAAAGGGGTTATAATGGAGGAAAATGAAGAAGAAGAGGGTGACGATAACTTTCCTGCCCACGCTGGATTTGGTGCCTTTGATGATTTTACTGCATTAGAAGAGGCGTCTAAAGGAGAGGCAGCATATGATGATACCACAGACGATCTTGGGCAGGCGTTGCACGATGCGCGTGAAGATTGTGAAAGTGAGAATGAGAGGATGAAGTTCCAGCAGATGTTAGAGGACCACCGAAAATTGTTGTACCTAGGATGCAAAGATTTATTGAAGAAGCTTAGCAGCACTCTGGAGATGCTACAATGGAAGGCAATGCATGGTGTATCTGATAAGGGATTTGGTGAATTACTGAAACATTTAAAAATTATGCTTCCTAAGGATAACGAGTTGCCTACCACAACATACGAAGCAAAACAACTTGTTTGCACTCTAGGATTGGAGGTACAAAAGATACATGCATGTCCCAATGACTGCATCCTCTACCGCGGTGATGAGTACGAGAATTTGGATGCATGCCCCGTATGCGGTGCATAGCGGTATAAGATCAGGAGAGAGGACCCTTGGGAAGTCGAGGGGGAGCGTCGTCCCAAGAAGAGAGTTCCTGCCAAGGTCATGTGGTACTCTCCTATAATTCCACGTTTGAAGCCTCTATTTAGAAACAAAGAGCATGCTAAGTTGATGTGATGGCATAAAGAATAACGCAAGAAAGACACGATGTTGAGACATCCAGCTGATGGCTCCCAGTGGAGAAAACTAGATAGAACTTACGACGACTTTGCACTGGATGCGAGGAACATAAGGTTCGCTTTGAGTACGGATGGCATGAATCCTTTCGGTGAAATGAGCAGTAGCCACAACACTTGGCCTGTGACTCTATGTATGTACAATCTCCCACCATGGCTCTGCATGAAGCGGAAATTCATCATGATGCTGGTGCTTATCCCAGGCCCAAAGCAACCTGAGAATGATATTGATGTGTACCTAAGGCTATTGGTAGAAGAATTGTTGTTGTTGTGGCACCAAGAAGGTGTACGGATGTGGGATGAAAACCGACAGGAGAACTTTAACCTACGAGCATTGTTGTTCGTAACCATCAATGATTGGCCTGCACTTAATAATCTGTTAGGACAAATGAACAAGGGATATAGGGCCTGCACACACTGCTTGGATGAAACAAATAGTATATACTTGACTCACTGCAGAAAGGTTGTATACATGGGTCATCGTTGGTTTCTGCCCAGGGCCTTTGCTACCTCGCCACCAACAAGATCCCCGACGGCTACTGCTTGATGGCCAAGAGCTCCAAGGATGAGAAGACCAACGACAACAGCGGCTTTGAAAATGAGTCCGAGGTGAGAACCTATAATGATAATCGCAACAAGCTCATTAAGGACACCAAGATTAGGCATTCTCAATTTAAAATTGATCTAGAAAATGTTGCTAAGGAAATTGAGCTGCTTAAGGTTGCTAAGTCTGAACTAGATGAACTAAGATCTGCTTAATCTGGAAAAGCTAAGTCTGAAGCTGATGAATGTTCTGAATGTACTGCTCACATGCTAGACTTTGTTGTTATGCAAACTAAGTGTGTCGCTTTGGTAGAAGAAAGAGATGTTGCTAAGGCTGCCTTGGATGAGCTTAAGACTAAGAAAGTCTTGCTTTCGGCTTGTGACACTAGTCCCACTCTCCAGAGTAAGCTTGATGAGGCTCATGCTAAGATTAAGGAACTTGATAAATCAAGTGTCCCGGTTTGTGATATATGTCTGGCACGAGTGGATGAGCTGAATGAGTTGCAGACTATCCAAGCCCTAAATGAGGAGGAAAATGAATACCTTAGGACGGTCTTGAGTTGGGTGTCTAGCAGGGAGCCACAACTAGGCATGCTTTTTAGTGAGTTCAAAAGGCACGATGGTTTTGGGGTTGGGAAAATCATTGAGCATTTGAATCATCATTGGGTTTATGGGCTTGACGGTGAGAGTGCTAAGAAGAGTGACGCTCATGCTTCCAATTCCAAGCCTATCCTCATCAAAGATGGAGTGTATACCGAACCATCCCCAAAAGTCCCAAAGAAAACTGTCTGGGTGGAGAAGCCAAACCACTTGAAGAACAAGCTTGATACCTTCCCAGACATTTCCCATGAACACCCAAAGCCACAAAGAATGCCTAGACCCACTGTGTGGATCCCGAGTGGCACTACCTCAGATCCCAAGAATAGCCCTTGTTTCAAACCAAAGCCCCAGCCAGTTGGAAAATCAGGAGCTTTCACCTTCCCCAACCCACAAACCAAGAAACCTGAACCTAAAGCGAACCCGCAGCCTAAGAGAATGAGGTTTCATTATGACCACTGTGGAAGAGATGGTCACCTGGCTGAGTTCTGCTACCGGCGTAAGAGAGCTGAGAGACGTGAGCGCTAGTGGAGGAACCAGGACATGTACCACCCTAGTCATGGTGTACATGGGTCTGAGTCGTTTCCTCCTCCTCGTGGTGCTCATAGAGAGCAACAGGGATACGCTAGAGGTAAGAGAGAGCATACTAGGCATGGTCCGAATCATGGTCAATATGGTTTTGGGGATCACGGCCATAGCTTTGGGCGTAAGAGGTTCGATGGACTACGCTTTCCTCCGCATGGTGGCCATCAGCCTCAGAGGAAAATTGAATTGGTGGATGTGTCTAACCCCACTTTTGAGCAGATGGCTCGACACTGGTACAACACTTGTTTTACTAACCCCAGTGTCGGTGCCTTTGCTCACTCTTTATCTCGCTACTGATGCAGGTCGGAGGGCTGTAGGACATGTGGCTGATCGACTCCAGATGTTCTCGTCACATGACCGGAAATCCTAGATGGTTCTCTAGCCTCACCCCCATGAGTACCAAGGAATACATCACTTTTGGGGATAACAACAAAGGTAAGGTGGTCTCTGAAGGTGCGATCAAGGTGAGCGACACCATGACTCTCAAATGTGTTGCACTTGTTAGACCTCTTGGTTACAATTTGCTTTCGGTGTTGCAATTACTTGATGAGGGCTTTGAGGTGCGTTTCAAGAATGGGTCTTCACGGATTCTTGATTCCCAGGGTGAGCTTGTGTGCATGATCATCCCTGAGGGTCAGATTTTTTGTGCTGATTTTTCTACTTCCTTTGGACCTTCACGGTGCTTGCTAGCCAGCTCTTCTGAGCTTTGGAAATGGCATAGGAGACTAGGACACTTGAGTTTTGATTTGCTTTCACGCCTGAGTTCTTTGGGTCTTGTTCGAGGTCTTCCTAAACTGAAGTTTGAGAAGGATTTGGTTTGTGCTCCGTGTCGTCATGGGAAGATGGTTGCTGCCTCTCACCCACCTGTAAACCAGGTGATGATTGACCATCCAGCTGAGCTTCTACATATGGACATTGTTGGTCCTGCTCGGGTGCGTTCAGTTGGTGGGAAATGGTACGTTCTAGTGATCGTAGACGATTTTTCTCGCTATTCTTGGGTCTATTTTCTGGAGACAAAGGATGAAGTCTTTGGTTTGGTTCGAGATATGATTTTGAGGCTGAAGAATGAGCGACCATATGACCCCATTAGAGCTATTCGTAGCGACAATGGGACAGAGTTCAAGAATGCTCGTTTTGAGTGTCGTGATCATGGTCTCGAACATCAGTTTTCTTCTCCTCATGTGCCCCTACAGAATGGAGTTGTTGAGCGCAAGAACCAGACCCTCGTTGAGATGGCTAGGACGATGCTCGATGAGCACAGGACTCCTAGAAAGTATTGGGCCAAGGCGATAAATACTGCTTGTTATATTTCGAATTGGATTTTCTTGCATGCTTTCTTAAAGAAAACTTCTTATGAGCTCATGCACCGGCGTGCACCCAAGGTAAGCCATTTGAGATCTTTCGGGTGCCGTTGCTTTATCTTGAAACAAGGTAACTTGGACAAATTTGAATCTCGTTCTTCTGATGGTTTGTTTCTTGGTTATGCTAATCATAGTCGTGCTTATCGTGCTCTCAACCTTGAGACTAACCGGATAGTAGAGACGTGTGAGATGACATTCGATGAGTCCATACCTTGTGCAAACAGTGGTTTTGAGCTTGCAGGTGACGATGAGCTCGGACAAAGCATATTCGAGGAGGACATTGTTGTTGATGCAGTTGTTGAAGCTGAAGATGATAGAGTAGATCATCAGCCAATTGCAAAGTCTCCGGTGACTGCATCATCTACACTGGTGGAGGGCCCAACCACTACTTCGACTACATCAGGCCTCCATCAAGTGTTGTGGGATGAAGACACTGATGATGACCAGGTGGCTCCAGCTGCAGTTGAGGGGGAGGCTACTTCAGAGCGCCAGGCTCCATAACACATTCAGCGTGCTCGTCCTCGTCAACAAATGATTGGTAACATCCATGAATGAGTCACTAGGCACAGCTCCAGGATCTCACATTTTGCACACTCTACTTTTGTTGCTTCTTTGAACCCCGAGATATTGGACACGCTCTATCCGACTCAAACTGGGTAAATGCCATGCATGAGGAACTTGAAAATTTTCAAAGAAACCAAGTTTGGACCCTAGTTGAGCCTCCACCAAACTTCCACCCCATAGGAACCAAGTGGGTGTTCAAAAACAAACAGGGAGAGAACGGGATGGTAGTGCGAAACAAAGCTAGGCTCGTAGCTCAGGGCTTTTGTCAAAAGGAGGGAATAGATTATGAACAAACCTTTGCTCTCGTAGCTCGCCTTGAAGCCATTAGGATCCTTCTTGCCTATGCAGCCTCAAAAGGTTTTAAGCTTTTTCAAATGGACGTGAAGAGTGCGTTTTTGAATGGTTTTATCGAGGAAGAAGTTTATGTGAGGCAACCCCCTGGTTTTGAGAGTTCCAAATTTCCAAACCGCGTTTTCAAACTGCAAAAACTTTGTATGGTTTAAAACAGGCGCCTAGGGCTTGGTATGCTATGCTAAAAACCTTTTTGCTTGAAAATGGGTTTGAGATGGGGTCAGTTGATAAAACTCTTTTTCTCCTCAATCATGGGCAGGACACCTTGATTGTGAAGATATACGTGGATGATATTATCTTTGGTGGTTCTTCTCATAAACTTGTTGCCAAGTTTGCAGATACCATGAGCAGGGAGTTTGAAATGTCTATGATGGGTGAGTTGACTTTCTTCTTGGGCCTTCAAATCAAGCAAAGCAAGGAAGGCACCTTCGTGCACCAGGGCAAGTACACGAAGGACGTGATGAGGAAGTTTGACATGGCTGATGCCAAGCCATTGTCAAGCCCCATGTCGACAGCGACGGCTCTGGATGCGGATGAAAACGGAGAAGTGGTGGACCAGAAGGAGTACCGGAGCAGGCTCCCTCTTGTACCTGACGGCGACGAGGCCAGACATACATTTCTTCGTGTGTCTGTGCGCTTGTTTTCAAGCTTCGTCGAGGACTCCTCACCGTCAAGCGATGAAGCGGATCATGAGGTACTTACGATTCACACCCGAGCTTGGACTTTGGTATTCTACATCTTAAGTTTTGTCTCTTCGGGGGTATTCTGATGCGGATTTTGCGGGTTGTCATCTTGATCGTAAGTCTACTTCGGGTACTTGTCAGTTTCTGGGTTCTTCACTTGTGTCATGGTCTTCTCGCAAACAGTCTAGTGTTGCTCAATCCACTACAGAAGTCGAGTACGTTGCCGCTGCAAGCTACTGCTCCCAGCTTTTGTGGATGTTATTCACTTTGAGAGACTTTGGTCTTAGTTTTGAGAGAGTCCCCTTGATATGTGATAGCACTAGTGCCATCAGTGTTGCCAAAAACCCAGTCTTCCACTCAAAAACCAAGCACATTGATGTACGCTACTATTTCCTAAGAGATCATGCAGAAAAGGGAACATAGAACTTATCCATGTTGATACCCAAAACCAGCTAGCCGATATCCTCACCAAGCCCTTGGACCAAGCAACATTTGCTCGTTTGCGGGGGGAGCTTGGTGTGTGTTCTCCATTTTGAGCTGGGTTTCATTGTTACTTGTATGATATGTGAGATATTTGACCTTGATCTTGTTTTTGTACCATACATTTTCATGCATTTGTTAGCATATGTATCATAATGCATTTGTATCATATCTTGCACTAGATGAGCTTCTCTTATATATCCTGAGTATTTGCTTATACTCCTGAGAACTAGTGCATAGGTTTGTGGTGATTTTGCAATGTGCTTCTTATGCTCTTGATGTTTTTATTATATTAAACTTGTGAGCTAAATTTTTAAAATGAACCTGAAATGTCTATCACCCATGAGTAGCTTTTGGCTATGTGTTGCTCTTGCTTGGGTAGCTAGATTTATGATAACTTGTTCTCGGATTTCATGTTCTTTGCATATGGCTTATCATTGTGCCCGCACCGCATACCTCGGGGAAGCATTGATGTTGTGCTTCACTTGTGCCAAGGGGCACTTCATGAACCTTGGTTGCTTAGAAGTAAAATTAAAAAAAGGAAAAATGAAAGAAAAAGCAAAAGATATCTTTTATTTCTGTCGCTAAATTAAAACCACTCACCAGGTTGCTCTGCTGTTACATGTGCTTGCCATAGAAGTAGGCACATGGTCTCAGTGAGTTTGGACATGAAAAGGGTGTTTTGCGGGTGTTAGGAATGATCTTATGTTGAGAATATGTCATCCTTGTATGAGCTGTTGTGATGTAGTTTAGCTCTTGCTTGAGTGGTTCATAGCTAGTGGCATGCTGATGTGGTGATATGTTTTATAAATTGCTAAACCTGAAATCTTGCTTTTGCCTCTTGATTATATCATAATATCCTCATGATGGCTATTTGCGCTTTCTTATGACCTTGCTTCTCTTTGCATTAGATCACTTGTAGTGTTTGTAAATGCTTGTGCTATATCTGGGAAGCTTTGTAGGTTGATCCTGTCATAACATGCTTTCATGCTCTCTTTTGCTATCTCTTGATGGATGCATTGTCAACAAGGGGAAGAGATTGCATTGAAAGGGAAGCATTTACCTAGGGGGAGTTTTGTGCATTCAAGTGAATAGCATGTTTTCAGGGGGAGTTTGAGCTTTTGTGTTGCTCTTGTATATTTCTTGCTTTCGATCTTCACATGATTGGTGTTGATCCCATTTTCTTCTTCTTGTTGAAGGATCATGTGTTTGTCCTTGATCGAAGCTTTAGTTTGTCACATGATTGGTGTTGAGCCCTTTCGACCTCTGATTTTGTCTCAGTTGTGTCAAGCCGTTGCCCTTGTCTTAGGGGACTGAGACTTTCGCTTTTGATCATTTGAGTGAGATTTCCATCTATTTTCTATTTTATCCTTTCAAAAGATGAATTTGTGAGGTGTGTTGTCAATGCACTCATCAAGGGGGAGATTGAGGACCAATGGTGGTCACCCTTGGATGATGAGTGATTGACAACCGTGGCGTATGATGCATGTCTTGGCTTGTGAAGTGCAGGTGTTGGGTGCGACATGACGTCCGACGGTGCGAGGTGAAGATCAAGTGAAAGGTTCGGGTTGAACGTGAGTAGACTTGGACCGAGGAACTCGAAGAGACCGCGCGGAGTCATGGGGGATTCACATGGTGCATGGAAGAGCAAGAATGCATGGAGAAGGAGGATGGAGATGGCATCGGCCAAGTCAAGCGGGAAGGCGATGGCAAGTCAAGTAGGCGGCCCGTGCGGCGGGAGCACGAAAGATTTGAAGGCGCCAAGGCTCGGCGGAAGGTCGGACACGCGTCGAAATCCAGGAGGTCGTGTAGTGGCCACGCGGAGATGGACGGTTTGGGTGGTTTGGGCCTCAAAACCACCATGGAGGCTGGTTTCCCGGTTTGGGCCTCAAAACCGGGGGTGGTCTCGGTGCGGCCGAGCGTCCGGGATGGAGGGCATCTGGCATCATCACGGAGTTTACTTCGAGGCGAAGCGAAGTCGTGAAGATGGCGTGTCCGTCCGATGCTCCGAGAAAAATCTGGACCGTTTCGCCCCTGCACGGGCAGTTATCTTAGAAATATTTTAGGTGTAGTTTAGTCTTTGGTTCAGACCTCTATATATAGCTAGATGGCTGGTTGTGGAGGCACTTTTTTTAATCCCCTTTGTTTATTTCTAAGACAAATAGCTACGATTTGCTTAATGGTGAGGAACTTTTCTTAGGGAGTGATTACCCTTAGATTAGTGACTCTAATCTTAAGTGGGAATGGAGGCCCTAACCTCCTTTTGTCCTCCGGGCGTCAAGATCTGAGTGATCCTTGTGTTCATCCTCTAGTTCTTCATATTTTTCTTTTTCTACAATTTTTGGAGGTATTTTTGTGGGATTTTTGATTCTTCATTTTGGCTGCGAATTGGGTCGTGTTTCTTGGTAGGATTTGATGCTGGGACATGTGCAACCACATCTAGGGTGATTTCCTATCAAATTCTTGCACGAACACCTCGGACCATGAGTTTTCCCAAAACCCTTCATTTCTAGCGTTCTTGACCGAATTTGTGAAATCCGTGGTGAAGTTTTGATTCTTTGTTAAGAGATCTTTTGGGAAAAGACTCACCATGTACTAGCAAAGCTCTGGTCAAAATTTTGAAAGGTTTGGAGTTGATTTGATTGGAATTTGAGTTTTCTCACCTCTTTCTGCGCAGGCAAATCCGGATAGTCTGGGCTTGCATCCGGATACTCTGGTCTCTAGAATCCGAATAGTCCGGGATTGCATCCGAATACTCCGGGCAATGGAATCCGGACTATCCGCCCAGTTACCCAGACAATCCGAACTTCGGCTGAGTTTCTCATTTCTGTTTCTGCTCCAAGTGATAGAGAGTCTTTCCGCTGTGCTTCCTATTAGTTTTTCAGGGTCGGTAGCTTTCTCACAGCTACGTGATCTCGAAGTTACTAGAAGAGAGGTTCTTGGGTTCGTGTTGGGACATAGGCCAAAATTTTTGTTCGGGAAATTTTTTTATTGGCTCCCATTCACCCCACCTCTGGTCGCCGTTTCGGTCCCACAGCACGTGAGGAGGTCTTGCAACTGCACTGCCGGCGACCGAGTGCACTACCCCGACGCGTTACAGAAGTTCCGCACCCGCCCGTCTAGTGGTAATTTTACGATCTATAACAGCAGTTTTCCTGGTTTATGCGGTGGAAATTTTTGTTTATCGCTAGCGTGGCCCACCTCATATCCCTTCACTTATATAGTCTGGGGGACAGGGATACATGGAAATCCTAGCCCTATACTAGCTTAGGAGTCCTACCCGAGTATTACTCTGGTAGTTTCCTTCTATTTTGACTAGTCCGAGTCATGTACGAATAGTTACAATTGGTATAGGGTGTGGGCCATGTCCCATTCCTTATCCTCAAAAATGTACGCCATGTGCGCAGTCCCGTGGCCTTGGGTCTGACAAGGCCCCGAGCTCTTCATAGTCGAGTACTACAGGCTTCCGAGTACTTCTGAAGGCATCTTTGAGTTCTCCCGAATTGCGTCTTGAAGGTGTCTTACGAGTACTTCCTTGGCTGCATCGAGGCTGTGAGGTGCTCATGCCCCGTGTAGTTGTCAAGTCTTCTTTTATATGGGGTGCGATTAAACTCGCACTCCACATGGAGTAGCCCCCAAGGCTTAGGTTGAATCGAAGAATCAGGCTGAGGGTCAAATTAGTCTTGAATCTTCTTTTCTTATCTTCCAAAAAATTCAAAAAATAAGCCATCGATGACACGTGTCCTGCAGCCCCCGAGCCTTGAATCCAAATCCCAATGTTTGGAAAAAGGATCCAAAGAGTCATGGCATTGATTGTGCAAAAAAAAGAATTTGATTTGATGGTTAAAATGAGTAAATTGGTTCAGAAATTTGAAACCCCCTTTTTCGAGATAACGTAATTGAAAAAATGGTTAAGTAAACAACTTTCCCAAAGTAACCCAAAATTACTGCTCAAAACAAACCTTATCCCGAGGGAAAAAACCCTTCGCATTCCACACAGTAATTGTGGGGCCACCGCTGGTTATTTAACCGCGCGGTAACTTAGGGTTTAGTCACCCTTTCGCTTGCATTCTCTCTGCCTTGGCCTTTCGTCTTCCTCTGTTCTGCAGTCAACGCCGCTCCCAGAATTAGATCTAGGTTATTGCCAGCTCCTTCCCTATGCGAAAAGTAGTCGCTGAGAGCCTCTGCTTCCCCCAAGCGTGTCTCTGCCACCTCCATCCTCAGCCCCCGACTGTATGCGAGTGAAAAAGCTCATGACATCAAAAATGGTGAGCAAGAAAGGTGCCTCTAAGGGGAATGGGAATGACTCCAAGCCCGCCGCCACAACTGGGGATGGGTGGAAAACAAGTAAGTTGTCCGAAGCTGATCTGCAAACATTGGTAGATGAATGCCTCCTTCAGCCCAAGGAGATAATCCAATGGCGCTCTGCCACTGGTGATAACAGACCATATGAAGGGGCTGAGGAGATTGTTCTTTTTCAATATTTTGTTGAGTGCGGATTGGCCCTTCCCGCATCTGATTTCTTTCGTGGCCTTCTCTTATACTATAGAATCCAACTCCATCATCTCAACCCCAATTCTATTCTTCACATTTCCATCTTTCTTCATTTCTGTGAAGCCTTCTTGGGGATAGAACCCCACTTCGACCTCTTGTGCTACCTCTTCCATCTCAAACCACAGCCCAATGAGAGTTCCATGTATGAAGTCGGTGGTACTGGATTGCAATTGAGGCAGGGGATGGAAAAGAAGTACATCCCCTACAAGTTCCCGACTAGTTTGTCTGGGTGGACGGAGCGGTGGTTCTACATTGGAAACCATCATCCCTCACTGCCTGAAAGGACCGCCGGGGCACTCAGGATTCGCGGCGAGTGGACAATGGTGTGCCGTGACATGAGCCAGATCGAGGAGCTTCTCAGAATGATCAAGAGACACAGAGATGATGGAGTTACTGGAGTGTAAGTGATGTACACATGGCTTGGCAGGCGGATCCAGCCTTTGCAGAAGCGCACACGCTTGGCTTTGAGTACCTTGGCATCTCAAATCTGTCTCGATTTTCTGCAGAGCGCAATGAAAAAGGTGAAGCCTTGCTGCGAGTAAGCCGGGTACTCATGGGCGCTGAAACCGTCTCGTATGTGCCGAACCTCTACTCGGCGAAAAATCCTCTCAAATAGGTAGGGGTAAGTAGTCATATCACTGTGTCGAGTACTTCTGATATCCTTTAATCTATTTTTGCACTGATAAATCTTGGAATATTACTGCAGGATGGTGTAAATGTGTATAGGAGTATGCCTCCTATGCCAGACATCGAGCGCCCAAGCCACTTGAAGCCTTCCACCCATCCTCTTGCCTACGCAACATCAAGCATGGAAGAGGAGGGTGATGAAACTGACTTGGACCACACCTGGCTGAGGTGATCAAGGGAAAATCCACAAAGACCTCCCGGGGAGGCGCAAGCTCTCTTGGTGGCGATCTTATGCCAAGTCACCCAAAGAAGCCACGGGTTACTGCCGAAAGCACAGGGCAAACACTTCGCTAGGTGGTGATGATGAAGAAACACCCAGGTAAGAGCTTTTCCTGAACTTGCGAGTACTTTTGCTCAATACGCAATTGTTGAGTTTTGTTGAATTTTCACTTTTCGTTGATTCTGCTCTGCTAGCTCCTCAAACCCCAAGCAATCGAAGCAAAGGGTCGAGGATGCTGCCGGGGATGATACTGTGAGGGAGAAAAGTGTGCCCTCCATCACAGTGGATCCGTCATCAGGTTCCGCTGGGGCTGGCCTGAGTTCATTAGTGACCATCGCGGTTTCCCTCCATCACCGCCCGCGGCTGGCCTGAGTTCATTAGTGACCATCGCGGTTGCCTCGCCGAAGCGGACTCTGCCCTCGGCTGGCGAAGCCGCGCTGGCGAGTGGTTTAGGTGTTGTCCCAGCACCTAGACCACTCAAAACGAAGAAGTTAAGAATAAAGAAGTCCGCATTGTAAGTATCCAAGTGCTTTCACTTGTAAATTTTAGGTTTGTTGTCGTAAAACATGTTGCTGCTTCTTGTATGTAGCCCCTCCTCTGCTATGGGCTTGGAGAAGCCTCGCAATGCCAAGGAAACTCCAGCCCCCGAGCAAGAGAAGGAGTCGGATGTCGCAGTGTCGAGTGTGCTACCGGTGACAGCCATGCTCGTCGAGTCATCGGTGCCGGAGGTGCCCCAGAGCCTATCATCGCAGAGGCCAGAGGGCCGACCTTGGAGTCAAACCACCCATGGTGGAAAGGACCGTCGCCGAAGAAGAGCCCCTAGAGATTCCCACGGGTAAGTTGATTTAGCTGCCCTCGCCCGTAGGATCTACTTTGTATGAACTCTTCTGATCACTACTGGTGAGGTGACAGATATCCCGCAGCAGCAGCGTGCACCTCTAGGACAAGGCGCTGTGAGTACTTCTTCGGGCGGCATATTGATCACTCCGCTGAAGTGGCAGTATGCTATTCCGCGTGAGCTAATTGAAGATCTGATGCTTACATCGGCTACTTTAAAGTAGTTCCAAGACACCTTCAAAGATCTGTATAAGTTTTCCACGGTAAGCGTCCTGGACTGGAGATGACTGCCTTTGTCAACTTGCTTGGACTTGTCTAATTGTTTCCTTTTGTTGGACAGGAATTGGCCAACCGCTCCAGGAAGAAGCCAGATGTAACACCCAAAAATATAGGAATCAAAATTCTAAAAGTATTTTTATAAAAGTCATAAAATCAAATTGTGCATGCATCTTTATTTCTTTTCTTCTTCTATTCTTTCTTTCAGCCAGCCCAATTCTTCTCTTCTCCTTTTTCTCTTTTTCCCGTGGCCCAGCTCAGTAGCCAATCCGCTCACCCGACCCTTTCTTTCACTGACAGCTGGGACCCATCTGTCGGTGTCTTCTTTCTTCTTTCCTTTCTTCTTCCTCTGCTCCGTATCCCTCCCGCTCCTCTATTTCCTTTCTCCGCCGCGATAGCAGGCGCGCCGCGCCGTCGTCCGCGCCCCTTCTCCTTCCTTCTTTCTTCTTTACCCTGAGTCCGGATCGACTCCGCGCCGTCGCCGGCGTCTCTCTTTCCTTCCCGCAATGTAGGCTTACCATATTAGCTGCGGTTCCGCCCTTTCCTTCGCAAGAGCCGCCGCCTTCCTTATTCCCGCCCAAACCGCCCCTATAAAATCCCGCCGGAGCCCCGCTTTGCAACCAGAGCCATCCTCAAACCCTTTCCTCTACTCAACACCGTCGCACGCCGCTGGAAATCGCACACCGGAGGAACGCTGCCGTCCCGTGTCGCCGCCTCTCCGTCGACTCGCCGTTCCGCAGCTTCTCCGCAGTCTTCAACTCTCGCTAGAGCTCCGCGAATTGGTGAGCATCAAGCTGCACCAGATTCCTCTCTCTCCCTTTCTCCGCCGCAAACCCAATTTCTCGCCGGATCCCTGTTTCCGCCGCCGCACTCGCTCGCCGCTGACACCCAGTGAAACTACGATTCGCCCGACCCTCTCTTGACTCCGCCGATTTACCCGACCTTCACTTTACACTGCCGATTTACCCGACCTTCTCTTCACACCGCCGATTCGCCCAACCCTTACTCCACCGATTTGCCCGACCCGCCGCTCGATTCTGATCCAACGGACCAGATTCATCCGACCCTAGCCGTCCCCGTAACATTTGCAGAAAGACCCCTAGGTTTTCCAGGAATCAACCCGCAGTCCAGATCAGTAGAAAATAATTAGAGTTGAGCTCTTTCTTTTTTTTCTGTTCCGACCCCTGACTTTTCTAGAAATAGTACCCGCCATCCAGAACCTATAGTTTTGCATCCTGACCCTTTGTATAAGGTTTAATTATGCTTTAGCCCCTAATTTCTTTAGATTTAGCCCCTGGAAGTTCAAAACTCTCGCAGTTAGGCCCCTAGACCACTGTTTTAGTCATATCTTCATCATTTCAACTCCAATTTCCGCGATTCTTGCGCCCACCTGATCCTTGCATCATGAACTACAACTTTAGTATCTTTTTACTTTCTGTTTGTATTGTTTGTGGTATTGTTTCTTATTTGTTTGTGTATGCTTGTTTGTGTGATCGCGTAGACAACGTGACGTTCGAGCAAAATCAAGAGCAAGCTTACGAGGAAGAGAATCAGCAACTGTTTGAAGAAGGCAAGTGGATTTCCTCCCCTGCATATTCCATTTGATCCCAACAACAGCATGACAATACACTTTACTTTATTGTTGCTTGCATAAACTTGATGGGTTACCTATGCTAAGGACATACCTAGTCTTTTACCCCAAACCTTGAAACACCTGGGTTTACTATTTATGTTGGGTAGTTTCGCTTAGCTGCAAACTTTGGGATTGGTATTGGTTTACTCTTATGACAATGTTGATCACGTTTTATACTGTGGTTATACCGCATAATTTCAAGATCAACTTTGATTAATGGGAACATGGAGAACCACCCAAGGAAACAGTGCAACCACAAAGTCATATGGCTCTGACCTTAGCCAATTAATTAGATGTGTAGTTTGCTGGTGGCCTTACCGAAAGGGCAAGGAGGGGGTCGGTGATAGGGGTCATAGCCCGGTCCTCTTGGGGTAGCTGCCTTGGCTAAGGAGCTGACCATTAGGGAGGTTTATGGACCACGCCGCTACTGAAACTCTAGCGGGCTGCCTAGCTCTCGACATGTCTTTGTAAAGGCTTCATAGTGTACCCTCGCCACTCACCTCGGAAGTGTTTAAGGGCCTTGCAAACCCGGGCGACTCAGGGGAGAATGATTTGTGGGTAAAGTGTACAACCTCTGCAGAGTGTAAAACTGTTATAACAGCCGTACTCATGGTTAAGAGTGGCTTGGACCCTCACATGATAATGAAACTTGAAGATTAATTAAATTGTGGTTCGCGGATTATGATTATGTTGCTGGAATCTTTATGATTTTGCTAAAGTGGGATGGTATAAACTTAAACCTAGTTAATAGGTGCTTGTTAATAAATACTTGACCAACTAAAAGTGACCGCTGCTGCAAACCTTAGCCTATCCTTGATGGCCTTGCATTTTCACCCCACTTGCTGAGTACCAACCATAAGAGTACTCACCCTTGCCCCCCTGCTGTTTAGAAGAGAACTTTGAAGAGGAGATCTTCGACGGCTTCGAGGAGTTCTAGGCCCTGCGTTCACCAGTCATCGCCTGTGGAAGACGGAGTTGTTGGGGACTTCGTATAGGGTATAACGGTTTATCGTTTAAAGACATTTGTGTCTCTTTTATATGGAGTGTAATATTGTTAAATACTTTATTTAGTTACTTTTTGAGCATTGTCTTTGATATATTACACTTTCCGTCTACCATATGTATGTGAACATGATCCTGGCGCACATATGAGATGCATCTGGTTCTTTCTAGAATCGGGTGTGACACCAGACAAGCTCCGAGCTACCGAAGATGGGTTCAACCAGTTGCAAGAAAAAGATCGGCAAATTGGAGATGATTTAGAAGAACGTCGAGTTGAGGAATCAACTCGACACCCTCAAACAGGAGCATACCCGAAAGGTTTGGCTGCTGAAGAAGCAGAGTGAAGATCTCAAGAAAAAGAACAAACTGCATGCCAAGACTCACTGAGGTAATACTCTGTCGACTGCTTTATCTTATTTTGACATACGCGGAAATTAGTATCTGAACTTGTACGAGTACTTCTTCGTCTCCTTTGGCTTGCAGAACTTAATAATATCATAAGAAATAAGAATGATGAGATCACTGACTTGAAGAATCTTGTGTACCGTCATTCAGATGATGCAGAGAAGCTAATCAAAGCGCTCCAAGATGCAGATATGCAACTTGTAGAGTGTGCGACACAGATCCGGGACATGGCCACTGAGAAGGAGCTTAAAGATAAAGAACTTGAAGAGCTCAAGAGTGCGATCGCAAGTAGTCATAAATATGGTGGATCCACCAGAAGAAAGGGTAGTCAGCAAGAGGACGATGCTTGAGCGACTCCGTGAAGCCCCATAGAAGATTTCTGGATACATCTCGGAGACCACCAGAACTTATGTAGTGCACATCCTTGGGCTTGTAAAATCCTACTAGCCAAAGGCCAATCTGAGTCCACTAGTAGATGGCATGGCAGCCGACTGCTTTGAAGAGAAATTCTTAGAGTTTGTCAAGGAAGCAAAGCCAGTGGCTCAAAAGTTAATGGATAGCCTGGAGCAGGAGTGAACATGATATGTAGTCGCTGAACAACCTGTCCACGAACGTAAACATGTATATATGTTTTATTAGTTGTTGCCTGTTGATTTGTTTGATGTCCTTACTCGTAGAGTAATACCAAAAATTGTAGGACTTAGATAAAGAATGCAGGACGCCCAATGCAGAACTGCTCAGAAGGCTACGCCTCTAGAGGTACTCGATAACTTGGTGTCCAGCGTAAAGTCCCATACACGGAAAGTAACCAAATCAGGATTTACTCGCGATACTCTAGATTGCTTTTGTAGGCGTGGGAGCCTCTTCGACTTTCTCGCAGTGACTCATGCAGTTGGTTCCTACAAACCACTAGGCTAGTACTTGAAGTAGTCAGAGTCGGTCGCAAGTAGTCTTTGCGCTTCGGCCCGTAGTACTAGTTGGTAACTAGTAAACAGAGTGTTACAGGAAGTATGGGAGCGAGGCCCCTTCAGTAACATAGAGTACTAGTCGGGAACTAGTAAACACAGCGTTACTGGAAGTATGGCAGCGAGGCCCCTTCGGTAACATAGACTACTAGTCGGGAACTAGTAAACGCAACGTTACTAGAAGTATGGGAGCGAGGCCCCTTCAATAACATAGAGTACTAGTCGGGAACTAGTAAACGCAGCATTACTGGAAGTATGGGAGCGAGGCCCCTTCAGTAACATAGAGTACTAGTCGGAATCTAGTAAACGCAGCGTTACTGGAAGTATGGGAGCGAGGCCCCTTCGGTAACATAGAGTACTAGTCAGAAACTAGTAAGCGTAGTATTACTGGAAGTATGGGAGCGAGGCCCCTTCAGTAACATTGAGTACTAGTCGGGAACTAGTAAACGCAGGGTTACTGGAAAATAATCATGTAGATGCTTTATTTGGCTAATTAACTGGTTCCATTAGTCATTGCCAAACGAGGTGACCACTTTTTGGTAGTTGCATGGCTCGGCTGTGACATGGTTCCCTAAGCTTAGCCTTGAAGAAGTTGAATCATTTTCTTCTTTCCCAAGCCCGCTGGATCTATCCTTAGCACCCGAGCGATAGTAAAAAGAGGCTCATGACATGAGGAATAGGTGACAAGAGGTCGGCTGGGAAAAGGTTGCAGTAATTGTTGTAGTAATTAGACTGGACATTCATTGGGCACGTCTAAGAGTAGTATGGCGAGGAAGTCATGATTAACCTGAATAATAAACATAAATGGCGACCCTGACTAAGTGATAAAAGGGGTGCTTTTAGGTTTACAGAACCCCTTGTTTCGGGATATAGTCCCAAAACAATGGTTGAACAAATGAAACACCTCAAAGACCCTCAGAAAACCTCCTTGAATCGGGTACTTAATTTATGAATAAATCATTATTCGGTTAGTCCCGTCGCCTTTCTTTGTAGTCTTTGTTGAGTGGCGGAGCTCCCAGGGCCCTCCAAAGGGTTTGACATTCGAAGGTGGAATGCTTGCTCTTCGGGTGCCATGGGTATCGCTTGTGGAGAGCCGTCTCGAATCGTTCCTTCGAGCTGAGGGTTTTCTTTCTTCGGGTTGGTTGTTCCCCAACTTCTGGCTTGCGTTTCCGAGTTATTCCTATGTAGTCGAGGAGGATATGATAGTTGGTCGTGCTCCTGCTGCCTGGCGATGATGACGTTGCAGGAATCCCGGCCATCGTTGACGATAGCACGGAGGTCGCTCGTGGAGCAGTCGTAGAGGTTGCCAGGCTGATGTTGGTGCTGTTCTGGTACGCGCTGCCTGCGCGCGGCACGCTTGGCGTTCTTGAGCTTATGCCGGTCTTTTTGGACATCGTCTTCATCTTCGATCATCATGATTCCCACAGTATTGAGAGCATGTACAGGTAGCTCGTGATGGGTGAATGCCCCCGCTGCGTCTGGGTCTGAACCGGGTTTGTCGGAGATATAGTCATTGTCGTCGATGTAGTAGTCGTCCAATTGAATGTACTCCGATCCTTCCTCCCCCGCATCCTGGATTTCCTCGATGAACGCCATGAACACCTCACGATCCAGCGTTGAGTTCTTGGCGGGTTGCTCCTCTTCTCGGTCTGAGGGATTGAGGGGCCTGCCTTCCTAGAATGGGAGCTCGTCAAAGTTGATGTCGTAGAGAGGTAAGCTAATGTTGAATAGCTCGAGGTGTTTCATGCCCTTCTGACGCATGAGCCCGCCCGACTAAATTGATGCGATCGTTGGGCCTTGGCGGCTGCTTCATAAGGGCATTGCATCAGAGTCCGAGGAGTTATCGAAGAGGGGAGCCTCCCGTTGTACGGTGGCTTCTCCTCCAATCCCGTTGTACACTGTAGTAGGTAATCTAAGTCCTCCTCCAATTCGAAGAGGGGCTTAGTGCACGTGGCCTCGGGCTGAATCAAATTCGGTCCAGGGGGTGATAGCTCATCGAGAGCGTCGATGAAGACATCAAGGTCACGATCGAAGATTGCCGTGGACACCTACAACTCTAAAGAGTTGGAGCGCCGGAGAGTAGTTTCCGTGAGCTTGATGCATTCAGTGATGTTTTGGTCGACTCGATCGATTGAAGAAAAGATTTCGCCGGTGCCGGTGAGAGGGTGATGAGGTATCGCAGGGCAATTCTCGGTCGAGGGACCCAAGTCATCAGAATGTTGGAGAGCGGCCACTGCAAGCTCGATGCACCCGACAATGCGGAGTTCACCCGATCTATTCCGGCGAGCAGGTCGCCGTTGCTGATCCGGGGGCGAAAGATTGCCGTGAGGCGGCTCGCGTAGCTTCCGATTAGATCGAAAAGTTGAATTCTGCTGAAACCATCTATGACAGCATCGATGTCCTGGCAGGGTGTTAGAGCAGATGCCTTCGACTCCTGGGGTTGGTGAGGTGGCTGTTGAAACCCCCAAGTCCGTTGGCAATGTAGACCCAGGGGCCGAAGGTGAACGATGTGCCCTCGTCAGGCATAGCGCTGGTGAAATTGAAAGATGCCATCGAGTTCTCCGGTGGATGCTCAATGAACACCTCTACCTAGCGCGTCAACTGTCGGTGTTTAAACTCCAAGCCCACCGAGGGATAACCCCGTGGTGGTAGATTGTAGGTGGGGTGTCGCCGAGATCGGAAACTCAAAGGTGCAAGGAACACGAAACTTTAGACAGGTTCGGACCACCAAGAGCGTAATACCCTACGTCTTGTGTGGTGGTTTGTATTGCCTTAGATGATGTGTTGTTGGTTGATGCTTTAGATGGTCTATTCCGGCGAGCAGGTCGTCGTTGCTGATCTGGGGGTGAAAGATTGCCTTAAGGCGGCTCGTGTAGCTTCCGATTAGATCGGAAAGTCGGATTCTGCCGAAACCGTCTATGACAGCGTTGATGTCCCGGCAGGGTGTTGGAGCAGATGCCTTCGACTCCCTAGGGTTGGCGAGGTGGCTGTTAAAACCCCCATGTCCGTTGGCGAGGCAGATCCAGTAGCCGAAGGTGAACGATGTGCTCTCATCAGGCATAGCGCTGGTGAAGTTGAAAGATGCCATCGAGTTCTCTGGTGGATGCTCGATGAACATCCCTACCTGACGCACCAACTATTGGTGTTTAACCTCCAAGCCCATCGAGGGATACCCCCGAGGTGGTAGATTGTAGGTGGGGTGTCGCCGAAATCAGAAACTCGAAGGTGCAAGGAACACGAAACATTAGACAGGTTCGGGCCACCGAGAGCGTAATACCCTACGTCTTGTGTGGTGGTTTGTATTGCCGTAGATGATGTGTTGTTTGTTGATACTTTGGAGGGGGTCCCTGCTCACCCTTATATAGTCTGGGGGGACAAGGTTACATGGAAATCCTAGCCCAATACTAGCTTAGGAGTCCTACCTAAGTACTACTCGGCAGTTTCCTTCTGTTCCGACTAGTCCTACTTTTGTACGAGTAGTTACAAATTGTGTAGGGTGTGGGCCGTGTCCCATTCCCTATCCTAGAAAACGTACACCATGTGCTCAGTCCCGTGACCTCGGGTCTGACACCAGCCTCTTAGAACCGCCTTAGGCTGGTGGGCTGCCCAATGGGCCTTGGTCTTACCCTTGACGCTTTGCTTCTGTTTAGCCTGTTTTAGATCTTCTGCACATTCCTCTATGTTGTGTGTGTGTGTTTTCTCTTTGTAATTGCTCATGGGTGCCTGCATATCATGATTCACCAAAGCTTGTGGAAATAGTTAGATTAAAGCACCTATCTTCTAGTTTGGTGATTGATATCATGTTGCTTGATGCACGAGTTGACGGTTGATTTTGGTGATAAGGACCGTCAACAACACCCCCACACTCAACCGTTTGCTCTTCCTCGAGTAAAGGCTAAGGACTAAGGTGTATGCAGCTCCTTGACAACGAACCTACATACAAGTTATTCCAAGCTTCACCAGTTTTTGTGAACTTTTGAGTGGCTACCATGCTTACTTGTGTAATGGAAGAATGGAACAATGCGGACTTCAGGTTCCTAGCTCTTCCTGCTTAGAAACTTGGGTTTTTGTTTTGAAACAAAGAAATAGTCTTGCTCCTCACATTATTCTCTCAAATCACTCTTTATAATTTGAGTCCTCACCAAGGCAAAGTTGTTGCCTCCTTTTCTCCTATCATCTAAGTAGGCTTATGTGGAGCTCAGGATAGGAGTAAAGAGGCATGCTTGCTTTGCTCATGTTGCTAAGTCAAAGACGGGATACAAGAAGAAACAAGTCATACAATCTGATCAAAATGTGTGAGTGTGTGGTCTTTATGTATGAATTAATTTTTGTGTACGACTCTCTCTTTTGCTTTTGAAATTTGGGATGTGGGCTATTTTTTTCGTTTCTCTTTTTTTCGACTTGCATGTGTCCAAACCATGCTTTTGGGTATGCTTTTATTTCTTTTCTTTTTCTTCTTTTTGCATAGCCCACATCTTTTTTCTAAGACAATTGGAGAGACTCACCTCAATTGGAGTTTTATTTGATTGATGGGTGGATGGATGGCTTGTTTTTACGCAACTTCCAGTGTGGAAGTTGGCATGTATATGTGGAGCGTACGTGATTTTGATCATGAGAGCATGAAAAGTTTCTAACACGAGGCATAGAATTTCACAAAGCTCAAAGCAAAGACAAGCTGCATAATCATAAGGTTTTGCATGATGCTCAAACTTTAGCTCTGGTAGGAATATATTTTGAGAAGGTAAGCTATTGTATGATTAATTTTGTGAAAAGAAATCCCAAGTATATTGCAAGGAAGAGCATGGTTCCATTCATCCAATCATATCACACTAGTCAATTACTTAGATAGCATGTGTTCCCTATGAAAATAATTATTCACAAGAACTAGAAAGAATGCGAGGAATAAAGAGTATGCAAGTTTATTCATGGAAGCGCATGAGTGCATAAGGCATTTTTATTTGAGGGACAGAGTTAAATTTTATTGCGAATATGAGAGTTGTGTGAGAGGGTTGTGCAAACCAGCATGCAAGAGGAAGCTTGGGGCCTTGCGGGCTTTGCCTTGGTTCGACCGAACCATGGGTTCGGCCGACCCACAGGTTGGCCTCCAGACCCTGGGCTTCAGTGTGTTGTTCTCCACTAGTCTGTGCAATGTGTTTGGGGGAGGTCCCCCCCCCCCCCCCCCCCACACACACACTTATTTCTGTACCTGTTATATTCAAAGACAAGAGACACAAGTGGAGAAAAGCAAGGACTCTACCGGTTGTAAACACCGGGGAGTCTAAGTTTTTATTGAATAGGTGTTTGAAATGATTAAATTTCTTTTTATTAAAATTGTTTATTTATTTTTGTTCTTTTTATCATGGCAAATTTGGCATGATGGGTAACCTAGCAGGGTGGAAACATGGCGAAAGGATGCATGAGATTTTGGGATACTTACATAACAGATCTTCCCAAGCTCAGAACAAAATGCAAAGGTTATGGATGCAACCAAGCTTTGCATTTGTTCTGCTTGGTTCCTTCCATCTTTCTCCCTGCGGGGCCAAGGAGTGTTTGTGGAAGTGATGGAGTTTATTATGTATCGCTTCTTTGTTTTTTTATTCCCTGCAAAATGTTAGTGGACAACAACTACTTGAGGGACGCTGAGAAGTTTTGAAAGGATTTTATTGTTGGCCCCCAAGGTTAGTTGATCACATTCATGCTTAAGAAAATCAATTTCAATGATTCAATTAGCATGGATCCTGAGATGCTTGCCATCATTTTATTTCATCATTTTTTTTGAGAGATTCTTTTATTTGAAAAGTTTTTTATTGTCTACTAAATTTTTATCTTTGCAGCATAACTCAAACAAGGCTTAGATAAAATTGCATGAACGTAATAAAGAGGTATTTTGACAATAAGCTCACGGTGCACCTTGAAAGGTGATATGTCCCTCCTTTGTATGTTGTGCAATTTTGTTATTGTTGAAGTGTATCTCGGGTCTTGGTTTATCTCCGGCATGAATTTAGCTTGAGGACTTAACCATCTATTTTGAAATCTTTCCTGTAGAGGTTTGTCCGCAAAAGATATTCTTCCAATGCTTATGAAAGTATTAACTCTGACGGTTCATTAATCAAACTCGATATCATATCTTATTTGATTAAAAAAGCTATTTTAACCTAAGTACCATGATTAATTTAAAAAACCTACGGATGCATCCAGCTGAAAGACATCCAAACAAGAGCATACGAAAATAAACAAGGGAAGCATGAACTTAGAAGATCAAGCTATGTTCATATGGAGATAAATATGAGTGAAGGATTGGTGAACATTGAGTTACCTTGACACGTAGCTTAGTGTAATTACTGGCAGCGTATATGGACAGAAGTTTTGAAGTTGCTACATCGGTGGTATGGTCACCTATGGTTGCCGATCACTCCTCGTTTTTGATGTGGGCTGAAGCATAGGTGGGCACTCAGACCATGCCGACTCAGGCGAACAATAAGGCTAGGTCATACACACGGCTAGTTTGTAGGAATCATGGGCCTTGGTGGCATGATCTGTTGGCACAATGCTTTAGGATTGTCGGTGCAAAATACGTCTCCTTTCGTGGATGCGAGCAAGTGTGCCAATCGGAGTTGAGCTATGCAAAGCTAGTAGCGGATGAGGATTATGACAAGGCTTTGCAAGCGCGCGCAAGAGCAAGTTTGGGTGGAGCCAAGCGGGGAAATGTTTTCTGCTGAAGTATAATACCACAGCTTGAAGGCACGTACACATGGCGGCCTTTGATTCGTGTAGAGCTTGTTGCCTCACTCTCACTCTCTTCCTCTCTCTCTCTCTTTTATATTTTCTCTCTCTCTTTTTTCTTTTCTCTCTTTTTTTCTCCTTTTCTCTTTCATTTTTTTGTTTTTTCTTTTCTTTTTTCTTTATCTCTTTTTTCCAGCAAGACAGAACCAACACTATTCTTGGTATGGATGGATCCTATTGCGAGGTGCTCACCAATCTTCCCCCACACTTGGACTTTTGTATCTCACGACACCAAAAGTTAAGTGTTGGTGTCTCCCTAAGAGTGTATTCCATCAGCAAGGAGTACCAAATGCGTAGTTGGTGTAGCTCTCATATTATCGGGCATCATATGCCCATCGTTCTTTTTAATGTCAACCTGAAATGGTTAGCGACCAAGAATACCTGCTCTTATTATTTTTCAAAGAAGGGTTTATATAAAAATGTATGTACTCACAAAATCTTATAAAATCATCCCGGTTAGAGTAAAAACAGAGGTATTTATACTCCCTCACCTTAGTTGCACAATTCCTAGTATACCCCTACTCGCCCGGAATATTCTAAGAATATTCTAGCCTTAATTGTATTTCTAATGCTAAGAGTGTACAACTTGTCTTCTCCTACCGGATCACGTTTTTTCCGTGATTCTTAAGGTAACCTGTGACTTGTGCTCCTTGTGTTCACTCTTATCTTTTGTGCCACCATCTACTCGACATCTTCTCACGAAGGTAACCCTGGATAGCAAGAGTACTCGCTCGGGTCATCCGTAACCTTCAACCGTCCTAAGCTCCACCCTGCACAAAGGAAGATTGATCGATAGCCCGTGATCAAGGGACATCGGAGGTTAGTCTTTTGAGCCTTCTGGTCGCGGGAACCTGTGCATAACCTTCGATTTGTGCCTTTCGATAAAGGCGATCTCCAATAATATATATATGTATAGTGTTATTAACGTCAACTAATAAAGCGCACGTGCAGCACGCACGTGTTTTGCAAAATAATAAAGACTTGGGATCAACCATACTTGTCATTCGTATGTTAAAAATACTTAATGTAGCTGGTAAAAGCATATAACCATACAAGGCAATCATTGTGCCAATCAGATAACTGACAAAAAGAATACCGTGAGGTCAAAACAAATTGAAGAGATACAATAACCCAAGACTACACTGCTTTCATTTCAGGTGCATACACAATGAGCTTTCAGGACACTTGTACATACGCAACCCAAAATTTGCCATACTTCAATTGCTTAGGATTTTTCCACGTTCTAATGATAAGAGAAATAGTTTTGCCAAGTGCTGATGATTTCTCCAGACTCTTGTAGGCCCTGCAGATGTTAACACCTAAAAGAACACTCACATTATGTGTTACTCACAATGATTCAAAACCTCCCAATAATAATGCAATAAGGATACACAAATAATATTAATACCAATATATCCCTGATGTTTTAGAGAACAAAAGGTAGGGAAAATTCAGTAATTGATCATGTCAACATTATTTCTTTATCAAAGTATTAGAAACCTGGATTCATAATTCTCCCATTATTCATTTATAAAATTAGTATTTGTTACCAGACAGCTAGGAGGCCTCTAGTATATCCATCCATCAACATGCAGGTCATTGTTCCCTATAAACAAAACGAAGCAATGGAGAACAGTTGAGTTCAGCATATCCCTGAATAGAAAAGGAATTAATGGAACCATTTATATATCCTTGAAAGATCTGCAAATATCTCTCTTGGTCTGAAAGTGAATTCTCTACATTATTTAGCTTACTTGAAAGATCATTAACCCCTTCACTGAAAACATTAATTCCAACAAATCTCATAAAGATGCAGCTACAAAACCATAAAGCATGATATATTTGCCTAAGCAATGATGACAGAACCATGGTGAAGAAATCAACAGTAGAGAATTTGAGAGCATCATTTCACAAGAAAACTTCATACCTGATTCACTGTATAGACCATTTGGGTGCAGTGTCAGTATGCTCCATCCCAAGATTACTGCTCCCAAGCATCATAGACCTCTCTCCTCTGTTGAAATCGACAAAGGTTAGCAAACAGAACAAATGTATGGAAACAACAGGAGAAGCATGTAGGCAAAATCAACAATAACGGGCAGGTACAACGTCTGGATCTTGGAGGTTATCTGGCCGATCCATAGATTGCGCAAGCTGAAAGAAAAGATAGTCAATGCATAAATAGAATAGCAATGATACAAAGCCCTGTCCAGAAGTCACAAAATCAAGGTCTGCAATTAAATATCACTTGATTACGTTTCCTTTTTGTCAAAGTTAGGAAATAATTGGTATTCTACAAGGCATAAATTTGTGCATCTAATTCACTTATGATCAACGACTTGCTATTGACGAGTAACTTACAAATTTTTTTTTGATACTGAAGTATGCCATCTGAATCAGCCCCTATTGATTTTACTTAGGCTCTGCCACCACATAAGAATATAGTGAAAACACTTCCACTTCATTTTCTTTTGTTGGTCATCAATATTCAGAAAAACCTTGATTTTATCATTGTTTTCTAAAATAACTTGCACACAAGAAATCAACTGTACAAAGGGAAGGCATGCCTTTCTAAATCTATAAAATAATCATTTGGAAAACATAAAATTTTAAAAAACTTACCTTAAAAGGGAAACCCATAATTAGAGGTGGTAATGGATCATGGCCCTAATGTTCTCTTCACAATCCAACTTGGCCTTCTTAGCTCCAAATTTTATAAAATTTAAGCCCGGTCCTTTTTTAGCCCGGCATTTAAATTATCTAGGCTAAACTTTTAGGCCTTTTACCACCCCTACCAATAATCAAGTGGTTCTCAGTCTTGTACTGCAATTGTTTGGCATCAATGCACTGAATTTAGTACCTTTTATACTTATACAGCTTATACAGGTGAAGCTTTGTGTGGAACATATCCATCAGACACACGCCAGAGCTTCCATCAGAACCCGCTTACTGATAGAACCTAATGAGTAATTACCGACATAACTAATACAGATTAACTTTCAGTGGTAACTGCACAACACAATTATTCATGCAAGTACCATTCCATCTTTTGTCTATCAGGCAAGCACCCAAATATTGGAACAATGCAAAGCTGAGCTGAATCAGAATCCTTCTAAACCACAAGAACCATCCTGAACAGACTATTATATCTTGTCAAAAGATGGAAAACACATACATGAACTCAATTGAAAAGCGACCGATATGCAGACCATGCAACTGAAGACATAGTACCACACGTCAGTGCTAAGCCTAAGAACTGCCTGTTGGCTCCTTCGATATTCAGAAGGTGCTGGTAAACAACATAGTGTGCCATTTAAATAAATTGCAGTTGCTTCAAATCAAACCAGCACTGCACCTCAAGATATGGTTTTGGACAACCAATCCATATTCACTATGTTATCATTTCTCCACACTAAACTGGGGAGAGAGTGGAGGGCCTGATCGTGGTTGGTTTCTTCCACATAATGATAAGGAAAAATTCAGGGCATGCTCATACTCATATCTCCTGCTTAGGTTTTCACTCTGAACGGGTAGTTTGACCACTGAGCATAAAAACAAGATCACGAGATGAATATATTTGATTGAGCAGCCATGAATTATGCATCCACGTGCTAACAAGTCTGTCCCCTAGTTATATGCATGTGTGCCGGCTGAATTCGTTAATGAAAGGACACATGCAGCTTTAGATGATACTTTTTGATCTAACCCTAGTCATTTGTTCCTGATCAAGGGGCTCATGGCGTTTCGTTGACCAGGCGGACGAAGGCATACAACATCAACATGCAAGGATGACAGTTGTAGTTAACCGGAGGTATGCAAAACCAAGCCACGGTTGAGAGATTTGGACGCGAACAGGCAAAACGGAAAGAGAGGATGACGAAGAACTCACTTGTGATCCCGCGATTGCGGAATGATGAGTCGTTGGGCACAGGTGTGACGCCCTCGGAGATGTCGTCGCCCCAACCACACGGACGTTCTTGACGACGGCGGCGGCGGTGCTACGTTGATTGGCAGGCTGCACCACGTAGGCCGGGTAGAGGCGTCGCAGGGATCCCGACGTCAGCACGGTGACGGCTCTTGGCCGGAGGGGGTCTCGCACATTGATGGACTGCGATCCTGGCGGCCCAACTGAAATCGGAGGACGTCACAGGAGGAGACGAGGGCGAGCCGCAGGAGGAGCTGAGGGCAGCGCGGATGGATGTATGGCACCGCAGGAGTAGCTGATGGAGGCGCGAGGGCGTGGTGAATGGATGCAGGGCGCCGCAGAAGGAGGCGACGGCGACGCAGATGGAGGATCCGCCCGCAGGCCTCGGCGGCGGTGGGACGAGGGGGAGGATCTGCGCGGAGGAGAGCTTGGACTCCGCCGGCTCGATCCGCCCGTAGGCCCTGACGGCGGAGGGGGGGAGAGGAGGAGGAGGAGGAGGATCTGCGTGTAGGAGGACGGCGCTAGGGGTTCGCAGCGCCCGCCGCTCGCCGTCTCCCCACGCCGCATGCACCCGCGCCCGCACAGCGTGCCGTGGCCGCAGCTGGTGCTGGCCTCCTCCGTGAAGACGCCGCCAGGTACAGGGCCCTCCGATCCGCCGCAGAAAAATTAAATCTATGTACTTTCACTATGTAATACTTCTGACACTAGATTGGAACTTCTGAGAAAAAACTAAAGTTATTCAACGAAATTCAAAACTAAACTTGAAACTAAATAACTTGACTGAATTAAAAATTAAAAGTTGCACAATGATACTAGAAGATTTTTACAGGTGATCTTTGCAAACATAACAACTCGAGTACGTAAATCGGTACAAAACAAACTCTAGGTCAATAAGAACTAAATAAGTACAATAAACACAAGACACAAGAGATTTGTTCCCAAAGTTCACTACCACTAAGAAAGCTACATCTCCGTTGAGAAGCTCACAAAGAGCCGGGTCTTCCACTAACCCTTTACCTCACTCAATCAACCACAAAGAAGGATTGAGTCACTTACTATGAAATCCACGAAGGATAGGGTAATACAAACTACCTGGAGCGCACACACACGAGAGGACGCTCCACAGGCGACACCAAACCGATTATAAGCAAGCTTCAAGAGTAACAAACGCGAATCAAAGTATTAAGATGCTTCAAGTGCTCTTGAGATGAACTTGACTGTCTTCTCTCTTAAATGGTTGAGTCTCACACCTCAATCTTGCTCTCACTCAAAGTATTAGCTCAATGAGGGATCGGGGAGGAGTAGCAAATGCTCTTGAAGGTGTTTGTCTCGGGTTAGGTTAGCAGCAAATGAAGGAGGGGCTGAGGTGGTATAAATATGCAAGCCCCAAAACCTAGCCGTTAGTGCACTGGTTACGTGATTGTCGAAACTTCCGACATAGGGTCGGAACTTCCGACCATTTAAAAACAGCTGGCCGAGGACCCCTTCTTCCGACAAGTGTTAGAACTTCCGACACAGGGTCGGAACTTCCAGCACACACTGAAATAGTCAGAAAACTAGGTGCACAAGTGTGTGATTTTGAGTCTCTCCTTGATGGTTAGCATCTCAAATCAGCACTTTGACACATTTATGCTATCCATTCGCATCCCTCTTAATAGTACGGTGTTTCCTAAACTCAAATTCAAAATATAAAATAAGTAAAGATCTTCTTTTAAGTGCAACACCATCCTTTAACGAAATTTGGCATCTTTTCTTGCCCTTTTTCATTTCATTGAATTTTAACCTGTCCATAACTCGATAAACTCATTAGCTCCTTAATTTTATATGTCATCAATGCCAAAACCCACTTAGGGGGCCAAATGGACTTTCAATCTCCCCCTTTTGGGTGATTGATGATAATACAATTAAGGCTCACAATAAATTCAATAAAGCATTTTGAATTCAATCATATGGTTGAACTCCCCCTTAATATGTGCATTCATAAAGATAAATTCGAAATAGCCTCAAATGCTATTTGCACATATTAAGAAAGATTTCTTCTATATAATTGCATTCGTGGGGTGCAACGTGTGATAAGTATCAACGTGATGCATATAACAAAATATATCATATCAACAAGGTAGAAATAAACAAGCACCAAGTCAAGAGCATCACAAAAGCAATAAGGTTCTAAGATCACACTAGTATAGAGAATCTCAAATAAGTCTTACAACATTAAAATCTCACTTGGCACACCACATATTACACAAATCTCATTTGTCCACAAGCACAAGAGTTTAAAGTTCAACGTTTCAATGACGAAGCTAAGTTAGATAGAGCAGCCACAAATCTTTCCCAAGTGGCGCCTATGGTGAGCGCCTATTGTGAGCTCACTCCCCCTTTGGCAACAAGCACCAAAAAGGAGAGGCCCTTCCATTGCCACTACTCGTCATCGTCGTTGTCATCTTCTGCATCATCTTCTTCCTCATCGGTGGGTGTGTTGGCAACAGTAATGTCCTCTTCTTCGTCCTCATCCGACTCCTCACGCCCACCCAAGTCTTCTTAAATTTCATCCTCATCAACTTGAGGAGCACCAAACATCATGGAAGGTCCACCATCTCTTCCCAAGGGTTGTAGAAGGTCGGTGGAGGAGGAAAATCCATGGGAGCACGAAGAGGTGAGTGAGGCATGTCATACTTGGCCATGATTTCCTTTTGTCTTGCCTCAATCTTGAGAAGCTGCATATCCACATGCTTCTTGTGGTCATGGACTTTTTGCGCATTGTGACGACCCACATTGAAGCATGCAAACAGGCCTTGAGAAATGAAATTTAGGATTCCTTTCTTCTTTGGGGCACGAGGAGGAGGACCACGGGAGCTCGAAGGACCTTGAGAGCTAGATAAACCATGAGAACTTGAAGGACCACAAGAGCTTGAAGGACCATGGGAGGGTCCTTGAGTGGAGCGGCGAGGTGCATGTGCTCCAAGCTTGAGAAGGCACTCAAGTTGACCTTTCTTAGGCTTGTACACTTGATGGCCCTTGTCGGTCAAGATATTGACGCTGGTCACTTCTTTAATCATGGCAAAGATGTATGGTGCATAATGACAGGCTTTCTTTGATGAGACAGAACAAATGATTATTTCCTCCCAAATGAAGTCAAAGACACTGAACTCATTCTTGTTGGGAGCCATCCTTGCAAGCAGGTTCTTGGACATGTTTGAGATATTATCTGAATCACCACTTTTGGGACACAGAGTGTAGCGGAAGAGTTGGTTGAGCAGCTTGTAATAAGGTGTCAAACCATGTATTGTCCCAAATTTAATGTCACCATATGCACTGTCATACATGAAGTGAAGTTCTCCATCATCAAGCACATTCTCCTCCTCTTGTATTCTCTCTCTCATAAGATCAGCATTGGAAAACCCAAGAATACTTGCAAAGTAAGCATATTCAACATAAAAGGGCTTGCCCTAAATAGTCCAATGGAAGGTCTTGGTTGAGCGGTTGATATAGAGAGTGGAATAGAACTGAGCAATGATCTCCTCATTCCAATCATAGTTGAAGGACATGATTGACATGAGATTCATCCTTCTACAAGCATCTTGGACTTCCCTCACCACCAGCATGTCAATTTCAAACAGATAATCCCAGTTGATGGATTTCATCTCGGTGGTAGGATGAGACTTGCAAAGAATCACTGACGCATACCAATCTGCATGAAAGTTCATCCAAAATCGAACATCTTCTTGCTGCTCTTTGCCATATTCAGATGGATCATCATATCTCAACGCATAGATATCATGCTTGCCCTTTTTGTAATCCACTAGACGAGTCCCATTGAATTGTGAAGCAGTTAGCCTGATTGGGGTTGCATCCGCAGGATAATCCTCTCAAGATACTCTATAGACTCTCCAGCATCTGACATGTCAGTGCCTGGAGCAGAAGTGCGCTTCATGCGTGGATGAGCACCGTGAGCTGAAGTTCCATTTGGATTAGGTCTTCCACGACCACGAGAGCGTAAAGGAGCCTTGGCTACCGCCTTTCTCTTGCCAGTACGATGAGCCACAGCCGAAGCTTCTTGAGTTGCTTCAGAATCAGATGGAGAAGATTCAATTTGTTGTGAAGAAGCCCTCTGCTTCCCCCTCCTTTCACGAGCCATCTGAGTATGTAAGATGAAAATTAGGATAGAATCGATAGATGTGATCAGACTCAATCAAATGGGACGGTTAAGGTACCTGTCAGAACTTCCGAGGGGGGGGGGTGGAACATCCGACGAGGTCGGAACTTCCGCCCCGTGGTCGAAACTTCCAATAGGGCCCGAGCAGACCCAAAATATCATGAATCAAGAGATTTTGCCCACCAAATTTGATAAGATTCTAGGCATATGATCAATGATGTACCAGGAGGCTATCCCTAAGAAAGAAACATCAAACTCCTTCTACATTGAGAGATCGGGCGACGGGATTTTGAATCTAATACCCTGATGATTTTCCGCGCGAATCGAAGGAGAGGTGATGGGGATCGGATGTTCCGAAGAGTGGAGAATCCAAAGAACTCCAAAGCAATGAAATCCCACGGTTGAATCTTGATTCCCCCACAAGATTTTTAGAGGGGAGAGGTGGTGGCGTCGGTGGTGTTTGAGAGTGAGTTAGGGTTTGAGGGGGCTGTCCAACGGGTATATATAGATTTAAGTGAATTGTCGGAAGTTCTGTCAGGCCCGGGTACACGGAACTATACACGTGGTATACTTTTCCTAGGATAAGGGTTGGGACATGGCCCACACCCTACATCTGTGTAACTACTCGTAGCCCAGTAGAACTGCTCCTAGAGTAGTAAATCTAGTCGGATACAGTAGGGAACTACCAGAAAAGTACTCGGGTAGGACTCTAGGGCATGTATCCGATGAGGACTCCCATGTAAACTTGTCCTCCCAGAATATATAAGGGCGGACAGGACCCCCTCTAGGGGAGAACCCAGCGATCCTCCAGGGAATCACCCAGGAGATCACCCAATCGTCATCAACGGCAATACAAACCACACAGGACGTAGGGTATTACGCTCTCGGTGCCCCGAACCTGTCTAAAACCTTGTGTACCTTTGCACCTTCAAGTTCCTGATCTCGGCGACACCCTACCTACAAACTCACCACTTCGGGGGTATCCCTCAGTGGGCATGGCTGTAAAACACCGACAACTGGCGCGCCAAGTAGGGGAGTTCATCGAGCATCCACAGGAGAACTCGATGGCATCTCTCAGCTTCACCAGCAACGTGCTCGACGAGGACACAACCTTCATCTTCGGCTCTTGGATCTGCGTCGCCAACGGTTTGGGTGGCTTCAACAGCCACCTAACCGAATCCAGGAAGCCGGAATCCTCCGCAGCAACTCGACGCAGCAACCTCGACTCCTTCATCGACGATCTCGACCAGATGCTGCTCCCAGATCTGCCCAGGCAGATCGAAAACACGTCCGTTTTCAACGTGACTCCAAGCCGTGCTGCACCAAGACTTGGATCGGATCCAAACCGATCTGAGGAAGCCTCGCGATCCAAGTCCTCCCTGACTCGAAGGAGGACTTGGATCGCCTCTTCAAGATCCAAGACGAGGGAGCCACCGCGCGTCAGGGGCCCCCCGTTCTCGACTTTGATTCAGATTCAATTAAAGAGTACCCATCAACTACAATTCCAGACCGAGGAGGACTCGAGGACGGGAGAGCCACCGTTTGTCGAGAGGCCCCAGTTCTCGTTATCCACTCACAACCTGATGACTACTCCACGTCATTTTCGGGTAGTCATCCGGGTTTAACTATAACTTCCACGCTGCAAGGTTGTTTCCGGTACTGGAAGGGTCTAGAGCCCTCTGAGCTACTAAAATCTGACTCCCACCTTGTGGCGCAATCCACCCCTCGGCAAATCGACCCCAGGGAGCCGGAAATTTTTGACTACTCCGCTCAAAATCGACGCGCTGCCGCCAGAACCTTGACTACTCGACTCGCGCCATAGTCACGACTGTCTCGACAACTCGGCAGCACTAACGACAACTTCGACAACCCGTCTCAACTACAAACCAGTCGGGACCGAGCCGCAAACTACTCGGCAACTAGCTCTGCTCGGTCAACAACTAGTCGGAATCAACTCCGAATTGGAGGAGGATTTTAATCGGAGAAGGAGAAGCCACCGCTTGTCGGGGGGCTATGGTTTTAGACAACCACTCGGAGAAGGAGAAGCCACGCTTGTCGGGGGGCTATGGTTTTAGACAACCACTCGGATCCATCTACTAATGTGACCTAGGGTCTGGTGGGGATCTGTGGCAGAACCGCCTGACTTAACCCGGCTCAAGTGCACTAACCATCATCTATAACGATGAACCGGCTACCATGCACTTCAAACGAAGTAATCCGACAGTTTGTCAGGTAAATCCTGATGCGACCGCTTAAGATTTTGATCGAAACAAAGCATACACATAACTCGTACGAAGGCAAGTCCAGAGCTTACAACATTCCACAGATTTTATCTTCAGAAGTCGAACATCAAATATTACCAGCCGAGTACATCAAACGAGTACTTTTAAGTTCAACATAATTTATTCAGAGTTTAACAGCAGTGAAAAGAAAACACGATCATCTAGCGTCGCGATCTAGATACCACGATGAAGCCCGTACGTGGCATCACTCGGCAGGGTCATTGTTGGCCGGGGATGGATCCCATTCCACTAACCAACCAGTCGGCAAAGCACTCGGCCCAGACAAATCAGCTATCACATCTTCAAAAGACACACCTGAAAACATTGCCACAAGCAAGGCTGAGTATACTAATGCTCAGCAAGTTTTACCCGACTAGTGGTATGTAAATACAGACTACTAAGCATGCATGGCTCTAGGGTTCTAGGGTTTCTTTTTGCTGAAAAGCAACAAAGAGTAAGTCCTTAATTTCATATTTTTGCTTTCAATATTCTAGTTCATTTAACCAGTCTAGGTGAGCATCTATCTCTAATCAAACATGGTGGAAAATATTTAATCATCCAACAAGTTTCATCATAGCCATAGTTCCTCTTGTTACTCTATGTGGCAGAACTATTAAGCAGTCTCAATTACCGTGAGAAACGGATGATTCGAATCGAATTTCTTAACCTTGCAAGGAAAACCTAAACACACGTCATGTGGTTTCTCACAGAGTCACATGTGCAACTTTTCCCCTTTATTCCCGTTTTATGGATCAGGGCCACCGTCCTCGCGTACAAGAGGTCCACGAACCACGGCGACGTCGGGCCATGACCCCTCTTGCACTCACCATTGGGCCCATGGGACAGAGTCAAGACAGTGTAGCATGTCCACGCACCGGTTCAATCGAGTACTTAAGCTTACCGATTACCATATTCTCGGCATGTGGTTAGTAGTTTCAAACGCTTAACCACCACTACCACACACTGCAGCCTTAGCATTTTTCACTACTCAGACGGGGCCTCAACCATGAGTACTTTACCACAGCCCAGCCTGTCGACCTTATAGTTGCAGTATGCGGTAAAACATTCAACTCTTATAGTTCTCGCAAGTGGCAGGAAACCACTCGACTTTTACCGTAACTATTAGCAGAGCAGCTACTCGACTTCCTATTCAAGTAGTCATTACAAAGGTGCCTAGGATCATGCAGCTAGGGTTCCAATCAAATCCTATGAACTTAAATGCACAGGCAAAAAGGAACAACAGTTGCATAATTTAAATACTAGGATCATCCACCGGGGCTTGCTTTCTTGTGTAAAACTAGTCGGGTTCTGCTGAACGTTGGTCTGGATCTTCAGCGACTTCTGTTAGATTCACCTGAGCTTTGGGCTGCTCACTCTCGGACTCGGGCACCAGATTGTAGGTCCCGTCGGCGAGAGTAGTCGAATCTATATGAATGCACATGTATGACTGGTTTTACTGGTATAAGATTACTTTATAAAGCAGTCAAAACTTAAGTTAAGTAGTCGAGTACTTCATTTTCTTTTCCCTGGGCAGTCATTTATCGAGTACTTATCTGGATTAACTGACTTCATTAAGTGAGCGAGTGGTTTTGCATGTTGTAAACGGTCATTTTTAACAGTAAGCATTGGTTAACCAAAACTACTCGTAGAGGTAGTTTCTGGGTTGCAAAACTACTCGCAGAGGTAGTTTCTGGGGTTGAGATTTTTATCCAGAGCTTCTACTTAAGTACAACTCACTGTAAAAGGTTTTAGCCATTTTTGTACAGCAGGTTAAACATGAAAAGTTCATTAAACGACTACTGCTACGATCAAGATTTATTTGCACAGAACAAACTATGCAAGAACTGGTGCTCATCTTTTTTCTGAACCAACCTACTCGCATGAGTAGTTTACTGCAAATTTTTATAGATTTTTCCTAAGCAAGAACCAGAGGTTAATATTTTAGTTTAAAAAGGTTGTTGAATCCCTAAGCGTACTAAAGTACGGTGTGGGTACCTTGCGTAAGAGCCAGGAACTCATTCAACTTCCTTTCCAAGAGACCTTCAGGAATATGGTGGTCTCGGAACTCATCCTTGAATTCATCCCAAGTGACAACATGATCTGCCGGAAGCATGGCAATATAGTTGTCCCACCATAAAACACGCAATACCACGAAAATGCTGCGCGGCAAATCGAGCTTTGCTGGCTTCAGAACATGGCAACGTCAATAAGGCAAACTTGGATTCAATGGTACGAATCCAAGCGTCCGCATCCAATGGTTCCTCCGTCTTGTTAAACAGAGGGGGCTGCGTTCCAAAGAAATCCGGGTAACCAGCATCTTGAGGTTGGGGTGCATGGTGCACACCCCGCTGCTGATGGTGGTGTTGCTGCCCCTAAACCAGTTGTCGTAGCAATTCGGTTTGAGCAGCCATCACCTCCACTAGACTAGGTGGCGGTGGTAGGGGCGGCGTCGGCTGCGACCTGCTGCCACTCGCTCCGAATCCATTAGGATTGCCACATGTTGCCCCAACAATCTGAAATATGGAGGTTTAATATCAGCAAAGGCTTCATAAATCTCCCATGATTTCAAAAAGATAGTATGGAAAAAATATAGATCTTGATAGGCTTGATACAAACAGGTGTGCAATCTGCGGCTAGTTAGGAAAAATTTCCTAGCTCATGTTCTGCTTATCTGAAACCTTTCAAAGGTTGGTGGTGATTAGGACAAGTAGCGGCCTAAAAGTGTGGCATTCAAAACACCTCCGACTACTCCATCTCCGACTACATTTCCAACAACAAGGACTACTAATCCGACAACTATGGCTCCCTCGTCGACTACGTCGACTACCATTCGGCTTCTTTGACTACATTGTCGACTATTTGAACTGCACCTTCATCTGTTACGGCTACAGTTCAACTACACGGTGTCTTCGACTACCGTGACTGCAGATCTGACTGCTTCCACCTTACCTCCAGCTACTTCAGTTGCACATAGGTTTAATACGACTACAACTTCGTCTACACTGTATCTATGGCTGTTTAGACTGCTCTCCGACTGCATCATCTTTACCTCTGACTACGACGACTACATCTTCGATTACTTTAGTTATACTTCCGTTTACTACGACTATATCATGTACAACTTTAAATGTATCTCCGACTAGTAGGACTACTTTTTCGATACGTCGACTATATTTTCGGCTGCTTGAGTGACACTTCCGACTACTATGTCTGCAGATTCGACTACAGCTTCTTTGATTTCCAACTGCTTGCCAATATACACATACATCCAGTCCTTCACTAAAGCCTACATAATTTTTGAGTGTTCTAGCTTCTAGGCTACACTCCTGGTACCTGGTGGTACTCAACTCCAAGCTAGCCTATTACTACCTGCACAAAAGTTAGGCTACACTAAGAGGAGTATATACAAAAGTACTCCCAAGGTTGTTGCCTAGTAGTCGTCAAGGTTGTTGACAGACGACTCGTTGCACGCGGGGGAATGAGCTCCCATCTGTGTGGGCTGTGTGGCTACACCATCATAGTCAAGGTCAGAGATACCCTCTATCTCTTCGAGCTCTTCATCACTGTCAATGTCCATCACATCCGGTGGGATGTGAAAGGCTGCCTGTTGTGCGTGATGCATGTCGATATGTTCATTAGCATCCTCCAAATCAATGTTGAGGTCATGGATCTGCTCTTCCAAGAACTCGATCATTGCCTCGTGTTCACCCACGATGGTTTCTAGTGTCTGCACTTGGCCTTCAAGCTGGCCAATCCTAGTATCTCGATCACCAATCTCCTCAACTAAGTCTTGCATCTGCTCGTCCCTTAGGTTAACTGCCCACTGGAAGGACTGAGCCAGGTCTATCACCTGTGCCATCCCTTTACTCTGAAGTGCCAGTAGTCCGTATAGTGCATTCATGCACCGGGCTGAAAAGAGTATGGCCTCGACTGGATTCTAATCTTCCAAGTGGCCTAGATGTGCAAATCTGTCCAGCCATAGAGGGTCGCTCTCGCTGACTGCCGGAAACAGACCACTTGAAGCCAATATCTCCTCCAATGGGTGCTGCTCACAAAATGTGGTGAGCGCCTTCATTACTGCTGCCTCCCACGAGTCAATGAGGCGGTGTCCGACTACTTCTATCTCAATGGCAAGCCACGCGGGGTTGAGTGGGTGCTGGGGAATGGTCATGCGCACACGGCACCGACGGACACCCGTCTCCATAAATTCCTGCCCCACATAAAGAGGCGGATTCGGGTAACCGGTGGTGCTCAACACACCCCACAAGATGGAGGGGAAGCCCTCCCAATGAAGGCATGCTGAGTGTGCATGTCTTTCCTCATCAACAACCATAGGAACTGGATCAGCCATCTAATTCACAAGCTTAAAGGGTGAGATAACAAAAATTGATGCTCAAAAAAATAAACAAATTCTGGACAGTGCACAAAACTGAGCATAACTTCTGTAGGTGATGTGCAACTAGTCACAAAAATTACCAAAGCATTCCTAAAGTACTCGTGCAACACTTTTCTGGTCAAAACCCAAAGCTAGAGCATACCCTAAGATAACTAGATCCTTAGATTGGACTGAAAACAATAGAAACTTGGTTGAACTTTAGTCAATGATTTAGCTATTTTGGGGTGGATTTTTGTACAGTTCATCCATAACTCAATTTTTTTATTTGAATTTAGGATATGCAGCATGCACGACCTTTTCGTCCTCACAACTTCACAGTGGCCATAAACTTGACCTTACAGAGTTAATTCAGTGGCTTAAATAGTACGTCTCTCCTATAATAACTAGTCGAGATCTCTTTGTTCTTAACATATCGTACTCGCGGTTAGTGTACTTGCAGGAACTCTCATAGGTATACTAATTTATATTGCCACCTAGCTATATTCCCATATTCACATAGAGCTTTACGAGCTAGATATAGTCCTTAACGAGTCCAATGCATTTTTCAAATTGGAGTTTTGTGGTCCAGTTTTAAAAAACTTATTTTTAAGGTTTGTTGCATACTTTGGTGTACGCTTTTCTCTCTGATACCAGCTGTGGCAGAACCGCCTGAATTAACCCGACTCAAGTGCACTAACCATCATCCATAACGATGAATCGGCTACCATGCACTTCAAACGGAGTAATCCGATAGTCTTTCGGGTAAATCCCGATGCGACCACTTCAGATTTCAATCGAAACAAAGCATACACATAACTAGCACGAAGGCAAGTCCAGAGCTTACAACATTCCATAGATTTTATCTTCACAAGTCGGACATCAAATATTACAAGTCGAGTACATCAAATGAGTACTTTTAAGTTCAACATAATTTATTCAGAGTTTAACAGCAACAAAAAGAAAACACGATCATCTAGCATCGTGATATGGATACTACGATGAAGCCCGTACGTGGCATCACTCGATAGGGTCATTGTTGGCCGGGGATGGATCCCATTCCACTAACCAACCAGTCGGCAAAGCACTCGGCCCAGACAAATCAGCTATCACATCTTCAAAAGACACACCTAAAAACATTGCCACAAGCAAGGCTGAGTATACTAATGCTCAGCAAGGTTTACCCGACTAGTGGTATGTAAATACCGACTACTAAGCATGCATGGCTCTAGGGTTCTAGGGTTTCTTTTTGCTGAAAAGCAACAAAGAGTAAGTCCTTAATTTCATATTTTTGCTTTCAATATTCTAGTTCATTTAACCAGTCTAGGTGAGCATCTATCTCTAATCAAACATGGTGGAAAACATTTAATCATCCAACACGTTTCATCATAGCCATAGTTCCTCTTGTTACTCTATGTGGCAGAAGTATTAAGCAGTCTCAATTACCGTGAGAAACGGACAATTCGAATCGAATTTCTTAACCTTGCAAGGGAAACCTAAACACAAGTCATGTGGTTACTCACAGAGTCACACGTGCAACTTTTCCCCTTTATTCCCGTTTTATGGATCAGGGCCACCGTCCTCGGGTACAAGAGGTCCACGAACCACAGCGACGTCGGGCCATGACCCCTCTTGCACTCACCATTGGGCCCATGGGACAGAGTCAAGAAGGTGTAGCCTGTCCACGCACCGGTTCAATCGAGTACTTAAGCTTACCGATTACCATATTCTCGGCATGTGGTTAGTACTTTCAAACGCTTAACCACCACTACCACACACTGCGGCCTTAGCATTTTTCACTACTCAGACGGGGCCTCAACCACGAGTACTTTACCACAGCCCCGCCTGTCGACCTTATAGTTGCAGTATGCGGTAAAACATTCAACTCTTATAGTTCTCGCGAGTGGTAGGAAACCACTCAACTTTAAATACGGTGATCATGCACCGGGTCTTGCCTTCTTGTGTAAAACTAGTCGGGTTCTGCTGAACGTTGGTCTGGATCTTCAGCGACTTCTGTTAGATTCACCTGAGCTTTGGGCTGCTCACTCTCGGACTCGGGCACCAGATTGTAGATCCCGTCGGCGAGAGTAGTCGAATCTATATGAATGCACATGTATGAGTGGTTTTACTAGTACAAGATTGCTTTATAAAGTAGTCAAAACTTAAGTTAAGTAGTCGTGTACTTCATTTTCTTTTCCCTGGGCAGTCATTTATCGAGTACTTAAACTGGATTAACTGACTTCATTAAGTGAGCGAGTGGTTTTGCATGTTGTAAATGGTCATTTTTAACAGTAAGCATTGGTTAACCAAAACTACTCGTAGAGGTAGTTTCTGGGTTGCAAAACTACTTGCAGAGGTAGTTTCTGGGGTTGAGATTTATATGCAGAGCTTGCTACTTAAGTACAACTCACTGTAAAAGGTTTTAGCCATTTTCATACAGCAGGTTAAACATGAAAAGTTCATTAAACGGCTACTGCTAGGATCAAGATTTATTTACACAGAACAAGCTATGCAAGAATTGGTGCTCATCTTTTTTCTGAACTGACTCGCATGAGTACTTTACTGCAAATTTTTGTAGATTTTTCCTAAGCAAGAACCAGAGGTTAACATCTAGCCTATAACAAAAGTACTCGAAACCACTGGTTGTGCTTGGATTCAGAGCATGAAATTTTTATGAGAGACTTTACTCCTAGCACTGAAGCTACCATCCAAAATTCATGACCAGTTCTTACTTGAAACTCTTGGAACAAAATAAAATCCATTTAAACTTGATTTAAATCTTTAGCTAAAAGTGTGTGGAAACAGTTCCAAGGTCTTTTACAAAGTTGTAGATCTTAACTTAAGGAGTACAAAACATCTTAGTTTGTGTTCTTAGGGTTTTTTTCTATGAGTCATTTTGCATCTTCAAAGTTAATAAATTTGTTTTCAAGTTCTTGTTCCAGGTTTACAGATGAGTCCCTGAGATTTACAAAAAGCTTCTCGGGAAGATTGGAATCAAAACAAAAGAGTCCTTTGCACAGGGAAACGGCTACTGTCGGCCAAAATCCGGCGACTAGGGTGGCCAGTGGTGAGGGGCGAAGGTGGGAGAGGCAATAGAGGAACAAACCGCACCTATTTGGGGCCTTAGGTGAGGAAGGGGTGGACTGGAACGGCTTGCCCGCGGTGGCTCAGAGCCGGCGGTGGGTGCGGATGGTGGAGGCAGCGCTCTAGAGAGGAAGATGGCGCGGGGAACGGCTGTGTAGCCTTGGGGTGAGGCGGAGAAGGTGGTGGGAGGGTTGGTTTGGACAATGTGGGGGTGGAGTGGTGTGTCAACGCGCAGGTGGTGACTCGTCGGAGTTGGAGGTTGGGGCGTCGAGCTCAGATGCCTCGGGTGGGCTTTTATAAGTGCTGGAGGTGAAATGGCGGCCTGGGCTCAAGCTGCAGGGGAAGGCGAGACGAGGGGAAAAACCGAGGGCGCAGCCGCCTTGTTGGCACCGGCGGGGGTTCGCTGTGGCGCCAGCAGCGCCCGCGGCAGAGGAATGTCACCGCGTGGAGGCTTCCTGAGGGGGAGAGCGAGATTTTGTGGCCCAGCTGGAGATCTTCCGGTTGCTGGCAGGACCACATGACCGGCGGGCTCCGTTGCGTCGGTTTGCGCCGGCCAGCTGGCCCGCTGGCGATGGGACAGGGCAGGGGATGAGAGAGGAGGGAGAAGATAATGGGACTTAAGTGTGAAAAACAAAACAGCAGGGGTCTGGGTGGAAAAAGGAGCTAAAACTCATTCTTCCCAAGGTCAAAACAAAAACTTTTGAATACCATTTTTGTTCAACTTTTCAAGACAAACATTTTCTCTTCTATGACTATGTGCATTTGAGAAATGTATAAAAAGTCATTTTAAAATTCTGAAAACAAGTATTTAAATGACACGTCATTTCATGTGAATTTTTGCACTGTTATCCTTTGAGTTCAACTAGACTTTTGTTGCTCTTGATATTACAGACGTGCCATTAAAATTTCAGAATCATTTGTGATCAACTTTGAAAGTGACAAGGGTTTGTTTGCAAGAGTTCAATGTTTATGCATATATACATATACACATATTCATTTGCTTGAAAGGTAGATTTGATAGGTTGTTTCATACTTCTCTTGCTCTTTTGTGACTGATTTCATGTGGTGATCTTTGTTTAGTCTTTTAAACACCTAGGATGTCACAGGATCAGATTGGTCAGGCAGGTTTGGGCAGCGGAAGGGTAAGATACCCTCCAGGTCCCTCAAATCAAGTCCACCAAAATTCATTGCCACACCCGGGGAACTCCCATTTCAAGAGGGCGGACCCCTCCCCCCATCTGACGACGAAGACGAGGGCCAAGTGGTGCGGCGCGCCAAATGCTTCAATTGAGACTCATGATTCACGCCGACGAGGACTATGAAGGCCTAGAGCGGGTCCAGCTGGATGACTATGATGACTACCTTCTTGATCCACTCGAAGAAGATGTGGACGTATCAATGGATAGGGAATCCTCATCCAACACCAAGGTGGATGACTGTGACACCCCGGCCCAGGGCTTAATAGGATTAATAGGATACTCATACCAACAAGTTGCAACTTCTTTTCTGGAAGCCCAATTTCAAAGAACTCCAAAGTTAAGCATGCTTGGCTTGGAGCAATTTAGGGATGGGTGACCGAATGGGAAATTCTTCCTAGGTGCGCACGAGTGAGGACAAAGTATGCAGAAAAGACTTGTGTTGGTCTGTGAGGGCAGTCTATGTCCTAGGAAGTGGCCAGATGTAAGCGGGCCTAGCCTCGAGGAGGCGGGATGTTACAGAATGGTATCAGAGCCGACTCTCGCGGTTTCACGGGCATGTACGATCATAGTGCGCGGGCATGAGCACGGGCGCGTGCAGGTCAGGTGCGCAGGCATGTGGGCGGGCACGTGGCGGGTCATTGTACGGGCATCAGGGATGCGTCGTTGGCACTGGACGCACGGACGTGGCACATGGGCTGTTGGCACTGGACGCACGGACGTGGCATATGGGCCGTTGGCACTGTGGACGTACGGATGTGGCCAAGAGGAAACGTTCCTAGCTTGGGGTTGACCGACGAGGACGTCGGTCTCTTAAGGGGGTGAGGACGTGTCACCCCGGCCCAGGGCTTAATAGGATTAATAGGATACTCATACCAACAAGTTGCAACTTCTTTTCCGGAAGCCCAATTTATAAGAACTCCAAAGCTAAGCGTGCTTGGCTTGGATCAATTTGGGGATGGGTGACCGACCGAGAAATTCTTCCTGAGTGAGGAAAAAGTATGCAGAAAAGACTTGTGTTGGTCTGTGAGGGCAGTCTATGTCCTAGGAAGCGGCCAGATGTAAGCGGGCCCGGCCTACCGCGCCGTTAAGACGAACCAGTAGGGAAGCCGTAACCTCCAGGACTTCTCCACGGGTGATCTTCGAGCCATCTTCAACGCTGGCCAGGACGCCCGCAATATCATCATTGCCAGGCGGCAGGAGCGTGAAGAAGTGGAAGCCTACAGCACCACCCACAACCAACACCCTCCCGAGTACTTGGGGACTACTCGGAAGCGCAAGCCAGAAGCTGTGGAACAATCCACCCGCAGAAAAAAGACTCCCAGTTCCAAAAAAAAGACTCGAGAAAGTCCTCCAGGGGCAATGCCTGCACCACCCGAATAGCAAGCATTCTACTTTTGAATGTCAAGCCCTTCAGAGGGCCCTTGGAGCTCCGTCAAGTCCACGACGAAAGGCAACGGGACTACCCGACTAATGATTTACTTATAAATTAAATACCTGGCTCAAGGAGGTTTTCTGAGGGTCCTTTTGGTGTTTCATTTGTTTAAACCATTGTTTTGGGACCATATCTCGAAACAAGAGGTTCTGTACACCCAAAAGTACCCCTTTTTACCACTTAGTCAGGGTCGCTATTTATGTTCATCTACTCGGGTTAATCACGACTCCCTTGCGAAACTCAGGGAACCCTGTCACGGCCGAACCAGACGACTGCCAAGAGTGGTTGCCTCGTTTGGCAATGACTAGTGGAACCCGTCAATTAATCAAATATAGCACTTATGTGATTATCTATCAAACACTTCCAGTAACGCTCAGATTACTAGTCCCCGACTAGTTTGCTGTGTTACTGAAGGGGCTTTGCTCCCAAATTTCCAGTAACACTCTGTTTACTAGCTTCCGACTAGTATTACGCGTAGTTTACTGAAGGGGCCTTGCTCCAACGCAACTTTGCCAACGGTGTCGACGGAATTCAGTTTTTCCTGACTAGAAGCAGCATGAAGCAACCGTACCACCCGCATGGAAATCAACCGTGCAATCGACTACTTGATCGACGACTCGGAACCCCTCGAACCAAATCCCCCTCGGTCGGAGGTCCTCTACCACAAGTCGGAGAAGGATTTGGATCGCCTACGACAAGTCAGAGAAGGATTTGGATTGCCTACGGCAAGTTGGAGGAGGATTTGGATGGCCTACAACAAGTCGGAGGAGCACTTGGATCGCCTACTACAAGTCGGAGGAGGGTTTGGATCGTCTACTTCAAGTCGAAGAAGGACCAGACAACATCTATTGAATGGCTCCCATCCCCGCCGACTACTCGGAATTCATCAATAACGCCATATCTTTACCAAACGGCCACCACAGCCTGATGACGCCTCAATCTTGGTAGGGCGAGCCAGGGCATTGGAAAGGCATGAGTCCTCCAAACTACCTGGCTCAGCCCACCTTTTTGCGCCTCCATCTTGGTAGGGCGAGCCAGGGCATTGGAATGGTTTGAGTCTTCAAACCTACCCGGCTCAGCCCTGTCAGACCCAAGCACAAGGGACTGTCCACGTGGCACACTTCACCTAGTATACGGGATGGGACTTGGCCCATGCGCTACATCTGTTGTAACTACTCGTAATGCAGTAGGATTACTTGTACAGTAGTTAGACTAGTCGAACACGGTAGGAAACTACTCGAGAAGTACTCGGGTAGGACTCCTGGGCTTGTACCCGACTAGCACTTTCATGTAAACCTGTCCTCCCGGACTATATAAGGGCGGACAGGCACCCCCTCGGGGGAATCATCATCAAAGGCAATCCAAACCACACAAGACGTAGGGTATTACGCTCTCGGCGGCCCAAACCTGTCTAAAACATTGTGTTCCTTTGCACCTTCGAGTTCCTGATCTCGGCGACACCCTACCTAAAAACTTACCACTTAGGGGGTATCCCTCGGTGGGCGTGGCGGTAAAACACCGACAGCTGGTGCACCAGGTAGGGGAGCTCATCGAAGATCCACCGGAGAACTCGATGGCATCGTTCAACTTCACCAGCGCTGTGCTCGATGAGGGCACGACTTTCATCTTCGGCTCTTGGATCTACATCGCCGATGGTTTGGGTGGCTTCAACAGCCACCAAGTCAACTCCAAGTAGCCGGAGGCTACTTCATCAACTACAAGCAGCGATCTTGATGACTTCATCGACAACCTCAATGATACGCTGCTTCTTGTTCTGGCCCAGCAGATCGAAATGATGTTCATTTTCAAAATGACTTCAACTCGAGATGCAACAGATCTAAAAAGACCCCATGATCCAAGTCCCTCTCCGACTTGGAGGAGGATTTGGATCTGCTGCTCTGAATCGGGGACGTGGGCGCCACCGCTAGCCGGGAGGCCCCCGTTCTCAACATCTACTCGGATCCCGACAAAGGGTACTCAATGTGCGGTACTACACCTTCAAGCCGAATCCGAAAAGGACTCGGAGGGGAGGGAGCCACCGCCCGTCGGGCGGCCCCCACCCTCGAAAACCACTCGCAACCCGACGGCCATACTGAAACCTTTTCGGGTAGCCTTCTGGGTTTAACCATTACATCAACGCCACAAGGACATTTCGTGTAATGGAAGGGCTTTGAGCCCTCCGAACTACTCGATTATTAGTCTCGCCTTGTGGCCTTCATGCAGGAACTACCCTTCCAAGAGGGTAGGCCTCTTTCTCCTATCGTGGAGGAAGGAGAGAGTAGCACCGAGCTACTCGAGTACAGCCTCAGGGCTAATCACTCGCCGGATGGATAAGTCTGCATGGCTTCCCTTCGCAACGCGGAAGAAGACGAGCTAGGCACCCAGTACGACAACGAACAACTCGCGGACATCTCAGTCGACGAGCCCAAAGCAGACACTCCTCAAGATGAAGACGAGGAGCACCGAAGGATCCGGTGGGCAAAGAATGCCAAACGCGCTCAACGTAGGCGCAACGCACAGAACCGTGCCCGTGGACCAAGGGATCTCACCAACGCCTTTGCAGCAGTCGCGGATTGCGAGTACCGAACGCTGATTGGTGCGATTGCAGAGGCAGCACTCTTAGCCCAACAACTCCCATCTAACCCCCAGATTCAAAGGTTGCAGTACTTGACCCAGCGCACGCTCGTGCAACTCGATGGGCAACATCCAGTGTCATCCACTCGGAATCAGCTCTCAAGGTCCGAGCAACACGGGGATACCGCGCTGGTCAGTTGCACTCCCGGAGGAGGCCAAGGGAGTTGGAGAAACGACAACCGCCAGCGCAATGAGGGCCACTTGTCCGCGTGTGGCAACAATGAACAAGAAGTACAACAACACCCTCGCAACCAGCATGGGGCAAGGCACCGCGGCCAAGATCCAGTCAGGGCCAACCTCCAGGATGCTCCCACGATCAACCTCAGGCAGAAAATCCACGAGGGTCATGACGCACGGCTCGTTATTGAAGCAAGGGGATGGGACCGTCCTGGCAGGTACCACGACGACGACGACGACAACCGCTTCCCCGCCTTCACTACCAGCATCACCGACAAGTCCTACCCAAAGGACTTCAAACCAGTAGGAATCCCCAAGTATGACAGTAAGTAGGACCCACGCTAGTGGCTTTGTTGCTACTCCGTCGCTATTGAAGTTTCATGGGGATCCAACTCTACAAAAGCTCTCTACTTCCCGGTGGCTCTGGATGCCGCACCCCTCACGTGGAATGAAAGCTTCAAGCCAAACTCCATCGACTCGTGGGAGGACCTCAAGCGGGCATTCATCGACAACTTCCACGTATCCATGATCAGGGCGGGCACTCGCCATGACTTGTCCCAGGTCAGGAGATGAACAAGACCCTAAGGTCTTACACACGACGTTTCTTCGAGACTCGCGCCACCATCGCTAACATCACTGATGAAGACGTCATCCGCTGCTTCCAACACGGCCTCTTCTCGAAAATCACGTACCACGACTTCGGGCGCAACCGCCCGACTACCACCGTGGAGCTACGTGGCATGATGGCAAGATGGGCTGACCAGGAGGACGAGGAAAACGACCGCTTCCCCAAGCGCAACCAGAAAAAACAAGGCAACGGCAACGGCCACTTCGACAGAAGCCAGCGGAACCACTCGGGGAACCCCCGAAAGCGCAAGCCAGACCATGAAGTCGCAACTGTCGAGCGCAACCCGCGTGGCAACAAGTCGGGGAACAACTAGTCGGAATATGAGCAAGCCTTGCACAAGCAATGCCCGGTACACCCGAAGTCGCATCACACGCTCTTCGAGTGCATCACCATCCGTAAATCACTCAATGCTCCACCCCTCCATCAAGTAGAAAAGAGAAAGGACAATGAGGACGATGAAGAAGGAGGTGACAAGTCGGGGGCTCAAGACTTCCAGGATTCGAAGAACGTCGTCAACGTCATCTTCAGAGGAGACGGCGGGTTCCCCTCCAAACGCGCGTAGAAGCTAACCCTGCGTGAAATATTCTCTGTGGAGCCAACCACGACAAGGCCATTGAGATACAGCGAGGTCCTGATCTCCTTTTCCAAGGATGATCAATTGACCAGCTTCTCCGAGCTGGGAAAATTCCCGCTCGTTCTAGACCCTATCGTGGTAGGTTCACAGCTCACCCGAGTACTCATTGACGGCGGAAGTGACCTCAACCTGCTCTTCGCGAGTACTCTCAAGAAGATGGGACTGGACATCTCCAAGATGCTCACTCCCAGCAAAGCTCCCTTCTACAGCATCGTCCCGGGCAACGCGGCTACACCACTCGGGTCAGTGGTCCTGCCAGTCACCTTCGGGAGAAAAGACAATTACCGCACCGAGTACATTAAGTCCGAGGTGGCGGATTTCGACTCGTCGTACCATGCCATTCTAGGCAGGCCGGCACTAGCCAAATTCATGGTTGTGCCCCACTACGTGTACCTACTACTCAAGATGCCAGGCAAGACGGGTGCACTCACACTCCGTGGTGACCTGAAGATGTCGTACAACTGCGACCAGGCGGCGATCGAGTACGCCATGACTTCACGCGTGCTAGAGCCATCTGCAGAAGTACTCGCGGCCGCGCTGAAGCTGACGAACGTAGAGATGGAAATCTCCAACCAGCGACCAAGCCAGTCGAGGGTTAAACCTAATCCCAACGACGTCGGCATCAAGACCATCTAGCTGCAAGAAGGCGACCCATCCAAGACTGCTCTAATTGGAGGCGGCTTAGGTGACAAATAGGAAAGCGCGCTCGTTAGCTTCCTTAGGGCCAACCGTGACATATTCGCCTGGAAACCAGCTGATATGCCAGGGGTGCCCAAGGAGTTGATCGAGCACTGCCTAAAAGTCGACCCTAAAGCCACTCCGAAGAAGCAACGACTGCGTCGTTTCACCCCCGACAAGAGGGAGGCCATTAAGAAAGAATTAGTGAAACTACTCGCGACTGGTTTTATTAAAGAAGTATACCAACCCGAGTGGCTAGCCAACCCTGTACTTGTACTCAAAAAGAATAATAATGAGTGGAGGATGTGTGTGGATTATATTGATCTCAATAAACACTGCCCGAAGGACCCCTTCGCGCTCCCACGCATCGACCAAGTCATTGCCTCCACGGCTGGCTGCGTCTTACTCTCCTTCCTTGACTGCTACTTGGGCTATCATCAGATAGCTCTCAAGGAGGAAGATCAGATCAAAATGGCGTTCATCACCCCCTTTGAAGCATATGCTTATACTACAATGTCTTTCAGGTTGAAGAACGCAAGAGCCACTTATCAACGGGCCATCCAATTGTGCCTTGCAGATCAACTTCACCGCAGCGTTGAGACTTACGTGTATGCTGTGGTCATCAAGACCAGATCCTACGACGAGTTCATCCCTGACCTCGAGGAGACCATCAACAGCTTGCGACAGTTTCGATGGAAGCTCAACCCGACAAAGTGCGTCTTTGGCGTCCCTCAGGGCAAACTACTCAGGTTCATTATCAGCCACCGCGGGATTGAAGCAAATCCAGAGAAGATTAATGCCATCACAGCCATGGATGCCCCAAAGACAATCAAAGACGTCCAGAAGCTCACTGGCTGCATGGCAGCTTTGAACCGCTTCATCTCCCGACTTGGAGAAAGGGGACTACCCTTCTTCAAGTTGCTCAAGCACCACGACAAGTTCAAGTGGACCGAGGAGGCAATCCAGGCGCTACAAGACCTTAAACACCACTTGCAGTCGCCACCCATCCTGACGGCACCCCAACAAGGTGAGAACCTGCTGCTCTACATCTCCGCAACTACTCACGTCGTCAGCATGACAATCGTGGTAGAACGACAGGAAGAAGGCCACGCCTTCGGGGTTGCAGCGACCGGTTTACTTCATTAGCGAAGTCCTCTCAGAATCTAAGGTTCGTTACCCTATGATTCAAAAAATTCTTTACAGTATCCTCATCACTTCCAGGAAGCTTCACCACTACTTCGATGCATACAATATCCTGGTGGTCTCCGATTTCCCATTGGAGAATATCCTCCACAATCGGGACGCTACCGGGCGCATCTCCAAGTGGGCGGTGGAGCTGGGAGCCCTCACACTCGACTTTAATCCCCGGACAGCCATCAAGTCACAAGCACTAGTCGATTTCATGGCGGAGTGGCGAGAAAACCAAGTGGAGGCCCCAACCAACTAACCGGAGCATTGGGTCATGTACTTTGACGGTTCACTCAAGTTCGGTGGCGTTGGTGCGGGAGTAGTTTTCATCAGCCCGAGAGGAGAACAGCTCAAGTACGTGTTTAAAATACTATTCGAGGTTTCCAACAATGAGGCCGAGTACGAGGCATTGTTGCACGGCCTACGCTTGGCAATCTCCCTGGGCATCAAGCAACTACTAATCTATGGTGACTCCTTACTGGTGGTTCAACAAGTCAATAAGGAGTGGGACATCAATAAGGACACCATGGACGCCTATGTCATGGAAATATGAAAGATCGAGAAAAAGTTCTCGGGGCTGGAAATTCACCATGTGGTCCGCGACAACAATGTGGGCGCGGATGTGCTCTCCAAACTGGGTTCTGATCGAGCTAACGTCCCACCGGGAGTATTCGTTTATGAGTTGCATCACCCTTCCATCAGGGCACTAGACTCAAGTTCCATCGTTCACGGTACCAAAGAATCCGATCGAGAGGTCTTGATGATCGAGGTCGACTGAAGGGTGGCCTTCATCGACTGCATCCAGGAGCACAAACTACCCCCCGGCGTCAACCCAAAAAGTGCTGAAGCCACTCGCATCCTACGGCGTAGCAAAGGCTATGTTCTACTCGGGGCCAATCTGTACAAGCGTGGATCGGCATCAGGCATACTCATGAAGTGTGTCAGCTCGGAGGAAGGCAAAGAAATACTCCAAGAGATTCACGAAGGCGTGTGCGGGAACCACGCTGCTTCTGGCACACTAGTTGGCAAGGCGTTTCGTTCAGGTTTCTACTGGCTGACTGCTTTGGTAGATGCCGAAGCAATCGTTCGCCGGTGTACTAACTGCCAATTCTTTGGCAAACAGCCTCATGTGCCGGCTCATAATCTTATCACCATACCACCTTCATGGTCGTTTGCATGCTGGGGCTTGGACATGATAGGGCCTTTCACAACCGCGCCAGGAGGTTTCACACACGGGTTGGTGGCCATCGACAAGTTTACAAAGTGGATAGAGTACAAACCAATCGCAACGCTCACTACTGATCGAGTGGTTACTTTCATCTGCGACATCTTACACCGCTTTGGCTTCCCCAACACCATCATCACAGATTTGGGATCCAATTTCCACTCGCATCAGTTCTGGGATTTTTGTGAACGCAGTTCCATTGAGGTCAAATATGTTTTGGTGGCTCATCTGCGGGCTAATGGCCAGGTTGAGCGCGCCAATGGCTTGATTCTTGATGGATTGAAGAAAAGACTCTATGACGAGAACAACAAAAAGGGCGGCAAGTGAATCAATGAGATCTCATCAGTAGTCTGGGGGCTTCGCACACAACCAAGCAAAGCCACAGGCCAGTCACCTTTCTTTCTCGTATACGGGTTCGAGGCCATATTGACAGCTGATGTGATGTGGAAGTCTCCACGACTTGAAATGTTCGAAGAAGGTGAGGCTGACGGTGCAAGACATCTTGAGCTTGACTCAGTTGAGGAAATCCGATGCAACACATTATTGCAGTCGGCCCGTTACCTTCAAGGAGTTCGTCGTTACCATGACAGAAACGTTCAGCGGCGCTCTTTCAACATCGGAGATATGGTTCTTCGACGAATCCAGGATTATACCGGTCTACACAAGCTTAATTCACGATGGAAAGGTCCTGGATTTATCGCTTGCAGTACTCGGACGACCAGGAGGTACCAAACTCATGGAATATTGAACACCTGCGTCGGTTTCATCCTTAAATCAACTGGGGCCATCAACTATTCATGCTCAGGGATTAATTGTACCAGTACAACTCCGTTTTACCGGTTTACGACTGGTACTACGCGCAAGTTTACTGAAGGGGCCTCGCAACCATACTCCCAGTACCTAATTACTAGAGTACGACTAGTATTTTGGGTTTCTGAAGGGCCTTTGTGCTTATACTTCTAGTACAACTCCGTTTTGCTGGTTTACGACCGTTATCATGTGCAAGTTTGCTAACGGGGCCTTGCTCCCATATTTTCCAGTAACATATTACTTGTTCTCGACTTGTACACTATGTTATTGAAGGGGCCTTGCTCCCATGACAAGAACTTTACTTGTTTGCGACTAGTACTATACCTGCCCGACTACTTCGACTACTTGTCTTGACTACAATCCTAGTCTGGAACAACTCCGATAGGATGGCATTCATCAACTGCTCGAGCACCAGCGGCTCATTGCTCCATGCCTAGACTCGGGGGCTAGCGCCACAAGTCAGATATGACTGCTTTATGACTATCATCTGGCCCCTAGCTTGGGGGCTTGATGCGACAAGGTACTCAAAGTGCCCCAGGGGATAGCTCTCATGCTTACATGATGGGTACAGTACAACTACTCGACAATGCCCGACCCAAGAGGCTTCTTAAGATTTGCTTTGGGTACATGATTGTTAACCATTATTTCAGGGATTTTATCCCGAAATAAGGGGTTTTTTCAAATTATTACGCAGAGGACTTATTTAGTCATTGGCTCAGGGCACAAAAGATTGGTTTGAGAGGTAATTTTAGGTGTTTTTTGGGGTTGTTATTTGTTTCACCATTTTTTCAGGGAACTCATCCTGGAAAAAGAGGTTTTCAAATTTACTACACCAATTTGCTCATGTTTACCATCAAATTTTTACTCTTACACATTGCATGCCATGACTCTTTGGATCCTTTATTCCATACCTTGGGGATTTGGATTCAAGGCTCGGGGGCTGCGGGACACGCGTCATCTGCGACTTATTTTTCAAATCTGCTAGAAGATAAGGACAGAAGACTCAAGATTGAGATTGACCCTCAGCCTGATTCTACGAGTCAACCTAAGGCTCGGGGGCTACTCCATATGGAGTGCGAATTTAATCGCATCCCATATAATGAAGACTGGACAACTACTCGGGGCATGAGCACCTCACAGCCTCGATGCTGCCAAGAGAGTACTCGAAGGGCACCTTCAAGATGGAGTTCGTGAGAATTTGAAGACGCCTTCAGAAGTTCTCGGACGCCTGCACTACTCGGCTACAAAGAGCTCGGGGGCTTGTCAGACCCGGGCACACGGGACTGTCCATGTGGCACACTTCACCTAGGATACGGGATGGGACTTGGCCCACGCCCTACATCTATTGTAACTACTCGTAATGCAATAGGATTACTTGTACAATAGTTAGACTAGTCGGACACGGTAGGAAACTACCCGAGAAGTACTCGGGTAGGACTCCTGGGCTTGTGCCCGACTAGGACTTCCAACCTGTCCCCTCGAACTACATAAGGGCGGACAGGCACCCCCTCGGGGGAATCATCATCAAAGGCAATCCAAACTACACAGGACGTAGGGTATTACGCTCTCAGCGGCCCGAACTTGTCTAAAACCTTGTGTTCCTTTGCACCTTTGAGTTCCTGATCTTGGCGATACCCAGCCTAAAAACTTACCACCTCGGGGGTATCCCTTGGTGGGCGTGGCGGTAAAACACCGACAAGCCCACCATTTTTGCGTTTCAATCTTGGTAGGGTGAGCTAGGGCATTGGAAGGGCATGAGTCCTCCAAACTACCCGGCTCAGCCCACCTTTTTGCGCCTCCATCTTGGTAGGGCGAGCCAGGGCATTGGAAGGGTATGCGTCCTCCAACCTACCCAGCTCAGGCCACCTTGTTTGCATTTCAATCTTGGTAGGGCGGGCCAGGGCATTGGAAGGGCACGAGTCCTCCAAATTACCCGGCTCAGCCCACCCTTTTTGCGTCTCCACCTTGGTCAGGCGGGCCAGGGCATAGGAAGGGCACGAGTTCTCCAAGTTACCCGGCTTAGCCCACCTTTCTTCGACTACACAACTAGCCGAAAGCAGGACTCACACAACTAGTGACAAGTTGGAGTTGATTCCGACTAGTCGGGATCTTCAACAAACCGGCGCAGCTTCATCGACAAGCGACATGACTTCATCGCCAATCACCCACGAGAAGACTGAGACCCTACTCAAGGAGGTTTTACGGAGATCTTTAGGGAATCTGTCTAACCATTGTCTCGAGCTCCATCTCGACATAAGGGGTTTTTTTCCAAAAGAATTCGTTTCAACCACTCGGTCAGGGGATCAAGGAGTTTACCCCAATCAGGGTGTACTCGTTTATCCTTACTTCAGAGTCATGCGACTTGTTTTGGCCTGCCCAAGGTACTCCTTTGGGCTAACCGAGACATCTTCGCATGGCAACTCATGACTTGTCTTGGCCCGCCCAAGGGACTCCCTTTGGGCTAGCCGAGACATTCTTGCTGAACGCCTACTTTTGTACCAACGCAAGTGCAGGATTGCATTGTCCCTTCCTTTGGGCCAACCGAGACTTGTTTTGGCCCGCCCAAGGAACTCATCGCCTCACGTGAAAGATCTCGTCATCAATCCCTTAGGGCCAACCGTGATGTTTTCACAAGTCAACATGTGCATCCTCATGGTCCGCCCAAGGATGTGACTGACGCTACCACCGAGATTTATTTCTCCCTCATTGACTTTTAGTCACCTTCCCATACTTTCCGTACAAGATTACTCCTTTTTGATTAGTATTCTTCGTTACTGAAGGGGCTTTGCTCCTGAACTACCAGTGCAACTTCATTTTACTGGTTCGCGACTAGTACTACGAGTAGTGTACTGAAGGGGCATCGCTCCCGTATTGCCAGTAACACTCTGTTTTACTAGTTCACAACTAGTACTACGAGTAGTGTATTGAAGGGGCATCGCTCCCAGAATTCCAGTAACGCTCCGTTTTACTAGTTCGCGACTAGTACTACGAGTAGTGTACTGAAGGGGCAACGCTCCCGTATTGCCAGTAACACTCCGTTTTACTAGTTCGCGACTAGTACTACGTGTAGTATACTGAAGGGGTCTCGCTCCCATAATTCCAGTAACACTCTGTTTTACTAGTTCGCGACTAGTACTACGTGTAGTGTACTAAAGGGGCATCATTCCCGGTCTTCCAGTAAAACTCCGTTTTACTAGTTCGCGACTAGTACTACGCGTAGTCTACTGAAGGGGCCTCGCTCCCATACTTCCAGTAATGCTCTGATTACTGGTTACCGACTAGTATTCTATGCTACTGAAGGGGTTTTATTCCCATACTTCCAGTAACGTTGAGACTACTAGTCTCTGACTACTGCTTTATGTTATTGATAGGGCCTCGCTCCCATACTTCTCTGTTTACTAGTTTTTAAACTAGTTATATATGGAGTTTATTGCAAGGGCAAAGCTCCCAACACGGTTTCATAACTATCATTTACAACATACTTTTATGTTTACCTTGCAGGGGACCTGATCTAGACCATGCTGCTGGGCGAGTCGGATTCAACTCCGATTAGTTGGCTTCATCAACATTCACCAACGACTACTCCGATTTTGTGAGAATGCTCGACAACATGTTGCTGACTATAATGACTACTCGTCGGATTCGCCTCTGACAAGTTGAGTTCATCAACAACCGTCGGCGACTACTGGACTTTGTGAAGAATGCACGGAGACACGCTGGCGACTACTTCGATTACTCATTTCGCCTACAAGCTAGTCGAAATCGATTCTGCTTGGCGACACGCCGATGACTACTTCGACTACTAGTCTCGTCTACAAAACTAGTCGGAATCAACTCCGACTAGTCGGCTTCATCGAGAGTTCAAGATCTAGAGCCACTTGGCCAATACCTGGCTCGGGGTCTAGCGCCACCGACTACGAGGAATATCCTATGCGACTCATCTAGCTCCCAGGCTCGGGGGCTGGATACGACACGGCTCTCTGCAAAGAAGATTGCATGTCATGATTCTTTGGAAGTTGAAGGACACGTGTCATCAGCAACTTGTTTTTCAAATCTGCTGGAAGATAAGGACAAAAGGCTCAAGATTGAATTGACCCTCAGCCTGATTCTACGAATCAACCTAAGGCTCGGGGGCTACTCCATATGGAGTGCGAGTTTAATCGCACCCCATATAAAGAAGACTGGACAACTACTCGGGGCATGAGCACCTCCCACCTTCGACGCAGCCAAGGAAGTGCTCGGAGGACATCTTCAAGACAAAGTTCGAGAGAACTCGAAGACAACCTCAGAAGTACTCGGACGCCTGCAGTACTCGGCTAGAGAGCTCGGGGACTTGTCAGACCCGGGTACACAGGACTGTACACGTGGCATACTTTTTCTAGGATAAGGGTTGGGACATGGCCCACGCCCTACATCTGTGTAACTACTTGTAGCCCAGTAGAATTGCTCCTATAGTAGTAAATCTAGTCGAATACAGAAGGGAACTATCAGCAAAGTACTCGGGTAGGACTCTAGGGCATGTATCCGACTAGGACTCCCATGTAAACCTATCCTCCCAGACTATATAAGGGCGGATAGGACCCCCTCCAGGGGAAAACCCAGCGATCCTCCAAGGAATCACCCAGGAGATCACCCAATCATCATGAAAGGCAATACAAACCACACAGGACGTAGGGTATTACGCTCTCGGTGGCCCAAACCTGTCTAAAACCTTGTGTTTCTTTGCACCTTCGAGTTCCTGATCTCGGCGACACCCTACCTACAAACTCACCACCTCGGGGGTATCCCTCGGTGGGCATGGCGGTAAAACACCGACAAGTTCCAAGGGTCGGAAGTTTCGATGAAAAAGAATTTTCGAACCCGAGGATCCTCGGTCGGAAGAATGAGGAAAGAGATTGTAAGAAGTTCCGATAAATATTAAAATGGTGTCCCGAGGACCCTTTGTCCGAACAGAAAAGATACTTCCGAGAAATGTTGGAAGTTCCGACCTATACTTTTCAACTCCAAAAAGGTAGATTTTGAGAAGAATAAACTTGGAGATATTTAAGAGATATGGCTTGTAGACATATGAGATAACTTGAAGCTTAGTGATCAATCCCAAACAACATTACATAACAATGATCACAAGAGTCAAGCCTTGGTCCAAAGATCAAAATCCAAATATTTCAAAATAACTCAACATAAGTAAATTCATTTTTCTTATCTAAGCAACAATCAAGTATGTGCAACAAGTCAAGCCAAGTTACTAAAATTAAAGGTATTTAGTTCACTCCTCAAAGCACAAAACCTTTGCTCATCTAGAGGCTAAGTGAAGATATCGGCAAGTTGCCATTCGGTGCTCACGTGACGTAAAGCAATATCTCCTTTAGCCTCATGATCCCTTAAGAAATGATGTCTTATATCTATGTGCTTTGTTCGGGTGTGTTGCACCGGATTTTTTGCTAGCTTGATAGCGCTCTCATTGTCACATAAGAGCGGAATCTTGCTAAACTCACAACCGAAGTCACTCAACATTTGCTTCATCCACAAGAGTTGGGCACAACAAGCTCCCGCTGCAACATATTCATCTTCGGCGGTGGATAAAGCAACCGAATTTTGTTTCTTAGAGCTCCACGACACTAGGGACCTTCCAAGAAATTGGCAAGTCCTCGTCGTACTCTTTCTATCTACCTTACAACCGGCATAATCCGAATCGGAATATCCAAGTAGATCGAAAGTGGAGCCTTTGGTATACCATAAGCCAAGGTTAGGAGTGTGTACCAAATATCTCAAAATTATCTTAACAGCTATTAAGTGACATTTCTTAGGATTGGCTTGAAATCTTGCACACATGCACACACATGCTTCACTTTTATCTTGCAAAAAGAATACCCAAGTGAAACAAGAAAGATCATCAACAATGACAAGACCATATTTGTTACTGCCAATGCTAATGTAGGCAATGGGTCCAAACAAATCCATGTGTAGAATCTTTAATGTTCTTGATGTAGTCATGATGTTCTTGGCGGGGTGTGGAGCACCAACTTGCTTTTCCGGCTTGGCATGCGCTACACAACCTATCTTTCTCAAAGACAACATTTGTTTGTCCTAGGATGTGCTTGCCTTTTTGAAGTTTGGCCAAGTTCCTCATCCCAACATGGACTAGTCGGCGATGCCAAAGCCATCCCAAATCAGATTTTGCCACTAAACAAGTCTTGGGCTCAACTATCTCCTTGGAAAAATTAACAAGATAGACTTTGGCCTTCAAGCGACCCGTAAAAGCAATAGAGGAATCTTCCCTTATAAAGACGGTCACACCCTCATTAGTAAAGAGACAATTGTAGCCCATCTCACAAAGTTGCGAGACCGACAACAAGTTTTACCCCAAAGTTTCAACCAAATAAACATTTGAAATAGAGTTGTCATTTGAGAGTGCAATTTTACCCAAACCAATCACATCTCCTTTGCTATTGTCTCCAAAGACAATAGTTTCTTTAGGTATATCATGAAGCTCTAGGGATGTGAACAAATCCTTCTCCCCGGTCATATGATTTGAGCATCCACTATCAAGCAACCATGCGGTGCCACCAGAGGAGTAGGCCTACAAAACAAGTTAAGCTATGAATTTTGGTACCCAAAAAGATTTGGGTCCTTGAGGGTTAGATGGATACACTTTTGGAACCCACACACTTCTAAGAATTGCCCTCTTAGTGTAGGCTCCAACATACTTGACCACTATTTTACCATTGTGGTCCATTGTCACCATATAATCCGTAGTGTAGCTTGGCGATGGCTCATGCTTAGTGACCTTTGCCTTGATGGGATCTTCGATTTTCTTCTTGGCTTGGGAGGGAATGGTGGTCACACCATATGCAATGTTCATCAAGTCCTCAAGATTTGATCCATTGGTGAAAATGACACATTCCTTACCTTTGACCACCTTCCGGTCATTTACCTTGCCTCCCTTGTAGTGACCAAGTCATCTTTCTTGTGGGAACGTCTCTCTTCCTTGTACGCAACCTAAGGCTCGGGCTTGGTATCACCTTCATATCCATTTCTTACCAACTTGTTTAACCTCTCAAGTTGGGTATCCTTTGTTTTGATCAACTTTTCTAGCTTTGCCAAGCTAGTAATGAAGCTTGCACATCAAATTTATGACACCTTGAGCACCCTTCACTTGTAGAGACATTGGAGTCAAGAGTAGTTTTAGAATTGGTTTTGGTGCTTTCCCAAAGGGCATTGTAGCTAACTTCAAGACCTTTGTAGTCGTTAAGCATGAGAAACTTTCTTGAAGTTCACTATCAGTGGCCTTTAGGGAAGCTAGAGATTCATTTATCAAAGTGGTCTTCTTTGACATCATTTCTTTTGAATCATTAGTTAGAGATAAATTGATAGCTAATTTTTCAACTTTCACCTTTTCTTCGGCAAGAGCTTTCTCTAAAGCAAGGTTTCTCTCCTTCTCAAGGATGAGCAAGTCCTCTTGCCTATCGAGATACTACTTTTTCTCCAATTTCTCCATAAGCTTTTTAATTTCTTTAAAACCTTTCTTTCCAAATTCTTTTATCATGAATGCTTTATGTTGCTCTTTCTCATCATCAAAATTATTTTGTGTACTACTAGATACATTGGAAGGATGAGAGGAGGAGGTGGATGATTCTTGTACCTTAGTCCCTCTTGCCATGAGACAAAAAGGTGCGTCATCTTCATCATCGGAGATGTTGTTGAAGAGTTTCCTTGAAGATTTTGGTATGGCTAGAGTTGCCATACCTTCATGATCGGAGTCTTCATGACTAGACTCCCACTCTTGACCAACATGAGCATGACCTTGATATTTCTTCTTGTAGTCCTTGCTCTTCTCCTTGTACATCTTCTCCTCCTTTTCTTTATTCTTCAATTGTGGGCAATCGTCAATGTAGTGACCCACTTCTTTGCACTCATAACATCTTCTTTGTGATGGCTTATTCTTGTCATCACTACCTTCCTTTTAGTACTTCTTCTTCATGAACTTCTTGAAGTTTCTCAATACCAAGGTCATCTCTTCATTGGTGGATCCTTCATCACTTGAATCTTCCTTTCTTGACTTTAGAGCCTTGTAACTTGATTCAACCTTGTCACTTGAGCTAGCAATGAGTGCTACATTCTTGTTCACTTTGTGACTAAATAACTTGGCAATATCCCTCTCAACCAACTCTTGATGAAGGATTTCACCAAGCTGTTGATTAGGTGTCTTGACCTTGAATTTGGGATCTCTTCTAATCATTATTGCAAGAGTAGGGTTCCTTGGCATGAAGGCTCTAAGCAACTTCTTTATCACCTTATGATCTTCCCATTCCGTGCTTCCAAGAGATCTAATGTCCGATACAAGGACCTTTAGTCTATCATACATTTGCGTCACGGTTCGTTCATCATGCATGACAAAGTGCTCTAGCTCTCCTTGCAAAAAATTCAACATGCCTTCTCTAACTTCATCGGTTCCCTCATGAGCTTCTCTTAGTGTGTCCCAAATTTTCTTAGTTATTTCAACATTGCGGACTTTGTTGAATTCTTGGGCACAAAGGGAACTTGTGATGACCCTCACGACTTGTGCATTGCGGAAGTAGTCTTGAGCTTGTTTGGCCGTGGGTACACCGTTCGTAGGAGGAGTCACACCTACAACCACAACTTCCCAAATAGAGGGGTGAAGCCCGTAGAGATGCATTTTCATGTCATAAGACCACTTGGGATAATCCGTCCCATCAAAGAAAGGAGATTTTCCCAAGTGAACCGATTGAAATTGAGAAGTAGGATATTGAGATGAAGCATAGTTATGAGGAACTTGATTTAACCCGAAGAAATGATGCTTCTCTCTTTCTTCCTTGATTCGCTTCATCATCAACTTCTCAGCCTTCTTCTAAATTTTGGCCTTCATCTTCTCTTTTCTCCTTCTTCTTGCTTTCGATGTCTCACCCTCGCTTTCATCACTTGAACTTGAGTCGGCATCATGAATGGAGGCTGAACGACTTGTTTGCACGAAGGGATTTTCGACATTATCTAATTCGGTACTGGCATCGACTTGAGCAGCGACGGTTGCGGCGGCGTCGACACCATCCCCAATTATAGACATTTTGATATCCCTTAGCGGTTAACCCTGAATCAAGAGATTAGACTCTGATACCAATTGAAAGGATCTTGGTGATGCCTAGAGGGAGGGTTGAATAGGCGTACCTGAAAAATTCTTCGTAGCAATTAAATGTGTCAGAACTTCCGACACTGGAACGGAACTTCCGAAAAAACTAAAGTTCTTATACAAAATTCAAAATTAAACTTGAAACTGCAGAATCTGGCTAAATCAAAAGTTGCACAATGATACTAGGAGACTTCTGCAGGTGATCTTTGCAAGCACAACAACTCGAGTACGTAGATCGGCACAAAACAAACTCTAGGTCAATAAGAACTAAATAAATGCAATAAGCACAAACACAAGAGATTTGTTCCCGAAGTTCACTTCCACTAAGGAAGCTACGTCTCCGTTGAGGAGCTCATAAAAAGTCGGGTCTTCCACTAACTCTTTACCTCACTCAATCAACCACAAAGAAGGATTGAGTCACTTACTATGAAATCCATGAAGGATAGGGTAATATAAACATCCCGGGGCGCACACACATGAGAGGACGCTCCACGGGCGACACCAAACCGTCTAGAAGCAAGCTTCAAGAGTAACAAATGCGAATCAAAGGATGAAGATGCTTCAAGTGCTCTTGAGATAAACTTGGCTACCTTCTCTCTTAAATCGTTGAGTCTCACACCTCAATTTTGCTCTCACTCAAGCCCTAGCTCAAATCAACTAAAGGATTAGCTCAATGAGGGATTGGGGAGGAGTAGTAAATGCTCTTGGAGGTGTTTGTCTTGGGTTAGGTCAGCAGCAAATGAAGGAGGGGCTGAGGGGGTATAAATACCCAAGCCCCAAAAACTAGCCGTTAGTACACTGGTTAAGTGATTGTCGAAACTTCCGACATAGGGTTGGAATTTCCGACCATTTAAAAACAGCTGGCCGAGGACCCCTTGTCGGAAGAATCCAGCTTCTTCCGACAAGTGTCAGAACTTCCGACACAGGGTCGGAACTTTCGGCACACACTGAAACAGTAAGAAAACTAGGTGCATAAGTGTGTGATTTTGTGTCTCTCCTTGATGGTTAGCATCTCAAATAAGCACTTTGACACCTTCATGCTATCCATTCGCATCCCTCTTAATAGTACGGGGTTTCCTAAACTCAAATTCAAAATTTAAAATAAGTAAAGATCTTTTTTTAAGTCCAACACCATCCTTTAAGCAAATTTGGCGTCTTTTTTTGCTCTTTTTCATTTCATTGAATTTTAACCTGTCCATAACTTGATAAACTCATTAGCTCCTTAATTTTGTATGTCGTCAACACCAAAACCCACTTAGGGGGCCAAATGCACTTTCACCCATCCTCCCCTTTCGTGCGCCGATTGGTTTCGTTTCGGTCATCAGCGATGATGGGTGGATCTGACGCGCGTTCCTTGTCAACTCACCAGGGTCAATGAAGGCGGCGACGGCCCCGATGCGCGCATTCATCTGCGCGATCCTGTCCCCAATCCACCTCGAGCTGAGCCCGATGCACGCCTCCATCTTCGTGCTCCCATCACCGTCCCACTTCGAGCCCAGCTTGGCATGCGCATCCCCGGCCGTGGCGCTTCCACCCCCGACGCATGCCAAGCTCGACTTCCCGCCACGACGTCACCCTCTGCGAAGGCGCCGACCGGGAAGGAGAACCTCCTCTCTGCGGAGGTAGGGGCAGGAGGGCGGAGGAGGAGAGAGCATGGAAAGGGCAGCACGATGCGGATCAGCGGATGGTAGGGCGGCGGCACAATGCGGATGGGGAAGGGAGAAGCGATGGGGACGGGCTGAATTAGCGTGATTGGCGGGGTGGTACCGCGTGCGGGTAAGCGGATGTGCGCGGTGCCAAAAACATTTGGTTTTTGGCGGAACCATTTTAGATCTCCCGATTTCCATCGGTCTGCACCCGAGGATGGTGGTCCCGCAGCTGCCAGTGGGGTCACTGTGAGTGATGTAGCACTGGCCTGATCTTCCGATAGGTATTGGTACATTCGATTGGTGGAGACTCGACGTTGGCGATCCGGGCTTCTAATCAGACATGATTCGAAGTCCCGAGCCACTTATTTCTCCGAAATCAGAGATCTGAGTGACCGTTACACTGCTGCTCATTGGTTATCAACCAAGCACAACTTGATTGACCTCGCCAAGAAGGCTATCCTGCAAGCGAATCGAAGAACACTAGCAAGAGAGGGTAAACACGCAATCTGAAATTGCAGATGTGTATGAAGAAAATCACGAGATGGGGTTCGAGTTCGAATCACAAAAGGACTAATCATCACAGTGGTGAAGAACAAGAACAGGGGACCCTGAATTCACAGCAAAAGGACTCGACGTCATAGTTACAATGAACAAGATCTGTTTCTCAATGAAAAACTAGACTAAACAAAACCCAAAACCTAATATGCGGTGGCTACTGAGTTTATGACAGCAAAGGGGGCGTCCTAGGGTTGGGGGCGACCAGGGAGGGGGCGCCCACAACATGGGCTTAAGGCCCGACACGATACAAAGCCTGAAAAGGCCCAAAACAGGTGACACAACATCTTGTTGTGGTCACACAGAATGATCCACGAACCTTCTGGAGCTGGGACCAGAACCAAAAGAAGCGTCTCGTCGTCAGCTTTCCAACGCATCCAAGATCACCTCATTTGGACGCCGTATGAGGGAGATATCACCGTTTCGGTGCAGGGCTGTCAGCTGAATCCGAACCGAACTCGCAGTCCAAGTTGGCGACGACTTGTAGCTCGTTGATAAGGCCGGCTCGTGCATGTCCAGCGTGGTGATGTCCTCATCAGTGAGGGGTAACGTTAATTTCCGGCGGTAAAATATGTTTCCTGTTATTGATCTTTATAGTATAGATAATAGTGTTATTAAACTTATTTTAGATGAAGCTACGTGCAAGGATGTGTTGAAGACTACGACAGTTACAGTTGATACTTCCATTTTGGCAGGGTACATAGCTAGTGTAAAGCTAGTCATACCAGATGGTTCGGATGGACCTTATTGCATAGCTCGTAAGGCTCAAGGCAAACGGTCATATGATCCGCAGAAGACTATTAACAGTGCTATATACAACGCCATTAGTTTTTTAACTAATAAATATGGTTTAGTAATCATGGATCCGAGCTGTGTAGGGAATTGGAACATCTCGAACCAGCTTTTAAGTCGGAACTGGATCGGCACGATGGTTTCAACGGATTGCACGTGAGTCTTCTCGTGATATTCACAAGCTAGCCGCAAAGTACGATGGATCTGTTTGTGATAAAAATACAATTATATAGGGCATCTTGATTTCTATATCTTACGAGCTAGCGCAACGTATGGATTCGTTCGTTTAATTATGAAGCTAGAGTAGAATAGATTTTTTATTCTACGTTCCATATATAATTGTGATTCACTTATTGTTGGTCGAAGGATTATTGTTGGTCGAAGGAAATAAAGTAAAAACTTTATTATTTATGGAACCTATAGGATCGATTTTCCCTCTTGCTGATAGGAACATAGCTCCCACATATGGAATTTAGTGGTGCAACAAAATTTTATTATTTATTTATAATAATTTTGGACACGGCTAATTTAGATATAAATTAGACCGATTTTACGGCCATCCTGTTTTACAAAGATGTGTGTATGCAGTAGGTGTGTGCATGCACGTGAGGGGTAGGGAGAGAAGGAAAAAAGAGGAATGGTGTAAGCATATATAGTTTTAAAATAAAAATACCATAGTTTCAAAATTGAGCATTGAAATCAAAATCCGATTACACAGTTTGTTTCAATAAAAACTTCAAAATAAGATCTCACATAAAGCAATTTGTGCGTCTTTAAAAATTGCCGTGTTATTTTGAATGTCTTCAGGAAAGAGTTACAATTAGACGATCAGAATTTGAATTTGCTGAATAGTTTAAGAATTATAACTTTTAAAGTTTTGAAAATACTTGCATGTGCCAATGCCGGCTGTAATAAAGTTATTATCATAATTTTTAGTAGTTCTTTAATATAATCTAACTATTTTTAGATAATTTGACTCTAAACACGTACCGATCTCCATTAGTAATATATATGATGACAATGGCACGGGATGGCATCATCCTCCGTCCCCCCCGGGTCGCGTCCCCGCAGACGCCGAGGCATTGACACCACCACCACGTCACAAATCCATCCCCTTCCTTCCTCCTCGCCGACCTCCGGAGTCCGGAGAAACCAACCCCAAAATCGCGCATCCGCCCGCACGAATCTCCGCGCGTCATGGCTTCCTCCCGGAACCCCGACGCCCCGGCGGCGCCGGCGCCGCCTGAGGCTCAAACCCCAAACCCTAGCATTGTCCCCGGCGACCCGCCGTCGCCGGAGATGGAGGCCACGGCGGAGGCGCTCACGCGAGAGGAGGTCCTCCGCCGGCGGCGCCGGCGTGCGGCCAGGCTTGCGGGCGTGTACCGCCGGCTCTACTGGGCCATGGCTGAGGAGGTGCGCGCTCGGCACCGGCAGTACGTTTGGGACCTCGCCCGGAGCCCGCTCGAGGCCGAGCAGCTGCCGCTCCCTCCCGGAGCCCCTATCCCGGCGGTGGGGGAGCCGCCGCGGTCGGCGCCGGTGTCGAGGAGGAAGAAGTGCGGGTTTACGGGGTGCAAGGTGCGGGCCATGGCCACGGCCCGGTTCTGCCACTCCCACATCCTCTCCGATCCCACACAGGTGCTCTATAAGCCCTGCGCCTACATCACTAAAAGGTTCGTCACTTCACGTTCTCTTCTTGTTTCAACTTTGTACTTGATTTGGATGAAGGCCGGGATCTTCTCGTGATTAGGCTTCCTGATTCGTTGCCATTGCTGGTCTGGATCTAGCCAGTTAGTTATCTGAGTTTAGTGTTTCTGAAAGGGGATGACACCTCTCTCTCATTTGGGGTTGGGATTGCCATGCTTCCCAAGAGAATCATTGAGATTGGCCCCATTTGTGGTGCGTTTAGGTTGGTGTCTAATGGAAACAAATGACGTACTGTGTAGATGATACTGTTAATTCATGGTGATTTACTCGGCATCGGATGTTTTGTGAATTTTTTTGGGCGAATGCATTTTTTAATAAAATTTGTGCCAAATAGAAGATTATGGCTCAGGATTGGTGGCTCTGCAATGGATGCTCCTGCGCTCCTCTTATATATGTGGCATTGCTGCATGGATAGAGTGGTTGGATCTAGGTGTTATTAAGTTTTTTATATGTTCAGCAGCGTAGATTACATACCTTTTCATTTCCCTGCTTCCTGTTTATGGATAAACTGATGTTGCAGTTCCCATGTCTGAGAATTGTCCTAGTGAATTTTATGGGATCTTGCTTTTGACAGCAAGCACTCCCTTTGCTGTCCATCTGCTTGGATAAGTGCTTGAATCTAGGTGTTATTCAAATTTGTTCCAGTTGTCCAGGTTAAAACACTGCAATACAATTTATGTCCAGGTTAAGAAGTCAGGGGAAACTTATACATCAAATGTTGAATGTGGGCCATCATGGATATAAAGAAATTGTAGCCTGCTGTGCAGCTGGTATCCTGGTTTCAGTTATGTTTGCCTAATTCTTAGGTTTAGGTTTTCAATAAGTCGTTTTTGGTCTCAAAAAAGAAAATTAAGTTGGTATTTTCTGAAAACATGGATTAGAACCACTCTTGTTTTTCATTACTGTAGTTTTTTTAGGTGTCGTCTCCGGTAGTTTGGTAAAGTATGACTGAAAGGGATACCCTTGCCTTAAGATGTAAGGATGTAGACCAAAAGCATATGATCCAATTCAGTGTTAGCTTTTTCTTTTATCAGGTATATAACATTCTTCTAGTGCTTAATCTATCTGGTAGCAGCCTGTCTTGCGTAATGGTTATGTCATACATGCAGAATAAGATCAAATTAGGAAGATCGATGCAACCATACAAAAAGGCAGGAATCTTATTTCACTAGTTCTGAGATGAGAAATTCATGTTCAATTGTAACAAATACTTGGGTCCTTCAGAAACACTGAATTGTTTAAAATGATTATTAAAATTCCAAGCGCAGATAACAATGTGATTTTTTTTCATGTGTTGTGATTGACATTCGCCGTCACTTTTCCTTCCTTTAGGTCATCTGTAAATTCTTCTTCGGGAGTGTAGTAAAAAAAAAGAAGAAATACATTTTATGATTATGATTTAACCAAGTTGGATCAAGCAGTTTCTGTTAACAATGTAACTACGTAAGCTTCTCTTATGGCAATGGAACATTAAGATTCAGTGGGATATGGTTGTTTTTATCAATAGAAGTGAACTGCTCCATGTTTTCTAGTTAAATATGGTTTCCTATGTTCTTTTAATTTACTGTTATTATTATTGAGCTCTGTCTAATAGATTGGGCTTCAAGTACACAACTCAAATCAGTGAATCTTGACTGGTCGAACTTTGAGTAGGAAGAAAAGTTGGTTTTGTTTTGGTTTGTTTACCTTGACTATTTCACTAGTTGTCTACTTAATTCATAGTTCGAAAATTTTCCTTAATCACCACTAGATCAGTTAAGTTTTGGTATGGGATTTCATTTCCTTTAGTTTTATTTCCGTTAACTAATTTAACTTGAACTTGCTCTTACCCTGTTTTCTTTTTTCCAGTGGGGTACAGGGTGGGCTTGTCACCTGTGGCAGGCCAATCATAAAGTCTGCAGCTCCCTCATTCTGCAATATTCACTTGCAAAGAAGTCAGAAGAGCATTGCACAAGCTTATAGGAAGGTTGGCTTTAACCCACCCCTTACAGGCAAGATCACCCCAAAGTTCAGTGTTTTGGTTGCTGAATGTGTTGGTCAGATCCAAGACAAAAGGAGACAATCACTTAAAGCTGCAGCACAACAGAAATGCACTAGAGATGGAAAAGTTGACTGACCCATACCTTGATATCCATGAAATTTCAGGCATTCTTCCGAGGTTAACGCAAAGTATGATAACGTGCTCTGCCAGATTACTGCTGTCACTCTTTGTTGAATGACATGAATACTGGAAACTTACATGACATACATGAATTAAGGTTTAAAGTGTCATTGGAAGAATTGATATCTCAGGAATGATTTAGTAACATATTTGAAATGAAAACTTGAAGGAACAAGCTTGTGGTGATAATCAAGTATCAACTGTGAGGGCATGCAGTTACAGATGTCTCAGGGGATCTACCCTTTTTGCGCAGGCAGTCTTTATCCTAAGCTTTACAAGTTGCTGTACATGCACAGCAGGACTGCATGGTTGATTCGATGATGTGTTGAACCATCATCTGCTTGTTGGTACTATCTTACCCAATATCTGCCTGCATGAAGGTCTGTGATCACCAGCTTTAAACCTATCTACATGGATTCGAATCAAAATCATGGCGACTCTGGAAAATTTCACAAGTCTTAATTCTGATTTGGATTCCATGTTGTGAGTTACACGGATCCAAATTTCAATCTGTGTATTTGGTCATGTAGATAGCTTAGTGGTGGTCTAAATGTTCATCATGGTGCAGTCAGTATAAAAAATGTGCATAGTGGAGAAAAAAGAATTATTTCTTGCCAATTGGAGATTCAATGCATGGGCTTGATGTGTACTTTGCAGAGATGTATGAATGCGAGATCTGTACTTTCATGGCAAATGGGCTGTACATGGTATGAGATTCTACTTATGAGGAATGTTTCACATTATGAACCAAAGGAAGAGCCTAATAAAACATGGACTCACCAGGATAATGTAGAATGCATTTATGTCTATTGGAAGTCCGTCGCCTAGCACTGTTATAAAATTTCATGATTTGCACAAATAATTACCCAGTGGCTTTATGGAAGGAGGCTGTTAGAATCTGGTACAGTGTGTAAACATATATTAGATACCATGAAGTAACAACGGAACATTCCAGTGTTTGGTAGCAATTTCATGGCTGTAAGATTTCATGTCATACTAGTGATTGATCACAGTTTCATGATTGAGATCTTAGGGCTGGTAATTGCTACGGCAACCAAGAACAAACAAATGAGAACCTTTGCTGATGTCACTTAGTTTTGGTGTTGTTACTTGTTAGATGTTACCATGTTCAAATCACTGCATATCAATTCTGTTCTTGTTTTTCTTATGTTATAAGGTTTGGACTCTGTGCTTCCTATGATTTGGTACATCTGTTATATTTTTGCTGTATCATTTTCCAGCCAGAACATTTGCACATGGTTATACGTATTTATTATCCAAGTATCTGGTCCTTTTTTTTGAGACAGCTATTTTAACGTCTGAGAAATTTTCTGTTTTAGATATGTTTGGAGTAGTGCTGTAAACTCAGGCTTCGCCATTGGTTTGAGTTTGTAGCACACTTAATGGTTTATGTTCATCGAGCAATCATTACTGGAAGACTGTTAACTTCTTTAAAAGGGATAATATATAGGCTCATCATTTTCTTCAAACTGCCTTTCAGAATCAAGAACACATCCGCCCTCTTTTCAGGTTAGTCAAACCCTTGTAAACATTGCATTACTTTCATCGTAGTTTTTTTTTCTTTTGTCATTGTTGGTGGTGTCTAAACCCAAACATGTATGAAGGGGTCCTAGTGTTGTCTGGGACTGACCATCTAGATGAATGTATTGTTCCTAGATTGTCTTGTAGATGGGGAATACCCTCAACTTATAGCCTCCATAGGGCCGAAGCTACCCTAGTACTCAGCACGGACGGTATTGCTGGGGCAAATACTCTATTAACCTCTGGTACGGTCAGTACGGTCGGGAGAACGCGCACCAAAAGGAGCCTTTGAGTAAAACTGCCTCGAGTGTGACCGTGGCATGGCTTCTTTTGCTCCTAGGACATATTTGGCGACCCTCAATCTGTTATGCATGTGGAAAAGCAACTCCAGCAACTCCACGCTGGGAACTTCCTCCCGACGTGCTGGGATTCGTCGATGGGGAATATCGCCGTGAGCAGGCCAGCAGGGTCTCGAGGCGTGACCAACCTCCGCCTTGGCCAACTTTCACTCTAGTAGCCTTCTGCCTTCCCCCTCCCTGGAAAGTAGGGATGGAAATGGGAATATGGATATTCGAAATATTCGATATACGTATCCGCTTAAACATCAATATATATATTCGTATCCATATTCTAATTAATGTGATAGTAAAATGGATATATCCGAATCCGATTTTCATTAATTTTCTCTATCCGATTCCATTTCCTCATTCGACAATATCCGACACTATCTATATCCGTTTTCACTAAAATTATTTAAAAATTTATATTTATTTTCCATAACCAATTTTATAAATTTATAATAAAGATATAAGAAGATTAAGTTTACTTTTAAATATTATTGTTTTATCTATTTATGGGTGAAATTACTTTATAATTATTTATTTATATATTAGTAAATTTTTTTATATTTATTGAAATATATTTTTATTTCTAGCTTTATTATTTATATATTTATTTATTCAAATATTTGTTGATAAATAAGTTATTTTTAATTAGCTATCTTTGTTATATTGTTATACTTTAGTTTGTACATGTATAATAATTTTATATTTTAAAATTATCAATAAAGAAAATAGTTGAACGTTATCTTATATATTGAGTAAATATCCAAATTCGAATCCGAATGCGAGGTATCCGTTTTGTATTCGTATTCGAGAATATCTAAAATTCAAATTCGAGTTAAAATATAGTAAAAAGTGCTATCCGAAAGGGAGACCCGGTGACCTTTCGGGTTTCAAGTGTCCGAATCGTCCGGATGGCTCCCTATGTCGTTGATACTCGCTTAAGGCCACTGCCACTCTAGACAGGGGAGTTGACGTGCTTTCCACGACAATCAATCTGATGATGGCGCTACCTTGAGTTCGCAAACAGCCCAGAGAAATAGTAGCAAAGGTTATCCGTTCATTTACACTACTAGTAGACTGCACACGGGCATGTACGTACATCCAAAAACATGTAAGGAAAAAAAATTATATCTATAACAAAGAAGTGGATGCGGCAAAGACGTGTTTCCATTAATTTAGCATCACATAAAAAACTTAAGCATATACCATAGTTATTCCCGTTCGTGATAACGATAGGGATATCGTGTGCAGTTTTTTTAATTACACAGTATAACTCAGACACTCGCAACGTATGCAGACTCATCTTATGAACGCACGTACGCAAACCCTACCCCTATGAGCATCTTTGAAGACTGAGCCGGTAAATTCTCGAGATTAACGAAGCCACCACAGGCGTCTCGCTATCGATGGGAACGTCGCCTACCACTGAAAACACAACGCCGTTAAATCCTAGAAAATTCGCTCCAACGGAAAGTCGAATCCAGGACCTCAGGTGCTAATGAGGCTCTTGTAACCACTAGGCTACATACCCTTTCGCGACATCACGTGCACTTGACAGATCAGGGCATTTGAATCCTTTCTGCGAAGAGCTGTAAACAAACATTACAACCTTTCAAGAAATGGGGAACAAAGACATAATTCTCTGCCATATGAGATAGAATTGTAATATATACAATCATAGATATACCAAATGAAATAAAGTAAGGCCACACTTTCGTGGGCTGAGCACGTGTTGTTTCAACACTTTCAGTTTAGCCCTTCCGAGGACGTTGGCCTACAGCTTGACGCCCTCTCCGAAGGCTCATTTTTGCTTAAGGATCCAATTGAAGGGAAGGAAATTTTGGATCATATCCGAAAAACTACTCCAACCGATCGATTTGCATAACGATGCACCGTTAGGAGGAGAGCACATTGAGCGACCGAGGACTATCATCAGCAGAATTTGAGCTTTCATCTCGATTATATCTAAAATTTTGTTGAAGGTACCTCTCCTGAACAACAGGAATCTTGGGGAAAGAGCACTTTGTGCGAATCCTACCCCCAGATTTCCTTATGGTGCTTTCTTCTGAATTTTTCTCAAGACCGTGTCTCGAGGGAGGTTGAGGAAGGACTGGTTGGAAGAATTGGATCATTCTTAATGACTTGTCTATTTCAACCACAACTTCCTGGAAGAAGTACTATAGGAAGCCCATCGTGTTACCGTATCATGGTAACATCCAAGGTGTTTCGTATACACCAAGGAATATGCTCTGACATTGACTGCCATATCAGCTCGTAGGTGTCGGTGTTTCGATCACAGGCTATTAATTTGCGCCGCGCTTCTCAGTGGCTCGATGGCTAACAATCGAAGGCAAGGATTTAGACTGGTTCGAGCAAAAGCCCTACATCCAGTATGAGGTGGCTCACTTCATGTTCCTCACGTTCGAATATTGGGTGCTTACAACGGGGCGCTTGCAAGCTGTGTGTGTGTGCGTGCACAGTATGATTGCGTGATCCTTCTAGAGAAGGCCCAGCTCCGCCTATATACGTGGCAGGCTGGACTACATTGTGTGAGAGAGGGGGTGCTCTTTCCCCCGGGTTTGGCTGCCTACACGTGTCCTACTAGGGCCCACGTCCATTCGTTCTCCGCCGCCTGCTGAAGTCAAGTCCCGTTCGTCCGGTACGCGGCGCCGCCCGTCCGGTACGCGGCGCCGCCCGACACGTCCTTGGTCACGTCCTCCATCTCCTGTCAGGGGATGGCACCATTCTCCTCATGCCCCATCCCCCCGATGCGCCGGGGGCCGGCCTCTCGCCGAGTTGGCCGGCTCCCTCCTTCTCCTTACTGGTCAGGAGGTCGAGCACCTGGGTTCGGCGGCCACCGGGTTCGTGGTAGGGCCCGCTAGCTCGGCGGGCCTACCTTCCCTACGCCTGGCCGCGGAGGGGACCCGACACGATCGGTCACATGACAGAGGGGTGGTGCGATCGGCGCGCCCGCAGGTTGCGACGTCATGATGGCCGGTCAGACCCAGGGTCTCCCCTCGGTCCTCCAGTCCGTAGGTGGATCCCCTACCCTGGCTGTTGTCGGTGTTTAATCTTCAAGCCCACTGAGGGATATCCCTGAGGTGGTAGATTGTAGGTGGGGTGTCGCAGAGATCAAGAACTCGAAGGTGCAAGGAACACAATATTTAGACAGGCTCAGGCCGCCGAGAGCGTAATACCCTACGTCCTGTGTAGTGGTTTATATTGCCTTAGGTGTTGATCTGGTTGATGTTTTTTGAGGGGGTCCCTGCCCGCCCTTATATAGTCTAGGGGGATAGGGTTACATGAAAATCCTAGCCAGATATGAGCTTAGGAGTCCTACCCGAGTACTACTCGGGTAGTTTTCTTCTGTTCCGACTAGTCCTACTACGGTACGAGTAGTTACAACTGATGTAGAGCGTGGGCCATATCCCATCCCTTATCCTAGAATATGTACGCCATGTGCGCAGACCCGTGGCCCCGGGCCTGACAAGAACCCAAGCTCTTCGTAGTCGAGTACTGCAGGCTTCCGAGTACTTCTGAAGGCGTCTTCGAGTTCTCCCGAGTTTCGTCTTGAAGGTGTCTTCTGAGTACTTCCTTTACTGCATCGAGGCTATGAGGTGCTCATGCCCTGAGTAGTTTTCAAGTCTTTTTTTATATGGGGTGCGATTGAACTCGCACTCCATATGGAGTAGCTCCCGAGTCTTAAGTTGAATCAAAGAATCAGACTGAGGGTCAAATTAGTTTTGAATCTTCTGCTCTTATCTTCCAAAAACTTGAAAAATAAGCCATCGATGACACGTGTCCTGCAGCCCCCTAGCCTTGAATCATAATCCAAAGATTTGGAAAAAAGATCCAAAGAGTCATGGCCTGCATTGTGTAAAAAGTTAAGAATTTGACTTGATGGTTAAATTGGGCAAATTAGTTTAGAAATTCGTAAACCTCTTTTTTCGGAATGAGATCTCTAAAAAATGGTGAAACAAATAAATGCCTCAAAGGAACCCTAAATTAATGCTCAAAACAAATCTTATGCCAAGAAAATCTCTTCAGCTTTCGCATAGTATACGCCGAGTTGTTTCCTGCGCCCAGCCCCGAGTATGGGAGCCAGACGAGCCGCCGAAAGCACGCTAAGTGCCCTGTTGCGCCTAGCCCCCAAGCACGGGAGCTAAATGAGCCGCCGAAGGTACGCCGAGGGCCTTGTCATGCCCAGCCCCCGGTTGAGTAAGAGGAGATACGCCACATGGTCGGCGGCGCCAGCCCCTGAGTCTGGGGGTCGGCCGAGTCGTCGCTAGCACGTCGAGTGGTCTGTGCCGATGAAGTGATGGCCAAGTAAGGCAGCTCTCGGGAGCATACCTCACCCAGCGGCATGGTCCAGGTCTGGTCCCCTGGAAGCTAAACAAACAAATATGTTGTAACTGATATGCATAATATCGAGTCGGGAGCGAATCCCAGTATTGTAAAATGCATGTAAAATTTTTCGCGTCTTGCTCTTGCTAGGTCACATAATTTTCCCGGGTAGGCAGGCTATTACGTTTAAGCACCTGATCCCCCTGATAGCCGTTGCTCGTAATGCAGGGAACATGGCCACGTGCACACGTAGGAACATAGGCATACAAAAGAGTCGAGGTCTCACGGATTAAAGCTTGTGCTATCCAGATATTTTAATGACCGTTAAGGGAAAACTAGAGTAGTCGACGCTGCACGAAAAGAGAACGCTCGTGGAACGCATATTGTACACCCGTTAGGTGTAGTCCTGATTACAAGCCCGGAGCTGCATGAGTAGTCGGGAACGCAATTATGGTGTGGCCACGGAGGCACATGGTTAATATCCAGAGATATAAAGGATATTTAAAAAAATATTAAAGTATGACTTAGCTTGATTCATAGGCGATTTGTTGATGAAGCCGTAACGCTCGTCGATGGAGCCGCGACGGTTTGTTGATGAAGCCCGACTAGTCGGAGTCGATTCCGACTAGTCATTGACGGTGTAAGTCTGCTTCTGACTAGTTTTGTAGTTGAGACGAGTAGTCGAAGTAGTCGTCGCTGGATCACCGAGCGTCCTCGCGAAGTCGAAGTAGTCAGCGGTGGGTCGCCGAGCGTCCTCGTGAAGTCGAAGTAGTCGGCGGTGGGTCGCCAAGCACCCTCGCGAAGTCGAAGTAGTCGGCGGCGGGTCGCCGAGCACCCTCGCGAAGTGGAAGTAGTCGTTGGTGGGTCGCCGAGCGCCCTCGCGAAGTCGAAGTAGTCGTCGGCGGGTCGCCGAGCGCCCTCACGAAGTTAAAGTAGTCGGCATGGCCGAGTCGTCGTGACCGAGTGATCGGTTGTCGAAGTAGTCCGCATGGCCGAGTCGTGGTGGCCGAGCGAGCTGGTGTCAAAGGAGTCGGCGTGGTTGTCGTGGCCGAACATGTGGCGGGTTCCACGCGATGATGCTCGGCAAGACACCACGAGATAAAGCCTTGCGTTGCGACGCCGAGCGCAGAGCGCCCCTTGCTTGCTTCTCGTGGTGGATATGTACGTGTCTGCGTAGGTACGGCAGCACGTACAAAGCTCGGACGCCATCTCCTTTCGTGCTATCGGCTTGAGTGGCCTTGTAGATCACGTGATCTACTTGCTTTCTTTTTGCATGGGCATACGTCATGCATGCATGCACGCATAGGCAGGCTTGCAACAACCCGTGCGCGCATACACGCATGCGTGTATGCTATTTTTAATGAGAACTCTACCATCCTCGATGATCAGGTACGGCCGCTCCTTCCGTCCGCATGGCTGCCCGGATTTCGATGTGTGGTTGCAGCGCGGATCGTGGAGCCATCGCACCACAGATTTCGAACTGAAAAAATAAAACCAATCTGTGATTATAAAAATCTAAGAACAGATTGATTTGAGGCGATGTTAAGAACGACTCACCCGATGGTTGATTACTGTCGAGCTCGTCTGGTGATCGTCGATGATCACCCCTACCTGGCGCGCCAACTATCTGTGTTTAACCTCCAAGCCCACCGAGGGATATCCCCAAGGTGTTAGATATTAGGTGGGGTGTCGCTGAGATCAGGAACTCGAAGGTGCAAGGAAAACAAGATTTATACAGGTTCGGGCCGCCGAGAGTGTAATACCCTACATCCTGTATGGTGGTTTGTATTGCCTTAGACGTTGATTCGGTTGATGTTTTTTGAGGGGTCACTGCCCGCCCTTATATAGTCTAGGGGGACAGGGTTACATGGAAATCCTAGCCAGATACGAGCTCAGGAGTCCTACCCGAGTACTACTCTGGTAGTTTCCTTCTGTTCCGACTAGTCCTACTACCGTACGAGTAGTTACAACTGATGTAGGGCGTGGATCATGTCCCATCCCTTATCATAGAATATGTACGCCATGTGCGCAGTCCCGTGGCCCCGGGCCTGACAGCTGTAGGGGGAGGGATACGCGCACGTCTTATCATATCTTAGGGAATTAGTGCCCCGCCGCGCCTTCCCCATGAAGCCATGCGCTCGGGCTCCCTACCGAGGCTGGTCCGTCCTCCCGGCCCCCGCTTCGGCACGAGGGGTTGGGAGGGCTCCACGGGGCGCGTGCCCGCTGCCTCCGAGCATGGGCGCCGCTTTGCGCTGCTGGGCCTGCTCCGGCCGCATTCAATGCTTTACTAGGCTGGGCCGCCGGACGTCGTCCGACTAACCCTTGCTTAGGCCCTTGAGGGCCGTACTTTAGGGTACCTATTGCCTATGACCCCATCAGTAGCCCCCGAGACCGTGCGGGGGCTCCTCCATCCGGCTCGAGATTGGTCCGCCCGAGTTCGCAGCACGCTGCGTCGTGCTCCACCTTTCCGCTGGGTCCGTGCGAGCGAACCTAGTGGGTGTAGCCCCCGAGCCCCTACGGGGGTCATGTGGACTCACGCAGGGGGTTAGCGAGTGTTTGCGCTCCGTATTTGATGCGTCGTGATAGGGAGGGATCTCCCCCGGTCAGACTCATGTGGGTGCGCGCGGGCGCACCCACTAGGTGTAGCCCCCGAGCCTCTGCGGGAATCAGAGATCACGCAGAGGGTTAGATGGCGTGCCTGAGTCGGCGTCCTGCGCTAGGTGCCTTGGCCTGAGAGCCTCCTGTTGGTTCTTGTCACTGTTGATCGCGGTCAGGGGTGGCTTTGCTGACATTAAGATTCGTGTCGTGGATTTGGCTCCCTGCGCTTGTCCTGGCCATCCTCCGCGGTCTACGTCGTTCGCCGTGTGGCCTTGCTTCGGCGATCGCCCACTCGCCTGGGCTTGTCAGCACCGTCCCATCGAGCGGGCCGCAGATAGAGGTGGCGTGGGCAGGTGACCATCTTTATGGCAAGTCGTCGGTCTTGGCTCCTCCTTGCCCCGAGGGGCGCTTGGTTCTGCCACGACTATAAATAGCCTGTTTGCCTTCTGCTTGTTCACTCATCCTTGCTAGCTTTGCCTCCTGACCTTGAGCAGTGGGTCTAGACCTCCCAGAGCTCGGGTTCGGCTTGCCCGAGCTGAACCCGGTTCCTTTGTTGGTTGTTGTTAGAGGATTGGCTGTTAGCGGTGGAGCATTTTGGGGATGACTCACCTTGTCTACGAACCTGTCGAGCCCGTGCGCCAGCGACGTGTTGGCTGCGCTTATGGGACGCAGGTGGTGATGTAGCCCCGAGCGTGCTCGGTCCTGGTGCGGCTGGTGGTGAGCTCCCTAGGCATCTCCTCGATTAGCTCGAGTGGGGTCTGGGCCTTAGGGCCCATCCAGGCCTCTCGCACATCTCCGGGGGTGACGCCGTGGTCACCGACCTCTGTTGCCCGGGCAACGGCTCTTTCCGAGGATCCTAGGGTGGGGCGGCTCTGTTGCCCCTTCCTCGCTTCCCCCACGCCTCCGGTTGTGGTACCGGTGCCGCTGGATGGTGGGCTTCACGGAACGTGTCCGCGGCGCTCAATGCCTGTCCGCGCCCTCCGGCTTCGTGGCTCTAGAGGATTTGGCGTTCATCAGGGGCAGTTCGGGAGGATCCGTCCCCAGGGCCCCTTCCGGGCGACGAGCGCGAATAGGGTTGGCCAATGACCGCCTCAGGCGCCATTGTGTTTTTTATTCTTGTGCATGGCCTTTGATCGGCTCATTATGTACCGCGCAAGGGTTTGTACCTTTTTCCGACGACAAGAATGAAAGGTTCTATTTTCTAAATCCATACCATGCCCTCTTTCGTGCCTTGACCCCTTTGAGCGCTTTGGCTGCTCGGCCGCTCCACACTCCCCCGCGCCATTGACCACTCCATCGCTGGGTTCCCGACCTAGCCCGCCTCGTGTGGTGGGCCCAACGTTTTAGCGGAAGTCGCCGGGGGTCACCTGGAGGCCTGTTCACGCGCCCATCCTTTCGCCTATTTTGTTTCACCGGGCATTAATAGCGGCGGCCACGCGTGGGTCGCCTCGACTCTTGTCCCTGGGCGTCGCCCGGTGGGGCCCTCCACTTTCAGGCGGAGTCTCCGGGGCATCGGTTCGGCTCCAGCGTGTATAAGTACGGGTCCGGGCACTCTTCTTCCCTTTTTCCTTGCTCTTCCTCCTCTTGCTTCGCTGCCTGTCACCGCCGTCGGTCGCCCCTCCCCTAATCTTCCGGTGCCGCCGTTAGAGGGATCTTGCGCTTGCCATCCTCGCTCCCGGCCATGGAAGGATGGAGGGAATCGTGACCGAGGGGATGTTGGAGACTTACAGCAAGATGGGGGATTCTCCCTCCGAAGGTGATCGCGGGATGGCGCCCCGCCGCCGGGAGGTGTTCCCCCGTCCTTAGGGCGACGAAGTCGTCTCCTTCGAGTTCCACACTAGGGGCTGGGGCTCCCGGCGCACTGATTCTTCCGTGGCTTCCTCGACACCTTCTCCCTCGACCTCCAGCACTTGACACCGAATTCGGTGCTGCAGTTGGCCGCATTCATGACCCTATGCGAGGGTTTCCTCGGCATCGAGCCACATACCGTTCTGTTCCTCCGGTTGTTCGAGATCCAGGGACAAACACCCTCCGGCAGCTTGGACCCGACCTCATCGCGGTGGGCGGGGCTGCCGTTCAGCTTAGAGCGAAGCTCTCGACGGCCTACCCGCGGGTCAAGATCCCAACCTTCCTCAAAGGTTGGCACGAGCAGTGGTTCTACATCCGCAATCCCACGGGGGGACCTCACCCGCGCTTCATTGGCGGCATTCCCCGGAAGGCAGATGCCTGGAAGTGGGGGTGTCCTCCCGGCTACCGGTCCGTGGTCGACGAGGTGGCTAGGGTCATCGGTGAGAGGGTGAGCGCTAGCCTTTCCGACGCTGGGCTTGTCCGCATGTTCTTGGAGCGTCGGGTGCAACCGCTTAAACAACGCGACCACCCTCTCTACCTCTACCGGGGAGGCGACCACCCCACCCGCGAGGGGCCGGAGGATCTGCCTGCCGCCGAGGTGGATCGGTGAATTGCTGAGGTCTTTGCGGGAGGGGTTTCCACCTCCACGACTGGGTGCCCGGAACCATTCGACGCGTCGAGACCTCCGAACCTGGTGAGTCCCTCGCGCACCGCCGCTGAAATTCGTTTTCCTTTCCTAGCTTGCGTGTTTCGAGAGGTTCTGTTGCGCTGGGGCTTGGCCGTGTGAAGAATCATCCCTTCCGCCTCCCTGAGGGCAATCTAGGAGGTGCTGCCCGTGCAGCCCAGTAACTGGCCGAGGTGCAGGCTGATGTAGCATTGGCCCGATCTTCCGATAGGTATGATAGTTTTGATTGGTGGAGAACTCGACATTGGCTATCCGGCTTCTAATCAGACACGATTCAAACCCCTACAACCGTTACACCGTTGCTCCGTTGGTTATCAACCAAGCACAACTCGATTGACCTCACTAAGAAGGCTTTTCCCTGCAAGCGAATCGAAGAAAACAAGCAAGAAAGGGTAAACTCGTAATCTGAAATTGTTGATGTATATGAAGAAAAGAACAAGATGGGGTTCAAGCTCTGATCACAAAAGGACTAATCGCCACAGTGGTGAAGAATAAGAACGGGGCCCTGATTCACAGCAAAAGGACTCGACGTCACAGTTACAATAAAGATGTCTTTTTCTCAATGAAAAACTAGAACTAAATAAAACCTAAACCCTAACGTGGCGGCTGCTACTGAGTTTATACCAAAGGGGGGACGTCCTAGGTTGAGGACGACCGGGTGGGGGCGTCCTCAACATGGGCTTAAGGCCCAACACGATACAAGGCCGACTTGGCCCGAAATAAGTGACGCAACACCTTGTCATGGTCACACAGAATGATCCATGAAACTTCTGGAGCTCGGACCAGAACCAAAAGAAAGCTTTCATTGTCTTCTTTCCAACGCATCAAAGAATGTCTTCTTTCCGTTCAGGGTGGTTGGCTGAGTCTGAACCGGATGTGAAAACTAAGTTGGTGACGACTTGTAACTCGTAGAAGACCAAATCTCGCGTGTATCCAGCATGGTGATATCCTCATCATCGCCCCCTTCTTGAATTGGAGTCGTCCTCGACTCCATCCCACTCTCAAACTCCTGCAAAAGGTTAGTGACAGCAGCACGCAATTTTGCAAGATATAGGAGTAGGATCATGTGAAATTGAAAAATGTTTGCAAAGCATGGTACGGCATGGTGCTGCATCATCATAATTTCCAGCATGAAGAGATGTCTTAGCAAGTAAAGCACCTCCTTTCAACTTAATCTCTTAGGCAGGTGGGTCTAAAGCGTGATCATTCTTAGAAATTTCAGCAAGCTCTTTGTCATGTTTCACAATTTCAGCAGGCGTTAAAGGAAGTAAAACAATTTTCTTGCCCTTATGCATCAAAGAACGCCTTATTTCGACTTCATATGAAGGAGATATCGGCGTTTCCGTTCAGGATGGTCGGCTGAGTTCGAACTGGACATGAAGACCAAGTTGGTGACAACTTGTAATTCTGTCACACCCCTAAAATATTTAATTTTAGGATGTGAGTATCTTTTAGAACATGTTCATCCATCAATAGAGTTTCCCGAGAATTTTCCAGAATTTTTCTGGCAATTATTCTCTTTTTTCGTAGAGCTAAATCCATTTATTCGAAAGTTCTAAAAATCTTTTTCTCAAATTCCAAGTATTTTATTGGGATTCCTCGTGTCCGAAATTACCTCCCGAGTTTTCCTCGAAATTTTTGGGATTCTTCTAGATATATTATTCATGGTTTAAAATATGTATCTAGACTTTTCTAGATTTATTTAAGCTTGAAAATATATTCTAGAAAATAAATTCATTTTCTTTTCATCTCGAGGTGGATTCAACTCGTTTTGGGTCTATTCCGCCTTAAATCCTAGAATTGTGCCGCATGCAAGCTTGAGCTCAACCACCGACCTGATTTCGTCGTTCATTGTTTTTCTATCGACAAAAAGTAAATCCAAAGTTTCTCATTGAAGTACCAAAGCAAACATCCTTGTTTTCTCCTTTTCCCTTCCTTTCTGAAGCTTAAATAGCTCGTCAAAGCTAGCCGACCCCACTCATCGCTGATCGCCTTCCTTCGCCAAGTTGGGTTGTCCAGATGTTTTTCCGTGAATGATGAAACTCCCAAAGCTGCTTCCCCCTCTTTCTTTTTCTTATTCTGATGTTCTCAAATTTCTTGTCATAGTCGGACCGATCCGTTATATCACGATCCTCCCTTTTTACTATGTCTTATCTGACACTCTAAAATGCCCATTCAGATTCCCCATCTTCTAATCCTTCTCCCCGATCAACTCACTCTCGAAACAATGCTTTGTGGCTTGTTTTTTCCGACGATGCTCCGTCACTGTCGGTTCCGATGAGTAGCATTGTCGCTCTTAAATCCTAGACCCAACTCAATGACCTTCCGCCGTCTAGCCTTTTTCCCTCTATCTTTACCCTTCTCTCAGCGAATCGATTTCTACCCGTCGGCATGAATCAGTCTTGGTCCAGCCAAGCCCCTCACTTTTGTCTCTTTTCCTCGACACAACGGGCAGCCAATCGCTCCTCTCCCTTGTAGTTTCTCTCTATGACGTCGCGATCCCAATTGTCATCCCTCATCCACTCCCTTTCTTTTTCACCGTGACAGCCAGGGCATGTCGACTCAATTCCACCCTAAGGTCAAACCACGCATGTGTCACTCTTCGAGTGCCCGTGCCCCACCCGCAGGCCAGGCCTGCTGACCTGTGATGCCTGTTTCGAGCTTTGTCTCAAAACTGGATGGCTCACGCTGTTGTCCTCGGCATGGGCGTCATGCAAGCACGACCGACCACATCCTATAAAAAGGTGCATCCTTCTCGACCCTTCTCTCCCTTATTTCACTTTTCGGTCCGCTCACCTAATCAGCCCAAGTATCACTCCCCAAGCCTATCCTACTTACCAGTGCGCCGAGCGCCTCAATCCTTTCTCTGTCGACCCATTTTTCCTGTCTAGCCCAAGACCGAACCTACTTCCATAGTTTCCGTGTTTTAGATCCGTTTTGATCCGTTCTTTTTGCGTTAGTCTTCTAAAATCCAAAGCTATCGTTTAGTAGTGTTATTGTACCATAGTTTCTGTTTTTAAAATTAAATATAGATTAAATTTGATTAATATCCTCTCATCTAGTTTTCCTAAATAAAATCCAATTAAGTATATACTCCGGTTTTCATAATTAATGTAACTTAATTAATATCAACTCAAATGTGTTTATAATTTGATTTGTTTAGTTCAACACGAATCATGAAGTTCGACGTTTAGATGCTCTCGCCTGTTTCTTTTCTAATTAATTATTTAATTAGTGTAATTTGTATATAGACAATTATATATAAAATTTGACTAAGTTGTACCTCATCTTTATAAATGCAAATATAATATGAGTTAATTATAATGAAGGAGAATTCCTTTCAAATATCTTTTACATTAGTTTTCTAAATTAAAATAAATGAAAGCTTATAGTTCTTTTATTTCTTTTATAACACAAATCTTCCGATAGCCGTTTCTTTTCGACCGTAGCTCCATTTTCCGCGTTTCTTGCGTTCTTGTGACCGTAGCAATGAGCCCTATCCTTTTGTACGCTCTTTTAAAGGTTTTCTTTTGTTGGTGTATCTGTTCCTGGTTGTTCTTGTTTGTTTGCTTGCTTGTATGCTTGGGCCCGATGCTTGTGTGACGTTAGAAGGAGAGCGATCGAAGAGTTTTGAAGATTAAGAGTTTCAAGAACAAGAGTTGAAGACTCTGAGCAGCTATTCTTTGAAAGAAAGGCAAGTGTTTCCTTGATCATTCATTTGTCCTAATAATCACAATAAATATAACTTTTCTATATGCATGCATGTGTCCTAATTTTGATGGATCCTAATTAAGGATATTTCTAGTCTTTATGATCATTCCTTGTTAACCTTGGTTTTACCTTACTGTTGGGTAGTTTCTGCTTAGTTGCTATAACTGGTTCTGGTTTGGGAATAATATATAACCATGATGATAACAATGATGATGCTACACCTGTTTTATCCATGTTCACGCTCCTTGTGTTGTTAATCACAAGATCATATGTTTTTAATCGGAACATGGAGAACCACCCAGGAAAACAGTGCAACCACAATACTATATGGCTCTGGTCTTGGCTAATTAATTAGAAACACTAGCTTATGACAATCTTACCGAAAGGGCAAGAGGGGTTGCATCGTCGGGGTATAGCTCGGTCCTCTTGAGGGTATGATATGGTCCTGGTTAAGGTGTCTGCCTCATTACTGAGACTTATGACTGCTTTGACTTGAAACCTTAGCGGATTGTCATGAGTTAGAGAATCTTTGTAAAGGCCTCGTAGTGAATCCCTTGCCACTCACCTCGGAAGTGTTTAAGAGGCTAGCTACCTCGGGCAAATCAGGAGACGAATTCTGGGTAAAGTGTACAACCTCTGTAGAGTGAAAACTGATATATCAGCCGTGCTCACAGTTAAGAGCGGCTTGGACCCTCATATGGTTAATGAACTTGAAGATGAATTAAATCGTGGACCATGTTTATGGTTATGGTCATGCTTCTAATATACCTGTTTCTTTTAATGTGGGTTGGTATGAACTTATACCTTAGTAATCAGGTGCTAATAAAACTTGACCAACTAAAATTGCTTATCGCAGTAAGCCAGTCAGCCTTTCCTTGACTTTGGCCTTCATGTCATATAATTCCCAACACTTGCTAAGTACCAACCATAAGTGTACTCATGCTTGTTATAATTGCTGCACAGAAGAGAAAGTTGATGTGAAGTCTGTTGAAGATGATGCTAAGTTCTAGGCCTACGAAACCCCCGGTCAATTGCCTATGAAGTTTGGAGTCTTCGTTTCTAGGATAAGCTGTATATATCTGTGATAATCTTTATAGTCTTTTAATTCTCTTTTCATGATACTCTTGCTGATTATTCACTAATGAAGTCACTATATGTATGGAACTTGATCCTGGCATACATATAGTTATGCATTCGGTTTTGTCCTTAAAACCGGGTGTGAAAAATTCGTAGAAGACCAAATCTCGGGTGTATCTAGCATGGTGATGTCCTCATCAAGGCGAGGAAGGCTGATCGGGGCCGCCGGGCGGCTCGATGCGTCCAATGTGAGCAGCGCCAGGCTCGGGGCGAGCTGTCTGATGGAGAGGACGACTCGACCGATGATGACAGCGATGATGGCGCAGCTCCTCCCTTGGAAGACTGTGACACCCTAGTTGTCTAAAAGATTAAATAAAGATTCAAAACCTAGAAATCAGTCACCAAAGAGCAAGAAAAGTTTGAAACAACATGTAAAATATACGTTGCAGGCAAATGCATTTGTGTTCAAGCATTAACAATTGAAAACCGTGCAATCAAACTCTTGTAACTTTCAAAATTGATCACATTTGAACCTGTAATTTTAATGGCACCTTTGTCATAACAACAACAACAAAAGTCTAGTGGAACTCAAAGGCTAACAGTGCTAAAGTTCACATAAAATGACGGGCCTTTTAAATGCTTGTTTTAGAAAATTCAAAATAACGCTTAAAACATAGCTTAAAAATTTTCAAGTTCCCTTCAACTTTCGTGTTTAGAGTGTTTCAAGTTCCTGTTTGAAATTTTAAGGAAATTCATTTTGAATTCCATTCCTTTCTCTCTTCCTCCCTCTGATTTCTCTCCCCTCCCCTGTTTTTGCCCACGCCGGCTGTGAGGCGCTGCCACGCGGCAGGGAATCCCTGCACCGTCAAGCCGCGCCAAGGCACGACTCCCAAACGGGGCCGACCAGCCCCCGACCGAGCTTGCTACAGGCGATTTGCCCCTCCCTGTATCCCGCCCGGCCTGCCCGTGTGCGCCACACGGCCGACGATGCCCGGCGGGCGAGCCGCGACGCGCTAGCGTAGACGCGCCCTTGCCGCGACCCTGTCCCGGTTGCGCCCCCTCCCTCCTTTCTGCCGCGACCAGCCCCTCCGCCCTTCCCCTCCCCAGCGCATATAAAAGCCACCCCAGGGCACCTCAATTCATCGCCGCAACCTCCACCTCTGGCAAGCCAACACCTGTACGTGGACGCGCCACTCCGCCCCCACATTGCCCGAAACAACCCTTCCCCCACCTTCTCCGCCTTACCTCGAAGCTACCGGCCGTTCCCCGTGCCGTTTTCTTCACTGGACCATCGCCCCCGCCATCCGCCCCCGCCGCCGGCTCTGTGCCCCGTCGGCAGGCCGCCTCGGTCCATCCCTTCCCCAACCGAGACCTCAAAAAGGTGTGGTTTATCCCTCTCTTGCATCTCCCACCTTCACCCCACACCACCGGCCACCCGGGTCACCGGATTTTTGCTGGCAGTAGCCGTTTCCCTGTACCAAGGACCCATCTGCGTCATTTTAAATCTTATGAGAAGTAGGACTCATGTGTAAACCTAGAACAAGAACTCGAAAACCAATCTGTTAACTTTGAAGATGCGTAACAGCTCATAGGAAAATCCTAAAAATACAAGCTAAGATGTTCTGGGACCCTTAAGAGTAGATCTACAACTTTGTAACAGGACTTTGGATCTGTTTCCACATGATTTTAGATGTGGATTTAAATCAAGTTTAAATGGCTTTTAATTGTTCCAAGAGATTCAAGTAAGAACTGCTCATGAAACTTGAACGGTAGTTTCGAAACTAGGAGTGAAGTCTCTCATAAAAATTTTATGCTCTAAATCCAAGCACAACCAGGGTTTCGAGTACTTTTGCCATCAGCAAGATTCCTTTTAATCTAAAAATGATAACCTCTGGCTCTTGCTTAGGAAAAATCTACAAAAATGTGCAGTAAACTACTCATTCGAGTAGGTTTGTTCAGTAAGGAGTTGAGCACCAGTGACTTGCATGGTTGTTCTGTGCAAGTAAATTTTAGTAACTGTTTAATAAGCTTTACATGAGTAACATGCTGAATAAAAATGACTAAATCTTTTACAGTAAGGTTATACTTAAGTAACAAACTCGACATAAAAATCCCAACACAGAACCTACCTGTACGAGTAGTTCTGCAACCCAGAAACTAGCCCTGCGAGTAGTTTTGGTTAAACAATGCTTCCTGTTTAAAATAGCCGTACAACATGCACAACCACCCGCTCACTTAATGGGGTTAGTTAATAAAAATAAGTACTCGATAAATGACTGCCCAGGGTAAAGAAAATGAAGTACTCGACTACTTAACTTAAGTTTTGACTAATTTATAAAGCAATCTTGTACCAGTAAAACCACTCATACTTGTGCTTTCATATAGACTCGACTACTCTCACCGACGGGATCTACAATCTAGTACCCGAGTCCGAGAGTGAGTAGCAAGAAGCTCAGGGAAATCCAGCAGCAGCCACTGAAGAACCGGACCAATGTTCGGAGGAGCTCTCGGCTAGTTTCACACAAGAAGGCAAGCCCCGGTGCATGATCCCAGTTTTAAAATTATGCAACTATTATTCCTCTTTGTCTGTGCATTAAAGTTCATAGGAGTTGATTGGAACCACTAGCTGCATGATCCTAGGTACCTTTGTAATTACTACTAGAACAGGAATATCGAGTAGATGCTATGCTAATAGGTACGGTAAAAGTCGAGTAGTTTCCAGCTACTCGCGAGAACTATAGGAGTTGATTGATTTACCACATTCTGCAACTATAATGTTGGCAGGCGGGGCTGTGGTAAAGCACTCGTGGTTGAAGCCCCGTCTGAGTAGTGAAAAATGCTAAGGCCGCAGTGTGTGATAGCAGTGGTTAAGCGTTTGAACGTACTAACCACATGCCGAGAATATGGTAATCGGTAAGCTTAAGTACTCGATTGAACCGGTGCGTGGACAGGCTACACTGTCTTGACGCTGTCCCATAGGCCAATGGTGAGTGTAAGAGGGGTCATGTTCCGGCATCGACCGTGGTTCATGGACTTCTTGTACTCGAGGCCGGTGGCCCTGATCCATAACCCGGGAATAAAGGGGAAAAGTTGCACGTGTGACTCTGGGAGTAACCACGTGATGTGTGTTTAGGTTTCCCTTGCAAGGTTAAGAAATTCGAATTGAATCGTCCGTTTCTCGCGGTAATTGAGACTACTTAACACTCTTGCCACATAGAGTAACAAGAGGTACAATACTTATGATGAAACTTGTTGGATGATTAATTGTTTTCCACCATGTTTGATTAGAATTAGGAGCTCATCTAGACTGGTTAAATGAACTAGAATATGGAAAGCTAAAATGTAAAATTAAGAACTTACTCTTTGTTGCTTTTTAGCAAAAGGAAAAACCTAGAACCTTAGAGCCATGCATGCTTAGTAGTCGGTCTGTACATAGAACCAGTCGGGTAAGCCTTGCTGAGTATTAGTATACTCAGCCTTGCTTGTGGCATTGTTTTTAGGTATGCCTGTTGAAGATATGGTAGCTGGTTTGGCTTGGCGACTGGTTGGACGGTGGAATGGGAGCCATCCCCGACTAGTATTGACCCTACCGACGAGTAGTTGATCGTGTTGTCTTTCCGCTGTAGAAAAACTTTGAATAAAGTTTTGTGATGAACATCAAAAGTACTCAAGTGGTATTTCCAACTTGTAATAATTCCCGACCGACTTGTGCTTTTAACATCTTGTGGAATGCTGTATTCTCTGGACTTGCCTTCGTGCGAGTTATGTGTATGCTTGGTTTCGATTCAGATATTGAGTGGTTGCATCGGGATCTACCCGACAGACTGTCAGATTAATCCATTTGAAGTGTATGGTCGCCAGTTCATCCACAAGGATGATGGTTAGTGCACTTGAGCCGGGTTAATTCGGGCGGTTCTGCCACAGCTGGTATCAGAGCGAAAAGCATACACCAGAGTCTACAAAAAACCATAAAAATGAGTTTTCTAAAACTTGACCACCAAAACTACTATTCGAAAAATGCGTTGGACTCGTTAAGGATTATATCTAGTTCGTGGAGCCCTATGGGAATAAGTATAGGTGGCAATGTGTATTAGGATATCTTTGTGAGTGGTCTGCAGGAACGCTAACCATGGTACCCCGAGTACAATAGGTTAAGAACGAAGAGAGCTCGACTAGTTTTTTATAGGGAGAGACGTGCTATTAAAGCCACCGAATTAACTCCGTAAGGTCAAGTTGATGGCCACTGTGAAGTTGTGAGGACGGAAAGGACGTGCATGCTGCATATCTCTAAATTCAAATAAAGAAATTGTGTTATTGATGAACTGTGCCAAAAATCCACTCAAAACTAAAGTTCGACTAATTTCTGTGTTTCCAGTCGAATCTAAGGATATAGCTGTTCTAGAGTATAATTCAGCTTTGGGTTTGACTAGTAATTGGGGCACAAGTACTTTAGGATTGCACTGGTTACTCTTGCGACTGGATATGCTTAGTTTTGTGCACTGACCGGATTGTTTTCTTGAATGAGCATCAATTTTCGTTATCTCATAATTTTAGCTGGTGAAGCAGATGGCCGAGCCCGTTCTTATGGTGGATGATGAGGAGGGCCATGCACACTCAGCGTGCCTGCATTGGGAGGGCTTCCCCTCCATCTTGTGGGGTGTGTTGAGCACCGCTGGTTACCCGAACCCACCTTTCTATGTGGGGCAAGAGTTTATGGAGACGGGTGTCCGTCGGTGCCGAGTGCGCATGACCATTCCCCAGCACCCACTCAACCCTGCGTGGCTTGCTATTGAGATGGAAGTAGTCAGGCACCGCCTCATCGACTCGTGGGAAGCTGCAACCATGATGGCTCTAACCACATTTTGTGAGGAGCACCCCTTGGAGGTGATTCTGGCTCCAGCGGGTCTGTTTCCTGCAGTCAACCAAAGTGATCCGTTATGGCTGGACAGGTTTACTCATCTGGGTCACTTGGCAGACCAAATTCCAGTCGAGACTATTATCTTTTCAGCCCGGTGCATGAATGCACTGTACCGACTACATGCACTTCAAAATAAAGGGATGGAACAGGTGATAGACCTGGCTCAGTCCTTACAGTGGGCAGTTAACCTAAGGGATGAGCAGATGCAAGATTTATTTGAGGAGATTGGGGCTCGAGACACTAGAATTGGCCAGCTTGAAGGCCAAGTGCAGACATTAGAAACCACTGTGGGGGAGCGCGAGGCCATGATCGAGTTCTTGGAGGAACAGATCCATGACTCAACATCGATTTGGAGGATGCAAACGAACATATTGACATGCATCACGCCCAGCAGGCAGCCCTTCATGCTCCACCGGATGTGATGGACATTGATAGTAAGGAAGAACCCGAGGAGATTGAGGTCGTTTCTGATCTTGACTACGATATGGTAGTCCCGCAGCCCGCACAGATGGGAGCTCACTCCCCTACGCAGAGCGAGTCGTCTGTCAACAATCTTGACGACTACTAGGAGAAGACTTTGGAGTACTTTTGTTTATACTCCTCTTAGTGTAGCCTAACTTTTGTGCAGGTAGTAATAGGCTAGCTTAGAGTTGAGGACCACCAGTTACCAGGAGTGTAGCCTAGAAGCTAAGGGCACTCGAATTAGGTAGGCATTAGACTGGAAGTATGTATATATTGGTGACCAGTTGGAAATCAAAGAAGAGGTAGTCGAAGTTGTCAAAATTACAGAAAGAGTAGTCGGATGTGTCACCGAGGCAGCCGGAAAAGAAATCATCGTATCGAAAAATTAGTCGGACAAGTCGTAGATGCGCTAAAAGCAGGCCATGAGTAGTCAAGGTAAGCGGAAGTATAACTTAAGTAGTCGCAGCAGTCATCGATTCAGAGTAGTCAAAGTTGTAGTCGTATTAAATGAAGGTGCGACTGAAGCAGCCGAAGATATAATCGTTAGTAGTCGGGAACAAGGAGGAAGCAGTCGAATGTGCAGTTAAGGTACTCAAATACAGTGTAGTTGAACTGTAGCCCTAGCCGCTAATGGAACCGTTCAAGCAGTCAAAGATGTACACGAAGGGGCGGTAGATGTTGTCAAAGCAATCGGCAATGTAGTTGAAGAAGCCGTATGTTAGTCGATGTGGTCGATGAGGGAGTCATAGTAGTCGGATTGGTAGTCCTGGTAGTCAAAAATGCAGTCGGAGATGGGGTAGTCGGAGGTGTTTTGAATGCCACAGTTTTAGGTCGCTACATTTTCTAGTCACCACCAACCTTTGGAAGGTGGCAGATAAACAGAACGTGAGCTAGGATTTGTCTCCTACCCAGTCGCAGAGTGCACACTATTTGTAACAAGCCTATCAAGATTTATATTTTCCCGTACTATCTTTTTGAATCATGGGAGATTTATGAAGCCTTTGCTGATATTAAACCTCCATGTTTCAGATGGTTGGGGCTACTCGTGGAAACCCTGATGGATTTGGAGCGAGCGGTAGCAGGTCGCAACAGGCGCCACCCCCACCCACTCTGGTGGAGGTGATGGCCGCTCAAACCGAGTTGCTGCGACAACTTGTTTAGGGGCAGCAGCACCACCATCAGCCGCGGGGTGTGCAGCATGCACCCCAACCTCAAGCTGCTAGCTACTCCGATTTCTTTGGGACGCAGCCTCCTCTGTTCAATAGGATGGAGGAACCTTTGGATGTGGACGCCTGGATTCGTACCAATCCAAGTTTGCATTATCGACACTGCCATGTTTGAAGGCCAACAAGGCTCGATTTGCCGCGCAGCAGCTTCGCGGTACTGCACGTATATGGTGGGACAGCTACTTTGCCATGCTTCCGGCAAACCATGTTGTCACCTGGGATGAATTCAAGAGTGCATTCCGAGCCCACCATATCCCTGAAGGTCTTATGGAGAGAAAGTTAAATGAATTTCTGGCTCTTACTCAGGGTACCCGCACTATACTCCAGTATGCCCAGGCTTTCAATAATCTTTGTCAGTACACGGGTTATCATGTTGACTCCGATGATAGGAAGCGTGATCGTTTTCGCAGAGGCCTTAATACCAAGCTCAGGGAACGACTTAATCCTATCAGGACCAACACATACAATGAGCTGGTTAATTTGGCTATTACCCAGGAGGAATGCATTCTGGCCCATCATGCAGAGAAGAAGAGGAAGGCTCCAGCCGGACCCTCGAGTGCTCAGCCACCGAAGTATCGAATTGTGCAGAACGCAGCATCAAAAGCTCCTCAGAATGCCCCTCAGCCAGGGCGTTGGATTATCAGGCCCCTTAGCAACAGAGTGTGGCAAGACCCCCTGCTCCACAGCAAAATGGTCCAAGGCAAAATACCCCGCAGCCACCCCGCCAAAACAACAACAACCGATGCTTCAACTGTGGGAGTTCCACTCACTTTGTTCGAGATTGCCCTCAGCCCAAGTAGCAAGCTCAAGGCCAAGGCTCCAATACCAACCACAGAAACCAAGGCAAGAAGCAGACTGTTCAGGTCAAGCATGGGCGGATAAATTTTACCACTCTGGCAGAACTTCCTGATGGCGCACCAGTCATGACGGGTACATTTTCTATCCACCGCAAGCCCGCGGTTATATTATTTGACTTTGGTGCATCACACAATTTTATTAGTGCTAAATTCAGTGCAACTATGGGTTTGGATTTCTGTCACACAAGAAAGTCGTATATGATAGCTACACCGGGAGGTAGAATTGCTTCAAATCAACTCGTAAGAAACGTGCCAATTAAATTGGGTAGCAAAGTCATCGACACAAACTTGATCCTCTTGGCAATTGAAGACATCGATGTTATTTTGGGAGTAGATTGGATGACTCGGCATGGAGTAACCTTAGAACTTGCCTTCCGAGCTGTTGAAATCAATTCCCCGACCCAAGGAACCACTACTCTATTTTTGCCTTTCCAAGAATGCACAAATTCATGTGCTCTTACTAAGGTCCATTCAGAACTAGAAGTAATCTTGGTAGTACGCGAGCATGCTGATGTTTTCCCAGATGACTTACCCGGCATGCCACCTGATCGAGACATAGAGTTTGTCATTGAACTGCAGTCAGGCACAACACCTATCTCTAAACGACCCTATCAAATGCCACCCAAAAAATTAGCAGAATTGAAAATACAGTTGTAAGAACTTCTAGACAAAGGCTATATTCATCCCAGTGCCTCACCTTGGGGTTGCCCAACTCTTTTTGTGAAGAAGAAAGATAATAGTTTGAGGTTATGTGTAGACTACCTACCTCTCAATGCGGTGACTATCAAGAACAAATATCCCCTTCCTTGCATTGATGTTCTTTTCGATCAGTTATCTGGAGCAAAAATCTTTTCCAAGATTGATTTTCGTTCTGGATATCATCAAATCAAGATTCGACCATGTGATATTCCAAAGACCGCTTTCTCCACTCGATATGGACTGTATGAGTACTTAGTCATGTCTTTCGGTCTCACAAATGCTCCTGCCTATTTTATGTATCTCATGAATTCGGTTTTTATGCCGGAGCTTGACAAGTTTGTAGTGGTCTTCATCGACGACATTCTTGTTTATTCAAAGGATGAGGAGGACCATGCTAAACATTTGCACATTGTTCTCCAATGCCTCATAGACCATCAGTTATATGCTAAGTTCTCTAAATGTGAATTCTGGTTGGATAGTGTGAAATTTTTGGGCCATACTATCTCCAGCAACGGCATCTCAGTTGACTCCAGCAAGGTTCAAGAGGTAATGGATTGGAAAGCTCCCACGTCTGTTCATCAGATTCGTAGTTTTCTTGGCTTAGCTAGTTATTATCGCTGCTTCATTCCGGATTTCTCCAGAATTGCTAAGCCTATGACCGAACTATTGAAGAAGGGAGAAAAACATGTGTGGGATGGAGATTGTGAAAAAGTTTTCCACACTCTTCGTGAACACTTGACTACAGCCCCAGTCTTAGCTCAACCTGACACTACCAAACCATTCGACGTTTACTGTGACAATTCTGGAACTGGTTTGGGTTGTGTACTCATGCAAGACAATCGGGTTATTGCCTATGCTTCAAGAGCACTTCGGCCCCATGAAAAGAATTACCCAACACATGATCTAGAGTTAGCAGCCGTCATTCACGCTCTTAAGATCTGGAGGCATTATCTTATGGGCACCCATTGCAATATTTACACCGATCATAAGAGTCTCAAGTATATATTCACACAAGCTGATCTAAATATGAGACAAAGACGGTGGTTGGAATTAATCAAGGATTATGATCTTGAGGTGCACTTCCATCCAGGCAAAGCTAATGTAGTCGCGGATGCACTCAGCCGCAAAGCTCATTGCAATTGCCTATTTGCCGCATCATACAATGATACATTATGCTCTGAAATGCGGAAACTTAGGTTGGAAATAATTCCTCAAGGGACTTTGAATCACGTCTCTATTGAACCCACTCTTCAGGACCGTATCATCACAGCACAATTACACGATGAGGGTGTTAAGATCATCAAGCAGAAACTATCTCAAGGAGAGGAAAAGTACAAATGTTTTCATCAGGATAAAAAACAAATTTTATGGTTTGGAAATCGCATTGTCGTTTCGAAAGATCACGAGCTCCGAAAATAGATTCTTGATGAAGCACATCTTTCCAAATTCTCCATTCATCCAGGTAGTAGCAAAATGTATTAGGATCTCAAGCAAAATTTTTCGTGGACCAGGATGAAAAGGGAAATTGCCGAATATGTTGCGGAGTGTGACACTTGTCAGCGAGTGAAAGGTAGCCACTTAAAGGTAGCTGGTACACTTCGACCTCTGCCAATACCCTCCTGGAAATGGGAAGATATCAGTATGAATTTCATTTTTGGTTTGCCCAATACATCTCAGAAACACGACCCTATATAGGTTGTTGTAGATAGGCTCACAAAGACCGCCCATTTTATTCCCGTACACACCACTTACAAGGCCAAGAGATACGCTGAGATATATCTGGATCGAATTGTCTGTCTACACGGGGTACCCAAGACAATCATTTCTGATCGTGGCACTCAGTTCGTAACACGTTTTTGGGAACAATTGCAAGAATCGCTTGGTACCAAACTAATCTGAAGCTCAGCTTATAATCCTCAGACTGACGGCCAAACGAAAAGAGTAGATCAAATTCTCGAAGACATGCTTAGAGCTTGTGTCATTTATTATGACAAGAATTGGGACAAATGTTTGCCTTTAGCAGAATTCTCCTATAACAACAGCTATCAAGCAAGCCTAAAGATGGCACCATTCGAGGCATTATATGGTCGAAGGTGTCAAACTCCGTTGAGTTGGTCACAAACTGGAGAGCGCCAAATCTTTGGACCAGACTTGGTAGTAGAGGCAGAAGAAAAAGTAAAATTTATCCAAGGAAATCTTAAAGCCGCCCAATCTTGGACAAAGAGTTATGTTGGCAAGAGGAGAAAACCCTTGAAATTCGACGTTGGTGATCATGTCTACCTTCGGGTTTCACCAACCAAGGGTGTGAAACGATTTGGAGTGAAAGGAAAGTTAGCCCCTCGGTATGTTGGTTCGTATGAAATCATTGAAGAATGTGGACCCGTGGCCTATAGAATACGACTTCCCTCACAACTTGCCGCCATCCATGACGTTTTTCATGTCTCTCAACTAAAGAAATGTGTCAGAGTCCCTACCAAAATTGTTCAGCAGCAAGAAATCACGGTGGAACCAGACCTCTCTTATGTTGAGCCACCCATCAAAATCCTGGATCAGAAGGAAAGAAGTACTCGAAGAGCGGTGGTTAAAATGTATAAAATCCAATGGAACCATCACACTGAGGAAGAAGCCACATGGGAGACTGAAAGTTATCTCAATCAAAAGTTTCCTGGTTACCTTAGTTCCATCCAAGGTACACACCTTCCGCACTTAGATTTCATCCAAATCTCGGGACGAGATTCTTTTTAAGAGGGGTAGGCTGTGACACCCTAGTTGTCTAAAAGATTAAATAAAGATCCAAAACTTTAAAATCAGTCACCAAAGAGCAAGAAAAGTTTGAAACAACCTATAAAATATACCTTGTAGGCAAATGCATTTGTGTTCAAGCATTAACAATTGAAACCGTGCAATCAAACTCTTGTTAATTTCAAAATTGATCACATTTGAATCTGTAATTTTAATGGCACCTTTGTCAAAACAACAACAAAAGTCTAGTGGAACTCAAAGGCTAACAGTGCTAAAGTTCACATAAAATGACGGGCCTTTTAAATGCTTGTTTTAGAAAATTCAAAATAACGCTTAAACCATAGCTTAAATGAACTTTGGGCTAAAACAAAAGTTGAAAATTTTCAAGTTCCCTTCAACTTTCGTGTTTAGAGTGTTTACAGTTCCTGTTTGAAATTTTAAAGAAATTTATTTTGAATTCCAGTCCATTCTCTCTTCCTGCCTCTGCTTTCTCTCCCCTCCCCTGTTTTTGCTCCCGCCGGCTGTGAGGCGCGGCCACGCGGCAGGAAATCCCTGCGCCGGCGAGCCACGCAAAGGTGCGACTCCCAAACGGGGCCGACCAGCCCCCGACCGAGCTTGCTACAGGCGATTTGCCCCTCCCTGTATCCCGCCCCGGCCTGCCCGTGCGCACCACACGGCCGACGATACCCGGTGGGCGAGCCGCGACGCACCGGCGTAGCTGCGCCTTTGCCACGATCGTGTCCTGGTTGCGCCCCCTCCCTCCTTTCTGCCGCGACTAGCCCCTCCGCCCTTCCCCTCCCCAGCGCCTATAAAAGCCACCCCGGGGCACCTCAGTTCATCGCCCCAACCTCCACCTCTGGCAAGCCAGCACCTGTACGAGGACGCGCCACTCCGCCCCCACATTGCCCGAAACAACCCTTCCCCCACCTTCTCTGCCTTACCCCGAAGCTACCGGCCGTTCCCCGTGCCGTTTTCCTCACAGGACCATCGCCCCTGCCATCCGCCCCCGCCGCCGGATATGTGCCCCATCGGCAGGCCGCCTCGGTCCATCCCTTCCCCAACCAAGACCTCAAACAGGTGTTGAACTACTCGTACAGGTAGGTTCTGAGTTGCAGAACTACTCGTATAGGTAGGTTCTGAGTTAGGATTTTTATGTAGAGTTTGTTTAAAATAGCCATACAACATGCACAACCACCCGCTTACTTAATGGGGTCAGTTAATACAAATAAGTACTCGATAAATGACTGCCGAGGGTAAAGAAAATGAAGTACTCGGCTACTTAACTTAAGTTTTGAGTAATTTATAAAGCAATCTTGTACCAGTAAAACCACTCATACTTGTGCATTCATATAGACTCGACTACTCTCACCGACGGGACCTACAATCTAGTACTCGAGTCCGAGAGTGAGCAGCAAGAAGCTCAGGGAAATCCACTGAAGAACCGGACCAACGTTTGGAGGTGCTCTCGGCTAGTTTCACACAAGAAGGCAAGCCCCGGTGCATGATCCTAGTTTTCAAATTATGCAACTGTTATTCCTTTTTGTCTGTGCATTAAAGTTCATAGGAGTTGAATGGAACCACTAGCTGCATGATCCTAGGTACAATTGTAATGACTACTAGAACATGAATATCGAGTAGATGCTATGCTAATAGGTACGGTAAAAGTCGAGTAGTTTCCTACTACTCACAAGAACTATAGGAGTTGATTGATTTACCGCATTCTGCAACTATAAGGTTGGCAGGCGGGGCTGTGGTAAAGCACTCGTGGTTGAAGCCCCGTCAGAGTAGTGAAAAATGCTAAGGCCGCGGTGTGTGGTAGCAGTGGTTAAGCGTTTGAAAGTACTATCCACATGCCAAGAATATGGTAATCGGTAAGCTTAAGTACTCGATTGAACCGGTACGTGGACAGACTACATTGTCTTGAAGCTGTCCCATAAGCCAATGGTGAGTGCAAGAGGGGTCATTGATGAGGACATCAACACCAACGATACATCCACTCCGACACAAGTACCTATTGCTGGTCCTATTACTCGTGCTCGTGCTCGTCAACTTAATCATCAGGTGAGTTCACATCTAAGCTCATGTACATCATGTTTAGACCATGGAGACACGTGTACTCTTGTTTTGCTTAGGAACCAAGGAGGCGACCGAAAGGGAAACGGATTCGCGCAGGCTGGATTCGGACTGCAGAACAGTACCAACTTGTGACGGACACCACATCCATATCACATTCGGTGACTCAACAATAGTGGTAAGGTCAAGGTAACGAGATTGGTACGAATTAATTTCGCTATTGGTTCATATCATGATGTTGTTGAATGCGATGTTGTGCCTATGGAAGCTTGTCATATTCTGCTAGGTAGACCATGGCAATTTGATACCGATAGCATGCATCATGGTAGATCAAATCAATATTCTCTTATACATCATGATAAGAAAATCGTTTTGCTTCCTATGTCACCTTAATCTATTGTGCGTGATGATGTTGCTAAAGCTAGAGAACTAAAACTGAGATCGATAAGAATGCCAAATCTGTTAGTAGCAGGGAAGATGAGATAAGATTGAAAGGACATAGCTTGCTTGCTACTAAGTCTGATATTAATGAATTGATTGCTTCCACTTCTGTTGCCTATGCTTTGGTGTGCAAGGATGTTTTGATTTCAATTCACGATATGCAGCATTCTTTGCCCCCGGCTGTTGCTAACCTTTTGCAGGAGTATTCTGATGTGTTTCCAAGTGAGATACCAGCGGGGCTGCCACCAATACGAGGGATTGAGCACCAAATTGACCTTATTCCTAGTGCATCGTTGCCAAACCGTGCGCCATACAGGACAAATCTGGAAGAAACTAAAGAAATTCAGCGACAAGTGCAAGAACTACTCGACAAAGGTTATGTGCGTGAGTCTCTTAGTCCTTGTGCTGTTCCTGTTATTTTAGTGCCTAAAAAGGATGGAACATGGCGTATGTGTGTTGATTGTAGGGTTATTAATAATATCACAATTCGATATCGACACCCTATCCCACGTTTGGATGATATGCTTGATGAATTGAGTGGTGTTGTTGTGTTTTCCAAAGTTGATTTCCGTAGTGGGTACCGCCAGATTCGTATGAAATTGGGAGACGAATGGAAAAACTGCTTTCAAAACTAAGTTCGGGTTATATGAGTGGTTAGTCATGCCTTTTGGGTTAACTAATGCACCTAGTACTTTCATGAGATTAATAAACGAGGTTCTGCGTGCTTTCATTGGGAAATTTGTTGTTGTCTACTTTGATGATATATTGATTTACAACAAATCTTTCAATGACCATCTTGATCACTTACGTGTTGTTTTTAATGCTTTACGAGATGCACGTTTATTTGGTAACCTTGAGAAGTGCACCTTTTGCACCGATCGAGTGTCTTTTCTTGGCTATGTCGTGACTCCACAGGGAATCGAGGTTGATCAAGCCAAGGTGGAAGCTATACATGGATGGCCTATACCGAAGACTATCATGCAAGTGCGGAGTTTCCTAGGACTTGCTGGTTTCTATCGTCGTTTTGTGAAGGACTTCAGCTCCATTGCCACGCCTTTGAATGAGCTTACAAAGAAGGGAGTGCCTTTTAGTTGGGGTAAAACACAAGAGAACTCCTTCAACACGCTGAAAGATAAGTTGACACATGCACCTCTCCTCGAACTCCCTGATTTCAATAAAACCTTTGAGCTTGAATGTGTTGCTTATTTCAGTGAAAAATTGAGCGGGCCTGTTCTGAATTATTCTACTTATGATAAGGAATTGTATGCTCTTGTTCGCACATTAGAAACATGGCAGCATTATCTATGGCCCAAAGAGTTTGTTATTCATTCAGATCATGAATCTTTAAAACATATTCGTAGTCAAGGAAAATTGAACCGTAGACATGCTAAGTGGGTTGAATTTATTGAATCTTTTCCTTATGTCATTAAGCACAAGAAAGGGAAAGAGAATATATTTGCTGATGCGCATTGTCTAGGAGATATACCTTGCTGAACCAACTTGATTACAAAATCTTTGGATTGGAAACGATTAAAGATCAATATGTTAATGATGCTGATTTTAAAGATGTGTTGCTGCATTGTAAAGATGGGAAGGGATGGAACAAATTCATCGTTAGTGATGGGTTTGTCTTTAGAGCTAACAAGCTATGCATTCCAGCTAGCTCCGTTCGCTTGTTATTGTTGCAGGAAGCGCATGGAGGTGGCTTAATGGGGCATTTTGGAGCAAAGAAAATGGAAGATATACTTGCTGGTCATATCTTTTGGCCAAAGATGAGAACAGATGTGGAGAGATTTGTTGCTCGCTGCACGATATGTCAAAAGGCTAAATCACGATTGAATCCACACGGTTTGTATTTGCCTCTACCTGTTCCTAGTGCTCCTTGGGAAGATATTTCTATGGATTTTGTGTTAGGATTGCCTAGGACTAGGAAGGGACGTGATAGTGTGTTTGTGGTTGTTGATAGATTTTCTAAGATGGCCCATTTCATACCATGTCATAAAACTGATGATGCTACTCACATTGCTGATTTGTTCTTTCGGGAAATTGTTCGTTTGCATGGTGTGCCCAACACAATTGTTTCTGATCGTGATGCTAAATTTCTTAGTTATTTTTGGAAGACTTTATGAGCTAAATTGGAAACTAAGTTGTTGTTTTCTACTACATGTCATCCGCAAACTGATGGTCAAACTGAAGTGGTTAATAGAACTGAATTTTGATGCTACTAAGCGTGCTGAATTGATGTTAAAACTGCATGAAACAACTAAAGAAAACATAGAGCGCATGAATGCTAAATACAAGATTGCTGGTGATAAAGGTAGGAAGGAACTAAAGTTTGAACCTGAAGATTTAGTTTGGCTGCATTTGAGAAAGGAAAGGTTTCCTGAATTGAGAGCAAGAGGGGTCATTGATGAGGACATCAACACCAACGATACATCCACTCCGACACAAGTACCTATTGCTGGTCCTATTACTCGTGCTCGTGCTCGTGCTCGTCAACTTAATCATCAGGTGAGTTCACATCTAAGCTCATGTACATCATGTTTAGACCATGGAGACCCGTGTACTCTTGTTTTGCTTAGGAACCAAGGAGGCGACCGAAAGGGAAACGGATTCGCGCAGGCTGGATTCGGACTGCAGAACAGTACCAACTTGTGACGGACACCACGGTCGCATATGAACTCGGATTCGGGCGTTCAAGTACTTCGTGGAAAGCTTATGAAGTCTTCTTTCAAAAGGATCTGGCCTCATATCCATATCTGTTACGAGTCGGCCGCAACCGTAAAGTTAATACAGAATCCTTTTCTGCCCATGGTGCTGCGTCACCCTGTTTTGGCCCAATGGGCCGTGTATCAAGTTGAGTCCATTACGGACGCGTCCTAGGGTTGGAGTACAACCCCAGCACCCCTGTGGTCGTCCTCCCATGTACTTATACCCCTTAGCCGCCACCAAGGATGCTTGGGTTTTGTTTAGATCAAGTTTAGCCTTCGCTACTTGTTTGCAAGCGCGCGTGCTGGATCAGCCGCCCGTCTTCTTGTTTTCGGAACTCCACCATTATTGAGATTGCGTGTGAAACCTTCATTTACATCTAGTAAATTCAGTACTTGTCATACTTTTTCTTGCTAGTTCTTCGATTGCTTGCAGGACGAGTGCCCTAGTGGCCGGGTGCCGCGCTCCACAAGATCGCGACAGCCATTGGAGGGGGTGTATCGGTTGCTAAGGCGCAGCTTGGAAGGCTGTAGTCGGGCCATGAACGTCGCCTCCATCGACCAATCGAGTTATCCACGCCTCTCATCGAAAGATCGGGAATCAAACCCTAGCGGGTCGCCATTAGTCATGTTCCGGCATCGTTCGTGGTTCATGAACTTCTCGTACTTGAGGCTGGTGGCCCTGATCCATAACCCGGGAATAAAGGGGAAAAGTTGCACGTGTGACTCTGGGAGTAACCACGTGATGTGTGTTTAGGTTTCCCTTGCAAGGTTAAGAAATTCGATTCGAATCGTCCGTTTCTCGCGGTAATTGAGACTGCTTAACACTCTTGCCACATAAAGTAACAAGAGGAACTATGCTTATGATGAAACTTGTTGGATGATTAATTGTTTTCCACCATGTTTGATTAGAATTAGAAGCTCATCTAGACTGGTTAAATGAACTAGAATATGGAAACCTAAAATGTGAAATTAAGAACTTACTCTTTGTTGCTTTTCAGCAAAAAGAAAACCTAGAACCTTAGAGCCATGCATGCTTAGTAGTCGGTTTGTACATAGAACCAGTCGGGTAAGCCTTGCTGAGTATTAGTATACTCAGCCTTGCTTGTGGCATTGTTTCTAGGTATGCCTGTTGAAGATATGGTAGCTGGTCTAGCTTGGCCGAGTGCCTTGCCGACTGATTGGACGGTGGAATGGGAGCCATCCCCGACTAGTACTGACCCTGCCGATGAGTAGTTGATCGTGTTGTCTTTCCACTACAGAAAAACTCTGAATAAAGTTTTGTGATGAACTTCAGAAGTACTCGAGTGGTACTTCCGACTTGTAATAATTCCCGACCGACTTGTGCTTTTAACATCCTATGGAATGTTGTATTCTCTGGACTTGCCTTCATGCGAGTTATGTGTATGCTTGGTTTCGATCGAGATATTGAGTGGTTGCATCGGGATCTACCTGACAGATTGTCGGATTAATCCGTTTGAAGTGCATGGTGGCCAGTTCATCCACAAGGATGATGGTTAGTGCACTTGACCCGGGTTAATTCGGGCGGTTCTGCCACAAAGGCCTCCTTGACGATTTTTCTGGCCGTGCTGACCAAGGGATCGAGGAGATTCCGGCCAACGTCATGGAAGGAGCTTGGGATGCGGCGAGTGCCTCGCTTGCGGGAGGCGATGGTGGTGGTTCCGCGGTGGCTCCCGAGGCACGGAAACGCAGCGCTTCTGTCCCGAGCACGGGGGTGAGCGCGAAGCGCCTCAGAATCTCGGTTGGGGGGGGGCGCACCCTCCTCGTCCTCCCGCTCCAGTGGTCGCGAGCTCGCCGCCTCGTCGTTGAAACTTCCAGGGCGTTTGGCGAAGCCGCGCTTGGATGGCTCGCGGTCAGCAGGTGGCGCGTCCAGCGGCGCCAGGCTCGTTCCACCGCCTCCTCCTCCCGGCCCGCCCCCGTCGGGTACCTTGAGGCTGGACGTTCTCCTTTGCCGCCTGCGCCCGATGGAGAGGGAGGGTCCGAGCCATTCGAGATCTTCCGCCTTTGTCGCGGGGGATGCTGACGGCGCAGTTTGCCGCGTCGAGCCCCCTAGGCGCCGCCGACACCTCCTCATCGGTGCTAACGTCCGATCTTGGGTCTTCTACAGCGGCCCTGAGCGGCGCTACCTGCGCTTGGGGCAATGCTCGGGCTCAGGGCTCAAGGTCGGACGCCTCGGCGCCAAACGAGGGAAAGGCCCGCTCACTGGCCGAGGTGACAGTGGTGTCCGCGGCCCCTACAACCCGAATGCTCCAAGCCGTGCCGCTCCCGGCCAGCCTCATCCACTGGTCGCTTCATCAGTTAGAGCAGTGAGTAGCATCCTTTCCAGTCTTCATAGTCGCCTCGGATCGGGTGACTGATCAGCTTCTGTTGCCAAGGTCCTTCATACCAGGCTGAGCGTGGCGCATCCTACCTTTGGCTTCACGCGGTCGCCGATTGTCCTCCTGCCTGAGTCTGGATCTCCCCACCCCGCCGCAGGAGGTGAGGCGCTGGCTACTCTCTCTGCGGCCATCGCAACCGTCTCGAGTGCTGTTTCGGAAGCTATTGCTGTGGCGGCGGAGGAGGCCGCCGCGGTGCCGCTGACTTGGACGGATGGGGCTGCAGTCGCCGGAGTTGTGGCATCTTCTTTGTTGGCCGAGCTCTGGGCCGATGCCGAGGGAGTTTGTGAGCAGGAGGCAGCTTTCCAGCCAGAGGATGTTTCCGCCGCACCCGAGGTCCCCTCCATGCTCACTAGCCATAAGTTAGTGCTCGTCGCTCTGGCAGCGCGACTCGCCGGGCCGCTCCTTCTGACCTCTGTGAGTCCTGTTGATCCGTCTAAGGCCTTCTTCCAACTAAGCGATGAGTCCGAGGGTGCCGCGTGGAAACGGGTCATAAGCCACGCAAGACGCTCCTGAGCTAAGCTGGAAAAGGCGTAGTCCTCGATCGCGACGGCATCGACGGTGATCGCCACGACACCCAGACGCTGTGGCAAGAGGTTCTTCCCACGGTACATGTGGGTTGCTCATTCTCTTTCGTTGTTGAGGCGCGCGACTGAATCTCCTAGTGTAGTTCCCTTGATATGCGGATTCGAATCTCTATTTCAGGAGCTGCAGGATGTGTCGGTGTGGAAGTCCCGGTTCTTGCGGTTCTTGCATCTTCGCAAGGGTCAAGAGTCCCCGGAGCGGCGGGAGCTGGCGAGTGCTCGAGCGGAGGCGGACGCGCATGGGTCGAGATGCAGTCGCTAAAGGAGGCTCTCGCATCCGCTCGATCCGAGGCGGACTCGGCCCGTGCGGAGGCTGAGGCCGCGAAGAGGGAGATGGCGGACATGGAGCGCGTGCGGCTTGAGGTGCAATCGCTGGGTCAGGCTCTCGCAACCGCCTGCGCTGAGGCAGAGGTTGCCCGCGCAGACGTCGACGCCACGAGGAAAGAAGCGCCTGAGGCCGAGGCCCGGGCGAAGCGCCTCAAGGAGTCGGAGCGGCTATCGGAGACGCTGGAGGCCCAGCTCCGATCGTTGAGGACCGAATCTTAAGGTAAGCTCTGGGCTTCTTCATCATGCAGCAAGATGGCCGTGCGCGCCTTATTTTCCTCCCTGACCTGCATCCGCGTGCTAGGTCTTCACATGGAGGTGGGCGCGGCGTGCCGTGACAAGGCGATGCTGGCCGAGAGGGTCGTAGAGCTGGAGCAGGATCTGTCTTCGATTCGGGGCGTGGCGGGGGCGCTCTATAGCCATGTGCTCGGTGGTGAGCCGAACGCGGTGCCCTTGGTTGCTCGGCTTGAGGCAGTCCGGGGACGCGTCGAGGAGCTGGTCGCCGATGGTGTCTACATCGGCAGTCACGCGGCGTTCGCAGCCACAGGTTTGCATTATAAGGGCGTGGACTTCACGGTCGTGGCCAGTGGCTATGTGAGGGGTCAATCATAGGAGGACTGTCGATGTTTTACCGCCACGCCCACCGAGGGACACCCCCGAGGTGGTGAGTTTGTAGGTAGGGTGTCGCCGAGATCAGGTACTCGAAGGTGCAAGGAACACAAAGTTTAGACAGGTTCGGGCCGCCGAGAGCATAATACCCTACGTCCTATGTGGTTTGTATTGCCTTAGGTGGTGATCGGGTGATCTGATGTTTGGAGGAGGTCCCTGTCCGCCCTTATATAGTTTTGGGGGACAGGGTTACATGGAATTCCTAGTCGAATACGAGCCCAGGAGTCCTACACGAGTGCTTTTCGGGTAGTTTCCTACTATCTCTAACTAGTTTTACTACTGTATGAATAGTTATAGTACGCTACGAGTAGTTACAACTGGTGTAGGGCGTGGGCCATGTCCCACCGCTTATCCTATAAGATGTAGGCCATGTGCGCAGTCCCGTGGGCCCGGGTCTAACAAGTATGACACCTCAGTTGTTTATTTTGTTAAACAAGTCTCATTAGCATAACAATATGCATAAATAACTAAGAAAAGTTTAAAAGAAATGTATTATAATTTGGTTTTGCATTTATTTTGAAAGTATGTGTATATGTTCATGAGTACATGTACTTTAAACAGACAAATTAAATAACTTTCACATCAATGCAAATAGGACTACGAAATTGAATAGGCACATCATCAGTGACATGATAAACAAAAGTCTAGTTGAAGCCTAGGGGAGAATATGAAAGTTTTGCCCATGAAGTGACGTGTCATCCGAATCAAGCATTTTGAGTTTTTAAAATAATTTCTGAACTATAACTCGAATGAACTTTGACCTGAAACGAAACTTGTGTAACTTTTCATTTTGAACAACTTTTGTGTTGAGAGAATTTTGAGTTGCAACACAAAAATAGGAGAAAACATAGTTTTACAGTTCAGCCCCTGCCTTTTTCTCCTTTTCCACTCAGCTCCCTCCCTCCCCTGTTTCACTCGACGCCCAGTAGTGGCCGTCGGCCAGCTGGCCGGCGATGCCTGCCGCCCGCGCCGTGCCAAGCCAACCAGGGCCAAGCCCGCTGATCCGCGTCCCTGCCGCACAAAACCCTCCCCACGCCGCGAGCCTGCCCAGCCCGCGCGTGCCACGCGCACGACGGCGTCGCCCGCCTCTGCTCGCCGTCCGACGGCCCAATGGCGCACCTCCACCGTGCCGACCCTCCCGCGCTCGCCGCCCGACAAGCCAGCTGCTGCAGCTGCTTGCCCAACCCCCGCCCACGCGATCCCCCCTCCCCCACACCAAATCCTCGACGCCCAACCCCGTGCCGCGCCGCTGGCACGCGACGCCGCGGCCTGTGCACCGCCCACGGTGGCCAATGCCACGCACCCGTGCAGCCCAGGCCGTGCTGACCCTCCCCAGCCTCGCCCGGCCCTCTCCCTCCCTCCTGCAGCCTATAAAAGGTAGCATTGAGCCCTCTCGCGCGCCAGCACCACCAGAACGTTGCCGCCGCTGCCATTGTCGTCGCCGTGCGCCACCCGCCGTGGAGCCCCATCCCCCGACCCTCCTCCACCCGAGACAAACCTTGGAACGGGTTCCCCTCGATGCCGCGAAGCTCACCGACCCGCCCCTGCCGGCTCTCGCTCGCTGAAGCATCATCGCCAACGCACAGTGCCACCGCCGCCCCCTGCTCCGCGCCGACAACCACCTCCGGCCATCCCCAACCCCGACCAAGGCCCCCACAAGGTAGCTCTTGCCTCCCTAGTACTCCCCGACCCTTTCCCCTCGCCGCCGACGAGCCCCCTCACCAGAATTTCGCCGGCCACCATGCCAGCCGCCGCCGAGGACCCAAGTGCTTTGATTGAAATCTTTAAAAGGGTCTGCACGCAAGTTTCCAGGGGCATATCTGCAAACCAGCGTTTTGACCCTAGATTCAAAAACAGTGAAATTGTAAAATTCATATAAAATCATAGCAAAATCGGAAAAATAGAAACTCAACTGTTCTGAAATCTTTAGAAGAAGATCTACAACTTTTGTTACATGCATTTATTCATTTTCTTGCTATATTTTGCTCTAGAATAAATGGAAGGTTTAATAGCTTTTATTTGTACCCACTGTTGTAGCCAAAGGCTGACACTGAAACTTTGACAGTGGATTAGTTGCTTGATGTGTAGGTCAGTGTAAAAAGTTCAAGACCAGAACCCAAGCCTAGCTAAATGTTTTGTTAAACTTTGTTTTATGCCATGAAGACATATAAATAAATTTTTCCTGCTGTTCTAGAGTGATTCATGTTATGAAACTTTTTCTGTGCTGTTATACTGATACCTAGATGCCACAGAAAAATTTAGGGACTTTTTAGCATTCTGTAACCTACTTATATAGTTTTTGTTGTGGAACAATGCATTAAACCAAAGTAATTAGTTTTTGTGCTTGAAAAATGTTCATCTTTTTACTATGGGATACATTGGCTTAGAATATGCTGTATAAAATGTTTCATACTCAGAAACCCTGTATAACATCCTGTAGAAATTAGTCTTTAATAAAAATAGGTGTATCTTGTCCTATTTATTATGCTTTGTATCGTGCACAATAAAATCTGAAATATTTACAGTAACACATATATAGATATATTAACACCCTACAAAATGTTTAGCATTAATACTTTCATGGTTTGTTCTGTATAAAAATAACTATGTTCTAGCAGTAGCTGTGTATTATATTTTTCATATTTAATCTGCTGCATAAAAATGTCTAAAATTTTTGCAGAGGTTTTGTCTCTGCAGGTTGTACTCTGCATAAACTTTTCATCACCAGAAGTTACCTAGATCAGTAGTTGTGTTTAATCCATGTTTGCGCTTAAAAAAAATTAAGTTTCCAATATAACACAACCCCTTCTTGTTTAATGAACTTAAGTAGTTAAGATATACTCTATTAACGATTGCCCAAGAAATCTTCACTAAGTACCTTTACAACCAAATCTATGTTTTTGTGGACTGCAACTTTATCGTGAAGAAAATAAATGTCATATACCATCACTACAACTCATACTTGTGCATTCATATAGAATCGACTACTCTCGCTGACGGAACGTACGAGCTGGTGCCCGAGTCCGAGAGTGAGCAGCATGAAGCTCAAGTGAATCTAACTGAAGTTTTCAAAGACCCAAACCAAAGTTCGGAAGAGCCCAAGGCTAGCTTTGCTAAAGAAGGCAAGCCCCGGAGCATGAACCCTATTTTTCAAATTACGCAACTTATTACTCTATTTTACTTGTGCATTAAGTTTATAGGAGTTGAATGAAAACTTAGTTGCATGATCCTAGGTACCCATACTCTGAACACTAGATGTAAGGTTCGATAGAATGCTATGCTAATAGGACTCCGGTAAAAGTCAAGTGATTTCCTGTCACTTGCGAGAATATAGGAGGTTAATGTTTACTACATGCTGCAATCATAAGGTCGACGGACGGGGCTATGGTGCGATGCTCATGTTGATGATTGAGGCCCCGTCTGTTTAGTGAAAAATGCTAAGGCCGCAGTGTGTGGTAGTGGTGGTTAAGTCTTTGAACGTACTAACCACATGCCGAGAATATGGTAATTGGTAAGCTTACGTACTGGATTGAACCGAGGCCGGAATATACTCCCCACCGTCTTGAATTCGTTCACATCTAGCTAATGGCGGGTGCATGTGCCGCCATGGCCCGGTTGGGTCCATGGTCCATGGGGACGTGTAGTCGAGGGCAGTGGGCCTGTTCCGTGAAGAGGGAATTGAAGGAAAATGTTGCACGTGTGACTCTAGGACTAACCACGTGACGTGTGTTTAGGTCTGCCTTGCAAGGTTAAGAAATTCGATTCGAATCGTCCGTTTCTCGCGGTATTGAGATTGTTTGACTCTTTTACCACATAGAGTAAGAAATGGAACAATGATGATGATTAATCTTGTTGGATGCAAATTAACTCTTTCACCATGTATGGTATTGGATAGTTGCTTACCTAGAATGGTTAAAGAAAACTAGAATCTGGAGCTAAAATTTGAAAGTAAGGACCTACTTGTATATGCTTTTCGGCAAAACAAACCCATCAAGCCAAAAGCCTTGCATGTCTAGGAGTCGGCTAAGTATATTTCACTAGTCGGGTAAGCCTTGCTGAGTATTAGTATACTCAGCCTTGCTTGTGGCTTGTTTTCTGGTGATAGTTTTGAGGACATGGTTGCTAGTTTGACTTGGCCGTGTACTCTTCGTCCTGGTTGGTCGGTGGAATGGGATGCGTCCCCGGCCAATGATGATAATGCCGAGTGATGTCTCGTACGGGCTTCATCGAGACATCATGTATCTTCGAGTAGTTTATCGTTGTTTTTCCGCTGCAATGAACTCTGAAGAACCCATTTACTTTTAAACTCTGAAGTACTTGTTTTACAAATTCGAACTTGGTCTGTAATAATAAGTTTATGTGGATCTCAGTGATGTAAAATTTGTGGAATGTTGTATTCTCTGGGCTCACCTTCGTGTGAGTACTTTGTATGTGTGGTTTCGATCGGCAAACCCGTGGTTGTATCGGGAGGTTACCCGACAGACCTATGGATTACTCCGTTTGAAGTGCGAGTTAGCCCGAATTGCCCTCGTGGTGATGGTTAGCGCACTTGAGCCGGATTAATTCAGGTGGTTCTGCCACAACAAGCCCTCGAGCTCTTCATAGTCGAGTGCTGCAGGCTTCCAAGTACTTCTGAAGGCGTCTTTGAGTTCTCCTGAACTCCATCTTGAAGCTGTCTTCCGAGTACTTCATTAGCTGCATCGAGGTTGTGAGGTGCTCATGCCCCAAGTAGTTTGTCAAGTCTTCTTTTATATGGGGTGCGATTGAACTCGCACTCCATATGGAGTAGCCCCTGAGCCTTAGGTTAACTCGTAGAATCAGGCTGAGGTTCAATTTAGTCTTGAGTCTTCTTTCCTTATCTTCCAAAAGATTTGAAAAGTAAGTCGCTGATGACACGTGTCCCTACAGCCCCCGAGCCTTAAATCCAAATCCTCAAGGTTTTGAATAAAGGATCCAAAAAATCATGGCATGTAATATATGACAGTAAAGATTTGATGGTTAAGATGGGCAAATTGGTTCAGGAACTCGAAAACCACTCTTTTCAGGATGAATTCCCTGAAAAAATGCTTGAACAAATAACTTCACCAAAAAGCGTCCGAAATTACCGCTCAAATCGAACCTTGGTCGCTGAGAGTCGTGTCGTATCCAGCCCCGAGCGTGGGAGCTAGATGAGTCACACAAGATACACCTAATAGTCGGTGGCGCCAACCCTCGAGCCTAGGCATTGGCGAAGTTGCCGCCGGATCTTGAACTGTCGATGAAGCCAACTAGTCAGAGTCGATTCCGACTAGTTTTGTAGGCGAGACAAGTAGTCGAAGTACCCACTAGCGTGTCGCCAAGCATAGTCGTTTCCGACTAGTCTTGTAGGCGAAACGAGTAGTCGAAGTAGTGGAACACGCGTAAAACTAGTCAGGAACTAGTAAACGCAGTGTCATGGGAGCGAGGCCCCTTCAGTAACATACAGTACAAGTCGAGAAAGAGTAATCTGGCCGTTACCGGAAGCGTGGGAGCGAAGCCCCTTCAGTAAACTCCATGTAGTACTAGTCGTGAACCAGTAGAACGGAGTAGTATTGTAAGTATGGGAGTGATGCCTCTTCAGTAACATATAATACTAGTCAGAAACTAGTAATCAGAGCGTTACTGGAACTATGGGGGCGAGGCCCCTGCAGTAAACTCGACATAGTACCAGTCGTGAACCAGTAGACAGAGTAGTACTGGGAGTATGCGAGCAAGGCCCATGCAGTAAACTCGATGTAGTACCAGTCGTGAACCAGTAGACGGAGTAGTACTGGGAGTATGGGAGCAAGGCCCATGCAGTGAACTCGATGTAGTACCAGTCGTGAACCAGTAGACGTAGTAGTACTGGGAGTATGGGAGCGATGCCCCTCCAGTAACATAGAATACTTGTCGAAAACTCGTGATCTGAACGTTACTAGAACTATGGGGGCAAAGCCCCTGTAGTAAACTCGACGTAGTACCAGTCGTGAACCAGTAGATGGAGTACATGTTGGCGCGCTCAACCTAGCTGTTGGCCCGTGGGTGAGCCACTGAAATGTACTTGACCTCAATGGCACTACGTTCACAGAAATCCCAGAACTGATGCGAGTGGAAATTGGATCTCAGGTCCGTGAAGATGGTGTTGGGGAAGCCGAAACGGTGCAAGATGTCGCAGACGAAGCTAACCTCTCGATCTGCAGAGAGCATGGTGATTGGCTTGTACTCGATCTACTTTGTGAACTTGTCGATGGCCACCAACACGTGTGTAAAACCACCTGGCGTAGTTGTCAAAGGCCCTATCATGTCCAGGCCCCAGCATGCAAACGGCCATGAAGGTGGTATGATGATAAGGTTGTGAGTCGGGACATGGGGCTGTTTGCTGAAGAACTGGCAATTTGTGCAGTGGCGAACGAGTGCTTCGGCATCTGCCAAAGCAGTCGGCCAGTAGAAACCAAATCTAAAAGCCTTGCCGACTAGTGTGCGAGAAGCAGCATGGTTCCCGCACACGCCTTCGTGAATCTCCTGGAGTATTTCTCTACCTTCCTCTGTACGGACACACTTCATGAGTATGCCTGATGCTGGTCCATGCTTGTCCAAGTTGTCCCCGACTAGAATGTACCCTTTGCTGCGCCTTAGAATGCGTGTGGCCTCAGCGCTTTTTGGGTCGACGCTAGGGGGTAGTTTGTGCTCCTGGATGTAGTCGATGAACGTCACCCGCCAGTCGACCTCGACCATCAAGACCTCTCGGTCGGGTTCTGTTGGACCCTGAGCGATGGTACTTGGATCTGGTGTCTTGATGGATGGGTGATGTAACTCGTGAATGAAAACTCCCAGTGGGATGTTAGCTCGATCAGAACTCAGTTTCGAGAGCACATCCGCTCCCACATTGTTGTCGTGAATCACATGATGGATTTCCAGCACCGAGAACTTGTTCTCGAGTTTGCGTATTTCTATGACGTACGCATCCATGGTGTCCTTGTTGACGTCCCACTCTTTATTGACTTGTTGGACCACCAGCAAGGAGTTGCCGTAGACAAGCAATCGCTTGATGCCTAGAGAGACTCCCAGGCGTAGCCCATGCAATAGTGCCTCGTACTCGGATTTGTTGTTGGAGACCTCAAATAGTATATGGAACACATACTTGAGTTGTTCTCCTTTTGGACTAATGAAGAGTACTCCCGCGCTGCCGCCACCGAGCTTGAGTGAGCCGTCGAAGTACATGACCCAATGCTCTGGCTGGTTGGCTCGGGCTTTCACATAGTTTTCTCGCCACCCCGCCATAAAATCGATTAGTGCCTGCGACTTGATGGCCGTCCTGGGCTTGAAGTCGAGGGTGAGAGCCCCCAATTCCACTGCCCACTTGGAGATGCGCCTGGTGGCATCCTGGTGGAAATCAGTGACCACCAAGTTGTTGTATGCGTCGAAATAATGGCGAAGCTTCCTGGAAGTGATAAGTATTCCGTAGAGTAGTTTCTGAATTGTCGGGTAATGAACCTTGGATTCCGAAAGGACTTCGCTGATGAAGTAGACTAGCCACTGCACACCGAAGGCATGGCCTTCCTCTTGGCGCTCCACCACGATTGTCGTGATGACGACGTGACTAGTCGCGGCGATGTAGAGTAGCAGGTTCTTGCCTGGTTGTGGAGCCGTTAGGATGGGGGGCGACTACAAATGATGCTTGAGATCTTGCAGCGCCTGCTTCGCCTCCTCTGTCCACTAGAACTTGTCATGGCACTTGAGAAATTTGAAGAAGCGTAGCCCCTGTTCCCCAAGTTGCGAGATAAATCTGTTCAAGGCCGCCATGCAGCTTGTGAGCTTCTGGACATCCTTGATCGTCCGTGGAGCGTCCATGGCTGTGATGGCAGTGATCTTCTCCGGGTTTGCTTCAATTCCTCGGTGGCTAACAATGAAACCAAGTAGTTTTCCTTGTGGCACACCGAAGATGCACTTGGTTGGGTTAAGCTTCCATTGAAACTTGCGTAGGCTATTGAATATTTCCTCGAGATCGGGGATGAACTCGTCGTGGGATCTGGTCTTGATGATCACGTCGTCCATGTAGGCTTCAACGTTGCGATGTAACTGATCAGCAAGGCATAATTGGATGGCCCGCTCATAGGTGGCTCCTGCATTCTTCAACCTGAAGGACATGGTTGTGTAGGCATATGCTCCAAAGGGGTTGATGAACGATGTCTTGATCTGGTTTTCTTCCGTGAGAGCGATCTGGTGATAACCCGAGTAGCAGTCGAGGAAAGAGAGTAGGGTGCAGACAGCCATAGAATCTATGACTTGGTCGATGCATGGGAGCGTGAAGGGATCCTTCGGACAGTGTTTGTTGAGATTAGTGTAATCTACACACATCCTCCATTCATTATTATTCTTTTTCAAGACTAGTATAGGGTTGGCTAACCACTCGAGGTGGTATACTTCTTTAATAAAACCAGCCATGAGTAGTTTAGCTAGCTCCTTTTTGAAGGCCTCCCTCTTGTCGGGAGCGAAGCGTCGTAGTCATTGCTTCTTCGGAGTGGCTTTGGGGTCGACTTTTAGGCAATGCTCGATCAACTCCTTGGGCAACCCTGGCATATCCATTGGTTTCCACGCGAATATGTCTCAGTTATCCCTAAGGAAGCTGACGAGCGCGCTTTCCTATTTGTCACTCAAGCCGCCTGTGATCAAAGCAGTCTTGGACAAGTCGCCTTCTTGCAGCTGGATGGGCTTGATGCCGACGTCGCTGGGGTTGGGTTTATCCCTCGTCTAGCTAGGCTTATGGCTGGAGATCTCCATCTCTGAGTCGGTGAGCTTTTTCGCGGCCGCGAGTACTTCCGCAGAAGGCTCTGGCGCACGTGATGTCGTGATGTACTCGATTGCCTCTTGGTCAGAGTCGTACGACTTCTTCAAGTCGCCATGGAACGTGAGTACATCTGTCTTGCTTGGCATCTTGAGTAGCAGGTATATGTAGTGGGGCACGGCCATGAACTTGGCCAGTGCCGGTCTGCCGAGGATGGCGTGGTATGACGACTCGAAGTCAACCACCTCAAACTTGATGTACTCCATGCGGTAGATGTCCTTCGTCCCAAAGGTGACTAGCAGGACCACTGAACCGAGTGGTGTAGCCGTGTTTCCCGAGACGATGCCGTAGAACGGAGCTCTACTAGGGGTGAGCATTTTGGAAATGTCCAATCCCATCTTCTTCAGAGTACTTGCAAAGAGCAGGTTGAGGCCACTCTTGTCGTCGATGAGTACTCGGATCAGCTGTGAGCCCGCCACGACAGGATCTAGAACAAGTGGGAATTTTCCCAGCTCAGAGAAGCTGGTCCACTGATCATCCCTGTAAAAGGATATCGGGACCTCGCTGTATCTCAGAGGCTTTTGCATGGCGGGCTCTACAGAGAGGATTTCGCGCAGGGTCAGCATTTACGCGCACTTGGAGGGGAAGCTGCCGTCTCCATCAAAGATGACGTTGAAGACATTCTTTGGGTCTTGGAAATCTTATGCCCCAGACTTGTCACCCTCGTTGTTGTCCTCCTGATCCTTCCGCTTTCCATCTTGAGGGAGGAGTGGAGCGTTGAGTGACTTGCGGAGGCTGACGCACTCGAAGAGCGTGTGCTGGGCCTTCGGGTGCATCGGGCAACCTTTGTGTAGGACTTTTTCGAACTAAGCTTGATTGCTCCCCGGCTTCTTGCCTTGCAGATTGCGCTCAACAGCCGCGATTTCTTGGTCCGGCTTGCGCTTTCGGGGGTTCCCCGTGTGGTTCCACTGGCCCTTGTCAGAGTGGTTGTTGCCGTTGCCGTGCTTGTCGTTGTTGCGCTTGGGGAAGCAGTCATTCTCCTCGTCATCCTGATCTGCCCACCATGCCATCATGTCGCGTAGTTCCACGACAGTAGTCGGGCGGTTGCGTCCGAAGTTGTGGTACGTGTGCTTCGAGAAGAGGCCGTTATGGAAGCAGCGGATGACGTCCTCGTCGGTGATGTTGGTGATGGTGGCTCACATCTTGAAGAAACACCGGGTGTAAGACCTCAGGGTCTCGTTCATCTCCTGCTTGACCTGCGACAGATTGTGGCGAGTGCCTGCTCTGATCATGGATCCGTAGAAGTTGTCGATGAAGGTCCGCTTGAGGTCCTCCCTGGAGTCGATGGAGTTTGGTTTGAGACTTTCAAGCTAAGTAAAGAGCGCGGATTCCAAGGCTACCGGGAAGTAGAGTGCCTTGGTGGAGTTGGATCCCCCTGAGACCTCAATGGCAACGGAGTAGCAACGAATCCATTGGCGCGAGTCTTGCTTGCCGTCGTACTTGGGGATCCCGACTGGTTTAAAATCCTTGGGGTAGGATTTCTCAATGATGTTGGAGGTGAAGGTGGGGAAGCGGTCGTGGTTGTCATTATCGTGGTACCTGTCGGGAAGGTCCCTTCTCCTTGCCTCGATGATGCGCCGCGCGTCGCGGCCATCATTGATCTTTTGCCTAAGATCAATCGTGGGATTGTCGTGAAGGCTGGCCTCGGGTGGAGCTTGGCCTTGAGGCCTTGCGTCGCGCGGACTGCAGGCCCTGGTTGCGGTGGCCCTCGTGTCCTCGAGTTTGAGCAAATGATCTAGGTTCTCCTCCAAGTCGGAGAGGGACTTGGATAGTGTAGTCTCTCCAGATCGGTTTGAGTCCGATCCGACTAGTTCTGGTGCAGCACGAGTTGAAGTTGCATCAAAAACAGACATCTTTTCCATCTGCTGGACTAGATCGGGGAGCAGCAACTCATCCAGGTTTTTGATGAACTCGTTGAGGTTGCTGCATTGAGTTGGTGTAGAGGCCTCCGGCTTCCTGGAGTCGGCTAGGTGGTGTTGAAGCGACCCAAGCCGTTGGCGACGCAGATCCAAGAGCAGAAGATGAAAGCCATGCCCTCGTCGAGCACGGTGCTGGTGGAGGTGAGAGATGCCATCGAGTTCTCCGGAGGATGCTCGATGAGCACCCCTACCTGGCACGCCAGCTGTCGGTATTTTACCGTCACGCCCACCGAGGGATACCCCCGAGGTGGTGAGTTTGTAGGTAGGGTGTCGCCGAGATCAGGAACTCGAAGGTGCAAGGAACACAAAGTTTAGACAGGTTCGGGCCGCCGAGAGCGTGATACCCTACGTTCTGTGTGGTTTGTATCGCCTTAGGTGGTGATCGGGTGATCAAATGTTTGGAGGGGTCCCTGTCCAACCTTATATAGTTTGGGGGGACAGGATTACATGGATGTCCTAGTCGAATACGAGCCCAAGAGTCCAACCCGAGTACTTTTCGGGTAGTTTCCTACTATCTCTGACTAGTTTTACTACTGTATGAGTAGTTCTACTACGCTACGAGAAGTTACAACTGGTGTATGGCATGGGCCATGTCCCACCCCTTATCCTGTAGGATGTAGGCCATGTGCGCAGTCCCGTGGGCTCGGGTCTGACACACACTACTCTCACGTGCTTATCCTTGATCGCACTTGTCCAGTTTTGGGAATGTTGGAATTATGGGACAGTCTTGTTGGAAATATGGCTTCGTGGTTTGGGCGGAATGGTAGGGCCTAGAGAAGGAGTCTCGTAGGCATAGTCCGCTTGAATTGTTTAAGGACCGTCTGTGGATGACCTCGGTTTTGAGAAACTTAACGTACTACCACATATCCAATCATGGTATGGATGAGCCGAATACCTCCTTTGTTTTAATCATTGAGGCACGATCCTAGATGTGTGGCCATACGACTTTGTAGAGAGGCTTAGGGGTGTCCTTGGTGGACCTAGGTTACTCTCCGCACAAGTTAGGCGTGATTATCAATGGTTGGGACTTGTTGGGATGGTTCATGCGAGTACCCCCTTACCCATGGTCATCGGTTGGGTGAGAAGCATGGTCCTTGTGTCATGTGGGTAAAGAAGTACACCCTTGCAAGGTTAAATAATCAACTCGAACTACCGCACTCTCGGTTATGAGCAAGCTCAATATCCAATGAATTTTTCGTAGAAGTATCGTTTATGCTTGGTTATGGCTCATGTAACCTTATGTTACTTTAATTGTTTATTTCTTTCAAGCAGCTAAAAATTGTGAGGTGGGTTGGATAAGATAACTAAATTGCTAGAAAGCTAGATGTTCGATTAGAGAGCTCATGCTTATGCAAACTTACTTAACCCTAAAGCCTTTATCTTGTTGAGCCCTCATTGCATCCTCCTTGGTTATTAAATTGCGTAAGTCTTGCGAGTACCTTTTGCACTCATGTTGCTTTTTAAACTAAGTTGTTGGTGAGCCGGAAGTGGTGTTTGGCCACTTCTACCCCGCCAATTCCGGTGTGGGGGAGGAGTAGGTCGTTATGGCCTTGATGTTGTCCTTGAGCAAGACACCATTGTTTTATCGCGATTTATTAAGTTTATCTGCTGCGATGTTGTTTCTTTTGGGAGAACATGATAAACACTAACTTTAAGTTTCATGCCTCTTTTAATGCTATTTGTGAGCCCAAGGCTTGTAATTTGTTGTTGAACCTTTAATTTCATATTTGAACCTTCCTATGCTGAACTTGTAATGTTTAATTGTCGAACCTTTGAAATGCTTAAAATTGCTCTTTGTGGTCCATCGGCAATATATGTGATTGTAAACGGTATGTCTGTACGCTTGATCTTGGGCATACGGTGGAGCACATACCGGGACTACCAGATTTGATATTTATTTTTGGCGAACGACGTGTCGGTTGTTCATATCTTTAGGTGTGGGTTAACACGTGGCACGCTCTCGGGCGAGCGCGTGTTAGCCCTCATCTTATTGATAATGACCGGCGGTTTGCTTAAAATGGTGTCAAATTGGGTGTTTCTGACAACAGGTATCAGAGCCGAGGTTCCATGAAGTGAGTTGAGAGCGAAATAAAATTTGAGTACTTGTACCAATGTTTATTTCTTGTTAAAATTTGAATCTAAGAATTAATTGCCAACCTTCTCCCTTTGTCTTAGAGTTAATTTCTCTCTATTGCTTCATTGTTTAATTAAATGTGCTTAACCCCTCTTATCTTCATGGATAGATGGCCCCTAAGTTGATCATGGCGACCCGCACTTCGGAGATGGTTGGATTCCCGGCGCTTCTCAACGAGATGTTGAGGAGGGCGCACTACTCTTTTCGGCCCGAGTACGCGGTCTAAGCCCGTGGATATGGAGTGGGCATGGTGGAGTATCTGGCGAATCTCCATCTTGTAGCCAGGATGGTGGTTGGAGCGGAAACATTTGACTTTCACGCTTGGGGTACCTCAGTGGAGATGGCCATACAAGAGGTGGCTCGGGGAGCCATCACCTATCTTCGCCACGAGCACCAGGAGCTTTGGGAGGATCCCTTCACCTACCTTCAAGTGCGGGGACCCGAGGACCCCATTGCACATGTTGTCTCGCCCCAGCTTGGGCCCTTCACTTCGGAGAGGTGCATGGCGGAGACCATCTCCGCCTACGAGATGGCGCATTGGAGCTTACTTTGGGAGTTGGATGAGACAAGGAGTTGTCTCGTCCACCTCCAATACCAAATGGATCCATACTTAAGGTCGATGAAGTTGCCCAAGAAGGTCATCGACGATTGGCCTCGACACACGCCGCAAGAGGAAGCTCCACCTTCGCATCGTTTGCCGCATGTGGTGGGTGTGTGGGCCGAGGCAAGCCACACGTACAATCCTATCACAATGGGGTTGCCGCGTTGTTGCTTCAATGTCATGCCCGCCACTCACGAGTCTCTTTTGGGAGCCCCGGAGCCTTTCGATCCTTGAGTTATCTACTGTGTTGTGAGAGGGAAAGTTGCCCATTATCTCAAGTGCTAGTAGTAGGGTCATAGCACTTCGGGTAATGTGGTTGTATCGGGGGAAGTAAGCGCTAAGACGTTAAGACGTGCTCATTGTGTGTTGGTTAAACTTGTTGGATGCTTGTGACTTACATTAAATCGGTTTCGTTGTTATCGTTATGCTTATGTTCCTAGTTGTAGTTTTACTTGTGCAAGTTAATCTCGTTGTATTCTTGCATGCTTGCAGAATTTTGTTGTGAGGCTTATATTGTTGTGTGAAATGATGTGAGAAGATGACATATTGCACTCATACCTCACATGCATGCACTCATACATATATAATGCTTGTTGGAGTATATTTGTGACAATTTTCTAACTCTTTTGGTCTCCGAATCTGCATCTAATCAACTTGATGTGTTGCTGTCCAGATTTTGCACTTTTCAACCTTGTGTCTCTAGTGAACCGGATATGTCTTTTTCTTCTATAGAACGGTACTCAAGTATCAATCTTGTATTAAATCTTTACCTACGCATTATCTTTCTGTCGTTTCTCTTCAATATCATTCCTTCCTCACCCTCGATCGCTAACCTATTTTCTTGGTAGGATGAATTTGCATTTAGGAACTGGAATGAACCATGCTAATGGCTCAGGTTGGAACAACAATAATAACAACAACAATGACATTCCCAACCCTCCCATCCACCCCACTCTCGTGGATGTGCTTGCCCAACAAACTCAACTCCTTGGGCAAATAGTCAACCACATCGGCAACATGGGCAATGCCAGTAATCATGCTCCTAGGGAAGAGCCTCAAGTTAACAAGTTTGGGGAATTCTTCCGCACCAACCCACCCATCTTCTGTGGCTCCAAGGATCCTCTTGATGCGGATTTTTGGCTGAATACAATCGAAGAGAAGCTTGGTCTTATTCAATGTGAGCAACATGAGAAGGTTCTCTTTGCTGCTCATCAACTTCATGATGCCCCCGGGGCTTGGTGGCGGAATTTGACGGCTTCACGGCCCAAAAATTATCGCTTCACGTAGGAGGAGTTTCGGATGGCATTTTGCTCCTTCCACATCCCCAAGGGCATTATGGACATCAAGAAGAAGGAATTTCTCAATCTCACTGAAGGTCATTATGATGTAATGACATATGTCAATGTCTTCAGTACTCTCTCCCAATATGCACCCGAAGAAGTGGCCACCGATGCCAAGAAGCGAGAGCGGTTCTATGATGGTCTCTCTGAGGAATTGCAAGACAAGCTCTCTACCACCAAGTTTGATGACTTCAATGACTTAGTGAATATTTCTATCCGAGCCGAGCATAAGATGAAGAAGCTTGAAGCCAAAAACAAGCGCCCCGCTCCTACCTCGGCGGGTATTAGCTCCTCACATCCACGTGTGGGGCCAACTCCTCCTCCACCTCGTGCGTTGGGTGTTCAACCTCAACGCCCTATGTGGGTCACGTGCCACCCTCAACCTCCTCAAGGACAAGCTCCAAGGCCGGCCAATGCCTATTGGAATGACCAAAGTGTCGCCGCAAGGGGTCCATGCTACAATTATGGTGGCACGGGCCACATATCCAAGAATTGCCCCTCTCCAAGACAAGGTGGTGCCTCCAATGCGCCTAGGTCCAACAACCCTCCACCTCAAGCACCGCATCAAGGAGCCAAGACACAACAAGCTCTTAAGCGTGGCCGCCTCAACTACACTGCGGAAGAAATTCTGGAGGATGCCAAAGTGCTCATGCGTACGCTTCTCATAAATTCGCATCCCACCATTATTCTTTTTGATTCTGGAGCAACTCTTTCATTCATCAACAACAAGTTCATGTTGCATAGTAAACTTCAAATGCAAACCCTACAACTACCATACCATATAGATTCACCGGGTGGGGAAATCATCTCTAGACACTTTGTGGATAAGGTTCCAATTCTCATTGAGGGAGCTACTTTTCAAGCTAATCTTCTCATACTAGATAAGTTGGGTTTAGATGTAATCCTTGGAATGAATTGGTTGGGTAAACATGATGGGATTATAAAATGTGGGCCACACAGCATCGATCTCTTGCACCCCTCCGGGAATAGGGTTCTACTCTCTCTTGCCAAGAAGGAAGTTTGTCTCTATGCCTTGACAGGTACCGCAACCACGGCGTTGGAAGATATTCCTGTGGTTTGCGAGTATCTGGATGTCTTTCCGGAAGAACTCTCGAGCATTCCTCCCGATTGTGAGGTTGAGTTCTTCATAGAGCTCATGCCCGGGACGGCTCCTATCTCCAAGAGTCCTTACTGTATGCCCCCTAATGATTTGATGGAATTGAAGGAACAACACAAGATTCTATTGGACAAGGGTTTCATTCGTCTGAGCTCCTCCCCTTGGGGATGCCCGGCTCTATTTGTGAAAAATAGAAGTGATAGTTTGCAGATGTGTGTTGATTATCGTCCATTAAATGAGGTCACCGTCAAGAACAAATATCCTCTTCCTCATATTGATATCTTGTTTGATCAACTTTTGGGAGCTCTTTATTTCTCCAAGATTGATCGAAGGTTGGGTCATCATCAAATCAAGGTTCATAAAGAAGATATTCCAAAAACAGCCTTCTCTACTAGATATGATCTCTATGAATTCAACGTCATGTCCTTCGGCCTCACCAATGCCCCGGCTTATTTCATGTATTTGATTAATAGTATCTTCATGGAGGAGCTTGATATCTTTGTGGTTATCTTCATTGAAGATATTCCAAGACTCAAGAAGATAATGCTCGTCATATCCATATTGTCCTACAAAAGCTTAGAGAGAATTGCCTTTATGCCAAGTTTAGCAAATGAGAGTTTTGGCTTGAAGAAGTATCTTTTCTTGGTCATATTCTCTCTAAGAATGGTGTTGCCATAGATCCTAGCAAGGTGCAAGATGTTCTTGATTGGAAGCAACCTCGGAGTGTCACCGATATCCGGAGTTTTCTCGGACTTGCGGGATATTACCGCCGGTTCATAGAGAACTTTTCTAAAATTGCCAAGCCTATAACCGAGTTGTTGAAGAATGGGGTCAAGTTTGAATGGTCCTAAGCTTGTGAGGAAGCTTTCCAAACTCTCAAAGAGCTTTCATGTTTATTGCAATGCCTCTCGCATCGATCTCGGTTGTGTTCTTATGCAAGAAGGCCAAGTGGTGGCCTATGTCTCTCGTCAACTCAAGTGATGAAGAAAATTATCCTACCCATGATTTAGAGCTTGCGGCCGTCGTCCATGCTCTAAAGATATGGCATCACTACCTTCTTGGTAATCATTGGAACATGTACACTGATCACAAGAGCCTCAAGTACATTTTCACTCAATCCGATCTCAACATGAGGAAACGTAGGTGGCTTGAACTAATCAAAGACTATGACCTTGAAGTTCACTATCATCCCGGAAAAGCAAATGTCGTTGCCGACGCACTAAGCCGAAAGTCCCAATGCAATTGTTTGACTATGGGGCCTCCTTTTCACACTCTGATATAGCACTGGCCCGATCTTCCGATAGGTATGGCAAATTCGATTGGTGGAGTCACGACGTTGGCGATCTGGGTTTCTAATTAGTCACAATTTGAACCCCTGCAACCGTTACACCGCTGCTCCGTTGGTTATCAACCAAGCACAACTTGATTGACCTCGCCGAGAAGGCTTTTCCTGCAAGCAAATCGAAGAACACAAGCAAGAAAGGGTAAACTCGCAATCTGAAATTGCAGATGTATATGAAGCAAAGAACAAGATGAGGTTCAAGCTCTGATCACGAAAGGACTAATCGCCACAATGGTGTAGAACAAGAATAGGGGCCCTGATTCACAACAAAAGGACTCGACGTCACAGTTGCAATGAAAGAGATCTGTTTCTTGATGGAAAACTAGAACTAAACAAAACCCGAACCCTAATGTGGCGGCTGCTACTGAGTTTATACCGAAGGGGGAACGTCCTAGGGTTAGGGGCGACTAGTTGGGGGCGTCCTCAACTTGGGCTTAAGGCCCGACACGATACAAGGCCGACTTGGCCCAAAATAGGTGACGCAGCACCTTGTCGTGGTCACACAAGAAGTGGTCGTACGAGTTGTTGAAGTACTCGGAAGTAGTTGTACAAGTTGTTGAAGCAGTCGGAAGTAGTCGTACGAGTTGTTGAAGTAGTCGGAAGTAGTCGTACGAGCTTCAGAAAGTAATTGATTGAGGCACCGAGTAGTCGTACTTGTTGAGGAAGTAGTCATAAGCAGGCGACGAAGAGGTACGGGCGACGATGTCGATGGACGGAGTTGGTGCGTAGGGACTGATGGTAAACAGTACCAAATCTCGGACGTGAAGACCAAGTTGGTGATGACTTGTAACTCATAGAAGACCAAATCTCGGGTGTATCCAGCATGGTGATGTCCTCATCATCCTCCCCTTCTTGAATTGGAGTCATCCTCGACTCCATCCACCATCAAATTTCTACAAAAGGTTAGTGACAACAACATGCAATTTGCTAGACATAGGAGTAGGATCATGTGGAAACGAAATGTGCCTGCAAAGCATGGTACGGCATGGTGCGCTATCAACAAAATTTTCAGCATTCAGAGATGTTTTAGCAAGCAAAGCACCTCCCGTCATCGTACTATCCTTGGATGTAACACCAGATGAGTCGAAAGCATGATCATTACTAGAAATTTCAGCAAGCACTTTGTCATATTTTACAATTTCAGCAGGTGTTAAAGGAAGTAAAACAAGTTTCTAGGCCCATATGCATCAAAGTATATGTATTAGTTCTAACATGGTGTAAAGCATCAGTATCAAATTCTCATGGACGTCCTAATAAAAGCGAACATGATTGCATAGGTACGGCATCAAAATCAACATAATCATGATATGAACCAATTAAAAAGTGAATTCTTGCTGATCGAGTTAACTTGGCCTTACCACTATTGTTAAACCATTCGAAGTGATAAGGTTTGGGATGAGCACGTGTGGTCAAGCCAAGCTTCTTGACCAAATCCGCCTGCGCCTCGAGCTCCCCCGGGGCAAGCGAGGCGGCGTTGGCCTGCGCCTCGAGCTCCCCGCGGCCTGCTTCCGCTCCTCCTTGTGGTGTTGGAGCCGCTTCGTCTCCCTGCCATGTCGCCCGCCGCCGCTGGAGCCTCATCCCCATTGCCCGCCGGCTCAGAAGGATCTGACCCGCTCCCCGTCCGTGAAAGGTGAGAGGTGAGCTACCGCTGGCGCGTGCAGGCAGAAGGAGGAGAGGGGGAGTTAATGCAGAATTTGGATTGACTGTGACTTATCCATTGTAGGTGTGACACTAGTTCTTTGATTAAACATCATACATGGCTACGGAAGCATGGATTCGTTGATATCACCTTTAAAGTATACTTCTTCGATTCAAATTTTGTGGGCAATCTTGCAATTCTATTTATATATATATATATATATATATATATATATATATATATATATATATATATATATATATAGTGTTTTGTTATAATGCACCTGGGTGCATTTTGTATAGAGAATCCACCCACTCTCTTAGTTGCAACTGTGACAATTCTAGTTGCAACTAGATTGTGTCCAGTTGCAATAGGGTCGGTCTGAGTTGAAACTGGTTTGCATCCAGTTTCAATCGGGTCGGTCTGAGTTGCAACCAGTTCGCGTCCAATTGCAACCGGATCAGTCTGAGTTGCAACCGGGTTGCGCCCAGTTGCAACTGGTTAGCGCCCAGTTGCAATCGGTGTATTCTCTCGGTTGCAACAGCAGGGTGAGTGCATTTTGTACACAGAATGCACCTTGTTGCATTTTAGCCTTGTCGTATATATATATATATATATAATATATATATATATATATATATATATATATATATGTTGGTATCTTGTAATGCATGGAACAAGATGGTTATTTACATGTAGTTATATTAATGGTTATCTACCAAAAGTTAAGAGAATTTACAAAAAGTTTTTAAAAATTTGGACCATATATTAATGGTGGATGCAAAATTTAAACAAAATTAATTTTTCTTTGTAAAATAGTTATTTACATGTGAATCTCATAGTAGTACAGTGTTTTAAGATCATTTTGCATATAAACTATCTCTCCGGACTTCAGGAACATTATAGGCATTTCATACCAAACCCACACAGTCACAGCCAATTCAACCAAACGACTTTCAGCTTTTTCATAGCTCGTAGCTCACAACAGCATTTTTCACAGCTCACAGCCCACAACAGATTTTTCCATAGCGACAACCCAACCAAACAGACCCTAAGACATCGGGCGCATGGCCAAGGTATATGGTTCTTTTTAGTGAATCTTTGCTTAACAAACTCCATAAATTGCTCCACTCCATGGGTGTAGGAAGGTGTGAATTTTCTCACATTAGATATCCATCTTCTGTCCATCAATATTTAAAGTTCCTAAACAAGGCAAGTAGCTGCTAAACACCCATGCGACATGTGTACAAGGCTAAGTGCAAGATAAAATTCAAAACTAATAGACCAAACTATATTCATGTCAACAAATTGATGGTTGGGGAAGGGGATACTTACTTCCAGGAGGCCGGACGAGGGGGTGGCCAGATTGGTACCGTCGGATCGAGGAGGACTCCGCTCCACACGCCTGCACAGCGGACGTGCGGACTAGCTGACTAGCGGCGGCAAGAAAAGGGGGACCATGGAGATGTCTCCGCCCAAGGCGCCGGGGACACCAGGACACCTCCCCGGCATCGTCAATCGGGATCCGCCTATCGCTGCTGCCGCAGCCGTCGAGTATGAGTGAGAATTTGCATTTGGACGACCAACAAGTGACTGGATGGTGGGATGACCTTTTGGTTGACTGCGAACATTCCAGCCTTTGGTTGACAGGGATGTGGGTCAACCAAACGACCATTGGTTGATTGGGGATTGTGGCCATTGCGTTAGGATCCAACGGCCCAGAATCCTCTGAGAGCTATCATGGTGTGGTTTGGTCTCCGGCAATGACACCATCGCGGATGACGGCCGCACCACCGAATGCGAGAAAAACCCTAACCATCTAATTTGCGGGGTACTCCGGCAATTCCGACCACTCTGTCCGCCGCGGTGAAGGCTTGTAGGCGGCATGAGCCGTCGCGGTGTTGTTTGGTCTCCGACGATGACTTCATCACAGACGAGGGGCACGCCACAAGACGCAAGGAAACCCTCACCTTCTGCGCGCGGCGGAGTCCTGCATGGCACAGCTCCCGGTGTCGTTTCTTGTCGACGATGATGATGCAATGCCATCGCCAGATCGGAGTACTCGAACATCAAAAAATTAAAACCAAAACCAAACAATTGAACTCCAAATTAGGACAAGTGCATTAATTAAAACATATATATACATACACATCACTGGAGTTTCAAATCCTGATCGAGTTCCTAAACTGCAAGCTAAGCTAGGACGACGAAGATGACACACACTAATTAAGTTACGACATCAAACTACAGAAAGTAGCTCCTGTGTGAACTTAGCACACGTGGAGAGGTAGTTTCCACGATGATGCCGACGCCGATGATGATGACGATGATGTCACAACGCCGCAATGGCGAGGCACTGTGCGCAACGTGGCTCGCTCACACTTCCACCCCTCATTCCAGGCCAGGACGCGGTGGTGGCTGTACCTCTTCTTGTTGTTGGCCCTCAGGGCTGAGGAGCTGTCCTTCCCAACGATGTTGTCCCTGATTGTAACACAAAGAAAACCTAACACATGGCATCATGCATAATAACCAAGAATCATTGAAACAATGCATTCAATTATGTGTGTGCATATGCATGTGTGTGAAAGTGTGTATGTGAGACATTTTCCTTTTTATAATCTTTCATGCTCCATGTTTCATAACAAATGTAGTATAAAAACACACTCATATTTTAGTGCTTAGCAAGTTCACTTAAAAGGCCAATTGAAAATTCGAATTTTAGATTCAGGAATAGGAATTCAAATCCAAGTAGTAGTAAATTTAAAATACCTTTTAAACCATTACTCAAACAAAATTTTGCCTGAAACAAAAGTTGTAGATTTTGAAATTTTACACAACTTTCGTATTCAAAGTTTGTCAAGCTTCAATTGAAATTTTTGAGAAACATTTGAATTTAACCTGGCTGTTTTCTCTCTCTATTCTCTCTTTGCTCTCCCTCCCCTTTTTGTCCCGTCGAGGGGCATGTCACACCCGGTTTTAAGGACAAAACCGAATGCATAACTATATGTATGCCAGGATCAAGTTCCATACATATAGTGACTTCATCAGTGAATAATCAGCAACAATATCATGAAAAAATAAATAAAAGACTATAAAGATTATCAGAGTTATAAAGCTTATCCTGGAAATGAAGGCTTCAAACTTCACATGCAATCGACCGAGGGTTGCGTAGGCCTAGAACTCAGCATCATCTTCAAAAGACTTCACATCAACTTTCTCTTCTGAGCAGCAATTATAACAAGCGTGAGTACACTTATGGTTGGTACTCGGCAAGGGTTGGGAATTATATGACATGAAGGCCAAAATCAAGGAAAGGCTGACTGGCTTACTGCGATAAGAAATTTTAGTTGATCAAATTTTATTAGCACCTGATTACTAAGGTATAAGTATATACCAAAACCCACATTTAATGAAACAGGAGAGATATAGCAGAAGCATAACGATAATCATAAACATGGTTCACGATTTAATTCTTCTTCAAGTTCAATTAGCATGTGAGGGTCCAAGCCGCTCTTAACCGTGAGCACGACTGATATATCAGTTTTCACTCTGCAGATGTTGTACACTTTACCCACAATTCGTGTCTCCCGATTTGCCCGAGCTAGCTAGCCTCTTAAACACTTCCGAGGTGAGTGGCAAGGGATTCACTACGAGGCCTTTACAAAGATTCCCTAACTTATGACAATCCACTAAGGTTTCAGGCCGCAGTGGTCATAACTCTCCCTAGTGAGGTGGTACCTTAGCCAAGGACCATAAACAAAGCCTCCAAGAGGACCGGGCTATACCCCATCAACGCACTCCCCTCTTACCCTTTTGGTAAGACTGTCACAAGCCAGAGTTTCTATTTAATTAGCCAAGACTAGAGACATATAGTATTGTGGTTGCACTATTTTTCTGGGTGGTTCTCCATGTTTCGATTAAACATATTAACAACGCATAGCGCATGAACATGGATAAAACAGGTGTAGCATCATCATTGTTATCATCATGGTTATAAATTATTCCCAAACTCGAACCAGTTATAGCAGCTAAGCAGAAGCTACCCAACAAGAAGACAAAACCCAGGTTGACAAGGAATGATCATAAAGTCTAGGCATATCCTTAATTAGGATCCATCAGGTTAGGACATATGCATGCATAAAGAAAAAGTTATATTTATTGTGATTATTAGGACAAAAGAATGATCAAGGAAACACTTGCCTTTTTAGAGAATAGCTGCTCAGAGTCTTCAACTCTTGTTCTTGAAAATCTTAATCTTCAAAAGTCTTCTATTGTGCTCCTTCTAACGTTACTCAAGCATCGAGCCCAAGCATACAAGCAAACAGACAAACAAGAACAACTAATAACACATATACCAAACAAAAGGATAGCTTAAAAAGAGCATACTAAAGAAGAGGGCTCGTTGCTACGGTCACGAGAGCGCAAGAAATACGGAAAACGGAGCTACTGTTGAAAAGAAACAGCTATCGGAAGATTTGTGTTATAAAAGAGATAAAAGAACTATAAGCTTCATTTATTTTAATTTAGAAAACTAATGTAAAAGATATTTAAAAGAGAAATATCCTTGATTATAATTAACTCATATTATATTTGCATTTATAAAGATGAGGTATAACTTAGTCAAATTTTATATATAATTGTCTATGTACAAATTACACTAATTAAATAATTAATTAGAAAAGAACTTGTGAGAGCATCTAAACGCATAACTTTGTGATTCGATTTGAACTAAACAAACTAAATTACAAATACATTTGAGTTGATATTAATCAAGTTACATTAATTATGAAAACCGGAGTATATATCTAATTGGATTTTAATTGGAAAAACTAGTTGAGAGGATATTAATCAAATTAAATTCATATTTAATTATAAAAATAGTAAATATGGCACAAAAATGGTACTAAATGATAGCTTAGGGTTTTAGAAGACTAACGCAAAAAGAACGGAACAAAACGGATCTAAAACGCGAAAACTACTCATGAAACAAGGTTCCAGGGACCTAGTCGCGATTAACTATAGACGCGAAGGACTAACTGAAAACCTTTGCAAGACACAGGAAACACTGCTCGCAAATTAGAAAAAGTTTAGGATTAGATCTGAAAAGAACCATGGGTGGTGCTGGGTTCAAAAGATGCAATAGATTTAGGGGGTTTTCTGCGAAGTTTGCAAGAAACAAAAAAAAGGAAAATTACAGCTTTCTCCAGGGGCTATTCTGCAAAAAGCTTTGAAGCACATCCATGGTGGCTTGCGGCCACTGTTTTTCAGATTCCCGGCGATTCCGAGCACGGGACAGCGCAGGTAGCGGGGAAAAAGAAAGAGAATGACGAGGGGATTCAATTTTATACCTTACTTGCAGTGGAGATGCATCGAGGTGGCCGTATTTCGCCGCAGAAGAGGGCGGCGGCGCACTGCTCAGAATAGGCAAGCAGTCCTGGGCGGCGGCGCTGGGCAGGGCGCGGCTGCAGGGGGGAAGACGCGGCTGCAGGGGCAGGGCAGGGCGCTTGGCCGTTCTTCACGCGCGGCAGGGGGGTGCAGATGCGCACTGCAGGGCGTGGCGGCGCTGGCCTGGCGATGCGAGGAAAGGGGGCGCGGCAGAGCTGGCTGTAGGGGCATGAGGACTTGGGCGCTCGGCCTTGCGAGCACGAGGGTCGCGCTGTGCAGAGGGAGGTCGCAGGGGGCACGGTGACGGCGGCGCTCTGCTGCGCGGGGGAGGGCACGAGGCGTGGTAGATGCGAGCGGTGCAGGTAGGCGCCATAGCAGGGAGTCGTGGGGGAGGCTAGGGCCGGCGACGTGTGGCAGTAGGGTTGAGGGGAGGCCTCGGTCGTTGTGATTTATAGGCGCACCACCGGTAACTTGGCGTGGCGCGCACGCTGAGGTGCCCATGTGACAGCGCCCTGCCGTATCCAGGTCAAGCACGGGCGATGCGGTTTGGGTCGCGCTTATACTAAAAAGATTCATTCGTGGGCCAAAGTAGGTTCGGTCTTGGGCCAAACATGAAAAACGGGTCGACGGAGAAAGGATTGAGGCGCTCGGTGCACCGGTGTTGATGCCAGATTTTGATACGTGTTGAATCGGCGTCAGGAGGAGAAGATTAACCGATACGGCAGATCTGAATGCTACAGTAAGGAATCGGCCGATTGAGGTAATATTTGGAAATCGGCCGATTGGTGATGCAGCTTGCGTGATGAGGATATCCTCCACTATTACCCGCTGGCAAAGACGCAACAAAGGAGGCCGAGTGGCCCAGTTGTAGACGGGCGGCGACCGTGTGAGCCTCTGAATAATCCCACCTTGCTTAGCTTGGGAGGAGGAAGCCACCTTAAAAGGGAGAGCTACTCTTCCCCTATTGGACTAGTCTTTTAGGGAGATTGGGCCTTTCCCCGAATTGGTGTGCCTAAGACCACTGGCAATGTCCGTTCTTCATCCATTGCTGGGAGAACGACATCAGATTGCCGTCAGCCGATAACTGTCCTGAGTGTAACGGATTGAGTTGCAATGATCGCCCGAGGTCATGCTCTAGGGACAGAGGACCAGAGCCGATCAGCAGAAATCGGTGCGGACGAGAGGATTAGCACATTTCGGTGCATGATCGGCTGGGGGGCAGAGTTGACCAGTACCACCGGTCAAAAGGCAGGATCAACCAACAGGATGGACTGGGGGCAGGATCAGCGTGCACGATCGGCTGGAAGAGATGGCCGATGACAGGGTGTCAGACGCGAACCCCCTAGGAAGGGAACTGGATTGGGAACACGCCAGATCATCGGCCAAACCAGTGAACCCCAGGTGGTGTCCCAATAGCCTATCCAGATCCCAGAAATGGAGGATCCAACGCCTGCGCCAGTGGGAGCATCAAGAGGAAGAACAGAGGCAGGTGCCAGAGAAAAGAAATGTTAAGTCTCGAGTATGGCGCCAAAAGAAAAACAACGGTCAAGAAGCAGACAATCAAGAATCGGCAGTCGACATCAACATGGTGTTCATATTGCCCATGGAATTCATGGCGCCTGACGATCGAGATAAAACGACAAGAATGGAAGAACAAATGGCGCAACTGGTATTAGAGCCGATGACGGCTACTTTTGAGAAACCAGAAGAAGGAAAACGACAACATCTTAAAGCGCTGTTTCTCAAAGGCTATGTTAACGGACGACCCGTCACCAGATTGCTAGTAGACGGAGGTGCCGCGGTTAACATCATGCCGTACGCCATGTTCCGCAAGCTAGGCAAGAGCGATGAAGATCTCACCAAGACGGACATGATGCTGAAGGATTTCGAAGGCAACGTGTCTCCCGCCCGTGGAGCGCTCTACGTCGACCTCACCATCGGCAGTAAGACCCTTCCTACCACCTTTTTCGTTATTAATGGTAAGGGATCCTACAACATGCTGCTTGGTCGCGACTGGATAAATGCAAACTGCTGTGTCCCATCTACAATGCATCAATGCCTCGTGCAATGGGTCGGCGACAGCACAGAGATAGTCACCGCCGATTCCGCCTACAGCGTTGCAGCGGCCGACACACAACAGTGGAGTTGCGAGCACGTCAAATGTATATCTGGCAGGACTTGGGACACTGACTTCCTGAAAGTGTCCGATTTCGGTCTACAGCCGATCCAAGCAGTCGGCTCTGAAGATTCAGAATAGATGAATCAGCTCGTCCGAGAAGACGGAAAGCTTGGGCATGGATTTACATCGGCCGATTTATTGGAGATGGTAGATTTTGGAGATAGCAGCAAATCAAGGCCGACGTATATTAGTGCTAATTTGGATCCTGAGTATAAGTGTAAACTGATAAGTTTATTAAAAGAATTCAAGGATTGCTTTGCTTGGGAGTATCATGAGATGCCAGGTCTAGACCGGTCCATTGTTGAACACCGGTTATCTATAAAATCAGGATATCGGCCATATCAGCAACCTGCACGACGGTGTAACCCCAAGATTCTACCAGATATAAAGGCCGAGATTACAAAGTTAATTGAAGCAGGATTTATTCGGCAGTGCCGCTACGCCGAATGGATTTCTAATATTGTGCCTGTGTATAAAAAGAATGGAAAGTTGCCCGTGTGCATCCATTTCAGGAACTTAAATCAGGCCACGCCAATGGATGGATATCCGATTCCAACGGCCGACATCTTGATAGATGCTGCAGCAGGACACAAAGTCATAAGTTTCATGGATGGGAATGCAGGGTACAATCAGATATTAATGGCCAAAGAAGATATCTCGAAAACGGCTTTCAGGTGTCCAGGTCATCTTGGTTTATTCGAATGGGTTGTGATGACTTTTGGGTTGAAGAACGCGTGTGCTACGTATCAGCGGGCCATGAACTATATCTTCCACAAGCTTATTGGTACATCGATGGAGATTTATATAGATGACGTCGTGGTCAAATCAAAGAGTCACCAAGAACATTTGGCCGATTTACAAGAAGTACCGGAGTGCACAAGGAAGCATGGGTTGAAGATGAACCCGAACAAGTGTGCATTTGGTGTATTGGCTGGGCAATTCTTAGGATTCATGGTTCATGAGCGTGGGATAGAAGTCAACCGGAAGACCATAGACGCCATCAACAAAGTTGTGGCCCCACAAAATGAAACTGAGCTACAGTCCCTCATTGGCAAGGTCAATTTTATCAGAAGGTTCATATCCAACCTGTCAGGGCACATTCGGGCTTTTACTCCTCTGTTGAAATTAAAGCCTGATCAAGAATTTATATGGGGAGAAGAGCAACGCAAAGCATTGGAAGATATTAAGCAATATTTAGTTGCACCTTCGGTATTGGTCCCACCACAGCCTGGTAAGCTGTTCAAATTATATTTATCGGCTGATGAACAGGCTATTGGATCGGCGTTGGTACAGGAGTTTGAAGGAAAAGAACGAGTGGTATATTACGTCAGCAGAAGACTCCTAGACGCCGAAACAAGATATTCCCAGGTGGAGCGGCTGTGTTTGTGTTTATACTTCTCGTGTACCAAGCTCAGGCACTATTTGTTATCGGCAAAATGCATAGTTATATGCAAGGATGATGTGGTGAAGTATATGCTATCATTGCTGATTTTGAAAGGACGGATTGGAAAATGGATCCTGGCTCTGTCAGAATTCGACTTAAGGTACGAATCGGCCAAAGCTGTCAAAGGTCAAGTAATGGCCGATTTCGTGGCTCAGCATTGTGGACCAGAAATTGCCGCTGTTGAACCGGTTCCATGGACTCTGTATTTTGACGGTTCTTCGTGTGGGGTCGGATCAGGAATCGGCATTGTTCTTGTGTCACCTCGGGGGGCAAGTTATGATTTTTCTCTACCGATAGAAGCTTCCGCAACTAATAATCAGGCGGAATATCGAGCCGTCCTAAAGGGCATCCAATTGTTAAGGGAAGTCAAAGCTGATGCAGTCGAAATTTTTGGAGATTCCATGCTCATTGTGGATCAATTAACGGGGCGATCTGAGTGCAAGGATGATATCTTGAGGATTTATTATGAAGATTGCCTTCAGCTTTTAAAAGAATTCAAGTCTGCAGCAATTGAGCATATCCCCAGAAATTATAATGAAGAGGCCAACAGGCTGGCCCAACATGCCTCCGGGTATCGGCCGATTCAGGGAGCAATGATGCTAGAGCTCGCGGCCGATGACTGGCGAAAGGAAATCGCCGATTACTTGAAAGATCCATCCCGAAAGGTGGATCGGTGAATACGTTTTCAAGCTACAAAATATGTGTTGCTTGAGGATGATTTATTTTACCGGACGATTGATGGAGTTCTTCTCAAGTGCCTGGGAACAGAAGAGGCGAAGGTTCTGATGGGAGAAATCCATGAAGGCGTGTGTGGAGCCCATCAATCGGCTCACAAAATGAAATGGATGATCCGGAACAATGGGTATTATTGGCCAACTATTCTTGAGGATTGTTTCAAATATTACAAAGGATGCCAAGATTGTCAGAGGTTTGGTAACGTACAGCGCGCGCCAGCATCAGCAATGAATCCAATAATTAAGCCATGGCCGTTGAGAGGTTGGGGAATAGATCTCATTGGACAGATTCATCCTCCATCGAGCAAAGGGCATAAGTTCATATTGGTAGCTACAGATTATTTTACTAAATGGGTGGAGGCAGTTCCTTTAAGGAACGTGACATTGGCCGATATGATTGAATTTGTTAAAAGCCATATTATCTATCGATTTGGTATTCCTTAAACCATCACAACTGACCAAGGAACAATGTTTACTTCTAGAGAATTCGGAGAGTTTGCCGCCGATATGGGGATTAAATTATTAAATTCTTCTCCATATTATGCTCAAGCCAATGGCCAAGCAGAATCGTCCAATAAAGGGATAATCAAGCTAATCAAGAGGAAGATAGAAGAACAACCCAAAAAGTGGCATATATCTTTGGCTGAATCTTTATGGGCCTATAGGATGGCTTGTCATGGAACCACTAAGATATCCCCTTATCAGTTGGTTTATGGTCATGAGGCAGTCTTGCCTTGGGAGTTAAGGACGGGGTTAAGACGTATATCATTTCAAGATCAGTTAACGGCCGATGACTATTCCTTCCTCATGAAGGACGAACTTGACGATTCGGCAGGTTTACGGTTGAGAGCCCTGATTAGTATAGAAGAGAACAAGAAAAAGGTGGCCAGATGGTATGACAAAAAGGTCAAAGTTAAACAACTCTCTCAGGGAGATTTGGTGTGGAAGTTGGTGCTGCCGATAGGATCCAAAGATCCCAAATTCGGTAAATGGTCACCCACTTGGGAAGGGCCGTACAGAATCGGCCGATGCGCCCCTGGAAATGCATATATTCTGGAAACAATTGAAGGGGAGGAATTCCCAAGAGCTTTAAACGGACGATATCTCAAGAGGTACTATCCAAGCATTTGGGTAGATGCATAACTTGCCGTAAAATATATCAAGACAATATGGCCGATTTCCCATCGGTTTTCGTCTGCATATCTGATGCAGAGATGACGTCGCATGAAGGAAAAAACATTGGGATTCATTTCGACTAGTTCACTATTGGATGAAAATGACAGAGTACATGGCCGACATGGTACAAGTCGCCCTTAGAATAAAAATACTGAGGCATCTATTGATGGCGCCTACTCTGGATTTTTCTCTCGACGCGACCCAGCTCTATCATAAGGCGGATCCTATTCTCCTTCGGATCCTCTATGGTGGCTCCAGTCTCAGCTTGATTGCAAAGTTCTATCAGAAGGCAGGTCTTCTTCTCCTCCAAACTCTCCATGGCAGTTTCAGTCTTGACTTTACAAGGGGGTGGAGTACTTTTTTCAGAAGATGGGTCGTTTATGGACCAAACAGTGAGCATCTATAAGGTCCCAATATTCCTGAACAATAGCGGGAACATGATCTCTGAGTTCCTCAGCATGAGCTCTTATCAGATCTTTGTCTGCTTGTGACAGTGGTTCATCTGAATGCATGATTTCAATCGCTCGTTCTAGACCAGGGCTGAGACGTTTTGGCTAAGCAGAGGTAAAGAGATTACCCAACATCAGAGTGATTAAGGTGCTTAGGGGAAAGGCAGAGGAGAGTTCATACCTGGTTGACAGAGGAAGAAGATGAAGAGGACGAAGAAGACATCTTGCTGTTCGGTTTGGGACGGTAAAGAGAAAAAGAGAAGATAAGTAATGCATGTGCCTCTGGAGACGGTGAAGGGTCTACTTATAAAGGAAAGAGGGGTAGATAGATGATGAGACACGTCATATCAGAGTAAAAGCGTACATAAATGCAAAGCTGGCTAAAGAAACAGTTCAAGATCAAATCGGCGCAGTAGCATTAAAGGAGCAATAAATGTTTACAGTATTCTTTACAGCCCAAGAAAAGTATCTATGGCCGCAATAGCTTGCCGCCTAATTTGATCGGCCGAGTCTAGTACTCTCTGGTCATCATCGGTCGATCCTGGAACTTCTGATATATGGTGACGAAGCCTTATCGTTTCACGGGCCAAGTGTTGTCTTTCTTGCTTCAACTCACTGATGATGGATGGGAGTTCTTGAAGCTTCTTTTCTTCAGCGGCTATCTCTTTGGTTATCTGCTCCATCTCCTTGGCCAGCTCTGCTCTTCTCTGTTTGAGCCGATCTATCGTACCGACGATGTCCGGGCGACAGCTTTCAAGGAAGTTGATCTTTTGGTGTACCTCTTGAGTCCGGTGCTTGTATGAATCGACCTCTTCCTGGGTTTTTGCCATCTGGGCGGGATCGGCCATGTGGCGCAGCGCCCTGGAAACCGGAATATGCATATGCTCTATATAAGCAGCATGCGCCAAGTTTTCTGTTGTTTCTTCTGGGATTCGATCCTTGATATCGTTGAAAAGTCATCGAATCGGCGAAGCGTCTTCTACCAATCGGCCGATGTCGTCTTGAAGGAGAATACGCATGCTTTCAAGCTTGGCACGGACATCATCGGAGGCAGAGCTCGACGAAAATGGGTGTGAAGCGATTTCTTCATCATCAGGTAAAGAGACGGCAAAGGAGAAAATGTTGTTGTTCGGGGTATCTTGCTCCTGTAGGAAATAAAGAGAAGGGTTGGCGAACAGTAAAGGGGAATCGGCTGATTCCAATGGTAAGTTTGTTACCTCCTTAAAATGAATTTCTCTTTCTTGCGCCGGTGGAAGCGTCTCCCTTGTCTCAGGGGCTGGTGCAATTGTCTCGTCAGAGGAAGAAGATTCAACAACTATCAGTGCTCCGCTTGGACCAGCTTCCTGAAAAGACACGGAAAACAGATCCTGTAAGTATGCTATGGGAAATTGAAATAATATGGTGTGAGAAATTTGCCATGCCTCTGTTGATCTTCCGGCCGATGTTTGTTGTGGGGTTATAGCTAGCATACCCAAATCGGCCTGCATCAGGATCGGTTAAGTCTTCTGAATATCAATAGATTAAGGTACGAGATCGTTTACCTCGACGGGAGGAGCTGCTGGAGTTTCGGCTTCCACTTGGGACGTAGCCGATTGCTGTGGAGACTGCGGTGGAATAGCTTGTGCAGTCTGGCAGAAGGAGAGAGTTAATGTTAGTGGAAGACTTGAAGAATATATGAGATAAGCAAGATCACCTGAATAGTTTCTACTAGTAGTGATGCCGCAGCTGCCCCGACTTCGGTGGTGACTTGAGGATTGGCTATCTCGGTAGCTGGCAAGGATAGAGGGATCGGAATCTCGGCCGGTGCCACCGCCGTCTGGTCGGCCAATCCGATGCGGGGAGTCTCGGCCGATGCCACCGCCGTCTGGTCGGCCGATCCGATGCGGGGAGTCTCGGCCGATGCTACCGCCGTCTGGCCGGCCGATCCGATGCGGGCTCGCACTCGACGGCTTGTTATCTTCGAGGTTGGCCTTTTCGGCGCTCATTTCGATCGGCCAGTGGAGATGTCCTTGATGGTTGGAGCATGAAAGCCGATGAGTGGATATGGTGTATATGGATGATGATTATCTATCGGCCTGCCGCTTCGGCTCCGCATCGGAGGGACCTGGCTTTCAGACTAAGAAGATAAATGTGAGTTAATGACAAGGTGAAAGTATGGAAAGAAATGGTATTGGAATCGGCTGGGAGAAAGGACATACTGCTGCATTTGGGTCGATATTTTCTGGATCCAGAATGTTGCAATAAGTTGATGGAGATTTGCAGAAAAGGTATTGCTTCCATTCTGCCCACCATAATTTGAATTGCTGGGTGGCAAAAGAGGCCACTGACCAATTATTCAGGTCAATAGTGCTAGAATCTGGCACTAGATCGCACAGCCGATTGTAGTCAAGACTTGAAGTCAGTCCATCTCTGAATTTCGCTTGACCGGCGAAGTAGACCCGAATCGGCAGTTGGCCAAAACCCAGTTGCCTTGCTGCAGCCGATGGATTGTAGAACTCATATGTGGGAGAGTCCTTTCCTGAGAAGAAATTGGCTGGCAGAATTCCTGGCTTGATCAAGATGTCCATAAGCTCCCTGTCAAAGTGTGAGTGGAGAAGTCGTAGCTGATGGGTGATTCGAAAATCGGCTCTACTGCTTGATATAGATGCCAGCTGACAGTCTCTTCACTAAGGCCATTGTAAAGGCATCTGAAGTACTCAGCTGTACGGGTAGCAGTAAACTGACAGCCAGGGAAGGCCGATGCCGCCTCTCCAAAGGATCTGCAGCGACGTCGGACGGTTGGATTCTCCTCTGTCTCGATGTTAGGGAAAGTTTTGGTCTCTATCCGTTGCTGAGAGACTTTGCTCGTATACAAATTGAGCCAGAGGGTGATGAACCACCAGGGACCGCCAGGGTTCCCAATCGGCTCCCCCTTTGACAGCTTAATGCCGATTTGGTGCATCAGGTGATACGCCGATCCCAGCAGATGTTTTCCAAGGGGGATGGCCGATCCTTGTGACAGAGCTCCCGCTAAAGCCTGAGTGTTAGAAGAGGGTCCAACTGCTCTGCCACAGAAAAAGTGCTTTTCTAGCCACATCATCAGAAAAGCAGTATACTCCCTCTCTGAAACTGTCCCGGTCTTCATATTTTTGCTAATATACCCCTTCCACCCGCCGATTCCTTTGGTCTCTAGCCGATGTGATGGCTTAATCAGATAGTTAAAAGGGATATCGGCGGAGGAGATGTCAAGGCCGGTCAACAGTAGGACATCGGCCAAAGTTGGGGTCATGGGTCCATGTCCAAAAAGAAACGCATTGAGTGCGTCGGACCAAAAGTAAGAAGCAGCTATAACCAGAGGTTCATTTTTCTCCATCTGGGACAGAGAAAGGTCTATACATTGGCCGATTTTTTGTTCATCCCACTGAACCCTCCTAGACCTGGCTATTCTCTGGTACCATTCTCTCCAGCCGGGGGTCTCATTTGGCCAGGATCTAAAAGTACCTACCCATTGATCTAGGTCCATGGGTGACTGCTTGAACGGAACTCTGTGAGTCTCTAGACTGATCAGGTCAGTTGGATCGGGGTTCCCCATAGGGCCTAAGCAGATAAGGTCAGGGGATTCTGAGAGGGGGATGGTGATCCGGTGCTAAGTGCTTAAAAAGGAAGAAAAGGGGAAGAAACTGAGAAAAGATCCGGAAAGTACTGGAGCAGTGGAAAAGCAAAAAGGGAAAAAGTTTCAAGTATTTACCTCTAGGATGAAGATCATCGTCGCCGATGGGGCTGCCAGAGGAGCCGCCGATTGGGCCGCCGCCGCTGAAGGGATCGCCGATAGAGCCTCCGTGGTTGGAGCGGTCGCCGATGGTGACGCCATTGGGAGGTAGGAGAAGGTCGCGAATGAGATTGCCGAAGGGGGGCGTTTGGAGATCGAGAGAGCTCGGAGGAAGACGAATAGTGGTTCGTTGGAAGGAGATGCTAGATTTGTGGGGAAGAGTAGGCGGAGAATGCCAATACTTAAGGAAAAACCGGGAGGGCAAGGGTAAAGATGGTATTCTTGCCACGCCGTCTACACGAATTCCAGGGGAGCGGTCGTTTCGCGCGCTCGGTCCGAGGAAATTGCAATCATTGTGCGGAAGACCGCAGAACGGAAGGAGATTTTTACTGCGCCCGTTTCGGAGAAAAGGATTACAGAAAGAGTTTCGAAGAAAAAGTTATGTTTTACTCCAAAACTGGGGGGCATGTGTTGACGCCAGATTTTGACACGTGTTGAATCGGCGTCAGGAGGAGAAGATTGACCGATGCGGTAGATCTGAAGGCTACAGTAAGGAATCGGCCGATTGAGGTAACAGTTGGAAATCGGCCGATTGGTGATGCAGCTTGCACCAATAGGATGGGATTACTTCGGAGGGTCCCGGTCAAAAGTTGGTCAATAGAGCAACGCTAAGTCGGTCAGGAAGCAATTGAAAAAAGTCCTGATTGGATTAGGGTCCCGGTCAAAAGTTGGTCAATAGAGCAACGCTAAGTCGGTCAGGAAGCAATTGAAAAAAGTCCTGATTGGATTAGGAGACGGCGGCGGAAGATTCTACGGGAGTGCGTTTCCTTTAAAAGATATTATAGATATAGTATTTTTCCTATTTTTAAATAAGGTTGTAACAAGTCGTAATCGACCAGGAGTCCTAGTCTTAGGGTATAAATAGGAGTCGTCAGGGCTTTGTAAAAAGGACATCAACACATCAATCAACTACAATACTTCTACTTTTTCCAGCAATTTACTTTCAAGTCGGCGACTTCGCCAATACTTTTCTTCTTTCACGAGTTCATACGGATTGGCAGGGCTGCATCAACTTTATCTCTGGCCAATTGGTAGGTTCCTCTTATCGAGTAATATCCGAGCTTTAACTACGGGCGCATCGCTGTGGTTTTGTTTGGATTTATTCACCAGTTATCGATATTACTAGAATTGCAAGTTTTACCTGTTGTTCTAGTATTATCACCAGTTATCCAGCTTGAAATCAGAGTAATCAGCTTCGTCATCGTTCTTCTTCGATTTATCATCTTACAGCCGATTAGATCTATTTCAAGTGTTGCATCCGTAATAATTGTTTAGATCGCTCCAGCAGTCTTCTTTACAATTTTTACACGATTATCGGCTGACCCATAGCCGATCATCTTTACAGCAAATCAGCCGATTCGCCGACGCGCTTTTCAGGACAGATCGGAACTCCAGCCGATCGGAGCGCCTGGAATTTAATACTCTTATTTCCTTGTCAATCAACAGGTCAGATTGACTGGCACGCCGCACGAAACGCACCAGGGCGATAACCCGAACAGGAGCTAAGCAGATTCTCCCGGGTCGTGTGTCCAACGCTGAAGACCATCGGCCGATTCCTGTCTGGCCGATTTTAGCGCCAACACACTGGTAAGCAGGATAGGTTGGAGAAGTGATACTTGGGCTGATTAGGTGAGCGGACCGAAAAGTGAAATAAGGGAGAGAAGTGTCGAGAAGGATGCACCTTTTTACAGGATGTGGTCCGTCGGGCTTGCATGACGCCCATGCTGAGGATGACAATGTGAGCCATCCGATTTTGAGACAAAGTCCGAAACAAGCATGACAGGTCCGCAGGCCTGGCTTGCAAGTGGAGCACGGGCACTCGAAGAGCGACACATGCGTGGTGTGACCTCAGGGAGGAATTGACTCGACATGCCCTGGCTGTCATGGTGAAAAAGAAAGGGAGTGGATGAGGGATGACAATTGGGATCGCGACGTCATAGAGAGAAACTACAAGGGAGAGGAGGTATTGGCTGCCCATTGTGCCGAGGAAAAGAGAGAAAAGTGAGGGGCTTGGCTGGACCAAGACTGATTCGTGCGGACGGGCAGAAATCAATTTGCCGAGAGAAGGGTAAAGATAGAGGGAAAAAAAGTTTGGACGGCGGAAGGGCATTGAGTTCGGTCTAGGATTTAAGAGCGACAATGCTACTCGTCGGAACTGACAGTGATGGAGCATCGTCGGAAAAATACTGAAAATGAGCCACAAAGCATTGTTTCAAGAATGAGTTGATTGGGGAGAAGGATTAGAAGATGGGGAATCTGAATGGGCATTTTAGAGTGTCGGATAGGATAAAGGAAAAACGACGGATACTGAAGAAACGAATCGGTCCGACTATGATGAAATAAAGAAAGAAAGAAAGAAAGCGGAAGCGGAAAAGCTTCTGGATAACTCCAACTTGGTGAAGGAAGGTGATCGACAATGAGTATCGGTCAGGTAGCTTTGACGAGCTATTAAGCTTTGGAAAGGAAAGGCAAAGGCCGAAAACAAGAGTGTTTCTTTCGGTGCATCAAAAAGAAGCTTTTGATTTACTATTTGTCGATGGAAAAGCAACGAACGACAAGATCAGGGCGGTGGTCGAGCGCAAGCTTACACGTGGCATGATTCTAGGATTTATGGCGGACTAAACCCAAAACTAGTTGAATCCAGCTCGAGATGAAAAGAAAAAGAATTTATTTTCCAAAACATATTTTCAGGCTTAAAATAAATCTAGAAAAGTCCAGATAAACATTTTAAACCACGAAAAATGTATCCAGAAGAATCCCGAAAATTCTGAGGAAAACTCTGGAGATAATTTGGGCCACAAGGAATCCAAATAAAATACTTAGAATTTGAGAAAAATAATTTTAGAACTTTCCAATAAATGGATTTAGCTCTACGAAAAAAGAGAATAACTGCTAGAGAAATCTGAAAAATTCTCGAAAAACCCTAAAGATGGATGAACACATTCTAAAAGATACTCACATCCTAAAATTAAATATTTTAGGGTGTGACAGGGCAGCGGCCGCCGGCCACCTAGCCGATGATGCCTGACCAGCGGTAGGAGCCAAGCCAGTCGCTGGCCACGCCTCCCGGCAAGCCAGCTGCCGCAGCTGGGCACCCAATCACACCGTGCGCCATCTCCTCTCCCCCACGCCGAATCCCCCTCGCCCAACACTGTTGCTGCTTCGGCCGCACGCCACGCCAGCGCCCTACGCACCGCCCCGGCACCCAATGGCCACGCTCATCGTCCGCCGGCTTCCCCACTCCCTCTTCCTCTCCTGCTGGCCTATAAAAGCCACCCCGGGCCATCCCTGCTTGCGCACGAGCTCTGCGCGGAGGCCACCATTGCCGCCCGCACCACCCTCATGCTGAGCTCCTGCCTCCGGCCTCGCTCCGCCCCCATCAAATCCTAGGATAGGTTCCCCTCGACCCACTAAAGCTCCCTAGCCTGGCCCCCATCGCTCTCCCTCACCGGAGCGCGCCAGAGCCGAGCTTGCCCCCGCCGCCAAGCACGGCCACTGCCAGTAGCCCAACTCCGGCCACTCCAGCACCAACCGAAGCCATCACAAGGTAGCCCTCGCTTCACTCTTGCTCCGTGGCCCCTTTCCCCTCGCCGTCGGTGAGCCTCCACGTCGGAATTTGACCGCCAACCGTGGCAGCCGCGCCAAGAGACTACATTGCAATCACCAAGTTCTTTTTAGGGTCCTTTCTGCTAGATCCAGGGACCTATCTGCGAGAACTCGAGTTAAATTTTGTTTTCAAGAGGCTATCAATTATAAAATCAATCTAAAATTATAGAAAAATCAGAAAACTGCAAACTAAAATTTGTTGTGACCCTTTTGATGAATCTACAACTTTTTCATAGAAGGATGACCAGTTACAAACTATAAATGATCTAAAATTAATCTTATTTTAAATAGCCCATAAATGTATTTCTTGATCCAGGATAGTACTGTGGATGATTTTTGGACCGTAAGCTAGTATCTGCTTGTTAAGACTTGTGTAAAAATTTCACGGCTAGAACAAGTCTCTAGGAGTAGTTCTTGTTGGATCTTGTTTGATGTGCTATTTTGCTAGAGTTATTTGTTCATGCTGTTATACTGATATGTTAGGGTTGAAACTTTTACAGTAGAGCAACCTTTATGCTTAAATTCTATGGATAAAGTTTGAAATATTTTACTTCTGTCTAACTTGCTCATATGTTTTTAGTTAAGAAAAACTACATTAAACCAAAGTAACTAGTTCTGGTGCTTAGAAAAATAAGAAATTTTAACCAGAGACTACCTTTGAGTAGATAACCATGCTAGAAAAGTTCGGAGTTCAGAAGCTCAGTAGATCTGTCAGTAAAAATGAATCTTGATTATTTTAGATTTATCTTACTATATTTTCTATGCTCTGTATGTTGCTCATAAAAATATGATAAACACTCTATAAAATTTTGAGCACCATTACTTGTATATTGGGACCTGCATAAAAGAGTATAGGTTCCAGCAGTAGCTGTTTATTTTATTTTAGTGTTTAATATACTACATAAAAGGAGCTGAAAATTTTATAGTAGTTTGTCCACTAAGAAATACGCTCTGCATAAAATGTTCAAGAACAGAACCAATGTCTAGCTTTACTTAAAGAGTGCCACATGTTGCCTTGTGTTGGGTAGACAAAAAGAAAAATGGCTGCATGTTAATAACTTATGAAAACACCCCTCTCACCTAATGAAGCAAGTAAAGTTAATTAATACTCTATAAATGACTGACCAAGGAAATGTAAATAAAATCCTTTACAACTTTATAATAAAATATTTATTTAATCTTTACCCTCAAAATAACTCATGCATATGCATTACATCTAGACACTACCGCTCTTGCCGACGAACATACAAGCTGGTGCCCAAGTCCGAGAGTGTGCTGCGCGAAGCTCAAGTTAATCTAACTGAAGTTGCTGAAGACCCGAATCAATGTTCGGAAGAGCCCATGGCTAGCTTTGCTCAAGAAGGCAAGCCCCGGAGCATAACCCATATTTTTAAACTTATGCAACTTTTACTTATATATGGTATTGTGCATTAAGTTTGTAGGAGTGAATTGAAACCCTAGATGCATGATCCTAGGTACCTATGATATGAACACTAGTCTGTGTCGGTCGCTAGATTTCCATGCTAATAGGACTCCGGTAAAAGTTGAGTGATTTCCTGTCACTCGCGAGATATATATAGGAGTTGCTTATTTTACTTATGTAGGAATCATAAGGTCGATGGACAGGGCTATGTTACGATATTCCTTTTGATGATTGAGGCCCCGTCTATTTAGAGAAAATGGTAAGGTCGCGGTGTGTGGTAGTGGTGGTTAAGTTTTTGAACATATTAACCACATGCTGAGAATATGGTAATCGGTAAGTTTAAGTACCTGATTGAACTGGGGCGTGGAACATACCACCCCACCGTCTTGACTTCGTTCCCATGCGGCCAAATGGTGAGTGCAGAGCGCGGCTCTTGTGGCAGAACCACCTGAATTAATCCGGCTCAAGTGCGCTAACCATCACCACGAGGGCAATCAGGATTAACTCGCACTTCAAACGGAATAATCCATTGATCTGTCGGGTAACCTCCCGATACAACCACGGTTTTTGCCGATCGAAACCACACATACATGTACTCACATGAAGGTGAGCCCAGAGGATACAACATTCCACAAATTTTACACCACAGGGTTCTTCACAAATTATTATTACAAGGGAGTTCAAATTCGTAAAATAAGGTACTTCAGAGTTCAAAATAATTGAGTTCTTCAGAGTTCAATGCAGCGGAAAAAATTAACGATAACTACTCGACGATACACGATGTCTCGATGAAGCCCGTACGAGACATCACTCGGCATTATCACCGTTGGCCGGGGGCGTATCCCAATCCACCGACCAACCAGGAGGAAGGGTACACGGCCAAGTCAAGCTAGCAATCATGTCCTTGAAAGTTTCACCTAAAAACAAGCCACAAGCAAGGCTGAGTATACTAATACTCAGCAAAGCTTACCCGACTAGTGGAATATACTTAGCCGACTCCTAGACATGCAAGGCTTTTGGCTTGAGGGGTTTGTTTTGCCGAAAAGCATATACGAGTAGGTCCTTACTTTCAAGTTTTAGCTCCAAGTTCTAGTTTTCTTTAACCATTCTAGGTAAGCAACTATCCAATATCATACATGGTGAAAGAATTAATTTTTCATCCAACAAGATTAATCATCATCATTGTTCCTCTTCTTACTCTATGTGGTAAAAGGGTCAAGCAGTCTCAATAACCGCGAGAAACGGACGATTCAAATCGAATTTCTTAACCTTGCAAGGGAAACCTAAACACACGTTCACGTGGTTACTCCCAGAGTCACACGTGCAACTTTTCCCTTCAATTCCCGCTTCACGGAACAGGCCCACCGCCCTCGACTACACGTCCACATGGCCCGGCCATGGCGGCACATGCACCCGCCATTAGCTAGATGTGAACGAATTCAAGACGGTGGGGAGTATATTCCGGCCTCGGTTCAATCCGGTACTTAAGCTTACCGATTACCATATTCTCGGCATGTGGTTAGTACGTTCAAAGACTTAACCACCACTACCGCACACTGCGGCCTTAGCATTTTTCACTAAACAGATGGGGCCTCAATCATCAACATAAACATCGTACCATAGCCCCGTCCGTCGACCTTATGATTGCAGCATGTAGTAAACATTCAACTCCCAGATTCTCGCGAGTGACAGGAAATCACTCGACTTTTACCAGAGTCCTATTAGCATAGCATTCTATCGAACCTTACATCTAGTGTTCAGAACATGGGTACCTAGGATCATGCAACTAAGTTTTCATTCAACTCCTATAAACTTAATGCACAAGTAAAGTAGAGTAATAAGTTGCATAAGTTTAGAAAAATAGGGTTCATGCTCCGGGGCTTGCCTACTTGGGTCAAGTTAGCCGGGGGCTCGTCCGAACTCGGGCTCGGGTCTTCGAGAGCTTCAGTTAGATTTACATGAGCTTCACGCTGCTCACTCTTGGACGCGGGCACCAGCTCGTACGTTCAGTCGGTGAGAGTAGTCGATTCTATATGAATGCACAAGTGTAAGTTATAGCGATGGTATAAGACGATTATTTTCCTTCATGAAAAGTTGTAGTCCACAAAACATCAATTTGGTTGTGAAGTTACTTAGTTAAGATTTCTTTGGGCAATTGTTAATAGAGTATAACTTAAACTATTAACTTCATTAAACAAGAAGGGGGTTGTGTTATATTGGAAACTTAATATTTCTAAGCTCAACATGGATTAAACACAACTTAAAGACTAGGTAACTTCTGGTAATGAAATTTTTATTTAGAGCACATTATGAAGAGACAAAAGCACTATAAAAATTTTAGACATTTTCATGCAGCAGAATAATTAAGAAAAAGGTAAAACACAACCACTGCTAGAACCTAGTTATTTTTATACAGAACAAACCATTCACGTATTGACACCAAAACTTTTACAGGGGATTAATCCACCCATAGATGTGTTACTGTAAATTTTTCAGATTTTACTGTGCAAGATACAAAGCATAGTAAATAGGACAAGATACACAAACTTTAAAAAAGATTAATTTCTACAGGATGTTTTACAGGTTTTCTGAGTATGAAACTTTTTATACAGCAAGAGTTACTCAAAAGGGTGCTACAATATAAGTTGAACATTTTTCAAGCACAGAAACTAATTATTTGAACTAGTGCATTTTTCCTACCACAAAATTATATAAATAGGTTACAAGAAGGAAAAAGGTTCTAAAATTTTTCTGTGGCATTTAGGCATCAATCTAACAGCTCTGAAAAAGTTTCACTACATGAATCACAACATAACAGCAGTTACAAATTAGTTTTATTATTTCATGGCCTAAACAAGGTTTAACAAAAAGTTTAGCCAGAGATGGGGTTTGGTCCTAATATTTTTACACTAGCCTAAAAATCAAGCAACCAATCTACTGTTAAATTTTCAGATTTAGCCTTTGCCTACAACAGTGGATAAAATTAAAGTCTATTAAAACTTCCATTTAATTTAGAGCAAGGTTTAGCAAGCACTAAAGAAATGCATGTAACAAAAGTAGTAGACTTTCATCTAAGGATTCCAGAACAGTTGAGCTTGTATTTTTCTGATTTTTCAACGATTTTATATGGATTTTACAAGTTCGCTATTTTTGAAATCAAAGTTTAAACATAGGTTTACAGATATGCCCCTAGAAACTTGCGTGCCGACTCTTTTATATTTCAATTGTTGCAATGTGGTCCCTAGGCGGCGCTAGCATGGCGGCCGGCCAGATTCCGGCGAGGGGGCTCGTCGACGGTGAGGGGAAAAGGGTCGGGGAGATCCAGGCAGGTGAGAGCTACCTCGGGATGCCCTTGGTCAGGGTTGGGGGTGGCCGGAGGTGGCTCGTCAGCGCGGAGCAGAGTGGCGGCGGCGGGGCGGAGCGTCGGCGATGGTGCTCTGGCAAGGAGGCTGGTCGATGAGCTTCGCGGCGTCGAGGGGAACCCATTTCGAAGCATGGCTTGGACGGAGGAGCTTTGGGGTGAGCTGTCCACGCAGCAGCAAGGGAGCGGCGGCGGCGCGGGCGGTGCTGGCGGTGCTCTGGCGGTTGAGCTGGCCGGGGAAGAGGCCGGTGAGCTTCAGTGGAGGGAGGTCAAGCTTGCTGGGCGACGGGTTTGGGCAGTGGGAGGTTGGGAAGTGGGGCTCCACGGGCGGGTGGTGCACGGCGGCGGTAATGGTGGCGGCGGCAGCATTCTGGTGTCTGGCGCGCGAGGGGGCTCAGTGCGGTCTTTATGTAGGCAGCAGAGAGGCGGGAGGAGGGGCGGGACTGGACTGTGAGACTCGGGCGAGGGTGGCACGATGGGGGCGCGTTACTGGTCGTGGCGGGCGGCGAACAGAGCCGGCGCGGCTTGCGGCGGGCAGGGGATTGGGCGCTGAGGATTTGACGTGGGGAGCGGGAGATCATGCGGCGCGCGGGTTGGGCGAGGAACTGCCGCTGCTGTCTTGCCGGGCGGCGAACGCGGCGACTAGCGGGACGTGGCGGAGGCACGTGCACGGCACGGCTTGTACATTGGGCGTGGCGGGTGGCGAGCAGAGGCGCGCGTCGCCGGCGTGCGCGTGGCGTGTGCGGCCAGGCATTGGCTTGGCGCCTAGCGCCGTCAGGCATCGCCGGCCAAGTGGCCTGCGGCGACTGCGCGGCGGCGGAGGGTCGGGCGGAGCGAGGGTCTGGCGAAGCCGAGGGTCGGGTGAGTGAAAGGGTCGGGCGACGCGAGGGTCGGGCGAGGCGGAGAAGAAGGGTCTGCAGTGAAAATAGAAGAAAAGGCAGGGACTGGTTTGCAATTTCAAGTGTTTCTCAAATTTTTGTGTTGCAACTCAAAAATCTCTAAACATGAAAGTTGTTCAAAATGAAAAGTTACACAAGTTTTGTTCCAGGCCAAAGTTCATTTGAGTTCTAGTTTAGAAGTTATTTTAAAAACTCAAAAAGTATAATTCGGAGGGCTCGTCATTTCTTGGGCAAAACTTTGCATTCTCTCCTAGGCTTCAACTAGACTTTTGTTTACATGTCAATAACGATGTGCCTATTAAATTTTGTAGCCATGTTTGCATCAATGTGAAAGTTATTTAAATGGCTTGATTAAAGTACATGTACTTATGCACATATACACAACTATTTTCAATTCAAGGCAAAACCAATTTATAATTCGTTTCCTTTAAATTTTTCTTAGTTAGTTAAGCATATTGTTACGCTAATGAGGCTTATCTCGCAAATTAAACACCTGAGGTGTTACAGCTCTTTACTCGAGGGCGGTGGCCCTGTTCCACGAAACGGGAATCAAAGGGAAAAGTTGCACGTGTGACTCTGGGAGTAACCACGTGATGTGTGTTTAGGTTTGCCTTGCAAGGTTAAGAAATTTAATTCGAATCGTCTGTTTCTCGCGGCCATTGAGACTGCTTGACCCTTTTACCACATAGAGTAAGAAGAGGAACAATGATGATGATTAATCTGGTTGGATGCTCAATTAATTATTTCCACCATGCGTGATCTGGATAGTTGCTTACCTAGAATGATCAATCAACTAGAACTTGATGCTAAAACTTGAAAGCAAGGACTCACTCTTAGATGGTTTTTGGCAAAAACAACTCTTAGACAAAAGCCTTACATGTCTAGGAGACGGCTAAGTATATACCACTAGTCGGGTAAGCCTTGCTGAGTATTAGTATACTCAGCCTTGCTTGTGGCTTTGTTTTTAGGTGAGACCTTTGAGGACATGGTTGCTAGTTTGATTTGGCCGTGTACTCTTCCTCCTGGTTGGTCGGTGGAATGGGATGCGTCCCTGGACAACGATGATAACGCTGAATGATGTCATGTACGGGCTTCATCATGATATCTTGTATCGTCGTTAGAACTTTCTCTTATTTTCTGCTGCATGTTGAACTCTGAAAGTACTTGTTTATGAATATTTTCAAATTTGGTTTGTAATAATAATTCCTATTGAACTCTGTGACGTAAAATTTATGGATCGTTGTAATCTCTGGGCTCACCTTCGTGTGGGTTGTATGTATGCATTGTTTCGATTGAAATTCCAGTGGTTGCATCGGGATGTTACGACTATCGTTTTACTCCATTTTAAGTGCGTGTTAGCCCGGATTGCCTTTATGGTGATGGTTAGCGCACTTAAACTGGATTAATTCAGGCGGTTCTGCCACACTGACCTCATTCAGCCTGGTCCACTAGTGCGCCAAGTCGGGGCAGACAGGGCACCCAAAGGTGCAGTCAGCATTGCAGAAGACGCGCAAAGCGGGGCCCCTGGGGACTGAAACGCGGTAGCCCCAGTGCTCATCGTCGGACGCGTCCGATGTCGTCTGGGTGTCGGAGTCGTCGGAGTCAAACATGTCATCAGGAAGGGTGACCACGAAGGTCAACCTCCAATGCGGCGACGACAAGGGCGCAGGGTAGTGGAGGAAGGTGCCACCACCACCGGAGAAGGTTGGGAACGCGCAGGGGGGCCCCAGCGCCTCCACGGCCTACATCCGCAAGCGACGGCGGGTTGAGTTTGCTGGCATCAGAGCGCGATGGTGGCAACCTGAGGTCACCAGCGTCGGAGCATGAGGACCACGTCGCGTGGGCGATGTAGCGCCCCGAGAAGGTAAGGCCCGCAGCGCGGCAGGTGCGCAACAAGAAACCACCACGCGACGACGACGCCGAGGCGCTGGAGGGTTACTCCATGCGCAGGGAGCCGGAGGCGAGGGCCAAGGGGGAGAAGCAACGCAACCAGGCTGCGGAGGCCTTGGCCGAGGGGCAGACAGGTCGCTTCATGGTGTCAGACGGGTTGCAGCCTGCAGGCGAAGAGACGGTCTAGTGGAAGTGGAACTGGAGAGGACGTCGGTGGTGGGGGAAATGGCAATTAAATAAAGGACTTCCTCGCCTTTCTTAGGAAGGAAGGATTCCCTGAGGAGTTATGGCAACCGGCGCCGCTCATGGATGGCAGCCAGCTCCTCGAAGGACGTGCGTGAGAGAACAGGAGCTGGGACGGCAACCGCCGGCGGCCTTGGTATCTACATCGTCCATTGGCAAATGAACGGCTATAAGGAATCGGGCTTGACTAGAAAATGGCCCACGGTAAGTTTTTCGGCCCGTCTAACACAAACGTTCTTCATTGTTACCGTTACAAGTAATTTCAAAAGTATGCTCAAATTGAACTACGTCATCCTCCAATAAGATACAAAACCATATATTCAGAAATTAAGTGATATGTAAAAGATCTAAGAAATAGAAACTAAATAGAAAAAAGACACCACTAAATGGTAGTGTGTGATTTTATATAAAATTAGAAAAAAGAATCATCAAATTCGGAGTTCTTATGAGGGAGAAATACTATTTACAAGTTTTAATTCCGGATTAAAAAGAGAAAGATGGACTATTTACGAGCTCTTGTGCCTCTCAGCCAATCACGCGCTACCATGTGTAGCAGTAGGTGACGCCCGCCTCCTCACCAGGGTGGCACGTTTCCATTTTCCTACTGTACTATACACTTGAAAAGCCAGTACCTTAACAAACGTGCAGTTGGTCTTGTTGTAGGGAAAGTCCAACACAAGTATGTGGTCTCCAGTTCGATTCCTCTGAGCCTTTTTTTTGCTAACAAATTAACTCAATTTTCCACCAGAGTATTCGTCATGGAGTAAAAATATTTTTTATTTATGAAACTTCGAGTAAAATCACTATCAACTTCACAAACAACCTTTTTTTGCAAGCGCGTCGGAACAATCACAAATTGACAAAATCAGACAAAAGCCACATGGTTCACCGTAGATAGGAACATCACAAATTTAGAAAAAAAATCCACATAGATAGGATTCATCACCATAGTTTGGAACTTCCCAAATTCATACATCACAATAGCATCTAGCAATTCCACATCACCAAAATAACATCAACAGTTATTGTTACTGACTAGCTATCCACATCACTCCTTTGCATTTTCACAAGTGCCCTCTGCCTTTTTTTGCTTTTGATTTCCAAATCCCAAGTTCACCTTCAAGTTCAACAATCTTGGTTTGCGCTTTTGCAAGCATCTTGCTCTTCTCGTATAGTTCATCACCTATTTCATCCATGCGCTTGCTCATGAACTCCAATTCGTTGAAGGATTCGGAGGAGTAGTCGTCGCCAGCGGAGAAATCGGCGTTGAAGGCAGACATCTTGGGCTCAAATGGCGCCTTCTTTGGAGGCCGTGCAGGGCGCCTTTGGCTTCAGCGGGCGTCTGCGGGGATGCTTGGCCGGCGGCCCGTCCGAGGAGGGCAACTTTGTCGGCGGCGGCTGACCACGGGGGTGCTTGGCCAGCGGCGAGGCAGAGGAGGGTGAGTTTGCCTTCAGCGGGCGACCATGGGGCGCTTGGCCGGCGGCAAGGCCGATGAGGGCGACTCAGCCTTCGGCGGGCGACCACGGGGGTGCTTGGCTGGTGGCGAGGCTATTGAAAGCTCCTTGGACTTCGGTGGGCGACCGGGGCCACTTGGCCGGCGGCACCAGCAGCAAGGTTGGGTCCCTTCCCGCCACCGGCACCGGCAGATCTGCCGCCTTGGGGAAACCCATGCTAGAGTCGGAGTCGTTGTCGCTGGTTAGCTCGATGAGGATCATTCCGCTCGCCTTATTTGCCGGAGTCGAAAGGGGATCCCGTCGAAAGAGGCAGAGGAAGGGGAGGAGTAGGCAGCGGAAAGGCGAGATGCTTAGGGATTAAGTAATTTCCATCCATTTAGGATTTCACTCACAATGCGTTTAAGCCTAGGATGTTGACGTGTCTCTGCACATCCAACGCCAAAGGACCCTTCTATCCCTACCTTATCCTTTAGGCCTACCCAAGCCAGACGCGCCTCACTACTGCTTCTCTGCTCGCCGCCCGCCAATGCCACCGGAATCTGCCCCTGATGACCGCCCGCATTTGACGTTGGCGCGGAAGGATGTCACATGTTGCAGAGTCCTCATCCGGAAGAAGGCAAAAGACAAAGCTTGTTGGCAAGGAGACTGGCTTGCCCATGATGATGTCGGTCGGTCGGGTGTATGTCAAATGCCCGTTGAGTGGATTCAGCTTTTGGTTTTTGTGCTTTTGATAGGGTTTAAGCAAGGGTTTCTTGTTCATTCAGTGGTGTGGCTACTTCAAATGGCAGAGGGGTTACTTTAATAATTTGGTGAAAGAAAATATGGTCCAGCTACATTTTCATGATGAAGAAGATATTCAAGAAGTCTAGTCCATGGAGCAGATTCATGGTGGTGGGAGGCCTGTAGCAAGTGGTGGCATGCTGAAGAGCAACGAATTGGAAGCAAAGGTGGAGAAATTGACCCAAGCTATGATTTTCTTTTGTCTGTTGGTGGTAGCCCTTGTTGCCATGGAAGTTGGTTATGCGTTGAAGTAGAATGTAGGTGTAGAATGTAGGTGTGATGAAATGGCATCAGATTTTTCTTTTATTATGTGATGAGCACAAGTGCTTCGATATGTATCTGTGTGTGATGAACACTAGTGACTTTGCTATGTAAGTGGGTGGTATGAACAATTTGAAAATGTGTATGTTTTCATGGCAAAAGCTAGAGTGAAAAGAAACATGGCAATTTCAAAAAAGAGTGCATTTGCATAGAAAGAGAGTGACACACTTGCTCGGATCGAGGTTGATTTTAGATGCACTTTACAAAAACAATCAAGTCATTTCGAGGTTGTATGAGGGAAAATGACTAATCCAAATTTCAAATCGGAGATTAAAAAAGAGAAAGAGTCTTGTACACAATAAATGGTCGCATCATTTATCAGGGATTCTAAGAACACCGACATGTGGGATCCATGGGTCAGAGGGACACCATGCTCCGAAATTTTCACCGAGCGCCAACCCTGGCACTGAAGCCGAAAACTCTTCTTGCGAAATGTCCCTTGTACCCTCAAGCAAAAGCCACACCGCTGTGGCGCTAACCAAACTCTAAAGGGTATTTGTGACAATCTCCTCCCGCGCCCCATATCCATTGCCCTTCTCTATCCCTCTGTCCAGTTCCACCTCCACTTCTCGCCTTTCCCCTCAACCCCTCTCGCCTTTCACCTCTGCGCCGATAGGATCCAACGAGCCGACACTCGACCCCTCCCCTCCACCGAAGACCACCGCGCTGGAGATTCAACCTCATCGACGACGCTGAGAGCACTCGAGCTGCTTCCTCGTCGGCTACTACCACCACACCGGAGCAGCTTCCCCGTCGGCCACTACAGCTGCACTGGATCTGCTTCCCCATCAACAACTACCACCGCACCGGATCTGGTACCCTTCGACAATGGCCGCCACAACGGATCTGGTACCCCTTCGATGACGCCCGCCGCACCGGATCTGCTACCCCTTCGACGCCCATCGTATCGAATCTACCACAACATCGACGACGACCATGGCATCGTAGCTGCCTCATCAACTTCCACGCACAGCTACCCCGACGATTGACAATGCTCAAACGCCGAGGCCCTGCAGCAAGAGGTATGCAAAATCGATGCACTTTCTGTGGTTCTAGGTCGGGACACATTCATCCACGGTTCGGGATTGGAGGTTCTAGTGGGTCTGCATTCTACTTCCAAACATGAATATGTACTGAACCTAGCTCCCTAACACTGAAAATCTGTTTTACACATGTAAGAACCTACACAAAGTGAATACGAGTGGCAACAGGAAGCCCGTGAATACCAAATGCAATGGGAAGTCCGCATCAGTGGTTTGTCAACAGATCTTAGTTCATTATCTAAAAAAAAAACAACTTCAAAGGGTCAAAGTCCAGGCAGCTAGGGGAAAAGGTCTTGTAGGGATGCTTGTCATGGTGAAGGGTCTGATTTATTAGATTACATCCCTGAAGTTGAGGAGCCTGATGATGGAGATAATGATACGGACTTAGTGGAGGAGCCGACACCCCTAGCAAGTGAGGCGCATCTTCTATCTTGGCTGTGGGGTGGGGGATGCATGGACTAGATATTTCCGATGCTAAGAAGCAGCACTAGTTATTTCCAATGCAGGGACTACATATTTCCACTGCTTATAAGTGCTTCTAATTTATTAACATGCTTACAACTTATGCCTTTTGAAATCTACAGGGCCCTGTGCGAACTAGACGTAGGAAGGCCTGTTGTTGACGGTCCTTAAGTGATAAATCTGACTGTCAACTCCTGCAGAAGGCAGTGGCATAATAAACACCAAACTAGAGATAGGAGTTCAATACTGATCATTTCCACAAGTTTTGGTGAATCACTATTTACAGGGACCACGCCTACATACGGAGGAAAATCATGCTCAAACAAAGGGAAATGTACATTCTAGAGCATTCTATGCGAGCACGAGAATTGGAGGTCCCACATCCTGAAGCAATTCATCCCAAGAGGCCAAGAAAAACACACCTCCAACCAATCAGAGGTTGGCACACGGATTCAAGGGCCCACAGATAGGAGGAAACCGCCTAAAATCACCTCCAACCACCCTGTACCCACTTGGAGACCCACCTGGCAGTGTCCCGGACGAAAGGCAGCGTGAGAGGCGGCATCTAGGGGTTGGCTGAACCTGGACGGCCTCCCGTCTCGCTCAGTTTTTGCGGGAAGATCCCCCGCACTCTCCCCAAAGCGGTTCACAAGGTTTCCATGTATAACCCCACCAGAAACTGACCTTGGAGGACTATATAAGGAGGAGAGAGCTCCCCATTCAACACACCTCAAGAGAAGAAGAAGAACTCCACTCCAAGGTGAAGCCCTACCTCCGTAGTGCTTAGAAAATAAGGAGAGAGTGAGGGATTGTTCGGGGGAAGTGCCGACCTGTCAGCACTCTCCCCCGGCCTCGTACCTCGACGGATGCTTCCATCCTGAGTAAGTGTTTGTGATCTCCTATGGTGGTCAGTCTCTTGGTTAAGTAAGTTCTATTCTTTACTTGCTTGCAGGATCATTGTCCGCTCTTAAGCGGTTGTTTCTAGCATAAGGACTTGAGTCTTAAGACAGAGTCTGGCTGGGGCTAGAAGCAGTAATCGATAGCGTAGACGTGGCGTCTAGGCTTGAAGTTACCTTTGTTTGGTACCCTTCCCCATGGTAGGCGGCAGGTGGTGACAGCCCTATCCGTCCCTTGTAGTCCTCTACGTTCGGGTTGGGCGTAGAGCTAATAGCCGGAGTGATGAGGACATCAACACCAACGATACATCCACTCCAACACAAGTACCTATTGCTGGTCCTATTACTCGTACTCGTGCGCATCAACTTAATCATCAGGTGAGTTCAAATCTAAGCTCATGTACATCATGTTTAGACCATGGAGACCCGTGTACTCTTATTTTGCTTAGGAACCAAGGAGGTGACCGAAAGGGAAACGGATTCGCGCAGGCTGGATTCGGACTGCAGAATAGTACCAACTTGTGATGGACACCACGGTCGCATATGAACTCGGATTGGGACGTTCAAGTACTTCGTGGAAAGCTTATGAAGTCTTCTTTCAAACGGATCTGGCCTCATATCCATATCTGTTACGAGTCGGCCGCAATCGTAAAATTAATACAGAGTCCTTTTCTGCACATGGTGCTGCGTCACCCTGTTTTGGCCCAATGGGCCGTGTATCAAGTTGAGTCCATTACAGACGCGTCCTAGGGTTGGAGTACGACCCCAGCACCCCTGTGGTCGTCCTCCCACGTACTTATACCCCTTAGCCACCACCAAGGATGCTTGGATTTTGTTGAGATCAAGTTTAGCCTTCGCTACTTGCTTGCAAGCGCGCGTGCTGGATCAGCCGCCCGTCTTCTTGTCTTTGGAACCCCACCATTATTGAGATTGCGTGTGAAACCTTCATTTACATCTAGTAAATTCAGTACTTGTCATACTTGTTCTTGCTAGTTCTTCGATTGCTTGCAGGACGAGTGCCCTAGTGGCCGGGTGCCGCGCTCCACAAGATCGCGACAGCCATTGGAGGGGGTGTATCGGTTGCTAAGGCGCAGCTTGGAATGCTATAGTCGGGCCGTGAACGTCGCCTCCATCGACCAATCGAGTTATCCACGCCTCTCATCGAAAGATCGGGAATCAAACCCTAGCGGGTCGCCATTAGTTTGTAATCAGAGCAAGGTTTATCCGTGAGAGACTTCTAATTCTTCGCTGTTTTATTTTTCCTATAGTCCAGAAAAGCCAAAAAAAATAGTAGATTAGTTTACCTTCAATCCTATAAACTCGTTTGAGCCTTTGCTAGCACTGCTTAGTTAGGGCTTGTTGAATTTTCGGTTGCATCGGTTGCGTCGAGTTGCTGGTCTTAGTTTTAGTCCTTTAGAGTTTCGAGTTCTTGTCACGTTCTAGTCACAACCGTGCGCTACCATACATACAACGTGTTGGCGGAATCCGAGTCCATATTCGTGTTCAAGTCTGAGTTAGATTCTGTGTTGGTTTGTGACCGAATCGCACGCAGTGCTGTGATTCGAGTAGGGATCGGTTTCCTAGTTCGAATTGGTTATTGCGCCGTGTTATAAAATTCCATTGCTATTCGCACTTGTACTGCATATTTTGTAGTGCTCCAGAAAGGCAGAAGTAGTCTCGGCTTACTCAAACCACAACTTTGCACGAATACATATAGTCTCAGCTTACTCAAGAGAGAGAGAGAGAGAGAGAGTTTGGGAAAAGTTTGTGTGATGTGTGGCTCTTTTGAAGTCTTTTAGGTTATATAATCAGTTTTGAGGATCCCCTGAAAAAAAAAGAAAAAAAAGAAGGAAAAAAAAGAAAAAGAAAACAAAAAAAAAGAAGAAGAAAAAGAAGGGAAGAAAAAGGGGCTGTTCTTTGTGCATCTTTTTTGTTCTTCGGTGGTGTCTCGTGACTTCATTTGTGTCCAGGCTCGCATCTCTAGCACGGTCTAGGATAGGACCAGCATAGTACCGCCGTTGAACGATTTTTCAGCTTGCTTTTGTAACTAATGTGGTGCTAGTTCATCCTTGCTTCAGCCCACCTATAGCTCCACATATTCGACTACAGCTTGACAGGTCCTGTTGTTGCGGCACCGATACACTTCATCCCACGGTTGCAGACTTGTTGGTTGTCGTCCCCTCCTGTTGAGCAAGGTAAGAATTGGTAAGAGCTTGTGTAACAGGTTGAGTGTGAGCGCCTTGCAGTAGCTACATCCCATTAGTTGTAGGATCTTATTTCTTCAACTATTTTCGTGTTTCCTTTGTTCATCTAACCATGACAGGATCAGAGGGTGATGGGAGTTTAGGTCACTCTCCTCGTACAAAGGGAATCATACAACATTTTGAAAATAAGATGAGGAGGCATGTAGATGGGCGTGCTGAAGATATGCTGGTGTCAAATGATAAGATTGGGCAGTTGGAGGCCACGTAGCTTGCCACCAACACCAAGCTTACAAGGCTGGAGACGTCGGTCGCTCATATTGACCAAAGCCTTGCTGCTCTTTTGAGGCGTTTTGATGAGATGCATGCCAGAACTGCAAATGGGCATGAGGGAGAAAACAAGAAGGATGAGCGTGTCGAGGATAATTGGGATGATTATGTCGCTGATACTGAACTAGATGACCAAGATGCTCCTAGTCGCCGACGACTGCGAACTAATCGGAGAGGTATGGGTGGACATCGAGACGTGAGGTACATAATAATGATGATGCTTTCAGTAAAATAAAATTTAAGATACCTTCTTTCGATGGAAAATACGATCCTGATGCATACATTACTTGGAAAATTATTGTTGATCAAAAGTTTGCATGTCATGAATTTCCTGAGAATATACGTGTTAGGGCTGCTACTAGTGAATTTACTGATTTTGCCTCTGTTTGGTGGATAGAACATGCTAAGGAAAATCCTAATAATATTCCACAAACCTGGGATTCCTTGAAACGGGTCATGCGGGCAAGATTTGTTCCTTCTTACTATGCGCGTGATCTGTTACATAGATTGCAACAATTGAGACAGGGTAATAAAAGTGTAGAAGAATACTATCAGGAATTACAAATGGGTGTGTTGCGTTGTAATTTAGTGGAGGATGAGGAACCTGCTATGGCTAGATTTTTAGGAGGTTTGAATCGAGAAATTCAGGACATTCTTGCTTATAAAGATTATACTAACGTAACCCGTTTGTTCCATCTTGCTTGTAAAGCTGAAAGGGAAGTGCTGGGACGACGTGCTAGTACAAGAACTAATATTTCTGCAGGAAAACCTTCATCATGGCAGCCGCGCACATCTACCTCATTGACCGGACGAGCTCCTGCACCTTCTACATTTCCGAGTCGGTCGACAATACCCGCTCCATCCAACGATAAGACACGTGCTCCCCCGACAAATTCAGCAACCACGACTGTCCAGAAACCAGCCACGAGTGCATCTTCGGTTGCCTCCACGGGAAGGACAAGAGATATTCAGTGCCATCAATGCAAGGGCTTTGGCCACATGCAACGTGACTGCCCTAACAAGCGCGTTTTGGTGGTCAAAGGAGATGGTGGGTATTCCTCTGCTAGTGATTTTGATGAAGATACACTTGCTTTGCTTGCTGCTGACCATGCAGGTACTAAGGAACAACCAGAAGAGCAGATTGGTGCAGAGGATGCAGGTCATTATGAGAGCCTCATTGTGCAGCGTGTACTTAGTGCACAAATGGTAAAGGCGGAGCAAAATCAACGGCATACACTGTTCCAAACAAAGTGTGTTATTAAAGAGCGTTCATGCCGTTTGATAATTGATGGAGGTAGCTGCAACAACTTGGCTAGCAGCGATATGGTCGAGAAGCTTGCACTTACAACAAAACCGCACCCACATCCATATCACATTCGGTGGCTCAACAATAGTGGTAAGGTCAAGGTAACGAGATTGGTACAAATTAATTTCGCTATTGGTTCATATCATGATGTTGTTGAATGCGATGTTGTGCCTATGGAAGCTTGTCATATTTTTCTAGGTAGACCATGGCAATTTGATACCGATAGCATGCATCATGGTAGATCAAATCAATATTCTCTTATACATCATGATAAGAAAGTCGTCTTGCTTCCTATGTCACCTGAATCTATTGTGCATGATGATGTTGCTAAAGCTAAGAGAACTAAAGCTGAGATCGATAAGAATGCCAAATCTGTTAGTAGCAGGGAAGATGAGATAAGATTGAAAGGACATTGCTTGCTTGCTACTAAGTCTGATATTAATGAATTGATTGCTTCCACTTCTGTTGCCTATGCTTTGGTGTGCAAGAATGCTTTGATTTCAGTTCACGATATGCAGCATTCTTTGCCCCCGGCTGTTGCTAACCTTTTGCAGGAGTATTCTGATATGTTCCCAAGTGAGATACCAGCGGGGCTGCCACCAATACGAGGGATTGAGCACCAAATTGACCTTATTCCTGGTGCATCGTTGCCAAACTGTGCGCCATACAGGACAAATCCGGAAGAAACTAAGGAAATTCAACGACAAGTGCACGAACTACTCGACAAAGGTTACGTGCGTGAGTCTCTTAGTCCTTGTGCTATTCCGGTTATTTTAGTGCCTAAAAAGGATGGAACATGGCGTATGTGTGTTGATTGTAGGGCTATTAATAATATCACAATTCGATATCGACACCCTATCCCTCGTTTGGATGATATGCTTGATGAATTGAGTGGTGCTATTGTGTTTTCCAAAGTTGATTTGCGTAGTGGATACCACCAGATTCGTATGAAATTGGGAGATGAATGAAAAACTGCTTTCAAAACTAAGTTCGGGTTATATGAGTGGTTAGTCATGCCTTTTGGGTTAACTAATGCACCGAGTACTTTCATGAGATTAATGAACGAGGTTCTGCGTGCTTTCATTGGGAAATTTGTTGTTGTCTACTTTGATGATATATTGATTTACAGCAAATCTTTCGATGACCATCTTGATCACTTACGTGCTGTTTTTAATGCTTTACGAGATGCACGTTTATTTGGTAACCTTGAGAAGTGCATCTTTTGCACCGATCGAGTGTCTTTTCTTGGCTATGTCGTGACTCCACAGGGAATCGAGGTTGATCAAGCCAAGGTGGAAGCTATACATGGATGGCCTATACCGAAGACTATCACGCAAGTGCGGAGTTTCCTAGGACTTGCTGGTTTCTATCGTCGTTTTGTGAAGGACTTCAGCACTATTGCCGCGCCTTTGAATGAGCTTACAAAGAAGGGAGTGCCTTTTAGTTGGGGTAAAACACAAGAGAACTCCTTCAACACGCTGAAAGATAAGTTGACACATGCACCTCTCCTCCAACTCCCTGATTTTAATAAAACCTTTGAGCTTGAATGTGATGCTAGTGGCATTGGTTTGGGTGGTGTTTTGTTACAAGAAGGCAAACCTGTTGCTTATTTTAGTGAAAAATTGAGCGGGCCTATTCTGAATTATTCTACTTATGATAAGGAATTGTATGCTCTTGTTCGCACATTAGAAACATGGCAGCATTATCTATGGCCCAAAGAGTTTGTTATTCATTCAGATCATGAATCTTTAAAACATATTCGTAGTCAAGGAAAATTGAACCGTAGACATGCTAAGTGGGTTGAATTTATTGAATCTTTTCCTTATATTATTAAGCACAAGAAAGGGAAAGAGAATATAATTGCTAATGCATTATCTAGGAGATACACCTTGTTGAACCTACTTGATTACAAAATATTTGGATTGGAAACGATTAAAGATCAATATGTTAATGATGCTGATTTTAAAGATGTGTTGCTGCATTGTAAAGAGGGGAAGGGATGGAACAAATTCATCGTTAGTGATGGGTTTGTCTTTAGAGCTAACAAGCTATGCATTCCAGCTAGCTCCGTTCGCTTGTTATTGTTGCAGGAAGCGCATCGAGGTGGCTTAATGGGGCATTTTGGAGCAAAGAAAACGGAAGATATACTTGCTGGCCATATCTTTTGGCCAAAGATGAGAAGAGATGTGGAGAGATTTGTTGCTCGCTGCACGACATGTCAAAAGGCTAAATCACGATTGAATCCACACGGTTTGTATTTGCCTCTACCTGTTCCTAGTGCTCCTTGGGAAGATATTTCTATGGATTTTGTGTTAGGATTGCCTAGGACTAGGAAGGGACGTGATAGTGTGTTTGTGGTTGTTGATAGATTTTCTAAGATGGCCCATTTCATACCATGTCATAAAACTGATGATGCTTCTCACATTGCTGATTTGTTCTTTCGGGAAATTGTTCGTTTGCATGGTGTGCCCAACACAATTGTTTCTGATCGTGATGCTAAATTTCTTAGTTATTTTTCGAAGACTTTATGGGCTAAATTGGGAACTAAATTGTTGTTTTCTACTACATGTCATCCGCAAACTGATGGACAAACTGAAGTGGTTAATAGAACTTTGTCTACTATGTTAAGGGCTGTTTTAAAGAAGAACATTAAGATGTGGGAAGATTGTTTGCCTCATATTGAATTCTCTTATAATCGATCGCTGCATTCTACTACAAAGATGTGCCCATTTCAGATTGTATATGGTTTCTTGCCTCGTGCTCCTATTGATTTAATGCCTTTGCCATTTTCTGAAAAAACGAATTTTGATGCTACTAAGCGTGCCGAATTGATGTTAAAACTGCATGAAACAACTAAATTAAACATAGAGCGCATGAATGCTAAATACAAGATTGCTGGTGATAAAGGTAGGAAGGAACTAAAGTTTGAACCTGGAGATTTAGTTTGGCTGCATTTGAGAAAGGAAAGGTTTCCTGAATTGAGAAAATCTAAATTGCTACCTCGGGCTGATGGACCATTTAAAGTGTTAGAGAAAGTCAATGATAATACATATAAGCTCGATCTGCCTGCGGATTTTGGGGTTAGTCCCACATTTAACATTGCAGATTTGAAGCCATATTTGGAAGAGGAAGATGAGCTTGAGTCGAGGACGACTCAAATGCAAGAAGGGGAGGATGATGAGGACATCAACACCAACGATACATCCACTCCGACACAAGTACCTATTGCTGGTCCTATTACTCGTGCTCGTCAACTTAATCATCAGGTGAGTTCAAATCTAAGCTCATGTACATCATGTTTAGACCATGGAGACCCGTGTACTCTTGTTTTGCTTAGGAACCAAGGAGGCGACCGAAAGGGAAACGGATTCGCGCAGGCTGGATTCGGACTGCAGAACAGTACCAACTTGTGACGGACACCACGGTCGCATATGAACTCGGATTGGGGCGTTCAAGTACTTCGTGGAAAGATTATGAAGTCTTCTTTCAAACGGATCCGGCCTCATATCCATATCTGTTACGAGTCGGCCGCAATCGTAAAATTAATACAGAGTCCTTTTCTGCACATGGTGCTACGTCACCCTGTTTTGGCCCAATGGGCCGTGTATCAAGTTGAGTCCATTACGGACGCGTCCTAGGGTTGGAGTACGACCCCAGCACCCCTATGGTCGTCCTCCCACGTACTTATACCCCTTAGCCACCACCAAGGATGCTTGGGTTTTGTTTAGATCAAGTTTAGCCTTCGCTACTTGCTTGCAAGCGCGCGTGCTGGATCAGCCGCCCGTCTTCTTGTCTTCGGAACCCCACCATTATTGAGATTGCGTGTGAAACCTTCATTTACATCTAGTAAATTCAGTACTTGTCATACTTGTTCTTGCTAGTTCTTCGATTGCTTGCAGGACGAGTGCCCTAGTGGCCGGGTGCCGCGCTCCACAAGATCGCGACAGCCATTGGAGGGGGTGTATCGGTTGCTAAGGCGCAGCTTGGAAGGCTGTAGTGGCCGGGTCGCCTCCATCGACCAATCGAGTTATCCACGCCTCTCATCGAAAGATCGGGAATCAAACCCTAGTGGGTCGCCATTACGGAGGCACTTGGTAGACCATGTGTAAACCGGTGCCCGAAGTATGCAAGTTGAGGTTGAACCTATCTTTACTAGAAACTCTTTAGCCATAGGAATCCTCTCTATCCTCGCCTACATAACTCTTGTCTTGGACGAACTAGTTAGAAGGCTAGTACCCCTGTTTCTCGTGGAAATACGATACCTTGGAATACTCGTGGGTGAAGTGTTACAATTGTATCTCCGTGCGCTTGCAGATTATTCTGTGAACGTTAAGAAATACCAACAAGTGTTTCTGGAACCGTTGTCGGGGAACGGTTGCTGTATTATCCTCGAACCTAGTTCATCCTTGTATCTTTATCATTCACTTTTAAAAAAATCATATTCTTTGTTTTTTCTTACCTCTACCTTCACCCCCACTACCGAGTTCATCCTCATATCCTTTGTTTTTCCTTAGCTCTACCTTCACCCCAGCTACCCATGAAAGGTTATCCTTGTCCATACCTTTCAACCATTCAAGGAGAGTTATTAGAGCCAACACCCTTTTCTAAGCCTACCACAGCTTCTGGCTTTGAACTTCACTCTGGTTACATTACCTTGGTTCAGGAGCAACCCTTCTCCACAGTCCACCCCAAAAAAAGAAGTTCCTCATGGTCGAACTTGTGACCATAAACGAAGCACTACCGGGAGATAGCCCAGATTATCATAGAAAAAAATACACTCTTTTGAAACAATAAAAGCAATAACATGTTTTTAGGATAGTGTGCACCTTCGGGTATTCTTGGTCCTAACTATTTCAGGCTAAGATTAAGAAGAGCAGGGAATATACGATGCCCAAGAATATGGGAGCTGCTTCAACTGCACACTTGGCATTCCTTGGTAATGGAACATACTATGAAGGAGACACCAACACTGCACACTTGACTGTTGGTGTCCTGACACACGAGAGTCCCAGTGTGGGGGAAATCGGTAAGCATCTCACTGCAAGTTCTATTCATACCAAGGAATGTCCAGTTTAAAGATTATGTTGGCCCTGCCTTGCTTAAATAAAAGAAAGAAAGAAAAAATGAGAGAAAAGAGAAAAAAAGATAAAAAGGAGAAAAAAAGAGAAAAAGGGAGAAGAAGAGAAAAAGGAGCAAGCGAGATCCACACAAATCAAAGGCCACCAGGTGTGCGTGCCTTCAAGCTGTGGCATTGTACTTCAGCAGAAAATATTTTGCCACCTGGCTCCATCCAGCCGTGCTCTTGCTTACGCTTGCAAAGCCTTGGCATAATCCTCATCCACTCCCAGCTTTGTGTAGCTTCGCTCTAGCAGCTCCTGCGCACATACAAGCAAGAAGAATGCTCATCTTCCTTTCTAAGGCTTTGCTGCTCCATTCCGCTTGGCACTTGCTCGCCTACACGAAAGGAAACGTATTGTGCACCCCCAATCATAAAACATTTTATCAACGGATCATGCCTCCAAAGAACATGGTTCCCACACATGAGGCATGAATACCACTCGCCTGAGTTGGCATGGTCAAAGTGCCTTCCTCCGCTTCAGCCCACATCAAAAAGGAGGAGTCATCAGCAGCCATATATGACCATGCCACCCCTGCAGCAACTTAAAAACTTCCGTCCACATACGCTGCCAGTAGGTACACTCAGGTACGTGCAAAGGTAACTCAATGTTCACCAATCATTTACCCATATTTATCTGAATATGAACATAGCTTGATCATACAAATGCATGCAACCCTTGTCTATTTTTGTATGCTCTAGCTCGGATGTCTTTTTCGCGAGATGCATCCATAGGCTTTTTAATTAAGCATTGTGCTTAGGTTAAAACAGCCTTCTTTAATCAAATAAGACTTGGTGTCGAGTTTGATTAATGAACCGTCAGAGTTAATACTTTCATAGGCAATAGATGTATTTCTTATGCGGACTAACCCCGACAGGGAAGATTTCAAATAGATGGGTAAGTCCTCAAGCTAAATTCATACTAGAGATAAACGAGATGCACTTCAAAAATAAATTTGCACAACATGCAAAGGAGGTACATATCACCTTTCATGGTGCACCGTGTGTATATTGTCAAAATATCCCTCTGTTACATTCATGCAATTTTATCTCAGCCTTGTTTGAGTTATGCTGAAAAGATAAAAATTTGGCCAACAATAAAAGAAGGATAATAAAAGGATCTCTTGAAAAAAAAGTGAATGATGATGATGGCAAGCAATTTTGGGATCCGTGATGCTTGAATACTTGAATTTGATTTTCCTTAAGCATGGATGTGCATAACGAATCTCAAAGCAATAATGGAATCCTTCCAAAATTCTTTAAGCATCCCTCGAGTATTCGTTGTCCACTAACCTTTTGCAGGGAATAAAATAAACAACCAAGGAAAAGTGTACAGTAACTCCAACACTAACACAACGTTCCTTGGTCCCATGAGAAGACAAATGCACGAGGAACCAAGCAGAACAAATGCAAAGCTTTGCTCCATGCATATAAAGGTTAACTCTTGCACTTTTGTTCAACGCTTGGGAAGATCGGTCAGGTAAGTATCCCCACACACTTCGTGCATCCTCGCCTCTTGTTTCCACCGTGCTAAGTTACCTGTCATGTCCAGTTTGCCATGATAAAAAAATATAAAAATAAATAATGAAAATAATAACAAAAAGAAAATGAAACGCCACACTCACTCCATGCGCCTTGAGTGAATAAAAGTTTGAACTCCCCGGTATTCAAATCGGTAGAATTTTTGTTTCCACCCTTGGTTTGTTTTGCTAAATAAAAATAGGTACATGAAAAAGTGTGGGGGAGATCTCTCAAGCTCACCAAGTGCACATTTATTCGACATCCTCCCCCAACATGTTGCACAACATCTGAAGGTCCAGCACACTGAAGAAAAGGACAAATGGGATTCATAGAGAGATGGTCAAACCCTTGGTTCATCCAAACCACCTCTAGCTCTCCTCAGTTTCCTCTTCTTCCTCTTCAATGATGGCTTGTGCAACACAACCCTCTAACTCCCTAATTTCTTGAGTTTTATATGAATTTTATGACGATCACTAAAATGAAAACTCAATGAACCTTGCCAATCTCCTCATGGAATCCTTTTATATTGTTGGCATGCATATTCTTTATTCCTCTCCTATATTCCTTTTACTTGTGAACATTCTATCATAGGAAAACCATGCCATCTAAGTAGTTAACGAATGAGATATGGTATGATGAAAGGAACCTTGGGAAATTTATCTTTCAATAGCTTAACTCCTCAATGATGCTAAATTCTCTCTGCAAAGTACTTGGGAAATTTATCTTTCAAAAATTCAAAATCAATAGCTTAACTCCTCAATGATGTTAAATTCCTACCAAAGCCATATGTTGATCTCATTGGAATTCCTACCAAATACATATGCCACTTGTTTTTGCTTTGAGCTTTGTCAAATTGTTTGTGACCCTTGTGAGATTCATTTCATGCTTTGGTGATCAAGAACACATACACACCACCTATATATGCTAAACTCCTACACTGGGAGTTGGCAACCTTTCACCCATCCATCCATCCATTCCGCAAAATAAATGCTCCACTATTTATGTTGATCTCTCTCTCCGGTGACCATTACAAAAGAGACATAGGCTATTGAAAAAAAGAAGAAGAAAAAAAAGAAGAAGAAGACAAAAAAAGAAAATGAGTTGGACACATCTCATCAAGGTCCATCTATAAAAAAAATGGTATATGTATAAAATATATATTAATATAGCCATGTACTCAAATAATTTCAAAGAGAGAGAGATCACATAAAAAAGGGAGTCTTTCATACATCTTCCATCTACCATCCCCATATCCACACACATGCACATCTTGATCTGATTGTATGACTTGTTTTCTCCCTAGATCCAGTTTTTGACTTTTGCAATATATGTAATGCAAGTATGCCTCCTTTTCGTTCCCTACCCAAAGGTCCACAAAAGCCTTATTAGAAGTAGGATGCAAAGAGGCAAAATGATGCCTTGGCGAGGAACCATACACATTATGCGATCTGAGTGAATCATTTGAGGAGGAAGTCTATGTTTTGTTTTGAAGAATCTTTCAAAAACCCAGGTCATCTAAGCAGGACAAGTAAAGGCAACTGGATTCTAATCCATTCCATTCCTCATACCATTTCAGGAGATGGCCGACCTTAGTTCTCAAACCTTTATACGAGGATGAGCAAAGGGCTAAGTGTGGGGGTGTTGTTGACGGTTCTCAAGTGCTAAATCGATCATCAACTCCTGCAGAAGGCAGTGGCATAATAAACACCAACCTAGAGATAGGAGTTCAATACTAGTCATTTCCACAAATTTTGGTGAATCACTGTTTACAGGGACCACGCCTACATACGGAGGAAAACCATGCTCAAACAAAGGGAAAAGTACATTTTCGAACATTCTTTGTGAGCAAGAGAATTGGAGTGCCCACATCCTGAAGCAATTCATCCCAAGAGGCCAAGAAAACACACCATCGACCAATCAGAGGTTGGCACACGGATTCAAGGGCCCACAAACATGAGGAGACCGCCTAAACTTACCGCCAACCATCCTGTACCCACTTGGGGACCCACCTGGCAGTGTCCTGGACAAAACGCGGTGCGAGAGGTCGCATCGCGAACCCTAGCTTCGGCCGAACCTGGACGGCCTCCCGTCTCGCTCAGTTTTGGCAAGAAGATCCCCAGCGCTCTCCCCAAGGCGGGTCACAAGGTTTCCATGTATAACCCCACTAGAAACCGACCTTGGAGGACTATATAAGGAGGAAGAGAGCCCCCCTTTCAACACACCTCAAGAGAAGAAGAAGAGCTCCACTCCAAGGCGAAGCCCTACCTCCGTAGTGCTTAGAAAATAGGGAGAGAGTGAGGGATTGTTCGGGGGAAGTGCCGACCTGTCAGCACTCTCCCCCGGCCTTGTACCTCGATGGATGCTTCCTTCCTGAGTAAGTGTTCGTGATCTCTTACGGTGGTGAGTCTCTTGGTTAAGTAAGTTCTGTTCTTTACTTGCTTGCGGGATCATTGTCCGCTCTTGAGTGGTTGTTTCTAGATTAAGGACTTGAGTTTAAGACAGAGTCTGGCCGGGGTTAGAAGCAGTAATCAATAGTGTAGACGTGGTGTCTAGGCTTGAAGTTACCTTTGTTTACTACCCTTCCCCATGTTCTATCGGGGTAGGTGGCAGGTGGTGACAGCCCTATCTGTCCCTTCTAGTCCCCCATGTTCGGGTTGGGCGTAGAGCTAATAGCCGGAGGCACTTGGCAGACCATGCGTAAACCGTTATCCGAAGTAAGCAAGTAGGGGTTGAACCTATCTTTACCAGAAACTCTTAAGACATAGGAATCCTCTCTATCCTCGCCTACTTACCTCTTGTTTGTCCTTGGATGAACCAGTTACAAGGCTAATACCTCCGTTCCTCGTGGAAATACGATACCCTGGAATACTCATGAGTGAAGTGCTACTGCGGTATCTCTGTGCGCTTGCGGATTATTCTGTGAATGTTAAGAAATACCAACATCTGTGCAAAGAGGGGGAGAAGAAGTGTTGCCATGGCTCGTGAAGGAAGACAATCCAAGAGGGTGATGTCAATCCCACATACAGATGTCACTCCTGGAGCTTCATCAAGGATACTGAAAAGGCTGGACATAGCAGAAGCATCTCAACAGCATGTGCATCGAGAATTGCCGCCAATTGCAGAAAAATAGTAGCGGTGGTGACAATGTTGTGCAGGAAGAACCGCCAGCAGTTGCAGAAAACACTAGTTGTTAGGAGGACTTGAATGGTTGTTCAACTCCTTTGAGAGACTTGACACCATATCCAGATGATGGTAATGGCCTCAATGAAGGTGAGACCGCATGGAATACCAACTTTGGGCAGTCGGATTCCAGAACTGAAGGTTGGTTCATTGACCCTAAAGCTTTTTAGAGCTGATGGTTTTATATTTGATGAAGGATGAGAATTTGAATGAAATCTCTGCAGCACCTACACAAAGAGGTGGCCGTAGGAAGGTGAGGCTAGCACCACGGGGAATTATGATTGACAAGATTAATAAAGCTATGGGGAGAAGGATGCCCATCTCTATTGCTGAGGGGAACCAAATGCCGCATGATCCGGTGCAAGCTGCCAAGTTTGCATCAGACGCTGGTGTTGTTGTTAGGTCTCAAGTTCCTATCTTCACCAATTGGGAAGCATACAAAGCATAGCCTGAACATTTTGATGGCTTCGTGGGAAGGCTATCTGTGAGTGCCTATCTACGAGTCCCTGTTTTACATTCAACTCTTACATGGCCCTTGTGTAACTCGGATTTCAATTCTAATCACCAGGGGAAGTTAGCAATTGACACAAGCCACCATCCAACAGCACATGCTTGTGTCAGTGTGTTCAAGTCATCTATACAGTAGAGGCGGTATAAGATGAAGCGGCGATACTTTGTTGGCGTCCCTGCTAATGAGGTCCCCACAACCTCTCATGTCTCCTACATGACTGATGCACAGTGGTGTAACCTTGTTGACAAGTGGTCAACTTCACACAACAACGTAATTTCTCTTGGTGTGCTTTCGAATATGTACTTATGATGGAGACTAACACATACATCTCTTGCAGGTAGTTTCTGACCAGAACAAGTGAAACCGGGCCAGAGTCCTGCTTCCTCAAGCAACAGGATCTCGCTGCTACGTTGCACAGTTGCATTCATATGTAAGTGTCAACACTCTTCTAATGTAACCTTTCCATTCTTGTGCTTCCTTAAATGAGTATACACATACACACTTGCACTTCAGCCTATCTCTCATGGCAAGTCCATTATTCTTTAAGTATGATTCATGCATTTGATCAGTAAATCAAAGTATTAGGGTATAGAGTTTATCAGTTGTTCTAAGTTTTGCTCTTTGTCTGACCACCATTTTGGTACATCAGAACAAAAACAAGAACAACGATGCCGAACCCACTAAAGTCAACAATGATGAACCCCAGCCAGGGGCGTTGCTACAGGGTATGCCGGGTGGGCCGCGGCATACCGTGTGGCCCAGCCTAAACCACTACATGTACGTGTAAAAAAAACTACCAATTGGTCCGAGCTTCTCGCTCCTCGAGCGCACGAGGGGGATTGAGGAGGACGCTGCCAGCAGCAGACTGCCGCACCGCGTACCAATCTGCACGCCGCTCACGGGGTCAAATCGTTGCTTCCTCCCCTCATCTCGTTGTTTCCAATTAAATTCAAATTGCGTCGTGTGCTGTCGCCTGCGTCAGTTCACAGCAACGCGCTAGCTGCAGCCAGCGGTCTGCTTGCCCGCTGGCCCCTGGCAGCCTCCTGCTTGCCCAAATGCGCACCCAAACATCCACCGTCCAGGCATCCACGGACCAGACCAGGGCACGGCGTCCATTGTTTAGGTCAAGTGGCCAACATAAGTTTGTGTGATGTGTCTGCTTCGTGACTTGAGTGTTCTTTGCCTCATTGACTATTTCGTAATTTCATGTACCTATAACCTGTTTGTTTATAGAATTATTAAATTATGAAGAGGAAAGGAGAAATTGCATCTTTTTCAAAAACATGCCTACTGCCTAAGCCCTTCCGCCAACGTCGCGTGCTCATCGAAAAGGCCGGGTCAACGCCTGTTTGACTGATTTTTTCTCAAAACTTTTAATTGAAACTCGAGAAGTCGTAGAGAATTTAAAAATCTACAACTTTTATTTCAAGAAAAAAATCATTTGAGCCATGGTTTAAAAGTTATTTTAAATTTAAAACTAATAGGATTTGAATTACTATTCATTTTATGTGTTTAAATTTTGAATTTGCAAATGACCCTTTAAGTAAACTTGGAAGGCACTATAATATGAGTGTGCTTTATATTCCATTTGTCATGACAAGTTGAACATATAAGATTACAAACATAATATGAAAAGTCCTTAGACACACACATACACATGCGCATACACACATACACACACATGCATATACACATATGTAAGAAATGCATTGTTTCCATAATTAATGATGATTATGCATGATGCCATGTGTGAGTTTTTCTAGCTTAGGGTTTTCAAACACCAAGGGTGTGACTTCCGAGCTACTCCTGTAGCAGCTAAACACACAACTGCACAAACACTGAGTATGAAGGTACTCAGCAATACTGACCCGACTACACAAGTATAAAAGTAGGATTCAAGGGTATGCAAGGCATGTTGAGTGCACTGGTCTGTTGATTGAAAATATTTTGGACTTGGACATATACATCTACTATAAAAGGAAACAACAGCAAAACTGTAACCTATGACATCTAGTACCTCATCAAACCAGCATGTAATGAACTAGGTTCACCACTCTCAACTTTATGATCGTTGCATCTTGTTACTCTACGATGTTCAAGCGAGATCAAGCAGTATTCATAACCGAGAAGTGCGGTGATTCGAATCGATTTTACATCCTGCAGGAGATACCTGGCCACATGTCACGTACATGTTCCATGAAAACCGTACGTGGCAACCTTTCACGAGGAAGATACTAAACCTTGAACTAGTCTACCCAGACCCGGGTTCGCACCCTCTATTGGGCCCCCTGTCGGGCCTGACCTCAATACGAGTTTCGAGCTACGACCCCGCCAACTTCCCACTTCGAGTGGGGTAGAAAACCTGGTTCAAGAATTTAGATCAACCAAGCTACTAGGCTTACTAGTTCCATATGTCAGCATGTGACCAGTACGTTTAAAGCTTGATCAAGATTAAATATGCCATAAGTTCCTTATTTCTTTCTTTCTAGAAGTGAGGACAGAGCCAGAACTCCTTTTCTACTCTGTACACAACGACCAAACATACCTCCCGCTCGACTGAGCACATTCAAGAGGAACTTTGTTTAACTGAACTGGTTATGGCAGTATAGAGATACTGGAGCTAGGTATAGGCTGTGGTTAACTATTGTTTAACTAATCTTTTTGAGTAGGTGGTAAAGATGTCCTTAGTTCAAGGAAGGTATACATGCATCAAATAGGTTGATCACACAACTCCTAGACCTAAGCATTCAGGTGCAGAGCATAAAATATTAACATAATTTAGGAAAATTAGTAGGCGTAGAAGATCCGGTGCTTGCCTGACTTCTCTTTGGAAGTGAAGCTCGACTTAAAGTTCTTGTATGAGTTTTATCCTGATCAACTTCCTTTCTCCTATTACTAATCAACTTCCTTTCTTCTCTTCTAAAGCCTCGAACGTCGGCTTGAAGAGCTTGATCTACACGACCTCGACTTAAGCGTATGATATGCAGAGTCAGGGTATGCAAAAAACACTTAAAAATAGATCACAACTTTCCTTCTCGTTAAAGTTGCAATCCAACACCTATTCTAAACACTAACACATTTTATCCTAATTATTTAAACCCTAAAACAATTTTTAAACATTTATTTAAAGTGAGTTTCAATTATTCTACACTAGGAAAACCTAATTCCCTTTTTATTATTATTCGAAAATATTTCTAATAATTGGTTAAGTATCCATATTTATTATTATATGAAATAAGGATTTAAGTATTTATTTAAATCCTTTAAGAAGAAGGAAATAAATAAATATTAAACCTTATTATAAACCTAGGATTATTATATTTTTCATGCTTAAAGGAAAATAAAATAAACCTAATAAAATTTTTGGCACAAGAAAACTCAGTCTAATTCTTATTTGCACAAAACCCCCTTGGAGTTTCTAATCTCTCTCACATCCACCCTTCCCTCACTCCTCTCTCTTACAGGTGGGCCAGCTCCCTCTTTCTCCTTCCTCACGCACGGGGCACGACCACGCCGAGCAACAGGGCGGCGGCACCCCTGCTCGCCGGCAGCGAGCCTTGCCGGCGTCCAGCGCCTGGCCCCACGGCTCACCCCAAGCCCCTGAACCCACTGCGCCCTTTGCCCCCAACTTTCCCTCACACCGAACAGGGACGCCGGCGGTGGCCAGTGAACTGGCCACGACGGTCGGCCACCACGGCCTCTCCCCTCGCCGGGAATAGGCTTGGGAAGCACCAGCCCACGCCCTGAACCTCCCTGGACCGATAGCAAGGCCTCGGGACCGCCGGAGTACAGGGCTCCGCGGCGGCGCCCTCGGCCGCGGCACGGCCACGACGACAGCTCGCGTTCCGGCCACGCCGGGCATGGAACGGGCCGGCAACCAACTCCTACCCCATCCGCATACTCTCACGACTCTGCTAGACCTACTGGAAAAAACTGCAAGCACCCAAACGGCGCAGCTCACCGGCGACCCTCGCTGCACAGCTCGGCAGCAGCCCGACGAGGAAGATAACCATGGATAAGAACGAGCAGGCTTTGTAGCTTCTGAATTTTTGCATTAAACTGTCTGAACCCGAGACTTGCAGACTTCAGTTCTCCAAATTTCATTACTGAACATCAAAATAGGAAAACAAAGTTTTAGAGGGTTCATCCAGCTACCTTTATCATGTTATGCATTTTCTCTGATTCAATTTCTAACATATCCAAAAATAGCTCTGAAGTTGGCTGTTTGCATTGGATAGCTGAATGTTTCTGAACCGGAAAACTGCAATGCACTTTTTTACGAATTCTTCCACTGAACTTCAAATTCTTCAAACAGAAAAGTTGTAGATTTGACTTCTAACCTTTCCAAAAATTGCTATGAACAGATAGGCTGCAGGCTGTTTTTCTGAATATTCAGCTAAACCCTTTCAAACTATCTCTGTTTGAATCTAAATTTGAATACCTTATTTGGCCTCAAAGTTGACCCCTTTTCACTGAAAATTTCAGACTTAGAAATATTCGAAGTGTTGAGCTGTTTCAGCATTTCTTTCAAATTTGGAGCCCTTCAAATAAATTCTTATCATCCTCGAAACACTTCAACCTTTGTTCCATTGTGAAGTACATACTTTGTACTATATTTTCATGCTGACCAAGGGTTGACTTGCTTAGCAATATTTTAAAATATCAGCTGTTGATTATCATTACATGTAACTTCTCAAATTCAACCTCTTTCCAAATTTGAGTGTCTTTTGTCGAAATTTGAGTGTCATTTACGACTTCTACACTGTTCAGAGAGTGTAGAAGTCGTAAATGGTACCTTTAGTCAACGATAATGACACCTTTAGTCAACGAACACCTTTAGTCAAATATTTATTCAAATATATCTTCTTTGGCTCTCTAATGTAGAAGTCATAGATGGATCAACCGTCGTCATCTTCCCCACAAAGGGAGCATGCAGCATCGCAAGATGATGAAATGGAGCAAATTGCATCCGAGATGGAGTGGGACGATGAGGGCGACGTCAGAGTACAATCTGGGGATGATGAAGGTCCCCAGGTAGGACAATGGGCTTGGGTAGGAGGGCAGTGGCACGATCCGATAGATCCACATCCGTTTCCTCCTAGAGAAAGGCGTTCAAGGTCGGAGTTTGATCCGGATTACGTTCCGAATCCAAGTCAGGTAATGACTATGCGATTAGTTACAACCGAGCATTTATTATACATTTTCATAGACTACGCGTAATGACACGCGAATCGTATGATCCATGTAGGAGGCTCCAACAGGAAGGAGTAAACGCTGACGCCGACCTCCAAGCCCAATAGAGGAAGAACTTGAAGACAACGATAGCTCCAGTCTGGAACCTCAAACTACAACCTCTGGCAGCCAAAATAAAAGGAAAAGGGGTCAGCGTGGAAGAAACCAATACCCCGAAGGCCAATGGACGGTCAATGCAGTTAGCACAACAAGCAAGCCCATAGAGCCACCTGAGGTGTGTGCAAAGTTTCGAAACGCAATCGGTTCTATAATCAAAACAAAAATGGTTTTGGATCCAATGATCCCCAATTGGCTAACGGTTCCTGAGGGGAAGAAGGAAGCGATGTGGCAACTGTTGGGCAAAACTTTTATTTTTCCAAGAGGAACTAAAGATAAAGTAAAGCATTATTCTAGAAAGATGCTGGGTGAAAGTTTCCGCCAGTGAAAGAGTGATCTGAGTACCAAGTATGTCCAGAAGGGCCGAACGCCATTTGCAGATTACGGGGACGTCACACCAGCACAATGGGAAGAGTTTGTTCGGCAAAAGGCCTCTGAGGAAGCTGTAACCCTAAGCCAGAGAAATAGAGATCTAGCATTGAGCAACATACATAAAGCCTGTCTTGGTCCGTGTGGATACCAAAGGAAGGTCGATCAGTGGCAGCGTGAAAGAGAGGCTGCAATAGCCGCCGGGCAACCTGACCCTTTTGAAGGCTTTGACGAACGTGGCTATTTCTGGCTTCAAGCAAGGAAGCCTAAGATAGTGGATGGCAAGCCTACATTTGACCAACCCGAGACCGAAGCGGTGGCACAAAAAATGTACCAACTTACCGAGCTTCAGAAGCAAGGAAAGTTTAAAGCCAAGAAGGACAAGGATGTGCTTAGTACAGCCATTCGGTCCAAAGAGCATGGACGCCGCATCAGAGGCATTTCCTCTAAGTTGACCATTAGAGATGGGTTCCAGGAGGACCGGGCTAGCTACAGGAGGCATGACCGCTACAAGGAAGAAATGAAAGAAGCGGTAGAGAAAGCACTGGAAGCTAAAATTAAGGAAACTTTCGTAGCACAAATGGCGGAGCAGCAGTAGTCCGAGCTATTATGGATTAACCCATCACAAGAGGTGGGGCAACAACATATGGTGACGGTACCCCCTCCGGTATTGGCCCAAGCGAATACGACATGTGCTCAGAGTAGTGTTGCTTCTACCACAGCACAACCATATCTGATAGATTTTATATCCGTTAGTACCCCCTGCTTGTTGCTCTATCCCGTTGGCAGAGCTGGGAAGACGAAGGAAGTAGCCAAGGCCCAGGTGGATCCGGTTGGGGGTTCATTTGAGGGAAATCCGATCCCGCCCCTATATGCATGAGTACAAGTGCAACATCTCCTCAAATCAAGCTATGAGGATCATGATATAGACATCCCCACTGCAGATGGGAAGCATTGCCTTGGAGAATGCCTTGGCTCAACCATCCTATGGCATAAACGAGATATCGTACTGCTTGGTCCACAGCCTTCAGTATCTCCAGATCATAACGTGCTGGCACAAGTCTTAATTGAGCATCCCTCATCATCAGTAGCACAACAAGAGGGGGCAGCACCAGAGCGTACACTAGAAGCTCCAGCATCACCACCACAAGGCCATACGCCACCGGCTCTGCAATCAACACCACCAGCTCCAACATCACCACAGGCTTCGGCATCACCACCTCGAGAGCATATGCCACCGGTTCCGCAATCACCAACACGGGCTCCAGCATCACCACAGGCTCCGACATCACCACCACGAGAGCATACGCCATCGGCTCCAGCATCACCACAAGCTCTGGCATCACCAGCACGAGAGCACACGACACCGGCTCTGCTAGCACCACAACATCAACCGCCGCCGCTGTTGTTGGTGCCGAGAGTGATACGGCCTTATGGGAGGGAAGGGTTAGAGATTGCAGATATATGGCATGCTGAAAACAAGAAGCAGGGGTCAAAGGCTAAGTCAAAGGCTAAGTCAAAGGATTCAAATTCTAGTGCCATCAGACAATTGGGCTTTTCCTTGCCTCGCACTGACTCGGAGCATCATCTGGTTGTTGGGGTCGATGACATACAATGCTTACCGAATTGTCCGATAAATTTCGAGTATGGTAAACCATTTCTACTCGACGCTATGATCGCGAGGGTTCCAAGTGACATGCAGAGGATGCATAGTTGGTACACGAGAGCATGTAGACTTGGGCTCACAAGCATGTGGGCTCGGTACGACCCGGATATATTCGGACCAAAAGATCCTAAAGGCGTCACTGATATCATGTTCGATTTTGAAGACATCCAAAACATGTTTCGCCTCAAAGAACTAAGCATAGAAATGGTTAGACTCCGGTGTATGTATGTGTCGTATCAAAACTAATATCTTATATGCTATGGCCTACTATATTATATAAGCATATCCAATTAATTGTGATGCATTTTTATTATACAGGATGCAACAAAGGCAAGCCGACCCTATAAATCGCTAGATCGCGTTTCTTGACCCTCAAGCTATTTACGAGTCCAGGCATCTCGGGCTAATGTGGTGGAAGGACAGCCATGATGAACTAAGCAAGTGTAAAACACTCAAGGAAAAACAAGCAACACGAATACACGAACACAAAGAGATCATAAAGAGGGTTGGGGTCTACATATGGCCTCAGAAGGGATATCATATGGGCACCATACCACTTCCAGTAAATGTAGTTTTAATCATTTGTTATAATATGCACCTGCTTCGAATAAATGCCTAATAAATCATATATAATATTTTTGCAAAAATCACTGGATTGCTTTTATGCTACAGCCAAAGCGTGGAAAAATGCTCGTATTGGACTCCACTGATTTTTCTGTGGATTTTTCTAACACTTGGCTTAATTTTTCTGTGGATTTTCGAATTGCAGATTCAGCTGAGAAAACACGATGACCAACTCCATGAGCAACAACTTCTCAATGTAGTCGCCGATTTATGCAATTTCATTTTGCATGAAGTGATCCATGTAATGGGGTATTTTGTTCACCCTGAACATGAATTGGCAACTGAAAAAAACTACGAAGGTCTTCATCAGTGGGATGCTCAGCACGTCCGTGCCAGCTCTCCGGTAGCGTTCATCATGGGTAATAGGACAAAAACATATATTCTATAGGCACTTTGATGATGTACTATAATGATGCACTGTAATGATATACTTTGATATGATTTTATTTTGTATGCGTAATTATTTATATTTATAAACTATATTCCATATTGGTCACTATGATATTCGATCGCGCACTAGATTGATAGGTCAAAATTGGAAGGAAACAAAATTTAAAAAAATAGCAGGAACCAGATTCGGAAAATTTAAATACAAATCAACCAATTTTTAGGTGGGAAACCCATTTGCAGGGGCGGATCAAGCCCTCACCCGCCCTTGGAAATCCATTGTCCGGGGCGGGTGACGCCCTAAATCGCCCCTGCAAATACCATTTACAGGAGAGGGTCATGGGCTGACCCGCCCTTGAAAATAGATTTCCAGCAGCGGGTGAGGGCGTGACCCACCACTGAAAATTGTTTTCCAGGGACGGGTATGGCGCCCGCCCTACAAATGTTGTTTCACCCGCCCCTACAAACGTTTTCTGCAATAGTGCATCTACAAATTTGGCCTTACATTGAGGGTTTTAATTAGATGACTATACATGTCTTATGGCACGTTGTATTCTGTAGTTATAGGAATTCATGCCACTTAGAAATTAATAAACAACGACAAGAAGCAAATAATGAAATGCTCGATGTCAAGCAAATGGAAAGGGGCCCTCTTCCTCATTTCATGACCTACTGAAGAAATGAAGGTCGGAACATGGTAATGGACAAATATATAGAGTTAGTCAATAAAACGCACAATGAATTAATTAAATGGATTATAAAATAAACTGATAATCTCATGTCCTCCACGCCCATGCTTGTCTTTGCATGCGGTGCCATATATATCTCACGCTGGGGGTGCCAGCATGCCTAACTGCCTCCGGCTTAGATCATGTTTGCAAGCGTCATGCAGTTGTTGGCCATCTGGTTTAGCTCCTTATCGAACTTCCCCATGGGGTTGGGGACACCGGCCTGAGTGAACGGCCGGTCGCACGAATCGAAATCCTGGACGGCGAGCTGCAGCATGATCTTCGCGGTGCCCGTGTCCTTGAACGTGATTGCCCGCTGCGCTGCACCGATGGTGTCCTGGGTGTTCATGTACATGGTGTCGCAGAATGTAAGGGCCTGCGCCTGCGCCGGTGGGATAGTGCGGGACGACTTGGTGACGTGCTTCCGGGCCTGCGCAGTGCGCTTGGAGAACGCGTCTACCTGCATGTTAAGCACGGCCAGGTTGTCGATGACCGGATATTTGGTCGCATGCCGCCCGGCTGTGGACTTGCACACTTCCGGGAACGGGGTTTTAGAGCAGATGCCGGCGACCTGCGGGTTGACGGCACCACCACCACCTGCCTTCCCTAGCGCCTGCGGGAGGAGGCCGGTGAACAGCAATGCCACGGCGGCGAAGAGGACGAGCCGTGCGCGGGCTGGCCCCATGGTTTATTCTGCTAGATAATTGCTCGGATATCTATTTGTGGAGCAGCACTGGGAGTCAAGGAGAGGGTGGTGAAATAGACGAGGTGGGATGGGTTCTTATAGCAGGCCTCTTCGGCCTTCGCAAACGGCGGTTGGCCTCTTGCTTTGGAGCTGATAATGTCCATTGCTTTTCGCTTAGTTATCTAGGTTCTCCACGCTTGTCGGATGTGCTAACATTTATAACACATAAATTTGTGGAGTTGCTAGAAATAGCTGACCTCGATATCGTTTAAAATTATAATTTATACTTTCTTAGCAAATTGCTACTAGTACATTTGTAAATTATTGTATTGGAGTCTGACAGTGGCACAGAATCACAGACATTTTTTATTTAAAACCATATAAGTGGACATACCACGGATGGTTCTTGCTAACATCCATTTGTGATGTATCAAGAACCACAGAAAATTCTCATCAGTTCCCCACGCAAATAGCGTAGGTAGCAGCTAGTTTTTTTTCAGTCTATATGTTATTTTTCACGTAAAAATAGATGCAAATAATTTTTTTGAATGATGTTATTGTAAATGTTTTTTTCCAGATGGCCTATACCATTATCAACTATGCTTTTTTTCATCAATCATATTCTGTCAAATATTTTTTTGGAACACTGTGTAGTATTTTTTGGAACATAAATTTAGGAGAAAAGGGTATATCTTATATGTATAAACATATTTTTAACGTTTTACTAATGCCTCATGTTTATATTACATGGAGTATATTTGGCATGAATGTAAGTTTTTAAATTTTTTACCCAGAGGAGTAGTTCAATGTATACCAGTAGAACCAAATAATCTCCTTTATTTGTTCTCCAATCTCTAGTATCTAAATCCCCATACATCTATGCCAAAAATGTTACAACGCATGCACCATTTTCCAAGCATGGGGTCTACAAATTCACTGATGCAGCTGGTAAGGTATAGCTTTCTCCTTTGTGTTTGTACCTTATGTCCTGTTTTTGTTCCTAACATCAGATGGTGCATGTTGTTTCCTCTTTTTCAAACACTTTAATGGCGACCCGCTAGGGTTTGATTCCCGATCTTTCGATGAGAGGCGTGGATAACTCGATTGGTCGATGGAGGCGACGTTCACGGCCCGACTACAGCCTTCCAAGCTGCGCCTTAGCAACCGATACACCCCCTCCAATGGCTGTCACGATCTTATGGAGCGCGACACTCGGCTATTAGGGCACGCGCGCTTGCAAGCAACCGAAGAACTAGCAAGAACAAGTATGACAAGTACTGAATTTACTAGATGTAAATGAATGTTTCACATGCAATCTCAATAATGGTGGGGTTCCGAAGACAAGAAGACGGGCGGCTGATCCAGCACGCGCGCTTGCAAGCAAGTAGCGAAGGCTAAACTTGATCTAAACAAAACCCAAGCATCCTTGGTGGCGGCTAAGGGGTATAAGTATGTGGGAGGACGACCACAGGGGTGCTGGGGTCGTACTCCAACCCTAGGACGCGTCCGTAATGGACTCAACTTGATACACGGCCCATTGGGCCAAAACAGGGTGACGCAGCACCATGGGCAGAAAAGGACTCTGTATTAATTTTACGATTGCGCCCGATTCGTAACAGATATGGATATGAGGCCAGATTCGTTTGAAAGAAGACTTCATAAGCTTTCCACGAAGTACTTGAACACCCCAATCCGAGTTCATATGCGACCGTGGTGTCCGTCACAAGTTGGTACTGTTCTGCAGTCCGAATCCAGCCTACGTGAATCCGTTTCCCTTTCGGTCGCCTCCTTGGTTCCTAAGCAAAACAAGAGTACACGGATCTCCATGGTCTAAACATGATGTACATGAGCTTAGATGTGAACTCACCTGATGATTAAGTTGACGAGCACGAGTAATAGGACCTACGATAGGTACTTGTGTCGGAGTGGATGTATCGTTGGTGTTGATGTCCTCATCATCCTCCCCTTCTTGCATTTGAGTCGTCCCCGACTCAAGCTCATCTTCCTCTCCCAAATATGGCTTCAAATCTGCAATGTTAAATGTGGGACTAACCCCAAAATCCGCAGGCAGATCGAGCTTATATGCATTATCATTGACTTTCTCTAACACTTTAAATGGTCCATCAGCCCGAGGTAGCAATTTAGATTTTCTCAATTTAGGAAACCTTTCCTTTCTCAAATGTAGCCAAACTAAATTTTCAGGTTCAAACTTTAGTTCCTTTCTACCTTTATCACCAGCAATCTTGTATTTACATTCATGCGCTCTATGTTTTCTTTAGTTGTTTCATGCAGTTTTAACATCAATTCAGCACGCTTAGTAGCATCAAAATTCAGTTTTTTAGAAAATTGCAAAGGCATTAAATCAATAGGAGCACGAGGCAAGAAACCATATACAATCTGAAATGGGCACATCTTTGTAGTAGAATGTAGCGATCGATTATAAGCGAATTCAATATGAGGCAAACAATCTTTGCACATCTTAATGTTCTTCTTTAAAACAACACTTAACATAGTAGACAAAGTTCTATTAACCACTTCAGTTTGACCATCAGTTTGCGGATGACATGTAGTAGAAAACAACAACTTAGTTCCCAATTTAGCCCATAAATTCTTCCAAAAATAACTAAGAAATTTAGCATCACGATCAGAAACAATTGTGTTGGGCACACCATGCAAACGAACAATTTCCCGAAAAAACAAATCAGCAATGTGAGTAGCATCATCAGTTTTATGACATGGTATGAAATGGGCCATCTTAGAAAATCTATGAGCAACCACAAACACACTATCACGTCCCTTCCTAGTCCTAGGCAATCCTAACACAAAATCCATAGAAATATCTTCCCAAGGAGCACTAGGAACAGGTAGAGGCAAATACAAATCGTGTGGATTCAATCGTGATTTAGCCTTTTGACATGTCGTGCAGCGAGCAACAAATTTCTCCACATCTCTTCTCATCTTTGGCCAAAAAAAATGACCAGCAAGTATATCTTCCGTTTTCTTTGCTCCAAAATGCCCCATTAAGCCACCTCCATGCGCTTCCTGCAACAATAACAAGCGAACGGAGCTAGCTGGAATGCATAGCTTGTTAGCTCTAAAGACAAACCCATCACTAACGATGAATTTGTTCCATCCCTTCCCCTCTTTACAATGCAGCAACACATCTTTAAAATCAGCATCATTAACATATTGATCTTTAATCGTTTCCAATCCAAATATTTTGTAATCAAGTAGGTTCAGCACGGTGTATCTCCTAGACAATGCATCAGCAATTATATTCTCTTTCCCTTTCTTGTGCTTAATAACATAAGGAAAAGATTCAATAAATTCAACCCACTTAGCATGTCTACGGTTCAATTTTCCTTGACTACGAATATGTTTTAAAGTTTCATGATCTGAATGAATAACAAACTCTTTGGGCCATAGATAATGCTGCCATGTTTCTAATGTGCGAACAAGAGCATACAATTCCTTATCATAAGTAGAATAATTCAGAACAGGCCCGCTCAATTTTTCACTGAAATAAGCAACAAGTTTGCCTTCTTCTAACAAAACACCACCCAAACCAATGCCACTAGCATCACATTCAAGCTCAAAGGTTTTATTAAAATCAGGGAGTTGGAGGAGAGGTGCATGTGTCAACTTATCTTTCAGCGTGTTGAAGGAGTTCTCTTGTGTTTTACCCCAACTAAAAGGCACTCCCTTCTTTGTAAGCTCATTCAAAGGCGCGACAATGGTGCTGAAGTCCTTCACAAAACGATGATAGAAACCAGCAAATCCTAGGAAACTCCGCACTTGCGTGATAGTCTTCGGTATAGGCCATCCCTGTATAGCTTCCACCTTGTCTTGATCAACCTCGATTCCCTGTGGAGTCACGACATAGCTAAGAAAAGACACTCGACCGGTGCAAAAGGTGCACTTCTCAAGGTTACCAAATAAACATGCATCTCGTAAAGCATTAAAAACAGCACGTAAGTGATCAAGATGCTCATCGAAAGATTTGTTGTAATTCAATATATCATCAAAGTAGACAACAACAAATTTCCCAATGAAAGCACGCAGAACCTCGTTCATTAATCTCATGAAAGTACTAGGTGCATTAGTTAACCCAAAAGACATGACTAACCACTCATATAACCCGAACTTAGTTTTGAAAGCAATTTTCCATTCATCTCCCAATTTCATACGAATCTGGTGGTACCCACTACGCAAATCAACTTTGGAAAACACAACAGCACCACTCAATTCATCAAGCATATCATCCAAACGTGGGATAGGGTGTCGATATCGAATTGTGATATTATTAATAGCCCTACAATCAACACACATACGCCATGTTCCATCCTTTTTAGGCACTAAAATAACTGGAACAACACAAGGACTAAGAGACTCACGCACATAACCTTTGTCGAGTAGTTCTTGCACCTGTCGCTGAATTTCTTTAGTTTCTTCCGGATTTCGCACGGTTTGGCAACGATGCACCAGGAATAAGGTCAATTTGGTGCTCAATCCCTCGTATTGGTGGCAGCCCCGCTGGTATCTTACTTGGGAACACATCAGAATACTCCTGCAAAAGGTTAGCAACAGCCGGGGGCAAAGAATGCTGCATATCGTGAACTGAAATCAAAGCATTCTTGCACACCAAAGCATAGGCAACAGAAGTGGAAGCAATCATTTCATTAATATCAGACTTAGTAGCAAGCAAGTAATGTTCTTTCAATCTTATCTCATCTTCCCTGCTACTAACAGATTTGGCATTCTTATCGATCTCAGTTTTAGTTCTCTTAGCTTTAGCAACATCATCATGCACAGTAGATTCAGGTGACATAGGAAGCAAAATGATTTTCTTATCATGATGTATAAGAGAATATTGATTTGATCTACCATGATGCATGCTATCGGTATCAAATTGCCATGGTCTACCTAGCAGAATATGACAAGCTTCCATAGGCACAACATCGCATTCAACAACATCATGATATGAACCAATAGCGAAATTAATTCGTGCCAATCTCGTTACCTTGACCTTACCACTATTGTTGAGCCACCGAATGTGATATGGATGTGGGTGGGGTTTTGTTGTAAGTGCAAGCTTCTCGACCATATCGCTGCTAGCCAAGTTGTTGCAGCTACCTCCATCAATTATCAAACGACACGAACGCTCTTTAATAACACACTTTGTTTGGAACAGTGTATGCCGTTGATTTTGCTCCGCCTTTTCCATTTGTGCACTAAGTACACGCTGCACAATGAGGCTCTCATAATGATCTGCATCCTCTGCACCAATATGCTCTTCTGGTTGTTCCTCAGTACCTGCATGGTCAACAGCAAGCAAAGCAAGTGTATCTTCATCAAAATCACTAGCAGAGGAATACCCACCATCTCCTTTGACCACCAAAACGCGCTTGTTAGGGCAGTCACGTTGCATGTGGCCAAAGCCCTTGCATTGATGGCACTGAATATCTCTTGTCCTTCCCGTGGAGGCAACCGAAGATGCACTCGTGGCTGGTTTCTGGACAGTCGTGGTTGCTGAATTTGTCAGGGGAGCACGTGTCTTGTCGTTGGATGGAGCGGGTATTGTCGACCGACTCGGAAATGTAGAAGGTGCAGGAGCTCGTCCGGTCAATGAGGTAGATGTGCGCGGCTGCCATGATGAAGGTTTTCCTGCAGAAATATTAGTTATTGTACTAGCACGTCGTCCCAGCACTTCCCTTTCAGCTTTACAAGCAAGATGGAACAAACGGGTTACGTTAGTATAATCTTTATAAGCAAGAATGTCCTGAATTTCTCGATTCAAACCTCCTAAAAATCTAGCCATAGCAGGTTCCTCATCCTCCACTAAATTACAACGCAACACACCCATTTGTAATTCCTGATAGTATTCTTCTACACTTTTATTACCCTGTCTCAATTGTTGCAATCTATGTAATAGATCACACGCATAGTAAGAAGGAACAAATCTAGCCCGCATGACCCGTTTTAAAGCATCCCAGGTTTGTGGAATATTATTAGGATTTTTCTTAGCATGTTCTATCCACTAAACAGAGGCAAAATCAGTAAATTCACTAGTAGCAGCCCTAACACGTATATTCTCAGGAAATTCATGACATGCAAACTTTTGATCAAAAACAATTTCCCAAGTAATGTATGCATCAGGATCGTATTTTCCATCGAAAGAAGGTATCTTAAATTTTATTTTACTGAAAGCATCATCATTATTATGTACCTCACGTCGTCGATGTCCACCCATGCCTCTCCGATTAGTTCGCAGTCGTCAGCGACTAGGAGCATCTTGGTCATCTAGTTCAGTATCAGCGACATAATCATCCCAATTATCCTCGACACGCTCATCCTTCTTGTTTTCTCCCTCATGCCCATTTGCAGTTCTGGCATGCATCTCATCAAAACGCCTGAAAAGAGCAGCAAGGCTTTGGTCAATATGAGCGACCGACGTCTCCAGCCTTGTAAGCTTGGTGTTGGTGGCAAGCTGCGTGGCCTCCAACTGCCCAATCTTATCATTTGACACCAAAATATCTTCAGCAAGCCCATCTACATGCCTCGTCATCTTATTTTCAAAATGTTGTATGATTCCCTTTGTACGAGGAGAGTGACCTAAACTCCCATCACCATCTGATCCTGTCATGGTTAGATGAACAAAGGAAACACGAAAATAGGTGAAGAAATAAGATCCTACAACTAATGGGATGTAGCTACTACGCTCACTCTCAACCTGTTACACAAGCTCTTACCAATTCTTACCTTGCTCAACAGGAGGGGACGACAACCAACAAGTCTGCAACCGTGGGATGAAGTGTATCGGTGCCGCAACAACAGGACTTGTCAAGCTGTAGTCGGATATGTGGAGCTATAGGTGGGTTGAAGCAAGGATGAACTAGCACCACGTTAGTTACAAAAGCAAGCTAAAGAATTGTTCAACGGCGGCACTATGCTGGTCCTAGCCTAGACCGTGCTAGAGACGCGAGCCTGGACACAAATGAAGTCACGAGACACCACCAAAGAACAAAAAAGATGCACAAAGAACAGCCCCTTTTTCTTCCCTTCTTTTTCTTCTTCTTCTTTTTTTCTTTTCTTTTTTTTCATTTCTTTTTTCTTTTTTCTTCTTTTTTTTCTTTTTTTTCAGGGGATCCTCAAAACTGATTATATAACCTAAAAGACTTCAAAAGAGCCACACAGCACACAAACTTTTCTCTCTCTCTCTCTGGAGTAAGCCGAGACTATATGTATTCGTGCAAAGTTGCGGTTTGAGTAAGCCGAGACTACTTCTGCCTTTCTGGAGCGCTACAAAATATGCAGTACATGTGCGAATAGCAATGGAATTTTATAACACGGCGCAATAACCAATTTGGACTCGGAAACCGATCCCTACTTGAATCACAGCACCACGTGCGATTCGGTCACAAACCAACACAGAATCTAACTCGGACTTGAACACGAATATGGACTCGGATTCCGCCAATACGGAGTATGTATGGTAGCGCACAGTTGTGACTAGAACGTGACAAGAACTCGAAACTCTAAAGGACTAAAACTAAGACCAGCAACTCGACGCAACCGATGCAACCGAAAGTTCAACTAGCCCTAACTAAGCAGTGCTAGCAAAGGCTCAAACGAGTTTATAGGATTGAAGGTAAACTAATCTACTATTTTTTTTTGGCTTTTCTGGACTATAGGAAAAATAAAACCTTGCTCTGATTACCAACTAATGGCGACCCGCTAGGGTTTGATTCCCAATCTTTCGATGAGAGGCATGGATAACTCAATTGGTCGATGGAGGCGACGTTCACGGCCAGACTATAGCCTTCCAAGCTGCGCCTTAGCAACTGATACACCCCCTCCAATGGCTGTCGCGATCTTGTGGAGCGTGGCACCCGGCCACTAGGGCACTCGTCCTGCAAGCAACCGAAGAACTAGCAAGAACAACTATGACAAGTACTGAATTTACTAGATGTAAATGAAGGTTTCACACGCAATCTCAATAATGGTGGGGTTTCGAAGACAAGAAGACGGGCGGCTGATCCAGCACGCGCGCTTGCAAGCAACCGAAGAACTAGCAAGAACAAGTATGACAAGTACTGAATTTACTAGATGTAAATGAAGGTTTCACATGCAATCTCAATAATGGTGGGATTCCGAAGACAAGAGGACGGGCGGCTGATCCAGCACGCGCGCTTGCAAGCAAGTAGCGAAGGTTAAACTTGATCTAAACAAAACCCAAGCATCATTGGTGGCGGCTAAGGGGTATAAGTACATGGGAGGACGACCACAGGGGTGTTGGGGTCGTTCTCCAACCCTAGGATGCATCCGTAATGGACTCAACTTGATACACGGCCCATTGGGCCAAAACAGGGTGACGCAGCACCATAGGCAGAAAAGGATTATGTATTAATTTTACGATTGCGGCCGATTCGTAACAGGTATGGATATGAGGCTGGATCCGTTTGAAAGAAGACTTCATAAGCTTTCCACGAAGTACTTGAACGCCCCAATCTGAGTTCATATGCGACCGTGGTGTCCGTCACAAGTTGGTACTGTTCTGCAGTCCGAATCCAGCCTGCGCGAATCCGTTTCCCTTTCGGTCGCCTCCTTGGTTCCTAAGCAAAACAAGAGTACACGGGTCTCCATGATCTAAACATGTTGTACATGAGCTTAGATGTGAACTCACCTGATGATTAAGTTGACAAGCACGAGCACGAGCACGAGCACGAGTAATAGGACCAGCAATAGGTACTTGTGTCGGAGTGGATGTATCGTTGGTGTTGATGTCCTCATCACACTTCCTGCAGCTTTCTATGGTTGGGCACTGACTTTAGTAGTTTGTAATATAACGGTCCAAAACACCCCGAAACGAGATCTAGTTTAGGGTGCAATGGAGTGGTTCGGGTCAAACATAGACTTCCATGTTTCTTTGTTAGATAACATCAGCGTTACACATGACTGCATCATCTATCATTCCTTCGCTCCTAAATTTTTTAGATCTGGATCATCCACTGATCATAATGCTATATACCAAGACATCACCATCTTGCTATATCAAATAGTTGATAGAGGTGACCACTTCTTAGTTGAAATTTGGACACAAGTAGTATCCAATGCACCAAATACAGATAGAAACGAATAGTTATGTTAAATAGGTATTAATAAAACCACAACTTTGCACATATATTTTTTCAGATAGCATAAACGAGTTACGGGCTGAGCTGGAGTATTTATGGCAAGCCATCATGTCAACAATCATTCCTCGTGTGACTGTTGAAAATCCATTAAATGCAAAATCTGACCGTCACCGGTACTCATAAATAAAGGGAAACTATGTGCCTAACTTGCATATTTTATTTCAATAACCGAGTTCCACATGTATTGGCAAGTACTTGATTTCAGGAACACAAGTCCGCAAGAAGAGAGAAATGTACATGCAACGCAGGCAACACACAGAAGATCACATCTGCATTACACTTACAAAGAGAGCCCACCTGGCAGAGCAAACCACCTTACCAGGGCACGAATCATCAAGGATCATCATCAGGGCCCACATGCCAGCCAGCCAGAGGAAGGTGGTGCCGGGGAGGCACTACCGGGCAGGAAGATCGTCCTTATCTTCTTGAAGGTGGTGGCCAAAGTTTCCATACAAGGAGATGGCGGGAACCGACCTCTCAAACTATAAAAGGAGACCTCCCCCTCATTCTCAACATACACCACATTTGAAGCCTCTCTCCCTCTCTCTACTTGTAACTTGTAGTCCTTAGGCTAGCGGAGCTAGGCTAGTTCTTCTCTTAGTGAATCCAAGTCATCCTCGGAGTCGTTGAGCAACCTTCGACCTCCGGTATGGCTTTGTATTTGACTTGTCAGGAATTTATCTATAATTCAGAGTATCTTCACGGTTGCCTTGCTATCTTGGTAGTATGTCATACCATGTTGTGTGCTTCCTTAAGTTATGCAATTCATATGTTTAGACTAGAAATCCATGCTAAAGCAACAGTTTGGTGTACCCTTTGGGCTTGCTTTAGTTCATTACTTGTCCATCCGAAGGGTGCAAGACCCGGGGGACTAGAGCAGGTTCCGCATACACGAGCGTGGTGCTCGAGTATGACAGAATCCATCGAATATGAACATACTCCACAATGTTGTAGGGGTAGGTAGCAGTTTGTGACAAACTGGTTTGTGTACTTTCCCACATTCGGGTATGGTGTAGGAGTCGAAAGAGCTATCTCGGCTTGCTAGCAGACTAGTGCTAGTAGTCTTTCCGTATGTGGAGGCTTAAGTCTTGTCCTAACCATGTGTTTTGTCTAACTCTTGCTAGCTTGGATAATTCCATTAGGACCTTGTTTGTATACCTATGCTCCCACTAACCTTAGGTTTATTCGTTATTTATTCTTTATCTTGAGATTGGCTTGTGTGTGTCGCATTACCCCAATTATCATTTATTATAACTTACCCCCTATAAAATGTAGACTATAGCATTTTCATATTGTCATGATTATGTACCTAGTAAACTATTTTGCACGATGCCATTCTTTGGGAAAATATAAATAACGATACCCGAATACTCTCCGGGTGAAATGCTACAACGGTATATCCGTGCGCTTGTGTATTTATTCGATAAACGTTAAGACGTACCACTTGCGTTTCTTGGTGTCATTGCCAAGGACAAACAATCCTGGTAATGATGCTAAGAAATGCCAACAAGCATTTATGGCGCTTTTTCTCGGATGGAGTTGGTTTGAAAGATTTACAAATACATAATCTTGGCTATGTGATTAAGAAATAGATACTGCTTACAGGCTAATGCTGCTTTTGTTTTCTCCTGATGGATGAAAATAGGGTAGTGTATGACTGGTTTCAACCTATCGAAAAACTTCGTTGAAAACCCAGAATCACTTGTGAGAAGTGTGGCAGAACCACCTGAATTAATCCGGCTCAAGTGTATTAACCATCACCATTTAGGCATTCTCGGTTAACCTTACAATTCAAACGGAGTAATCCACTGGTCTGTCGGGTATAACCTCCCGATACAACCACGGTGAACGGATCGAGCGCCATACATACAAATGCTCATGCGACGATGAGCCCAGAGAATACCACATTCCAGCAAATATTACAACATTAGCATAAGTAAATATTACAGACCAAGTTTTGAGTTTAGAAATCAAGTACTTCAATGATCACAAATATGTTCTTCAGAGTTTTAAGTTGCAGCGGAAATAAACAACGAGAACTACTCGACGATACAGGATGTCTCGATGAAGCCCGTACGAGACATCACTCGGTCTTATCTCCGTTGGGCGGGGCGCATCCCATTCCACCGACCAACCAGGGGGAAGAGTGCAGGGCCAAGTCAAGCTAGCAATCATGTCTTCGAAGGTCTCACCTGAAAACGAGTCACAAGCAAGACTGAGTATACTAATACTCAGCAAGACTTACCCGTGTAGTGGAAACTACTCCACCGACTCTAGACATGCAAGGCTTTTTGGCTCAGGGGTTTGTTTTGCCGAAAAGCATCTACAAGTGGGTCCTTACTTTCAACTTTTAGCTCCAGATTCTAGTTTCATTAACCCTTCTAGATAAGCAGCTATCTAAAGCATACATGGTGAAGCATTAAATTTTTCATCCAACCTGTTCATTCATCATCATTGTTCCTCTTCTTACTCTGTGGGTAAAAATGGTTAAGCAGTCTCAATAGCCGTGAGAAACAGACGATTCGAATCGAATTTCTTAACCTTGCAAGGGAAACCCAAACACACGTCACGTGGTTACTCCCTAGAGTCACACGTGCAACTTTTCCCCTTTCTTTCCGGGTCGTGGATCGGGGCTACCCTCCGAGAGTACAAGAGCCCCACGCCACGGTTCGGCGCCGGGTCGTGACCACTCTCTGCACTCGCCATATGCACATGGGACCGAAGTTCAAAGGGTAGGATGCCGTCCCCTTGCCGGGCCAATCAGGTACTTAAGCTTACCGATTCCCATAATCTCGGCATGTGTTTAGTACGTTCAAAGACTTAACCATCACTACCACACCCTGCGGCCTTAGCATTTTTCACTAGACAGACGGGCCTCAATCGTAACCATCGTTCCGTAGCCCGTCCGTGTCCTTATGATTGCAGCGTGTAGCAGCCATTCAACTCCTATTTTCTCGCGAGTGACAGGAAATCACTCGACTTTTACCGGAGTCCTATTAGCACAGTATTCTATCGAACCTTACATCTAGTTTTCAAGCAAGGGTTCCTGACATCATGCAACTAAGTTTTCATCCAACTCCTATAAACTTACTGCACAAGCAAGAGTAATGAGTTGCATAATTTCGGAAAGAATGGGTCATGCTCCGGGGCTTGCCTTCGCAGTTCGCTTGGGGATCTTCCGAACTTATGCTCGGGTCTTCAAGAGCTTCAGTTAGATTCGCTTGAGCTTCACGCTGCTCACTCTCGGACGCGGGCACCAGTTCGTAAGTTCCGTCGGCGAGAGTCGTCGATTCTACATGAATGCACAAGTTTAAGTTGTGGTAATGGTACTTGATACGATTTACGAGTAATTACTAGAATGGATAGTTTCTGGTCATGAAATTTTGGATTTAGGCACATCAAGGAAAGATGTGCTTACTGTAAAATTTTCAGCCAATTTTATGTAACAGATTAATTATGAAAAATACATTACATAGTTGCTGTTAGATCCTTGTTCTTTTTGTACAGAACAATTGGTGCAACAAATGAGTCTAATATTTTTACAGAGCTCTCACTTAAGCATGCAGAAGCTACTGTAATTTTTGTAGGATTTATCATGCAGTATTCAGAGCATAGAAAATATGACATTCTACACCTAGGCTATTCAAGGATTCATTTTTACAGGACCCTACACAGGGTGTTTGTCCATGGAACTTTTTACACAGTAACCTCCACCACAGTGTAACTCCTAGTAAAAATTTGAGAATTTTCCAAGCTAAGATACTATTTTCTTGATTTAATGTATGTTATTAGCACATAAATCAAATAAGTAGGTTACTGTGAGATAAAAAGTCTCCTAATTTTTCTCTGGCTTCTAGGTACCAATACATTAGCATAGGAAAAGTTTCAATGGGTGACTCACCACCTAACTGCAGGGATAAAACATTCTACTTACACATGAAATAAATCTAAGTTTAACAAACAGTAAAGCTAGAGATGGAATTTGGGCCTGATATTTTTACACAGTACTAATCATCAAGCAACTAACTCACTGCCCAAAATTTAGGGTCAGCATTGTTCTAGAACAGTGGGTACAAAATAAGTCCATTAAAGCTTCTATGTAATGTAGAGCAAAATATTTTGAGATTCTGAGAAACCTTTTGGAACAAAAGTGCTAGAGTTTGTTCTGAGGATTCCAGAACAGTTGAGTTTGCATTTTTCTGAATTTTCTACGATTTTATACGAATTTTACAAGTTCACTGAATTTGAATCTAGGTTTGAAACTTTCTTTTACAACTAGGTCCTTGAATCTTACGCGCAGACCCTTCTAAAGATTTAAATTCTTGCAATTGGGTCCTCGGGCGGCTCGGGTACGGCGGCCGGCCGAAATTCCGGCGAGGGGGCTCGCCGGCGGCGAGGGGCGAGGGTCGGGAAAGGTTCAGGGGTGCAAGGGCTACCTTGTGGGGGTGTTGTTCAGGTGGGGGACGCCCGGGAAGGGCTCGCCGGTGTTGGAGCAGAGGCGGCGGCGGCGCGGCACGCGTCGACGGCGGTGCTCCGGCGGGCTTGGGGCGGTGTGGTCCGGTCGGTGAGCTTCAGTGGCGCGTGGGGAAGCTGCACAGGGGCTCGGCTTGGACGGAGGGGGTCGGGGTCGTGCTGTCCACGGCGAGCAGGGGCGGCGGCGGCGACGGCAGCGCGGGCGGCGGCGCTCCGGTGGCTCTGGGTGGCGTTGGGCGGGTCGACGAGCTTCAGTGGGGTGATGTAGTGGTGGCTGGAGGCTTAGTTTGGACAGTGGGCGGCGGCGGAGGGCTGTCCACGGACGGGCGGTGCTCGGCGGCGACAATGGCGATGGCGAGTGCGTTCCGGTGCGTGGCTCGCGCGGGGCGGTCGGAGCTCGGCTTTTATAGGGGTCGGAGGGGGTGCGGAGAGGCCTGGGCAGCGCGCGGGGCGGGGGCACGGCACGGTGCGCACTGGGCGCGGCGGGCGGCGGCAGAACGCCGGCGCGACGTGCGGCAGCGCGGGCGCGGCGACTGGGCGGCCGAGATACGGCGCGGGCGCGGTGGGATAGCGCGGGGCGCGGAGTGGTGGAGCAGCAGCGGCAGCGGCTCGGGCGGAGGGCGGGCGCGGCAACTGGCGGGGCGCGGGGGCCGGGGCGGCACGGCGGAGCGCGGCGACTGGGCGCGACGGGCGGCGGCTCGGCGCGGCAGCACGCGCGGGCGCTTACTGGCCGCGCGGCGTGGGGGCGGGGCAAAGCCGGCCGTGGCGGGGTGGTGCGGCGGCCACTGGCCTGGCGCCTCGCGCCGGTCAGGCGACGCCGGCCACCTGGCGCGCGGCGGTCGGGCGCGGAGGAGAGAGAGGGGGGGGGGGGGGGGGGGGGGAGGGGCCTGGATGCAAGAATTCGAAAAGTTTCAGGGGGCTGGGTGCAAACAGGGCGTTTTCTCCTCTTTCTGATTTGAATTTCAAAAATTTTTGAACACGAAAGTTGTTCAAAATAAAAAGTTCTACAACTTTGGTTTCAGGCAAAATCTCATTTGGCTTATGGTTTGAAAGTTAAATTTAAAAGTTCAAAAGTAACCCAATGTGCTCAAATTAAATTTGAATTCCAACTGAACTCGTTTTAATTCTTTCCACCCTTTCATTAGTTGGTTTAATCATAGAGTTAGGCTAATGACATTGATTTTGGAAATGTAATTACCAGGGTTGTCACAGCCTTCCCCCCTTAACAAGAATCTCGCCCCGAGATTCGGTAATTCTTAGTGTGGGCGTGGGTGCACATACCAGTGGTTGAGACCAGAAACCCAGGGAAATGTTGGTTCAGGTAGCTCTCCGTTTCCCAGGTGGCTTCTTCTTCCGTGTGGTGATTCCATTGTATTTTATACATTCTAATCACTTTCCTCCTGGTCTCTCTTTCTTTTTGATCCAAAATCTTAACTGGGTGTTCGACATACGAGAGGTCGGGTTCCAACGATATTTCTTGTTGTTCCACAATCTCGGTAGGGACTCGAATACACTTCTTGAGTTGAGATACGTGGAAGACATCATGGGTGGCCGTGAGCTGAGGGGGCAGTCGTAATTTGTAGGCTACGGGTCCGCAACTCTCAATGATTTCGTAGGGACCAATATAACGGGGAGCTAGTTTGCCTTTGATTCCAAATCTTCGCACTCCCTTGGTTGGTGAAACTCGAAGATAGACGTGATCGCCAACTTCGAACTTTAGGGGCTTTCTCCTTTTGTCAGAATAGCTCTTTTGTCGGGCTTGTGCGGCTTTAAGATTTGCTTGTATTACTTTTACTTTCTCCTCTGCCTCGATTACCAGGTCGGGTCCAATTATTTTACGTTCTCCGGTTTGTGACCAGCTCAAAGGAGTTCGACACCTTCGTCCGTACAAGGCCTCAAATGGTGCCATTTTCAAACTCGTTTGATAGCTGTTGTTGTACGAGAACTCTGCCAGGGGTAGGCATTTGTCCCAATTCTTGTCATAATGAATGACACAAGCTCTCAGCATGTCCTCAAGAATTTGGTTTACTCTTTCCGTTTGTCCATCGGTCTGAGGATGGTATGCTGAGCTGCGAATCAGCTTAGTGCCAAGAGACGTTTGCAGTTGTTCCCAAAAGCGTGCTACAAACTGAGGACCACGATCGGAGATAATTGTCTTAGGTATTCCATGCAGGCAAACAATACGATCGAGGTAAATCTCGGCATATTTCTTGGTAGAATAGGTGGTGTGTACCGGAAGAAAATGTGCCGTCTTCGTGAGTCTATCAACGATAACCCATATGGAATCATGCCTCTGGGACGTGTTTGGTAGTCCAACGATGAAGTCCATACTTATGTCTTCCCATTTCCATGATGGTATAGGTAACGGTTGAAGTGTACCGGCTACCTTTAAGTGGCTAGCCTTCACTCTCTGGCACGTGTCACATTCTGAGACATACGTAGCAATTTCTCTTTTCATTCTAGTCCACCAGAAGTTTTGCCTTAGGTCTTGATACATTTTGCTACTGCCGGGGTGGATAGAGAATTTGGAAAGGTGTGCCTCATCGAGAACTTTCTTGCGGAGTTCACGATTCTTCGGAACGACTATACGACCTTCGAACCATAGAACTCCCTTATGGTCCTGGCGGAAACATTTGTACTTCTCCTCACCTAGAGAGAGTTTCTGTTTGATGATCTTAATTCCTTCATCCTGTAGTTGTGCCATGACGATTTGGTCGTGAAGAGTGGGCTCAACTGAGATGTGATTTAGAGTGCCTTGGGAAACCATTTCCAAGTTAAGCTTCCTCATGTCTGCACATAATGTCTCATGGTAGAACTCCATGGATAAGCAATGGCAATGGGACTTGCGGCTTAGTGCATCAGCGACTACGTTAGCCTTGCCGGGGTGATAGTGCACTTCAAGGTCATAATCCTTGATTAGTTCTAGCCATCTCCGTTGTCTCATATTCAGATCGGCTTGTGTGAAGATATACTTGAGACTCTTATGATCCGTGTAGATATTGCACTGTGTACCCATGAGATAGTGCCTCCATATCTTCAGAGCGTGAATGACGGCTGCAAGCTCAAGGTCATGCGTGGGATAATTCTGTTCGTGGGGCCGAAGGGCTCGTGAGGCATATGCAATTACTCGATTCTCTTGCATAAGCACACATCCTAGACCAGTACCCGATGCGTCACAATACACATCAAATGACTTGGTATTATCGGGTTGAGCTAACACAGGTGCAGTAGTCAGATGCTCTCTGAGAGTGTGGAAAGCTTCTTCACATTTCTCGTCCCATACAAACTTTACTTCCTTCTTTAACAGTTCAGTCATGGGCTTAGCAATTCGAGAGAAATCCGGGATGAAGCGGCGGTAGTAACCGGCTAAGCCGAGAAAACTGCGAATCTGATGAACAGAGGTAGGGGGTTTCCAATCCATCACCTCTTGTACCTTGCTGGGGTCAACAGCTATGCCTTCGCTGGAGATCGTGTGACCTAAGAACTTTACAGTATCCAACCAGAATTCACACTTAGAAAACTTAGCATAGAGCTGATGGTCTCTAAGTCGCTGAAGAACAATGCGAAGGTGCTTGGCATGCTCTTCCTCATCCTTGGAATAGATAAGGATGTCGTCGATGAACACTACGACGAATTTGTCAAGTTCGGGCATGAATACCGAATTCATGAGATACATGAAGTAAGCAGGGGCATTGGTGAGTCCAAAGGACATGACTAAGAATTCATATAGTCCATATCGTGTGGAGAAGGCAGTCTTAGGAATATCGCATGGGCGAATCTTGATCTGATGGTATCCCGAACGAAGATCAATCTTGGAGAAGACTCTGGCTCCAGCTAATTGATCGAAGAGTACGTCGATGCGAGGAAAGGGGTATTTATTTTTAACAGTTACCGCATTGAGGGGTCGGTAGTCCACACATAATCTTAAACTGTCATCCTTCTTCCTTACGAATAGGGCTGGACATCCCCAAGGTGACGCGCTAGGGCGAATGAAACCTTTGTCCAGTAGTTCTTGGAGTTGAATTTTCAGCTCTACCAATTCTGTAGGGGGCATCCTATATGGTATTTTGGATATAGGTGCAGTGCCTGGTTGTAGTTCAATAACGAACTCAATGTCCCTATCCGGTGGCATTCCGGGTAAGTCATCCGGGAAAACATCGGCATACTCGTTTACCACAAGAATATCATCTAGCTTAAGTCCTTCCATCTTATAAGCACAGGAATTCGTGCAATCTAGGAACGGTAGGTAAAGGGTAGTGGCTCCGTGACTAGGTGAATTTATCTCAACGGCTCGGGAAGAAAGGTCCAGTGTGACTCCATGCATAGCCATCCAGTTCATTCCCAAAATAATGTCCATCCCGTCAAGGGGTAAAAGGACAAGGTCCGTGTCGATGGTTTTACTACCCAATTTGACTGGTACTTGTCTGATCATTTGGTTTGAAGCAATTTTACCACCCGGTGTTGATATCATATACGACCCTTTGGTGTGACAAACATCCAAGCCTACTTTTGCACCGAATTTTGCACTTATGAAACTATGCGATGCACCAGAATCAAATAATATAACTGCAGGCTTGTTATGGATAGAGAATGTACCCGACATCACTGGGGCTCCTTCAGGAAGCTCTGCAAGCGTGGTGAAGTTAATCCGTCCTTGCTTGACTTGCAGGGTCTGTCTCTTGCCCCTGTTCATGGTGTTCGGGTTGGATCCTTGACCTTGGTTGGGCTGTCCAGGCTGAGGGCATTCTCGTGCAAAATGGTTGGAACTCCCGCATTTGAAACAGCGATTCGCGGGGCTAGGTCGAAGAGACTGCTGAAGAATGGGCCTCGGACCATTCTGTGGAGGCATCGGGGGTCGTACCGTGCCTGGCTGCTGTGGGGGTCTGGCAATCCATCTTCCTGGCTGCGGGGCCCTTGGTGGAGCTGTGGGTGCGGCATTTTGCACGATGCGATACCTTGGTGGTTGGGCACTTGATGGTCCTGTGGGTGCCTTTCTCTTCTTCTCTGCCCGGTGTGCCATGATACAGTCTTCCTGGGTAATGGCCATATTGACCAATTCGTTGTAGGTGTCAGCCCTGGCTAGGTTCAGACGTTCCTTGAGCTTGGTATTCAGACCTCGGCGGAAACGATCACGCTTCTTGGCATCCGTATCAGCGTGATAGCCCGCATACTGACATAAGTTGTTGAATGCCTGGGCGTACTGCAGCACGGTGCGGGTGCCCTGGGTGAGTGCCAGGAACTCGTTCAACTTCCTCTCCATGAGACCCTCGGGGATATGATGTGCCCGAAACGCGGTCTTGAATTCATCCCAGTCGACCACATGGTCAGCCGGGAGCATCGCAGAATAGTGGTCCCACCACAGACGAGCGGTACCGCGAAGCTGTTGCGCGGCAAAACGAGCCTTGTTGGCCTCTGAGCATGGGGCCACAAGTAGTGTGAACTTGGATTCGATAGTGCGAATCCATGCATCTGCGTCCAGGGGTTCCTCTGTCTTATGGAACAAGGGCGGCTGGGTCCCTAGGAAATCCGTGTATCCTGCAGCTTGTGGTTGGTGAGCATTGTGCCCACCCCTCTGCTGGTGTTGTCCTTGCACAATCTGACGCAGCAGCTCGGTTTGAGCGGCCATCACTTCCACCAAACTGGGCGGGGGTGGTGGCGATTGTCGCGTGCGGCTGCCACCGGCACCAAAACCCTCGGGGTTGCCACGGGTTGATCCAACCATCCGAAACGTGAAAGGTTACCATTAGCAACGTGATCCATGTTACTTCCTTGATTCATAAATAATTGGTGTAGTCATAGACTTCCGACGTCACAGCTAGAAGTGTGGACAGAATCTCTGTTTTCTACGAGAGAAATCATAGCCTGCTGTGGGTCCATCCAAAACATCTCAAACTTTCGCAGTAGTCAGCGGATTTAGGAATGCACCACTTTGGTATTTAACTTCGGTGCTAGAACTATAGCAAAGGTGGTCGAAAAGCTCGTCCTTTGCCTTACTGTCTTAGCTGTTTTTCAGCAGACTGATCGGTACGGTTTCGCCTATATCTTAAACTAGCGAGGTCCAATGATGCTGAATTTTTGTGAGCACCCAAATCACAAAATTTAGCACAAGTCTGGTATTCAACACTCAGCCAAGAAATGCAAGGAGACATGGGTAAAAATTCCGACCAGTCTCAGCGATTGTGGATTTCATCGTTTACCAAATTACAACGAAATCACCCAAGTTTATCGCCGTTCCTTACATGCTGAGGGTATCCACATGGTCCAGGTGTACCCAACACAAAAGAGTTACTCAACTCCTAGTTAGCCTATTACAACACTTGCCAAAAGTTAGGCCACCCTATCAAGGAGTATGTGCAAAAGTCCTCCTAGGTCGTCCTCTAGAAATCATCCAAGTCGTTGACGGATGACTCGCTGTGAGCAGGAGAGTGAGCTCCCATCTGAGGTGCCTGTGGTACCTCACCCTCGAAATCCATACCTGAGATACCATCAATCTCCTGTGGCTCCTCCTCATCCTCCTCCATGTCGTCCTCATGGGGATGGTCATTCTGATCATGATGCCACTGAATGTGCTCATTAGCATCTTCCAACTCAAGGCTCAGATCATGGAGCTGCTCCTCCAACTGTGCTATTGTGGCATCTCTCTCACCCATGAGAGTGTCCTGCTCCTGGATTTGGCCCTCAAGTTGGCCAATCTGAGCATCTCTGTCCTCAAGATCCTGACTGAGCTCCTTTATCTGCTCATCCCTGGTATCTGCCATCATATGGTAGGCCTGAGCAAGATCAGTGAGCTGCTCAAGTGCCTGACTCTGGAGAGTCTGAAGCCGGTAGAGTGCACTCATGCACCGCACGGAGGTATGAATAGTTTCCTGGGCATGAATGTCTACCAAATACTGTGCGTGCTGCACCCTGTTGAGCCAAAAGGGGTCGTTGTCCTGGGCAGCAGGAAACAATCCAATGGGAGTGAGTGTGACAACCTCGGGACGCTGCGCACAAAACGTGGTGAGCGCCCTCATGGCTGAAAGCTCCCAAGTATCGGCCAAACGGTGACCAACAGCCTCAAGCTCCAAGGCGGGCCACTCCGGGTGTAGCGGGTGCGGAAAGATAGTCACGTTGACATGGCACTGGGTAACTCCATTTTCTGCAAACTCCAGTCCGGCGTAACGTGGGGGAATTAGATAGCCCGCGGTACGCAGAACATCCCACAAAATAGAGGGAAAGCCCTCCCAGTGGAGACACTGCGAGTGTACGCGTCCATCCTCATCCACCATCATATCAACAGGCTCGGCCATCTGAACAAAAGATCAAATGGAGTGAGATAGCGAAAAACTGTGAACAGCACAAGGACAGATTCTGTATGGTGTGCAAAAATAACCATAACTCCCACAGTTCTCATCCAAAAATTCTCAAATTTCACCAGATCACTCCTAAGGTATTTTTGAACAACTTTGCTAGTCAACTCCAGAGCTAATTAGGTCTCTAAGATGGTCTTTCTTTTCAGGTTTTACCTTACTGTCTACCCAGAATTTTCAGTGAACAGAGGGCTAGAGTTTCGTGCACCAGGGAAAATCTACCCAGCCAAAATTTACCAAATTTTAACAGAAGCTACCTGGGTAAATTTGGAACAAGTTTTGTGTTGTGCTCTTTTGCAGAAAACGGCGAGAAGGGGGCCTAAAAGTTTAAGAGGCAGAAGGGCTTATTCTGGACAGAATTCTGACATTCCAAGGTTTCTGTTATTTCTTACTATTCATAAGTTCAGAATTTTTCATTTTTGAACAGAAGATAGAACACGAAATTTGGAACAATTCTTTCAACATGAACTTCTCCAGAAAAGGTCATTTTCTTGGGTCAATAAATAGCTCTTTTTGGTCATGGCAGATTTGTGACAGATTCGCTAGATAGTCCTTATGCAAACCACGCTTAGATACGCAAGAACCTTACCACTCTCATACAACGCATTTTTGATTTCAGATACATATGTTTATGATGTATGCACGTCCTATTCGTCCTCACAAAATAAAATAATTGCCAAATAGCTTTGGTCTTACGAAGATAGTTTCGGTGGCTTACACAATACGGCTCTCGTATAATAGCTAGTCGAGTCTTTCTACTCGTCCCTTAACTTATCGTAATCGCGGTTAGTGTACCTGCAGAAGATTGACAAAGCATATATATTTTATGAACCTTTCATGCCAGCACTCATGAAAGCGTCCGTATCCATTACCGTTTACTTATAGAAACGATATCTGTACAATTTCCGCCGTACAGACGACGTTAACATACGCTATCGAGATAGCGTATTCACGGGGGTACCGTCATGAGACGGGGGTATGAACAGCGATCGCCATACCCTACGCCAAACCTTCTACTCCCAATATGTTCAACTAACAGTTGGCATATTGGCAGCACCTCAAGTAAGCCACTGCTTGAGGGCAGCGTTCGGTTCGCATCACCGACAGGAAGGCCAAGCTCCCTCAGTTGGCTGAGGATCCTTACCTTCTTACCTTAGCGACGAGTGCGTCGTTACAGAATTTAAGGTCGGTTGTGCATGAAAGTAAGTTTTGATAGAAGGTAATATGCTGGAAGTCAGTTGATAATATATATAGAAGTTAGATAGCCACCTAGTAACTTTCCCATAATCCCTTAGGGCTTTACGAACTAGGCACCATCCTTAACGTACCAACGCATTTACGAACTAGTCAAGTTTTAGTAAAATGAGTTTTTAAGGCTTGTCGCATTCTCTGGCGTATGTATTTCGGCTCTGGTGTCCGCTGTTGCCAGCTGTGGCACCAGCTACGGCTCTGATACCAGCTGTGGCACCAGCTACGGCTCTGATACCAGCTGTGGCAGAACCACCTGAATTAATCAGGCTCAAGTGTATTAACCATCACCATTTAGGCATTCTCGGTTAACCTTACAATTCAAACGGAGTAATCCACTGGTCTGTCGGGTATAACCTCCCGATACAACCACGGTGAACGGATCGAGCGCCATACATACAAATGCTCATGCGACGATGAGCCAGAGAATACCACATTCCAGCAAATATTACAACATTAGCATAAGTAAATATTACAGACCAAGTTTTGAGTTTAGAAATCAAGTACTTCAATGATCACAAATATGTTCTTCAGAGTTTTAAGTTGCAGCGGAAATAAACAACGAGAACTACTCGACGATACAGGATGTCTCGATGAAGCCCGTACGAGACATCACTCGGTCTTATCTCCGTTGGGCGGGGCGCATCCCATTCCACCGACCAACCAGGGGGAAGAGTGCAGGGCCAAGTCAAGCTAGCAATCATGTCTTCGAAGGTCTCACCTGAAAACGAGTCACAAGCAAGACTGAGTATACTAATACTCAGCAAGACTTACCCGTGTAGTGGAAACTACTCCACCGACTCTAGACATGCAAGGCTTTTTGGCTCAGGGGTTTGTTTTGCCGAAAAGCATCTACAAGTGGGTCCTTACTTTCAACTTTTAGCTCCAGATTCTAGTTTCATTAACCCTTCTAGATAAGCAGCTATCTAAAGCATACATGGTGAAGCATTAAATTTTTCATCCAACCTGTTCATTCATCATCATTGTTCCTCTTCTTACTCTGTGGGTAAAAATGGTTAAGCAGTCTCAATAGCCGTGAGAAACGGACGATTCGAATCGAATTTCTTAACCTTGCAAGGGAAACCCAAACACACGTCACGTGGTTACTCCCTAGAGTCACACGTGCAACTTTTCCCCTTTCTTTCCGGGTCGTGGATCGGGGCTACCCTCCGAGAGTACAAGAGCCCCACGCCACGGTTCGGCGCCGGGTCGTGACCACTCTCTGCACTCGCCATATGCACATGGGACCGAAGTTCAAAGGGTAGGATGCCGTCCCCTTGCCGGGCCAATCAGGTACTTAAGCTTACCGATTCCCATAATCTCGGCATGTGTTTAGTACGTTCAAAGACTTAACCATCACTACCACACCCTGCGGCCTTAGCATTTTTCACTAGACAGACGGGCCTCAATCGTAACCATCGTTCCGTAGCCCGTCCGTGTCCTTATGATTGCAGCGTGTAGTAGCCATTCAACTCCTATTTTCTCGCGAGTGACAGGAAATCACTCGACTTTTACCGGAGTCCTATTAGCACAGCATTCTATCAAACCTTACATCTAGTTTTCAAGCAAGGGTTCCTGACATCATGCAACTAAGTTTTCATCCAACTCCTATAAACTTACTGCACAAGCAAGAGTAATGAGTTGCATAATTTCGGAAAGAATGGGTCATGCTCCGGGGCTTGCCTTCGCAGTTCGCTTGGGGATCTTCCGAACTTGTGCTCGGGTCTTCAAGAGCTTCAGTTAGATTCGCTTGAGCTTCACGCTGCTCACTCTCGGACGCGGGCACCAGTTCGTAAGTTCCGTCGGCGAGAGTCGTCGATTCTACATGACTGCACAAGTTTAAGTTGTGGTAATGGTACTTGATACGATTTACGAGTAATTACTAGAATGGATAGTTTCTGGTCATGAAATTTTGGATTTAGGCACATCAAGGAAAGATGTGCTTACTGTAAAATTTTCAGCCAATTTTATGTAACAGATTAATTATGAAAAATACATTACATAGTTGCTGTTAGATCCTTGTTCTTTTTGTACAGAACAATTGGTGCAACAAATGAGTCTAATATTTTTACAGAGCTCTCACTTAAGCATGCAGAAGCTACTGTAATTTTTGTAGGATTTATCATGCAGTATTCAGAGCATAGAAAATATGACATTCTACACCTAGGCTATTCAAGGATTCATTTTTACAGGACCCTACACAGGGTGTTTGTCCATGGAACTTTTTACACAGTAACCTCCACCACAGTGTAACTCCTAGTAAAAATTTGAGAATTTTCCAAGCTAAGATACTATTTTCTTGATTTAATGTATGTTATTAGCACATAAATCAAATAAGTAGGTTACTGTGAGATAAAAAGTCTCCTAATTTTTCTCTGGCTTCTAGGTACCAATACATTAGCATAGAAAAAGTTTCAATGGGTGACTCACCACCTAACTGCAGGGATAAAACATTCTACTTACACATGAAATAAAACTAAGTTTAACAAACAGTAAAGCTAGAGATGGAATTTGGGCCTGATCTTTTTACACAGTCCTAATCATCAAGAAACTAACTCACTGCCCAAAATTTAGGGTCAGCATTGTTCTAGAACAGTGGGTACAAAATAAGTCCATTAAAGATTCTATTTAATGTAGAGCAAAATATTTTGAGATTCTGAGAAACCTTTTGTAACAAAAGTGGTAGAGTTTGTTCTGAGGATTCCAGAACAGTTGAGTTTCCATTTTTCTGAATTTTCTACGATTTTATACGAATTTTACAAGTTCACTGAATTTGAATCTAGGTTTGAAACTTTCTTTTACAACTAGGTCCTTGAATCTTACGCGCAGACCCTTCTAAAGATTTAAATTCTTGCAATTGGGTCCTCGGGCGGCTCGGGTACGGTGGCCGGCCGAAATTCCGGCGAGGGGGCTCGCCGGCGGCGAGGGGCGAGGGTCGGGAAAGGTTCAGGGGTGCAAGGGCTACCTTGTGGGGGTGTTGTTCAGGTGGGGGACGCCCGGGAAGGGCTCGCCGGCGTTGGAGCAGAGGCGGCGGCGGCGCGGCACGCGTCGACGGTGGTGCTCCGGCGGGCTTGGGGCGGTGTGGTCCGGTCGGTGAGCTTCAGTGGCGCGTGGGGAAGCTTCAGTGCCCAGCAGACAGTGATGGAGTCAATCCTTGAAGCTTGGGAAAGGCTGCAAGAATACATCCTCGCCTGTCGTCATCATGGGATGGATGACTAGCTTTTCTTCCAAAGCTTCTACAACGGGCTGACTCCGACATCTAGAGCCCACATGGATGCTGCTGCTGGAGGAGCCTTCCTCGACCTCACCATCGCCAAAGCTACAACACTGGTCGAGAAGATGGTCTCTAACCAGGGTTGGAGTGAGGAACGTCTCCAACCCATACCCAGGGCCAGCACACCGTCAAGGAGATGGACATGCTCGCCGCAAAGATGGACCTTCTTTTGAAACACCTTGACGAGAAGGTGAAATTCAAGGAACACATGAACAACTACACTCAAGCCATAGACTCGCCCTCTACGTGCGAAGTCTGCGGCAATGGTGGACACTCAGGGAATGACTGCCTCGAGACCCATGAAGATGTTGCATTCATGAATAACAACAACAACGGGTACCGTCCAAAAGGAGGTTAAGGGTGGAATCAGTCGCGCCTGCCTTATCAGGGAGGTAACAATTTTAATTAAAACTTCAATTCAAATCAACCTTCCTTGAAATATCTTGTTTTAGGCCAAACTAAAATAAATGAGTCTTTAAATAAAAAGCTTTCGGCCAATGATAAAACTTTGGAAATTATAAAAATTAAAACTAAAAGTATTTCTTTGACTCTTAAAAACCAACTGAGCTTTAATAAAATGATCAAAACCCAACTTGCTCAAATTGCTATGGCTGTTCCTGCGGTGGATTCCGAGAAAATTCCAGGGCAACCCGAAGCTCCCGTTGAAAATGTTAGCATGGTGGTGTAACCCTTCTCGGAGGCCATCGCGCACTAACCATGCATGAAGACCCACGCACCAAAGGACGAATCCGTGGGGAGGACTGATAGCAACAAGGCAAGGAGACCCAGGGGTCCCCATGATTAGCTGCTCGATTTACAACTGCTACTTTGATCTGGCCCTCTATGACCTTGGGGTGAGTTTGAACATTATGCCCAAGGTGATATTTGAACAATTACAGTATCCTGCTCTTTCTCCAACAATCATGTATGTGCAGCTCGCCAATTCGGCCATTCGATATCCCGAAGGGATAGTTGAAAATCTTCTAGTGCGAGTCAAGAACTCCTTTATCCTCGCCAATTTTGTGGTCCTTGATATGGAGGGCGACTTAGGAGTGCAGCTCATTCTTGGGCGACCATTCTTAAGGGACGCCAAGGCAAGGATAGATGTCGGGACCAGAGAAATGCGCTTCCATGTCGGGATAGACAACATATTTTTCAAATTCCAATATAGGGAAGAGCAGAGTTTTCTGATTCACCAGGATCACGACGGGAGTGGAATACGGGGAGAACCACAACCCGAACCTAAAAATCCACCGTCCGCACCAACAAGAAGAAAGAAACCAAAGAAGGTGTGGTGAAAGATGGTGAGTTCGTCTTCATCCACTTCTCACGGTGGGATGCCAAATGGTAAGCACGACGCACGCTGGAGAAAAGTCCTGCCTGTCATACTTAAAATGACGAGCCCTTGCCAAAGGTAAATTGATATTTATCTCATAATTGAATTTTTTGAAATTTTTTTCACACCATTTGAATTTTTTCTACTGCATGTTTGATTTTTCCAAGCACACTTTTGCATGCTGGTATTTTGTTCTACCAATTTTCTGTTTTAACAAAAGATTCTAAAAAAAATTTTGAGTATGAGAATGATTTGAAAAATTATTTGAACATCTTTTCGAAGCAAGAGTTGGTCGGGCACCCAAGCATCAAAGCAAGAGAGCCATTGGGGAGCAGTGGGCCCCAGCTGTCAGCTAGCGGGGGCCACCCAGGGTTCGACGAACCCTGGGGTCGGCCGACCCAGGAGCAACGGCTCCTGGCCCCCACAAGCTCCAACGGCTAGTAGCCGTTGTGCCCGGTGCATCTTCGGACATTTGAGCTCCCATGTCTTTAATTAGAGCCCGAGAGGGGGGGTGTGAAGCACTCCTTTCTCATTTCACTCACTCACTCCCTCTCCAACTCTTTGCTCTCAGACGTTTGAGCTCCCAGCTCTTTAAATAGAGCCCGAGAGGAGGGATGTGAACCACTCCATTCTCATTTCACTCACTCACTCCCTCTCCAATTGTTTGCTCTCGGGTTTTCATTGGTTTTGTGCTCAACTTCCAGTACAAGAAACCTCTCTCTCTCATTTCTTTGCTGCAAGATTGGCCACACTTTTGAAGGAGCAACTTTGGGTAAGAATTTCCATTTGATTTCACTAACGTAACCCGACTCGAGTTGCTTGTGTTTGTTCTTGTTCTTCAAGCTTTAACCATGAAGGGTGTGGGTCGAAAGCTTACCGGTGCATTGAAGAAGATGACGGGTGCAGGTTCATCCCGCTCTCGGGGTGGCTCAAGCTCTCGCCACACTCCTGAACCTACACTGAGCCCATGCACAATGGACTACGAAAAAGAACAAGAAGAACACGCCAAAGTGCAAGTCGAGCCGCAAGCCGAGGACATGGAGATGGACGACGACGTACCCTACCTCGACTTGCGAGACGACCATGAGAGGCAAGCCTACGCCATCCTCAAGCATCTGGACTTTGGTCACACCAAAGCCTTCGACCTGGACCTCCTCGAGAAAATAGGTATGGACACATTGCTCCCATTTGGCATGCGATTGGATGGGATGGTTTTGTGCCCGTTGAGGAGAATGGTTCTCATCTCCTCACCATCCAGTTTCTTTGCACTCTTCGAGAGGTGGATGATGGTGTTTCCTTTCGGTATTTCGAAAATGAATATTATCTTACTTGGAAAGCTTTGAGTCACCACGTTGGTTTTAGCGCACGCATGTTGATTTCCCTTTAACAAGCTTGCCGCAGTTTTAATTGCCATGATATTTGTGGTTTGATTTCGGGTCAAGTTGTCCATGGCAAGTTTGCACCTAGGTGCAATGATATCCAAAATCTGACTCTCCGTTTGATGCACAAAATGGTTGGCCATCATTCTCCTTCCAAGGGATGTCGTTCGGCCCGTGCGCAATGATAGGTTAATGATCTTATACGCCATGGTTAACAAGATCAGAATCTCCCCCATGAAAGCTTTGGTTAAACAATGGCTAACGAATTTCAAGATGACCAGCCCTATTGAGTGAACTTCTTTGATTACTCACATCACTTCGAGCATCGGGGTCTTAGATGGGAATGTCATTCCTTTCATTTAGGATCCCCGTGTTCTTATCGACGAGTCTTATTTGACTTATGGTCACACACTGAAGGAAGGCCCGAATGATTCTTTGATTTTCTTCTCTCTTGGCTATGCAAATGAGATTCCTTTGCCAAACGTGGGGTTCCATTTGTATAATTGCCAGTCACTAACCATCCCTCTTGTCCCACAAGGGAAGGCCCGCAGGCATAGTGTTTCTAGTTTACTTGGCAAGGTGACACGAAGCAGGGACCAGAAGAGAAGCTGCACCGACACCGCCACCTTCGCAGCCTCAGCCATCCTATCCACATGAGGCAGATGGATCATCATGGCAGAGAGCAAGCACCGACGAGTGGGCACGGCAGGCCCCAGGGTGATGGTCCACCAGCTCCAGTTCCAACGGGGTCCCACACCTCGCATGCGCACAGCCTCGACCCGAGACTTCAGCTCCGTCACTCAGCAGTTAGGCGAGCTCAGGGTCCAGGCCAACGAAATTGAGGTGTCGCTGAACCAATACATTTAGACCAGCCAAGAATGGCAGCGAAGAACCGGTAACAGGATCCACGCTATGGAGTAGAGGTAGCTGCAGCATCAGGAGGAGTGGAGGGCTTACCTTTGTTAGGCGGGGTACAACCCCAACCAACAGCAGTGAGCCTAGCTAGCTTGGGGGAGGACCCCCACAAGAGGTACCTTGTATCTTGCATCTTGTACCGCTTTCAAACTTATGCATGAAACAAAATAAAAATTTGCAAAACATAAAAACAAATTTTTTTTTTGCAAAACTTAGAAAAAACCAAAAATATTTACTTGCTTTCCTATGTGTTGTAAGCATGTGTAATTTTCCCTTGTTGATATGATGAATAGTTGCTCTATTAATTTCCTTCATATGCCTAGTTACAACATAGTGCTCTACCTAGTTTTGAGTTCGTTGGCTAAATAATCAAACCTTAAGCTTGAAACTTTTGGGTACAAAAAAGATGGATCCAAATCTAGGTTGTTGTGAGCTATGATATGGTTGAAATAGAGTGCTATGATATTCTCCCACGTGATGCTTCACATCCTGAGTATTAATTTTTTTGAAAATACAAAAACAAATAAAGTTCCTCAATGATTTGAAATTCCTATTCAAAGCCATATGTTGGTCACATATGAAAACTGTCCACATATGCAACTTGTTATCTCATTGAGCTTTGTCAAATTGTTGTGACCCTTTGTGAGATACTTTTCATACTCCCATGATCAAGATCACGGACACACCTCAACCACATGCTAAGCTTCTACACTATAAGGTAGCAAGCACTTCATCCATCCACCCACAAAATAAAAGTCCATGTTGTTCCATAGCCTCTCTCTCCAAAATTATCATCATGAGAAAAAGGATATGGGCTAAGCAAAAAGAATTAGACATGCTCAAGAAATCATGATGAAAAAGAAAGAAAAAGAGTTGGACACATGAAGGTCCTAGAGTATTCAAAAAGAAATATGGCCCATATCCAAGAAAAATAAAGGAGAGATGGTCCACGAATAGGAGTCATACACCATCCACCAAAAATAATCACACACATGCACATCTTGATCAAGGTTTATGACTTGCTTCTTCTTTGGATCCGGTCTTTGACTTAGCAAAATATGAGAAACAAGTATGCCACAAGTTCTCCATACCTACAACTTCACAAAATAAACCTTTTTGAGTAGGTTGAGAAAGAAAGGCAGATTAAAAAGCCTTGGTGAGGAATTAAACACATTGAGTGATCCGAGAGATCATTTGAGGAACTTTGAAATTTATTTCGAAAAGCTTTATAAAACCTCCGGATTGATGGTTGAACAAAGGGAAGAAAAAATGGTACTCTACAAAACCGTTCTGACTCTAAACCACCCAAGATGAGGTGAAGCTATAAGCCAGGTGAAAGGTAAGATCAAGGCCAACTTATTCAAAATTATGGTAAGAACACTTTGTTGTGCCTATGGTATAAGTTGGAAATGCAACATTGTAGCCACTCCTGATCAACAACCTAAGTCTACAACTTTGCTCAGGACGACAAACAACTAGCTTGAGGGTGTTGTTGATGGTCCTTAAATGCAAAATCTGACCGTCAACTATACTCATAAATAAAGGAAAACTATGCGCCTTACTCGCATATTTTATTTCAATAACCTAGTTCCATATGTATTGACAAGTACTTGATTTTAGAAACACAAATCCGCTAGAAGAGAGAAATGTACATGCAACGCAGGCAAAACACATAGGAGATCACATCCTACATTACACTTACAAAGATGGCCTACCTGGCAGAGCAAACTGCCTTACCAGGGCACGAATCATGAAGGATCATCATCTAGGCCCACATGCCAGCCAGCCAGAGGAAGGTGGTGCCGGGGAGGCACTACCGGGCAGGGAGATCGTCCTTATCTTCTTGAAGGCGGTGGCCAAAGTTTCCATACAAGGAGATGGCAGGAACTGACCTCTCAAGCTATAAAAAGGAGGCCTCCCCCTCATTCTCAACACACACCACATTTGAAGCCTCTCTCCCTCTCTCTACTTGTAACTCGTAGCCCTTAGGCTAGTGGAGCTAGGCTAGTTCTTCTCTTAGCGAATCCAAGTCGTCCTCGGGGTCGTTGAGCAACCTTCAACCTCTGGTATGGCTTTGTATTTGACTTGTCAGGAATTTATCTATAATTCAGTGTATCTTCATGGTTGCCTTGCTATCATGGTAGTATGGCATACCATGTTGTGTGCTTCCTTAAGTTATGCAATTTATATGTTTAGACTAGAAGTTCATGCTAAAGCAATGGTTTGGTGTGCCCTTTGGGCATGCTCTAATTCATTACTTGTCCATCCGAAGGGTGGGAGATCCAGGGGGACTAGAGCAGGTTCCGCATACATGAGCGTGGTGCTTGGGTATGACGGAATCCATCGAATATGACCGTATTCCACGGTGTTGTAGAGGTAGGCAGAATGTGGTGACAGCCATGTCTATCCGCCATGTTCCAGCGTGGTTTGTGTACTCCCCCACGTTCGGGTATGGTGTAGGAGTCTAAAGAGCTATCTCGGCTTGCTGGCAGACTAGTGCTAGGTAGTCACCCCTTATGCTAGAGGCTTAAGTCTAGTCCTAACCATGTGTTTTGTCTAACTCTTGCTAGCTTGGATAATTCCATCAGGACCTTGTTTTTATGCCTATGCTCCCACTAACGTTAGGTTTATTCGTTATTCTCTATCTTGAGATTGGCTTGTGTGTGTCGTACTACCCCAATTATCATTTATTATAACTTATCCCTGTATGAAATGTGGACAATAGCTTTTTTATATTGTCCTGATTATTTTGTAAACGTTAAGACATACCACATGCGTTTCTTGGTGTTATTGCCAAGGACTAACAATCCTGGTAATGATGTTAAGAAATACCAATAGTGAGGCACCATAAGATTTTTGTTGGGTCAGCGCCTCCTTGCACCCTCCACAACCTCCAGCAGCACACCCAATCTCTTGGGTACAACGCCATGGGGAACCTGGCGGATGGGGGCACTCCACCCGCTCTCGAAGGAGGGACCCTACTACCATTCGCTGGAAGGGTCAGCTCCCTCCGTCATGGGGAAGGCTCAATGGACTCATTCAGGATCGAAGCCTTTGTCAATTCTTTTCTCTTCGAGTGCATACACCTCCTCAAGCCTTAGGGGACCATACACTTGGGCATAGGGCTTTAGCGAACGAAGGCGTGGAACTTTGGGATAGTTAGATAAGATGGAAGAATCCAAGACACTTACAACAAGACTTGGTGATGCCCCCGCAAGGAGGTCACAGGTGTTTCACGTAGCAGCAATAAAGAGCTTCCCGCTCGGCTTGGGAATCGATGGAGGCACACCCACCTTGGGCACTAGGGTCGAAGAATTAGGATGGTGGTCGCTTCCAGCACACCACCAACTACCACCGCTATCTTTGGGTCCCATTGCCCTTCACCATCGAAGCTAGAACAAATGGGCGGAGGATCTTTAGTATCTGTTGCATTGCCATGGATGACAACCCGAACTCGTCCACTGGAGGGTAGCTATTGATGGGGTAGACCCAGGACATCCCTACCTCCTACCGAGTGGGTTCCAGATCTTCAGGAGACGACCTCACACCATGACCTAGGTGTGCAGGCACCTCGCCGGATATAGGAAGGGTCCTTAGAGCATCGGATATAAGCCGGATTATGCATCTCGGAGTTGTAGATCTAAACTGACTCATTTCCTTGTAAAACAAACCCTGATAGGCTCTAAACCTAACATGTAACCCACGGCAACCATGATATATAAGGGGCCATTGGGATACCCATAGATCACAAATCAATCCATCTGTAAACCCTAGCCAGCAACTCGTCGTAACCTAGGCTTACATCAAGTTCCAGCAATCCAATACAACCAAGAGCACATGACGTAGGGTACTATGCTCTAAGCGGCCCAAACCTGTCTAAAAGCCTTGCGTCTTCTGTTACCATCAAGGTTCTTGTCTCTGTAATCTCCCTCAACTTTAAATCTACTACCTGAGAATACCCCGGGTCAACTTCCCGGGATACAAATCCGATAGTTGGCGCGCCTGGTTGAGGGATCATCGAGCTTCTTACGGCGAACCTGATGGCATATGACTATGGCTTCTTCTTCTCTGATCAAGTGACACTACAAATCCAAGCCGCCGCCGGCTGCTCGAACATCTTGGCCACTTTCCCGTAGATGACGCCTCCTAGGAGCCCGCTCCACCATGTCTCGGTGTACGAGGCACAAAGCTCACAGGGATTCAGATACAATTTGACCCTCCCCGGCTTGATCTCACGGCGAGTTGGAGAAGTTTCAGTCAATGACTCGGCCCAGAGTTGTGTCCGGGTGACCCGTCGCCTTCTCATCTTCGGGACAGATCGCGTCGACAGGACCTTTGCTGAGTGTATCGCACTTGTTGAGGCTGCTCTCCAATGGCCAAATGACTCAGCGCGAGGTCTGTTACTTGGCCTTCGCAACAGTGCCGGCAACTACTCGGACCACATCTAAAAATTGATGGAAAACTTTTGCTCTATAGATCTGGTCCAACCTAGCGTTGACAAGATTGGATCTGAATTGGTGTTGGTGCTCATTTATTACAACATTGACCACCAACATCTCGGTGAATAAAATGGGTATAAATATATTTCTATGCATTATTATCCTTGAACTAACAAATTCCACAAGTTTTGGTGGTTTGAGATGTTTTGCAGGATTATGCTCAGAATATGCAGGAAACAACACTAGATGGAGCATATGCAAGAATGGTGAAACATGGACATAAGATGACACCATTATAAACATTGTCTAATTTAAAATTGGACATTAACATGTTGAAGAGCTCATCGAGATGATCGAATTGGATATTTGGTTCACCCAATTCGGAGTCTGGATGCAAAAGTGATGCAAATCGGAAGTTTCAGACTTGTGCCGTGCAGAAGTAGCAGGCCGGCCAGCCCCACCTAGGCTGGCCGGCCCTACACCTTTGCCAAGCACATCACCTTTTCCAAGCACATCATTCCTTGCCACAAGACCAATAGGTATCCCCTAATGGACCCATATGAATTCGAGGAACAAGCCAATACAAAGGATATGACCGGAAGGCTTCTACCATGGATCGGACGGCCACAACTCGGAGCAAACTCAATCAAATTCCGTGAGGTGTGGCTGATCCATGATGACCATCCACCACATAATGGAAGTTGAATAGATGGATTTGGTGGAAATCCCAGGCCGGCCGGCCTCACCTAGGTTGGTCGGCCTAGTAACTTCGGCAAACTGATCGAATACAGTTTGGGCAACAAGTTGACGGCCTCCAGGAGCTAAATCAAGGTGCATCAACGCAAGATTGAGGAATCATAGGCCGGCCAGCCTAGGTTGGGCCGGCCGGCCCAGCTTTTCCACGGAACCGCCTCATCTTGCTCTGGCGGCATGTAACCGATGTGGGGAGTGTGGAGGCGGTTGCACTTCACGCTAGGTGGCAGCAGGAGAGTGCTTGGAGGGGGAGATTCCCAAGGCACCTCCAAGTTATAAATAGGACCCCTCTCCCTCATTCTCACTTGTACCTTCCTTCACCACTTCTCTCCCACTTGGAGAGCGGCCCCTCTGGGTGGCGCCTCCCGGTGTAACTCAAAGGTTAGTTCGGGAGTTAGAGTTAGGAGCTATCTTTGGTTCCAGAGTCGTCTTTAGGAGCCTTGGTATGAGTTCCATTGTATCTTTTCTTTCTTGTAAGAGTTTTCCTATTTAATATAGCTGGGTTGTTCTCTAGCTTCCCTTCCTTTCAAGGGATCCCTTGTGTGCGTGGGTAGCAAGTTCTATCCATTTGGGGTTTCTTCTAGCCTTAGCACGAGGCGGAAGTCAGTGACTTGATAGTGTAGGCGTGGTGCCTAGGCTAGATAGTTACCTTAGGTTGTGTTCCACGGAACAATGTGGTAGGCGGCAGGTGGTGACAGCCCTGTCCATCCCTTGTAGTCCACCACGTTCAGGTGCTTTCATAGCAGTAGTAGTAGGTTATCGTTGGACTCCCCTCTCACCTCTTTCTAAAGTCCTTCCTGTTCCAGTCGTTTGAGTTTTTTCCCTTCTACTTCTTCCTGTTAGTTCTCCTGCACCCGATTGTCTCTAAGCTTCTTCTCAATTTTTCTGGGGCTCGATCGTCCTCAATGCCACCCTCATTTGCCTAAGGGGGCAGCGGGCGTGGCTAAGCAGGCCGCTCAGGTGGAGACTTCCCTAGCCAGGAAAAAGAAGAAGGCTGAGAAGGCCAAGAGGAGGTAGGAGAAGGAGATGGAGATTGCGCGTCGGGTTCGAATGAGAGAGGACTGCGACATCATCCAAGGACAATACGAGTCTGAGCTCTCGACCGACTCCGATGACGGCGGCGACTATTTTGAGGAGGAAGAGTCGAAGTCTGGGAACGCATACTCGGTCATGGTAAAGCCTCGCGGCACCATGGTGTCGGAGATCCTAGAGGGGTCCGGGACGTCCTCCAGAGCTCCGGAGGCGAGGAATTGCATCGCGGAGGACGACATGGCACCAACGGAGGAGGCAAAACGGGCCCGAGTGGAAAAACACTCGGGGGCACTGCAGATGCCGTCTCCCTTAGCATCGGGGATGGAATGGCGTGAGGATGAGTCGGGGCAGCGCACCGGTCCGGAGGCACACCCGACGATGACAAACGTGACCGACCCACCCCGCGACCTGCAAGACGCCGCGCCTCGGGAGTCAGAAGGGTTGGCCCCAAGCTTTGGCCACGCAATGGGTCATGGTTTGCAGTCCTCGTCAGGCGTCCGGAGGTTCGGGAAGCTTGGACCTCCTCTGATTGGACGGGCGTCGCGGTTAGAGGACCGCTTTTGTGGTTTCAGCTCTTGTTTCAGGATGTTTTTTGTTTATTCCACTTTTTTTGCAGCGACTCGACGATGATCACCCATACGGCCGATGTCGAGCATGTGCCATGGAGACCCAACCTGGTGCGGTTTGCTCCGGCCCGAGGAGGGGGTTAGGGACTAGTTTCCAGGAGCAGACCGCCGGCGATGGAGGCGATCCCCCTACATTCCTCTGCGGAGGTGACCGTGGTTGCGCCTCCCCCATCAAGTGCGGGAAAAGAGGATGAGATCACAGCCCCCGAGTCCCTGGGTGGAGGAGTGCACGGTTCGCCCGCGTGGTCCGAGTTGGAGGAGGACGAAGGGGCTGCGCCGGTGTCTGCGGTCGTGGGCACCGAGCCCGGGGGCGAGGAGGCTCAGGCTCAGGTGGACAATTGTCTTGCCCAAGTGAGCAGTCCCCCGGCACAGCAGGCAGCGCTAGGGGGAAGTCAGGAGCGGGCAACGGTCCTTGTCTCCAGTCCGTCCGGCTCAACGAGCGAGTCGGTCGGAGAGTAGGTGTGGCCCGACCCTAGCAAACCGGGCGAGGCTCAATTTGTCCTACACGATGAGCGGGAAGTGAAGCTTTGGGAACAAGGTGTAGCCTAGGCAAACTTGGTGGCAAGCTGTAAGTGCTCGCGACCGGAGGAGTACGCCTGCTTGAAGGAGCCGCTGATTGTGATGACGCGGTTCGGCCCTGGCATCTTCAGCTTGAGGTAGATGTAATTGGGGACCGCCATGAATTTGTCTAGCACAGACGCCCAAGGATGTCGTGGTACGATCCCTCAAAATCCACTACCTCGAAGATCAGGGTCTCGGTGTGGAAGTTGCTTCGATCGTCGAACGTGACCGACAGCTCTATATTCCCCAGGGGGTACACCCTCAAGCTTGGGACAATCCCAAGGAAGGGAAAGACGGAAGTGCAGAGCTTGGACTACGAGATGCCCATGGCGTCGAGGGTCTCAACATATAGGATGTTGAGGATGCTACCCCCGTCCATCAGCACCTTGGTCAGGCGCTTGTTGCCGATGATAGGGTCGACAAAGAGAGGGTAGCTCCCCGGTCGGGGAACATTGGGTGGGTGGTCACCCCGATCAAAGGTGATCGGTGTGCTCGACCAATGGAGAAATTTGGGAACAGAGATTTTGGTGGCGCATACCTCCCGGAGGCGGACCTTGTGTTGGCGCTTGGTGCAGTCATCCTCAAGACCTCCAAAGATCATGAGGCAGGTCCGAGTCGGGGAAGGTGTTCCCGTCCTTGGGCGGTGCTCCCTGCTCCTTGGGCGCCTCCTTGTCATGGTCCCCTGCTTGAGCCTAGGTGATTGTGAGAGTTGGGGAGTTACAAGCTTTCGAACGGGAGATGTGGTACGTTGTCTGCTAGTCGAAGATGTCCTTAGTCTAGGCGGCTAACCCTCTCTTTTATAGGCAAAGGGGGGGTCAGCTTTTACAGGGGAACTATGGGTAGAAAAAGGTTTGTGGAGGAAGAGTTCCTAGCCCCGTCGGTCGGGGTCGTCAACTCTGTCAGTCGGGTCCGCCAGCTCTGTCAGTCAGAGTCCTCCATCATCCACCATCCAAATCCTGCATCGTGAAGTGGTTGTCCCATCTCGTCCCTGTGCGTCGTACTCCGTCCGTTGGGAGGCAAGCCAGTGCCGATAGGTACGGCACGGCAGTCCCGCCCCGTCCCTGGCACCACGCCTTGTCACTCCGTCGTGATGGAGGCGTGTCCGCCGTGTCATGATGATGTTGTGCCCCATCCCTTCGTGAGGACGGGAAGGTAGAATAATGGCGGCCTACTTCCACGGCAGGGGGGACTGTGACCCTCGCGGAGGGAGTGGTTGGCTGTGTACGACAAGCTGACCCCGAGGCTCATCCTTAACCTTGGCACCTACTCCTGGGGCCCGCTGGTACATCGGGCCTGGCCTCCCGACTAGCCTACCGGTCAGGGAGGTAGGCACGTGCAAGGCGGAGCCCAGTCAGAGTCCTTGGTCGAAGCCTTGGTACGGACCTGACCTCCGATCGTTCATACAGTCGGAGACATAGGCCTTTGTCATCCCGACCGTGCTGTCAGTTGGAGTTGTGGGCCGAGGTGGCCCGGATGAAGTTGTCGCCTCATGCAGATGGGAGCTTGTTCTAGGCACGGCCTTGGGCCGGTCAACGAGAAGTGAGCCTGCTAGGGACCCCAAGTCTTTGGACCTGTCACAAAGATCATCAACGAACGAAATGCACGAGATGAGGAAGTACCACGTCATCAGGAGATGCAAGATGGAATCAACACTGCAGCAAGTCTGATAGGTTCTCCGTCCTCAGGCTGCTGGAGTCAAACGAAATCAGGTACATGAGAGATCCTGCTTTTGACCTAAAATTGAGCCCTTTCACAAGGTCGCCCAAGGTTCGCCATAACTTTGCTCATTTTTATTTCCGTATGAGTTCAACTCATCCATGATCATGCTTCATCTATCTCATATGCTCTGGTTTAAGTGTACTTGTTTACGGTATGCTTTTGGCTCATTTAAATAAAGTGTGGTGCTTAGGTTAAATAGCCTTCTTTAATCAAATTTGACATGGGGATGAAAATGGTTAATGAACTGCGAGCAAATTATGTGCACAGATGTTGTGTGTGTATTGGTGTGGACTAACCCATGCAGGCAGCTTATTCGAGTAGGGAGGTCCTCAAGTTCAATTCATTACGGAGATAAAGCAAGGCCAAAGGTCACACTTCATCAACATAGCGTGGCATATAAGGAGACATATCGTTGTGAGTACATTACGAAAACTCCCCCCTTTTTCGTAATCAGATACCTCGTGTTGTTGTAGTGAGCCCTTAGACTTTGTCTTGAGATATGCAAAAAAATAGAGAGAAAGACAAATGGTGAACAATAAAAAAAATAAAATTATGGCAGCAAATAAGGTCCATGCTAACTAAATCTTTAAGGCTAGCATAGCAGCAACTAACCCCGGTTTATCAAGTTAGATTCCGATATCTATTGGACCTTCGGGTATTTGTTGTTCAATAACCTTTTGCAGGAAAGACTCAAGAATGTTGACATCAACACTCAGTTCAAAGGAATTTGCACGTGGAACTAGACCGAGGCCAACACCAAAACAACTAAAAATTACCCAGATGGATTTCTCATGATATGCTTGGCACACTGAGAGTTCGGATCACTAGGGTCTGACCAGGCACACAAGAAAGGTTAATTTTTCAAAAAAAGTCTACCAGCCTTCTCCGGATTCACGGAACCAAGATGGAACACACTGAGTTCGACAGCACTATGGCTTAGTCGCTCTTGTGCCGTGAAAAAGGAAATCTGTCACCGATAGCGCAGCCCTACCCAACACTATCCGAGAAGAGAAAAAAGCATCCAGGATACACATTGTATCACTCCCAAGAGGATCTCAGCAGCTCGACAACCCCTTGGGTGATCATGAAGCAGTTATCAGCAAACTACTCGAGATCAAGAATAAGTACAGCTATACTCCCTTGTCCCCACTACAACGTGCCTGGAGCTGGTGGACACGATTAGGTTCGCACCTCCATGAGGACAGTAGAAGATATTTGGTGACCAAGTCCCTTTGCGGCGTGGCTTGCATATCGTGCTCACCGTTAAAGGAACAAGATTTGTGCCCACACCGGAATATCTTCATCCCGTGGACTTTGCGTGCTAGACTTGGAGCTGCTCCCAAAGAACCCTTTCTGGAGGGCAATCGTAAGCACAACGAATGTGAACAACCTTGTCACGTTGGCATAGATACCCTCTAAATTCTGAGAGACAGTTCCGCAAAACTTCGTCACACGAGTTGGATGTGGATACCCTCTCAAAATTGAGAGACAGTTCTGCAGCAAGGCAAAGATGATCGAAGAGTACAGACCGAGAAAACTCAGCTCAACATCAATCGCAAGGAGGAAGATTATATTTTCAGCCCAAGGGTGGAGCAGTACTCATAGTCAAAGAGATCCTGCCGATGCTTGACACAAGCAACCTTGATATATTCATGAAGGAATCCCTGGTGAAAAAGGCGGAACAATGAATAGCAAGGAGCACTATGGTGGCCATTGAAGCTTAATCTTCATCAAGATCTAAGCTTGGGGGAGAATCTGCTAGGTAAATGCCTCAAGTGCCCCGTGCCTTACATTCCTATCATGCTTCTTGCTGACATTGCCAAAAAAAAGGGATTTATGTTTCCCTTTCCTTTAATAAAATTAAAAAAACATAAAAAAATTTGCATAAGGAAAAATACCAAAAATATTTGCTTCCAGACTCACTGCCATGCTACAATGCTAGAACTTTGTTTGTACCCTTGCTTAAAGGAGATGATGAATAGTTGCTCTATTAATTTCTTGCAAGCATCTCATTTACATCTCGATACTCTCCTTGAAAATTTGAATTGGTTGGCATGAGTTGTGATTCTACCTATATTCTTTAACCTTATGGGTTGCAAGTGCCTTAAACCAAGTCTAGACTGTAGAATGTGAGATAGTCAAGATATGAGTTCAATCTGCTTTAGATCCTAGTAAGGAAAATCTTGGAGTTCTTCTTTTTGAAAATTTAAATTTTATACAAGTTCCTCAATGGATTGAAATTCCTACCAAAGCCAAATGCTTTACATGATCAAACTCCCTACAAATGCTACCTTTTGCTATGTTGAGATTTGTCAAACTTTGAGTCCCTATGGGGTAGTGACATTTCAAATCCGACCTTTCTCCTTTGCATTTACCTTTGCCTGCTAGCCTCTCCTCATTTGGTCATGCTAAATTCAAATGCGGATTCTAGCATCCACCTGGCAAGATATTCATCCACTAGACCTAAAACATACTTCTTTCCTCTGTGTTTCCTTGAACCCATCCACTGATATGGTCTTTCCAAATAAATACCCCACTCATTCATCCACCTTTTGCAAATTTCCCCAAAAGTCACTTTGCAAAAGGAGGCATGAAGAGCTCAAAAAAAAAAGAGAAGAAAAAAAGAGGTAGCCTTGGAGCTATCGAGCAAGAAAAAAAACTTAGGAGCTCCATGTATCTAGTGTCTCAAGGGAATCATCCATTCAAAAATAAGGAGTTATACTTAAGACCATATTTCAGCCCAAAACTCAAGACTTGATATGTTGGAATCATTTGTACCACATATGTTGCACTTATGTTTTTCCTTGGCGTGTGTCAATTTTCTCCATCACCCTTGAAAACCCTATATCCAATGATCCGAATTCGATGTGTCATAATCTTCACTGGGACCAATTTTTGACTTAACAACATACATAGCATAAGAGAACCTTCCTTATCCCTACCTGGAGCTCCACATAAGCCTTTATAGAGTATAGAGAAAAAGAGTGGCTAAGGGCCCTCGAGAGGAATGAAAAAAAAGAACCACTTGAGCGAGTTGAGAGTACCGTTAGAGGAACTTGGTGTTTTACTTGAAAACTTCTCAACCCTTCGAGAGTTGATCCTGAAACGTGATTCTGTTGGGTGACACTATATTGAGATTGTTCCGTCTCTCAACCGTCGATGGCAAGGTGAGAAGGCCAAAAGCCCCACAGGTACGAGTTAAAGGTACGGGTACACTTTGCCAACCTCTTCAATTCATAAAAAGGAAGAATGTTGGATTGTACACTTGACACTTGCAGGGTCATTGACATCGATGCAACTCCTGATCCGTGGGGCCTAAGTCTAAGCTTTGCTCGAGGACGACCAAAGATCTAAGCTTGGGGGTGTGTTGGTGGTCGTTAATTACAACATCGACCACCAACATCTCGGTGAATAAAATGGGTATAAATATATTTCTATGCATTATTATCCTTGAACTAACAAATTCCACAAGTTTTGGTGGTTTGAGATTGTTGACGCCAGATTTTGACACGTGTTGAATCGGCGTCAGGAGGAGAAGATTGGCCGATGCGGCAGATCTGAAGGCTACAGAAAGGAATCGGCCGATTGAGGTAACAGTTGGAAATCGCCCGATTGGTGATACAGCCAACAGGATGGGACTATTTCAGAGGGTCCTGGTCAAAAGTTGGTCAAAGGGGGGCACGCTAAGTCGGTCGGGGAGCAATTGAAGGAAATCCTGATTGGATTAGGGAACGGCAGCGGAAGATTCTGCGGGAGTTCGTTTCCTTTTAAAGTTCGTATAGATATAGTAATTTAAATAAGATTGTGACAAGTCGTGATCGACCAGGAGTCCTAGCTTTAGGGTATAAATAGGAGTCGTCAGGGTCTTGAGAAAAGATCAACACATCAATCAACAACAATACTTCTACTTTTCCAGCAATTTACTTTCAAGTCGGCGACTTCGCCAATATTTTCTTCTTCCACGAGTTCGTACGGATTGGCAGGGCTGCATCAACTTGATCTCCGGCCAATTGGTAGGTTCCGTTTACCGAGTAATATCCGAGCTTTAACTACGGGCGCATCGCTGTGGTTTCGTTTGGGTTTATTCACCAGTTATCGATATTTACTAGAATTGCAAGTTTTACCTGTTATTCTAGTATTATCACCAGTTATCCAGCTTGGAATCAGAATAATCGGCTTCGTCATCGTTCTTCTTCGATTTATCATCTCACAGCCGATTAGATCTATTTCAAGTGTTGCCCCTGTAGTAATCATTTAGATCGCTCCAGCAGTTTTCTTTACGATTACTACACGATTATCGGCTGATCCATAGCCGATCATCTCTACAGCAAATCGGCCGATTCGCCGCCGACGCGCTCCTCAGGACAGATTGGAATCCCAGCCGATCGACGCGCCTGGAATTTAATACTCTATTTCCTTGTCAATCAACAGGTCAAATTGACTAGCACGCCGCGCGAACCGCACCAAGGCGATAACCCGAACAGGAGCTAAGCAGATTCTCCCGGGTCGTGTGTCCGACGCTGAAGACCATCGGCCGATTCCTATCCGGCCGATTTTAGCGCCAACACACTTTTGGCACGCCCGGTGGGACCATCCAAGATCTGATATGTCGAAAAACGCAGAGATCTCAAGGACGACCAGAGGGAAGAATTGGCCAAACATCTAGAAGATTACAAGAAGATGTACCTCCAGTCGTTCAGTCGTACCAGAAGCGGGGAGGCAGTCAAGAAGGCTCCTATTCTAGCGCCCCGCCACATCACCATTGCTGAGGACTCGGGCAAGATGTCAGAGATGATTCAACAGTTCGTGTATCACGCATTCATCGACCAATCCTCAGTGATGACCAACACGGTGTATAACGCCGTCGTCAGCTCTCTGGCCAGCGGAGCAGTCCAAGGCTATCAGGGACCGGCATATGCCCCGCCAACCACTCTGCCAGCCAGAAGCTTACCATACACGTCCCAATCGGCTCCTCAGCCGATATTGACGCAACGCGAGGGGTAGAACTCTCCATTGCCCCCGGCGTCTCCAAGATACAGCGGTGCACCATGTCTCCCATCACAGACACCGCTTCAACCCGTTCAGATTGCTTCTGTGCAGTCACTGCCTACAAGCTCAGCGCCTTGGGGAACATCAGCGACAGCGTATTTTCCCGAGCCAGCGAACGGGTATGGAAGTCATTTAACCCAGGTGCCATACCAATCGGCCGCCCGGCCGACGGTTCCCCAGTATCAGCCGATCTTATCAGAAATCGGCAGGGGGGCAAGCACTATAGAAGCATTCAGAGGCACGGCGCCAGCGATGACTTACGATGGGGGTGCGGACTCGTTTCGCCATCAACTATCGGCCGCTCAGCAAAATTCGCCGATTCATCACCCGGCCGTACCAGCCCTTCAGCACATGCCCGCGCCGCGAACAGCTGTTCATCAGCAGCAGGTGGACTGGACGGCAAGAATAGCAGAAGTAATCCAGGATCAGTTTGGATTGAAGCCAAAAGTTCAAACTTACACCTACAAGACGCCGTATCCATCGGCCTATGACTTGCTGCCGTTCCCACACCGCTACAAAGTTCCTGATTTCACCAAGTTCTCGGGGACGGACGATACATCCACTGTGGAGCATATCAACCGATTAATCATCCAGTGCGGAGAAGCTGCCACGCAAGATGCTCTGAGGGTGCGTTTATTTTCATCGTCCCTGTCCGGATCGGCCTTCCAGTGGTTGACCACCTTGCCGCCAAATTCTGTCGTTACATGGGCCGATCTGGAGAAACAATTCCACAAGTAATTCTACGCAGGAGTACACGAGATGAAGCTCTCGGATTTGACCAGCCTCAGGCAGAGGACCAATGAACCAGTGATGGGATATATACAGCGGTTCAGAGAAATCAGGAACAGATGCTACAGTCTGGCTCTGACCGACGCACAGTTGGCCGATATCGCCTTCCAAGGCCTCCTGCCACAAATCAAAGAAAGATATGCTGCCCAAGAGTTTGAAAGCCTGAGCCAAATCGCCCACCGATTGTCAGGACAAGAGGTCCGACCATTTGAACAGCGGAGGAACTTCCAAAAGAAGGTGGCATACTTGGAAGGATCTGAATCAGATGCGGAAGAGTAAATCGGCCTGGCAGAATGGGTCAAAGGGAAAAAACCGATATCATGCCCTTTTGGCAAGAAGGAGCCAGAGACATTCGGCTTTGACACGTCAAAGGCCGATAAAATTTTTGATCTATTGCTTCAGGAAGGACAGATTAAGCTGTCTCAGCATCACACCATCCCTACGGCCGATCAACTTAAGAAGATGAAATACTGCAAGTGGCACAACGCTACTTCTCATGATACAAATGAATGTAAAGTTTTTCGTCAGCAGATACAATCGGCCATCGAGCAGGGGCGGCTTAAATTTGAAACTCCAGCTAAATCGGCAAAACCGATGAAGATAGATCAGCATCCCTTCCCGGCCAACATGGTTAACGCTGGAGGAGACTCAAGTCAAACCAAGGTGCTGACGTCAGAATCGGCAAGAAGAGGCGGCGCCGTCGATCCCAGGAGGCAGATCACGACGGAAGAAATCAGAAGGAACAGGCGGGGGCCAGAACGACCACGCAAGCCCGTCACCTCCCATTTCTTACTCAGCAAGTATCGGCAGCATCAAGAACAAGCAAGGTACCAAGAAGAGATGATACGCCGGCATGAAGATCACTGGCAATGTCCGTTCTTCATCCACTGCTGGGAAAACGACATTAGATTTCCGTCTGCCGATAACTGTCCAGAGTGTAACGGATTAAGCCGCAACGATCGCCCGAGGCCACACTCTAGGGACAGAGGATCAGAGCCGATCAGCAGAAACCGGCGCGAGGAACAGCGCGTTTCGGTGCATGATCGGCTGGGGGGCAGAGTTGACCAGTACTACCGGTCAAAAAGCAAGATCGGCCAGCGGGATGGACTGGGGGGCAGGATCAGCGCGCACGATCGGCTGGAAGAGATGGCCGATGACAGGGTATCAGACGAGGATCCCCTAGGAAGGGAACCAGATTGGGAACACGCCAGATCATCGGCCAAACCAACAAATCCCAGGTGGTGTCCCGACGGCCTATCCAGATCCCAGAAGCGAAGGATCCAACGCCTACGCCAGTGGGAGCATCAAGAAGAAGAACAGAGACAGGTGCCAGAGAGAAGGAATGTTAAGTCTCGAGTGTGGCGCCCAAAGAAAAACGATCAAGAAGCAAACAACCAAGAATCGGCAGCTGAAATTGATATGGTGTTCATACTGCCGATGGAGTTCATGGCGCCAAACGATCGGGATAAAGTAACAAGAACAGAAGAGGAACAAATGGCACAACTGGTGTTAGAGCCGATGACGGCTACGTTTGAGAAACCAGAAGAAGAAAAATGGCAGCATCTCAAAGCGCTGTTTCTCAAAGGCTATGTCAACGGAAGACCCGTCACCAGATTACTGGTAGATGGAGGCGCTGCAGTTAACATCATGCCATATGCCATGTTCCGCAAGCTGGGCAAGGGCGATGAAGACCTCACCAAGACGGACATGATGCTGAAGGATTTCAAAGGTAACGTGTCACCCGCCCGCGGAGCGCTCTGCGTCAACCTCACCATCGGCAGTAAGACCCTCCCTACCACTTTTTTTGTTATTAATGGCAAGGGGTCCTACAGAGATAGTCACTGCCGATTCCGTCTACAGCGTTGCAGCGGCCGACACACAACAGTGGAGCTGTGAGCACATCAAGTGTATCTCTGGCAGGACTTGGGACACTGACTTCCTAAAAGTGTCCGATTTCGGTCTACAGCCGATCCAAGCAGTCGGCTCTGAAGATTCAGAATAAATGGATCAGCTCGTCCGAGAAGATGGGAAGCTTGGGCATGGGTTTACGTCGGCCGATTTATTAGAGATGGTATGACAAAAAAGTCAAAGTTAAACAGTTCTCTCAAGGAGATTTGGTATGGAAGTTGGTGCTGCTGATAGGATCTAAAGATCCCAAATTCGGTAAATGGTCACCCACTTGGGAAGGGCCGTATAGAATCGGCCGATGTGCCCCTGGGAATGCATATATTCTGGAGACAGTCGAAGGGGAGGAATTCCCAAGAGCTTTAAACGGGCGATATCTGAAGAGGTACTATCCAAGCATTTGGGTAGATACATAACTTGCAGCAAAATATGTCAAGATAACATGGCCGATTTCTCATCGGTTTCTGTCTACACATCTGGTGAAGGAAACGTTGGGATTCATTATTGAATGGAAATTACAGATTACATGGCCGACATGGTACAAGTCGCCCTTAGAATAAAAATACTGGTGTGTCTACTGATTACGCCTACCCTGGATTTCTCTCTCGATGCAACCCAGTTTTATCATAAGGGTGAGCCTTTTCTCTTTCGGGTCCTCTGCAGTGGCTCCAGTTTCAGCTTGGTTGCAGAGTTCTTTCAGCAGGCGGGTCTTCTCCTCTTCCAGATCTTCCATGGCGACTTCAGTTTTGGCTTTACAAGGAAGTGAAGAACTTTTTTCGGAAGATGGTCGCTTGCGGACCAAAAAATGAGCATCTATGAGGTCCGAGTATTCCTGGACAGCGGCAGGGACATGATCTCTGAGTTCCTCAGCATGAGCTCTTATCAGATTTCTGTCTACCTGTGATAGTGGCTCTTCTGAATACATGATTTCTATCGCTCGTTCTAGACCGGGGCTGAGACGTTTCGGCTAAACAGAGATAAAAGGAGTTACCCAGTATCGGAGCGATTGAGATGCTTAAGAGAAAGGCAGAGGGGGAGTTCATACCTGGTTGACAGAGGAAGAAGATGAGGAGGATGAAGAAGACATTTTGCCGTTCAATTTGGGACAGTAAAAGAAGGAGAGGAGATAAGTAATGCGTGTGCCTCTGGAGATGGTGAAATGTATGCTTGTAAATGAAGAGAAGGTAGATGGATGGTGAGACACGTCCTATCGGAGTAAATACATACATAAATGCAAAGCAGACTGAAGGAGCAGTTCAGAACCAAATCGGCGCGGTGACATTGAAGGAGCAATAATGTTTAACATATTCTTTACAACCCAAGGAAAGCGTCTATGGCTACAATCGCTCGTCGTCTAATTTGATCGGCCGAGTCTAGTATTCTCTGATCATCATTGGCCGATCCTGGTACTTTTGACACACGGCGACGGAGCCTTATTGTTTCACGGGCCAGATGCTGCCTTTCTTGCTTCAGCTCGCTGATGATGGATGGGAGTTCTTGGAGCTTCTTCTCTTCAGCGGCTATCTCTTTGGTTATCTGTTCCATCTCCTTGGCCAGTTCTGCCCACCTCCGTTTCAGCCGATCTATTGCACCGACGATGTCCGGACGGCAATTTTCAAGGAAGTTGATCCTGTGGTGCACTTCCTGAATCCGGTGCTTGTATGAGTCGACCTCTTCCTGAGTTTTGGCCATCTGAGCACGATCGGCCATACGTCGCAGCGCCCTGGAAACCGGAATCTGCATGCCCTCTATATAGGCAGCATACCCTAAATTTTCTGATACTTCATCCGGGATTCGATCTTTGATCTCGTTGAAAAGTCGTCGAATCAGCGACGCATCTTCTACTAATCGGCCGATGTCATCTTGAAGGAGATTACGAATGCTTTCGAGCTTGGAGCGGACATCGTCGGAGGTGGAGCTCGATGGAATTGGGTGTGAAGCGATTTCTTCATCATCGGCCAAGGAGACAGCAAAAGAGAAGATGCTATTGTTGGGGGTATCTTGCTCCTGTAAGGAAATAAAATAAAGGGTAAGCAAGCGGTGAAAGGAAATCGGCCGATTCTAATGGTAAGACTGTTACCTCTTTGAAGCGAATCTCTCTTGCCTGCGCCGGTGGAAGTGTTTCCCTTGTCTCAGGGATTGGTGCATTTGGTTTGTCGGAAGAAGAAGATTCGATGGTTATTAGCGCTCCGCTTGGACCAGCTTCCTGAAAAAGACATAAAGGAAGATTCCCGTGAAAATGCTATGGGAAATTGAAATAAGATAAGTAACGGAAAATTACCATGCCTCTGTGGGTCTCCCGGCCGATGCCTGTTGTGGAGTTATAATCGGCATACCCAAATTGGCCTGCATCAAAATTGGCTAAGTCTTCTGAGTATTAAGGATCCAAGGTAAGAGATCGTTTACCTCGGCAGCAGGAGCTGCTGGAGTCTCGGTTCCCACTTGAGACGTGGCCGATTGTTGCGGAGACTGCGGTGGAATAACTTGTGCAGCCTGGCAGAAGAATAGAGTTGATGTCAGTAGAAGACTTGGAGAATATATGAGATAAGTAAGATTACCTGAACAGCTTCTACTAATAATGATGCTGCAGCAGCCCCGACTTCAGCAGTGACTTGGGGATCAGCCATCTCGACAACCGGCAGAGGTGAAGGACCTGGAGTCTCGGCTGGTGTCACTACCACTTGGTCGGCCGATCCGATGCGGGAAGTCTCGGCCGATACCACTGCCATCTGGCTGGCCGATCCGATGCGGGGGACTTCAGCCGATGCTATCGCCGTCTGATCGGCCGATCCAATGCGAGCTCTCACCCGACGGCTGGTTATCTTTGATGTTGGCCTTTTTGGTGCTCGCCTTGATCGGCCAGTCGAGATATCTCTGACAGTTGGAGCATGGAAGCCGATAAGTGGATACGGCGTGTATTGGTGATGACTATCAATCGGCCGGCCGCTTCGGCTCCGCATCGGGGGAACATGGCTTTCAGACTGAAGAGATGAACATGAGTTAACAACAAGATGATAATGTGCAAAGAAATAACATTGGAATCGGCTGAGGAAAAAGAACATACCGTTGCATTTGGATCAATGTTCTCTGGGTCCAGAATGTTGCAGTAAGACGATGGGGATTTACAGAAAAGGTGCTGCTTCCATTCTGCCCACCATAATTTGAACTGCTGGGTGGCGAAAGAGACAATTGACCAACTATTCAGGTCAATGGTACTGGAATCGGGTATCAGATCGCACAGCCGGCTGTAATCAAGGCTTGAGGTCAGTCCATCTCTGAATTTTGCCTGAACGGCGAAGTAAACCCGAATCGGCAGTTGGCCAAAACCCAGTTGCCTTGCCGCAGCCGATGGATTATAGAACTCGTAGGTGGGTGAATCCTTTCCTGAGAAGAAATCAGCCGGCAGAATCCCCGGCTTGATCAAGACGTCCATTAACTCTCTCTCGAAGGTGTGAGTGGAGAAATTGTAGCATACGGGCAATTCGAAAATCGGCTCTACTGCCTGATCTGGGTGCCAGCTGATCATCTCTTCACTAAGGCCATTGTAGAAGCACCTGAAGTATTCAGCTGTAGGGGTGGCAGTGAATTGGCAGCCGGGGAAGGCCGATACCGCTTCTCCAAAAGATCTGCAGTGGCGACGGACCGATGGATTCTCCTCTGACTCGATATTGGGAAAGGTCTTTGTCTCTATCCGCTGCTGAGAGACCCTGCTCATGTGTAAATTGAGCCAGAGGGTGATAAACCACCAAGGGCCACCTGGATTCCCTATCGGCTCCCCCTTCGACAGCTTGATGCCGATTTTGTGCATCAGATGGTACGCCGATCCCAGCAAATGTTTTCCAAGGGGGATGGCCGATCCTTGTGAAAGAGCCTCTGCCAAAGCTTGAGTGTTTGAATAGGGGCCGACTGCTCTGCCACAGAAGAAATGCTTCTCCAGCCACATCATCAAGAAGGCAGTGTGCTCCCTCTGCGAGACTGTCCCGGTCTTCATGTTTTTACTAATGTATCCTTTCCACCCGCCGATTCCTTTGGTCTCCAGCCAATGAGATGGCTTGAACAGGTAATTGAAAGGGGTATCGGCGGAGGAAACATCGAGGCCGGTCAGCAGCAGAACATCGGCCAAGGTTGGGGTCATGGGTCCGTGTCCGAAAAGGAACGCGTTAAGTCCATCGGACCAAAAATAAGAGGCTGCCATGACCAGAGGTTCGTTCCTTTCCATCTGAGACAAGGATAAGTCTATGCACTGGCCGATTTTCAGTTCTTCCCACTGAACTTTCCAAGATCCGGCTACCCTCTGGTACCATTCTCTCCACCCGGGTGTTTCATTTGGCCAGGATCTGAAAGTGCCTACCCAGTGATCTAAATCCATAGAGGACTGCTTAAAAGGGATCCTATGGGTTTCTAAACTGATCAGGTCCGTTGGATCGGGGTTCTCCATAGGGCCCAAACAGATGAGGTCAGGGGATTCTGAGAGAGGAATAGTGACTCGGTGCCTAAGTGCCTAAAAAAGGGGAAAAGGGAAGAAACTGAGAAAGGGTCCGGAAAGTACTGAAGCAGTAAAAAGGCGAAAAAGAAAAAAATTCGAGCATTTACCTCTGGGATGGAGGCCATCATCGCCGATGACACCGTTGGGGAAGCCGCCGATTGGGCCGCCGCCACCAAAGGAGTAGCCGATGGAGCCTCTGTAGATGGAGTGGTCGCCGATGGAGACGCCATTGGGGGTTGGAACAGGCCGCGGATGAAATCACCGGAAAGGGGGGAGCTCTTGGAGATCGAGAGAGCTTGGAGGAAGACGAACAGTGGTGCGATGGAAAAGAATGCTAGATTCATGGGGAAGGATAGGCGGAGAAAGCCAGTACTTAAGAAAAATCAAGGAAGCGAGGGCAAAGATGGTATTTTTACCGCACCGTCTACACGAGTTCCAGAGGAGCGGTCGTTTCGCGCGCTTGGTTCGAGGAAATTGCAATCATTGTGCCGCGGAACGGAAGGAGATTTTACTGCGCCCATTTCGGAGGAAAGGATTAAAGAAAGAGTTTCGAAAAAAAGTTATATTTTACTCCGAAACTGGGGGGCATGTGTTGACGCCAGATTTTGACACGTGTTGAATCGGCGTCAGGAGGAGAAGATTGGCCGATGCGGCAGATCTGAAGGCTACAGAAAGGAATCGGCCGATTGAGGTAACAGTTGGAAATCGCCCGATTGGTGATACAGCCTACGCCAACAGGATGGGACTATTTCAGAGGGTCCTAGTCAAAAGTTGGTCAAAGGGGGGCACGCTAAATCGGTCGGGGAGCAATTGAAGGAAATCCTGATTGGATTAGGGAATGGTGGCGGAAGATTCTGCGGGAGTTCGTTTCCTTTTAAAGTTCGTATAGATATAGTAATTTAAATAAGGTTGTGACAAGTCGTGATCGACCAGGAGTCCAAGCTTTAGGGTATAAGTAGGAGTCGTCAGGGTCTTGAGAAAAGATCAACACATCAATCAACAACAATACTTCTACTTTTCCAGCAATTTACTTTCAAGTCGGTGACTTCGCCAATATTTTCTTCTTCCACGAGTTCGTACGGATTGGCAGGGCTGCATCAACTTGATCTCCGGCCAATTGGTAGGTTCCGTTTACCGAGTAATATCCGAGCTTTAACTACGGGCGCATCGCTGTGGTTTCGTTTGGGTTTATTCACCAGTTATCGATATTTACTAGAATTGCAAGTTTTACCTGTTATTCTAGTATTATCACCAGTTATCCAGCTTGGAATCAGAATAATCGGCTTCGTCATCGTTCTTCTTCGATTTATCATCTCACAGCCGATTAGATCTATTTCAAGTGTTGCCCCTGTAGTAATCGTTTAGATCACTCCAGCAGTTTTCTTTACGATTACTACACGATTATCGGCTGATCCATAGCCGATCATCTCTACAGCAAATCGGCCGATTCGCCGCCGACGCGCTCCTCAGGACAGATCGGAATCCCAGCCGATCGACACGCCTGGAATTTAATACTCTATTTCCTTGTCAATCAACAGGTCAGATTGACTGGCACGCCGCGCGAACCGCAGCAGGGCGATAACCCGAACAGGAGCTAAGCAGATTCTCCCGGGTCGTGTGTCCGACGCTGAAGACTATCAGCCGATTCCTATCCGGCCGATTTTAGCGCCAACACACTTTTGGCACGCCCGGTGGGACCATCCAAGATCTGATATGTCGAAAAACGCAGAGATCTCCGACAGCAACATCATTGAGGTCACAGAAGCAGATCTCAAGGACGACCAGAGGGAAGAATTGGCCAAACATCTAGAAGATTACAAGAAGATGTACCTCCAGTCGTTCAGTCGTACCAGAAGCGGGGAGGCAGTCAAGAAGGCTCCTATTCTAGCGCCCCGCCACATCACCATTGCTGAGGACTCGGGCAAGATGTCAGAGATGATTCAACAGTCCGTGTATCAGGCATTCATCGACCAATCCTCAGTGATGACCAACACGGTGTATAACGCCGTCGTCAGCTCTCTGGCCAGCGGAGCAGTCCAAGGCTATCAGGGACCGGCATATGCCCCGCCAACCACTCTGCCAGCCAGAAGCTTACCATACACGTCCCAATCGGCTCCTCAGCCGATATTGACACAACGCGAGGGGTAGAACTCTCCATTGCCCCCGGCGTCTCCAAGATACAGCGGTGCACCATGTCTCCCATCAGAGACACCGCTTCAACCCGTTCAGATTGCTTCTGTGCAGTCACTGCCTACAAGCTCAGCGCCTTGGAGAACATCAGCGACAGCGTATTTTCCCGAGCCAGCGAACGGGTATGGAAGTCATTTAACCCAGGTGCCATACCAATCGGCCGCCCGGCCGACGGTTCCCCAGTATCAGCCGATCTTATCAGAAATCGGCAGGGGGGCAAGCACTGTAGAAGCATTCAGAGGCACGGCGCATCAACTTGATCTCCGGCCAATTGGTAGGTTCCGTTTACCGAGTAATATCCGAGCTTTAACTACGGGCGCATCGCTATGGTTTCGTTTGGGTTTATTCACCAGTTATCGATATTTACTAGAATTGCAAGTTTTACCTGTTATTCTAGTATTATCACCAGTTATCCAGCTTGGAATCAGAATAATCGGCTTCATCATCGTTCTTCTTCGATTTATCATCTCACAGCCGATTAGATCTATTTCAAGTGTTTCCCCTGTAGTAATCGTTTAGATCGCTCCAGCAGTTTTCTTTACGATTACTACACGATTACCGGCTGATCCATAGCGGATCATCTCGACAGCAAATCGGCCGATTCGCCGCCGACGCGCTCCTCAGGACAGATCGGAATCCCAGCCGATCGACGCGCCTGGAATTTAATACTCTATTTCCTTGTCAATCAACAGGTCAGATTGACTGGCACGCCGCGCGAACCGCACCGGGGCGATAACCCGAACAGGAGCTAAGCAGATTCTCCCGGGTCGTGTGTCCGACGCTGAAGACCATTGGCCGATTCCTATCCGGCCGATTTTAGCGCCAACAGAGATGTTTTGTAGGACTAGGCTCAGAATATGCAGGAAATAACACAAGATGGAGCATATGCAATAATGGTGAAACATGGACATAACATGACACCATTAGAAACATTGTCTAATTTAAAATTGGACATTAACATGTTGAAGAGCTCGTCGAGATGATCGAATTGGATATTTGGTTCACCCAATTCGGAGTCCGGATGCAAAAGTTATGCAAATCGGAAGTTCTAGACTTGTGCCGTGCTGAAGTAGTAGGCCGGCCGGCCCCACCTAGGCCGGCCGGCCCTACACCTTTGCCAAGCACATCATACCTTGCCACAAGACCAATAGGGACACCCTAATGGACTCATATGAACTGGAGGAACATGCAAATACAAAGGATACGACCGGAAGGCTTCCACCAAGGATCGGGCGGCCACAACTCGGAGCAAACTCAATCAAATTCAGTGAAATCAGGTGTGGCTGATCCATGATGACCATCCACCACATAACGGTAGTTGGATGGATGGATTTGGTGGAAATCCCAGGCCGGCCGGCCTCACCTAGGCCAGCCCGCCCAGCAACTTTGGAAACTGATCGAATCCAGTTTGGGCAACAAGTTGACGGCCTCCAGGTGCTAAATCAAAGTGCGTCAATGCAAGATTGAAGAATCTTAGGCCGGTTGGCCCAACTTTTCCATGGAACCGTCTCATCTTGCTCTGGCGGCAAGTAATCGACGTGGGGAGTGTGGAGGCGGTTGCACTTCACGCTAGGTGGCAGCAGGAGAGTGCTTGGAGGGGGAGATTCCCTTTGGATTCCATGAGCATCTCCACTCTCCCAAGGCACCTCCAAGCTGTAAATAGGACCCCTCTCCCTTATTCTCACTTGTACCTTCCTTCACCAGTTCTCTCCCACTTGGGGAGGCACCCCTCTGGGTGGCGATTCCCTGTGTAATTCAAAGGTTAGTTCGGGAGTTAGAGTTAGGAGCTATCTTCGGTTCCGGAGTCATCTTCAGGAGTCTAGGTTTGAGTTCCATTATTTCTTTTTTTTCCTGTAAGACTTTGCCTATTTAATATAGTGATATTGTCCATGCCATGTTTACATTCCGCAGTACTTTCTAAGGTCTAGATTAGTACGGAATAGTTGTAGAGCTAAGTAGTTGGGTTGTTCTTTAGCTTCCCTTCCTTTCATGGGATCCCTTCTCTGCGTGGGTAGCAAGTTCTATCCATTTAGGGTTATTTCTAGCCTTAGGGAGAGGTGGAAGTCAGTGACTTGATAGTGTAGGCGTGGTGCCTAGGCTAGATAGTTACCTTGGGTTGTGTTCCACCCCATGGAACAGAGTGGTAGGCGGCAGGTGGTGACAGCTCTGTCTGTCCCTTGTAGTCCACCACGTTTAGGTACTTTCATAGCAATAGTAGTAGGTTGTCGTTGGACTCCCCTCTCACCCCTTTGTAATGTCCTTCCTTTTTCAGCCGCCGAAGTGAATGAAAGGTGATGCTAGTTTACATTCCCACTGCCTTCAGGTTCTATGGTAAGCCGTCTCCCTGGCTGCTACTATACCTCTCGAGCAATGCTACCTTGGCCTACATTTCCTGCATCTTGGCATGAGAATGACCCATCATAGGAACCGTGCTCCTGTCTCGTTTATCTCTCGACTATCGTTATCCTTGTGGTGAGGATGTGTGCCGTTATCTTTCTCTTCCTTCCATATCATTTATGTGGAAATTGTTGATAACATTTAGATAAATGATGAACTAGTATCTGGAATATGATACTCTGGAATACTCCTTGGTGAAATGCTACGATGGTGTTCCGTGCGCTTGCAGAATTATTCTAAAGGCTTAACAAATGCCAACAATTGGTTCCTAAACCAATGGCCGTGTTCTAGGAAGATCTATTCACCCTCCCACCTAACCGCATCAACTCGTCAGCGAGCCCGGAGCACCGTCAGTTCTCTGCGATCTCCTCCGATGAGGGCTCCATCAATGATGAAGATCAAGAAGCACGAAACCTTAACCACGCCCAGCGGCGCGACAACTGTTGGTGGTCCTTATCACCAAAACAACCATAAACTCCTGTATCAAGAAGCAGAATAATTAATCACCAAACTAGAAGATAGGTGCTTTAATCTAACTGTTTCCACAAGCTTTGGAGAATCATGTTATGCAATCACACAGGAGGAAATACAAGGGATAAACACACACAAAACACATAGAAATGCGTAGAAGATCACATCCGGTGTTTCTCAAGAAATGAAGGGCCCACGAGGCAGCACAAAAACGACGTATCAAGGCGGAAAAAAACCAAGGATTAGGATGTGGGCCCATCTATCATACTACCAAACAAAGGCGGTGCTGAGGTGGACCCACCAGGGCTCAGCCGACCCCCTGGGTCGGCCAAACCTGGACGGAGTATGGTCCCCCTCAGGCTTGGCAGGAGGATCTCCATCGACCTTCTCACTCGGTTATCAATGTTTCCTTGCATACTTCGCTCGGGAACCGCCCTTGGAGTAGTATAAAAGGAGGAGGTCACCTCTCACACAAGACAAACCATTTTGGAAAGAAGAAGAGAAAAGGGACTCCACCTTTTAGAGCTACTTAGTAGAGTAGGCTAGGGAGTGTGTGGAGGAGAAGTCCAGGAGGAGAGCCGGAGTTGTCGGCCTCCCTCTACTTGTACCTCGGCGGATACGAACCTCCTTTTGAGTAAGTATCGGGTTCGTCTACAGTGGTGAGTTCTTATTAAAGCTGAGTCTTTGCTATCATTCGCGTGTGGGACCATTGTCTGTTGTTTTCTAGCTTAAAGACTTGAGTCTTAAGATGGAGTCTGGCCAGGGCTAGAAGCAATAATCGATAGCGTAGACGTGGTGCCTAGGCTTGAAGTTACCTTTGTTTGTTACCCTTCCCCACGGTTTGTCGGGGTAGGCGGCAGGTGGTGACAGCCCTGTCCATCCCTTGTAGTCCCCCACATTCGGGTTGGGCGTAGAGCTAATAGCCGGATACTCTTGGCAGACCAGGTGTAAGCTGGTGCCCGAAGTAAGTGGGTAGTAGCCAAGCTTATCTTTCCTGAGAATCACTATCCTTAGTCAACCACACTACCTAGGGCCATCCTATCTTCTCTCTTTTCCTTCGGTAAATTAGCTAGAAGACCGTTAGACCTCCATTCCCTAATAAATATAGGATACCCTGAATGCTCTCTAGGTGAAGTGCTACAGCGGTATATCCGTGTGCTTGCGGATTCTATTCATTAACGTTATGAAATACAAACAAGCATTTCTAGCGCTGTTGCCGGGGAATGGTTGTTGTAGTTGTCTTCAAACCTAGTTTTCCCGTGTAGCCTTTCTTTTATCTTTCTCTTTCTTTTATCCTTATCTTACCATGGATCATAGTTCTATCCAAAAACTTTCTGCTCCTAAGGGCGAGTTCTTAGAGCCACCAAAACCTTCCAAGCCAATCATTGCTTCTCGCTATCAACTCCGTCTTGGCTTCATAGCCATGGTTCGGGAACAACCCTTTTCAGGTTTTATCAACGAAAATCCGTACCACCACCTACAACATTTTGAGCAATTGTGCTCGTGCCTTACCATTGCGGGAAAGCCACAACAAACACTTCGGTCGAAGTTGTTTCCTTTCTCCCTTGATGAGAGAGCGAAACAAAGGTATGCCCGTAATGTAGGGAAGGTAAACAGAGAGTGGGATTAGCTAAGGGACATGTGATGTCTTGGGTTCTTCCCTATTTCTCGCATTGCTTCCCTACGAAAAGAGATCCTCGACATTCACCAGGACAGGAAGGAAACCTTAGGTGCAGCCTGGGCCAGGTTTTTATAGTTAACTCATGCTGGCCCTTTTATTGCTTCAACACTTTTGGTTAGGGCTTAGCAAGGAGTCTGCCCTAAAGCTTGATATCACTGCCGGACGATCTTTCACGCGTAAAATCACTACCAAAGGAGTAGCCCTTCTACATCGCATCCTAGAAAACATGTCCTTCACTAAGTCCCTCCGGTAGTAGAGCCTTCAAGCCATGAGGAAGCCCCGCTGTTTTAGACAGCACCTTTACTTCTAACCTACCCAGAGTCAACCACCAAGCCTTTCCCCGAACCACGAACACTAGGGGAAGAAGAAGTTCAACATTCAGAGTTCCCCTTTGAATTCGAGGATGATTTATTCGAAGATTTTGGAAATACCTCGAACTACTATCACCATAAGAAACCCCAGTTCCAGCTGGTCCTACCGAACCTCTCGATAAGGCTTTCCTTAAAGAGATGGTCAGAGACCTAACTACTATTATGAGCAGCGAGTGGGTATAGGAGGGAGAACTATCTTTTGAAGCACTTCGGATCCTTGCCCCTCCTAAACCATTCAATGACATATTCAAGGAACTTTGGGAAAAATCCTTTACAATCCCACGGTTGGAGTAAATATCATGTCTGCATCCTTTGCGTTCACGCATTTAGGAGAGCACCCTTTGGTTCCAACTAAAAGAACCCTTAGGAATGTGCCAGGATCCATCCTAGAGGGAGTTGGGAGAACTCATGACATACTTTTATGTCACGATGACATTGAGGTCACCCTTGATTTTCATGTTTTCGATGTCCATGACTTTGACATTTAATCGACACCCCTTTGAAAAAGTGTTCCTAAAAGCTTCCACACTAGGAACTCTCGATGAGAAACTAGGGAGAGACACCTTTTTGATTCTGATTTCTCAAACCAAGAACTCTCTAGCTCAATCTCTCCACCAGTTAGAATCGATTGAGGAAGTGATGGCTGTCTCACCTTTTGAACCTTCCGAGGCATCCCTAGAAAAAGATGTTGAACTCTTCATCCAAGAAGAGGATGACTCGGAAGAAACTCTTGATCTCCCAACTCATGAACGACCGACACAACCACCAATCAAGTTGAAACCCCTTCCTTCTGTCCTTCGCTATGCTTTTCTGAATGGTGACATAGAGTCTCCCGTCATCATTAGTGATAAACTTCCTGGTAAGGAGACAGCCAAGCTGTTAGCTGTCTTAGAAAAGCATAGACCTTTCTTCGTCTACTCGCTCCAGGACCTTGAGGGAATCAGCCCTACCCTCTACACTCATCGCATCCCTATAGACCCAGCCAGCACACCTTCTAGGCAGACTCAGCGTAGGCTAAATAATGCTATGAGAGAGGTCGTCAAGAAAGAGTTTCTCAAGCTTCTGCACGCCGGGATAATCTATCCCATTCCTCATAGCGAGTGGGTGAGCCCCGTTCAGGTATGCTAAAGAAAGGAGGAATGACGGTCGTTGAAAATAGTAACAACGAGCTGATCCAACAACAAATTGTCACGGGGTGGAGGATGTGAATAGATTACCGTAAGCTCAACTCAGCAACAAACAAAGATCACTTCCCACTGCCATTCATTTATGACATGTTAGAGCGGCTAGCGAAGCACTCTTTCTTCTGTTTCCTTGATGGGTATTCGGGTTATCACCAAATTTCCATCCACAACAACAATCAGAGCAAAACCACCTTCACTTGCCCATATGGAATGTATGCTTACTGAAGGATGTCGTTAGGGCTTTGCAACGCACCCGCATCGTTCCGTAGTAATTATGGAGGTCATCATAGACGATTTCTCCACTTATGGAAAAACCTTTGATAATTGTCTTGAAAACTTGGACAAGGTTTTGTAGAGATGCCAAGAGAAGGACCTGGTACCGAACTGGAAAACTGCCATTTCATGGTCCGAGAAGGCATCATGCTCGGGCACCTTGTGTCCGAAAGGGGAATTGAGGTGGACAGAGCCAATATTGAAGTCATAGAAAAGCTTCAACCTCCTATAAACATAATAGGGGTCTGCAGCTTCTTGGGTCATGTAGGGTCCTAGCGACGTTTCATCAAGGATTTCTCTCAGATCGTTAGACCTCTCATGAACCTTCTAGCTAAGGATGCGCCTTTTGAGTTTACCGATGAGTGGTTAAAATCTTTTCATATTTCAAAAGAAGCACTCATTCGGCTCCAATGATTCAACCCCCTGATTGGACGCTCCCTTTTGAAATAATGTGTCATGCAAGTGATTATGCTGTTGGGGCGGTCCTTGGCCAAACCAAAAAATAAAAAGCATCATGCAATCACTGAAAAAGAGTTCATGTTTGTTGTTTTTGCAATCGATAAGTTTAGATCTTTCTTGGTTGGTGCAAAAGTTATCGTTTTTACCGATCATGCTGCTATGAAATATTTGCTCACCAAGAAAGATGCTAAACCTTATTTGCTAAGATGGATCTTGCTACTCAAAGAATTTGACCTAGAAATCAAAGATAAGAAAGGAGTAGAAAGTACTTTTGCAAACCATTTGTCGAGTATGCCTATCTCTCACACGCAGGATCTTCCCATCAACAATTTCCTACGCGATGACATGCTGCTGAAGGTAATAGACTACAACCCGTGGTATGCAAACATTGTGAATTTCATGGTTTCAGGTTAGGTACCACCTGGAGAAAATAAAAAGAAACTTCTGTACGAGAGTAGACGCCACATGTGGGATGATCCATACCTTTGCAGGGCATGCAACGATGGTCTCCTCCGAAGGTGCATCCCGACAGCTAAAGGGTACCAAATCAATGAGAAGTGCCACACTGCACCATATGGAGGCCACTTTGGCATATTTCACACTCAGACAAAAATATGGCAAAGTGGATTCTACTGGCCATCAATATATGTGGACACCCAAGAATTCATTCGAAGATGACGGAGATGCTAGATGCACAGTAGCATCACCTCTCGCGACAAGATTCCCCTCAACTACAACCTTCAAGTCGAACTATTCAACATATGGGGCATCGAGTTCATAGGACCATTCCCGAAGTCGAAGGACTGCGAGTACATCCTGGTCGCTGTTGACTATCTGTCAAAATGGGTGAAAGCATTGCCATGCAGAGCTGCAGATGCCAAGCATGCTCGCAAGATGTTCCATGATATAATCTTCCCACGGGTTGGAACTCGCAGGATGGTCATAAGTGGAGGAGGGTCTCACTTCATTGATAAGACCTTCCGAAACTTTTTGAGGGAGCTTGGGGCACTGCACAACATCGCAATTCCATACCATCCACAGACAAGCGGCCAAGCAGAAATGTCCAATAAGCAGATCAAGAAAATTCTGCAGAAGACGGTGCATGAAATGGGGAAGGGATGGAAGAACAAGCTACCTAATGCACTTTGGGCATACAGGCAGCTTTCAAAACCCCCATAGGCATGTCACTGTACCAGCTGGTTTATGGAAAAATATGCCATTTACCAGTGGAACTTGAGCACAGGTGTTGACATTTCTTAGCATCATTACCAGGATTGTTAGTCCTCGGCAACTGTGCCAGAAATGCTTATTGGTATTTGTTAGCGTCATCACATATAACTCCGCAAGCGCATAGAATACCATTGTAGCATTTTACCTGTGAGTAATCTCGGGTGTTGTATTTATATTTCCGCAGGGAAGACGGTGGTTAAAGAATTGATAAGTTGGTGAATAGCTCTTAGTTAATCATTCAATTGCATAAACAGGAATAAGATAGTATATGGATAATGAGGTAGTGTGACACATAAGTTACTCAAGCTCAAACTCAAGAAAGACTTAGGCAGGGAGAAAGGAAGAAGAAAGCTACTCGGGACTTATGTACTTGTATCTAGATATACAGCTCATATTATACACTCATACACATACACATGATTATCCTCAGCTCTAGGCTCGAAGGCAGTACCAGGAGAACCGCACATGACTGGCAGAAGAGCCGCCAACCAACTTAGCTACTTTATGGACCTTCTAAATGGTAGAACCGCACATGACTAGCTGAACCACATGAATTAATCCGGCTTAAGTGCGCTAACCATCACCTGAAAGCAATCCAGGCTAACACGCACTTAAAATAGAGTAAAACGACAGCCTGTCGGGTAACATCCCAATGCAACCACCGGTTTTTCCGAACGAAACAAAGCATACATACTACCCAACAAAGGTGAGCCCAGAGATTACACCAATCCATAATTTTACATCACAGAGTTCAACATTAATTATTATTACAATTCAAGTTCGAATTGATAAACAAGTAGTTTTAGTGTTCAACAGTGTGGCGGAGAATAAGCGAAAGTTCTAACGACGATACAAGATATCATGATGAAGCTCGTACATGACATCAGTCAGCGTTATCACCATTGGCTGGGGACGCCTCCCATTCCACCGACCAACGAGGAGGAAGAGTACACGGCCAAGTCAAACTAGCAACCATGTCCTCTAAGTTCTCACTTGAAAACAAAGCCACAAGCAAGGCTGAGTATACTAATACTCAGCAAGCCTTACCCGACTATTGGTATATACTTAGCCGACTCCTAAACATCCAAGGCTTTTGGCTCGAGGGGTTTATTTTTGCCAAAAAGCGACAAAGAGTAGGTCCTTAATTTCATATTTTAGCTTCAAGATTCTAGTTTGATTAACCATTCTAGATGAGCATCTATCCAACATCACACATGGTCTAAGTTATTAAATTAATCAACTAGCAATATTAATCATCATCATCATTGTTCCTCTTCTTACTCCATGTGGCAAAAGGGTCAAGCAGTTTCAATGGCCGCGAGAAATGGACGATTCGAATCGAATTTCTTAACCTTGCAAGGAAAAGCTAAACACACGTCACGTGGTTACTCACAGAGTCACACGTGATAATTTTCCCCTTTATTCCCGTTTCGCGGAACAGGGCCACCGCCCTCGAGTATAGAGCCACGCTCTACACTCACAATGTGTCCGCATGGGAATGAAGTCAAGATGGTGGGGTGGTATATTCCACGCCCTGGTTCAATAAGGTATTTAAGCTTACTGATTACCATATTCTCGGCATGTAGTTAATATGTTCAAAAACTTGAGCACCACTACCACACACTGCAACCTTAGCCATTTTTACTATATAGACGGGACGTCAACCATCAACATGAATATCATAAATAGCCCCGCCCGTCAACCTTATGATTCCAACATAAGTAAACAAACAACTCCTATATCTCATGAGTGACAGGAAATCACTTGACTTTTACCGGAGTTCTATTAGCATGGCAATCTAGTGAACTTTACAACTAGTGTTCATAACATGGGTACCTAGGATTGAACAAGTAAATAGAATTGCAATATTGCATAGTTTTGAAAATAAGGGTTATGCTCCGAGGCTTGCCTTCCTGAGCAGTGCCAGCCATGGGCTCTTCCAAACTTCAGTTCAGGTCTTCGATGACTTCAATTAGATTGATCTGAGGTTCGCGCTACTCACTCTCGGGCTCCGGCACCAGCTCGTAGGTTCCGTCGGCGAGAGTCGTCGATTCTATATGAATGCTTAGGTTTGCGTTATTTTGATGGGAAGATTTATTGTTTATTTAACTGTAAAGTTGTAATCCAACAAAACTTCAGTTAAGTTGTAAAACATTTTATTTATATTTTCTTGGGCAATCGATTACCGAGTATAACTTAAACTAACTAACTTCATTAAGTAAGTGGAGGTTTTGTCATTTTATAAAATACCATTTTTCAGAAGCAAACATGGATTATTCATAACAGCTACTAGGGATAGTTTCTAGATGTGAGATTTTTATGCAGAGCACATTACTTAAGGAAAAACTCACTGTAAAATTTTCAGCCATTTTTATTTAGCAGATTAATCATGAAAAATAAAATTAAACCATGCAAGCACTGGTGCTTAAACTTTTACTGAGTACTCCTAAACTTATTGTGAGTCTGCTGTGAATTTTTCAAATTTTTAATGTGCAAGTTACAGAGCATAAAAAAAAAGTCAAGATAAATTTACATTACTCAAGATCTATTTCTATAGACACTTCCGCCAAGTCACTGTGGCTCAAACTCTTCCAACATGATCATCTACTCAAAAATGTCCACTGGTAAAAATATCATCATTTTCTAAGTACAAAAACTATTTATCTTGATTTATTATACTTATTCATGGCAAAAATTACTTGAGCAAGTTCCACTTGGAGCAAAAAGTCCTAAAGTTTTTCCACAGTATCTAGACATCAATGTAATATTACTGTAAAAGTTTCACCTCATGAATCAAGGTAGAACACCTAGAACATTGGATCTATTTATTCATTGCATAGAACAAGATCTAATAAAATCTATAGTTAGAGATGTCCTCTAGCCCTAAAAATTTTACACAGATCCAAACTCCTAGAATCTAACCACAGTCCAAGAATTGTGTATAGCACTTGTCTAGAACATAAGTTACATTTATGAGCTATTTACTATAACGTTTATTCTAGAGTACAAAATATTCCGAAACTGAGCATGGTTATGTACGCAAAGTTTTAGATCTAGTTGCACGGAATCAAAAACACTATAGTTCACATTTTTAGGATTTTTCTACAATTTTTAAAGCATTTCTGAAGTTCACTGGTTTGGATTCAAAACTTGAGATATGGTTTTGCAGATATGCCCCTAGGTTTTGCACTGGGAACCCAAGAAAGATTGAAAACTTTGCAATGTGGTCCCTGGGCCATGGCTCCGGCGGGGAACGGCATGGCCAGAAGGATTCTGGCGAGCCTGCTCACCGGCGGCGTGGGGCGAGCAGTGGGGAAGGATCAGGTGGCTGATGGCTACCTGCAGGTGGCGTCAGTTGAGCTCGGGGATGGCTGGAGGAGGCTGGCCGCAGGAGCAGGGGGGGCGATGGGGGCCGGGCCGGGGAGCTTCGAGGAGGGGGGGGGGGGCGAGGGTGAGCTGCTGGTGGGGTCGTTTGGGGCGGAGGGAGGCCGGGAGGAGGGCGCCGGCATTGAGGTTCCGGCGGCGGCGTTAATGGCGGGGTGGTTGGGCTGGCACGCGGGCACGGGTTGGGTGTCCCTTTTATAGGCGGCTGGGCGAGTGAGGAGGGGTTTGGGGAGGCTTAGCGGCGAAGGAAGGCGGCCAGAACAAGGCCACGCCAAGGGCGCATCGAGGGCGAGCAGCCGGCGCATCGCGGCGTACCTGTCAGGCATCACCGGGTGCGTGGTGCGCAAGCGATGCCCAGCGCAGGGCCGGTCGGCAGCCGGTCACGGCCCGTTTGGGGTCGCTCCTTAGCGCGGCTCACCAGTGCAGGGATGCCCCGCTGCTTCGCGGTGCTTCTCTGCCGGCCGGAGCAGAGCAGGGGAGGGGAGAGAAGAGAGATGGAGGGAGAGAGAAAATAGAGAGAGAAAAGAGAGGGCTGGATTGAAAATATAAAATTTTCTTAAATTTTCATGTGGCCGCTCAAAAACATTTGAGTACAAAAGTGGTTCAAAATTTCAAACTCTACAACTTTCATTTCAGGCTGAAGTTCATTTGAGTTATAGTTCAGAAGATAATTCAAATTCTCCAAAACCGTGATTCGAATGGCTTGTCATTTTATGTGTAAAACTTTAATTTCTCTCATGGACTCCAACTAGACATTTGTGCCTACTTATTTTCATTGACATATTTGGACTGATTTGAAAGTTATAGAGAGTTACTTGTTAATGCACACATATACATGCACAAGCAAAATATGTATTTATTTAAATTTTCCTTGGTCCTTCATGCATGATGCTATGCTAATGATCCTTGTTTAGCAATTTAAACACCAGGGTGTTACATACAGCTACTACCCGAATGGGGAGGATCACGCTGGACGGACAGGGCTGTCACCAGATGCCGCCTACCTCATCTAACCGTGGGATAGGACTGCATCCGGCAACACTAATTAACCCAATGTCTACATTAATGAGCGATACTCTAGCATCCCGCGTGGAGCTCCCACCCTCCGGATGGACAGACATCATACTAAAGCAAACATAAGAATACTGGAACCGTTGCCGTGACACTAAATTTACTCTTCTAATCATCCAAGGTATAAGGTACGAATACAAACTAATCATGAAGCCTATGTCTGACACCAAAGAGTATAAGTCATGCGAATATATAAATCTAGATGATAACTCTATAAAGATATCTGAGAATTACAAAGGAGACGAAGAGCTAAACCCATATTGAATACTCCTAGGTAACCTCGGGAAGCTGAAGAAGAGCTACTTCAGCCTAAACTCCACTAGCCTATGGGCTAAGAAAGAGAGAAACTTGAGAGAGAGCAACTTGAGGTGTGTTTGAATTTGGAGCCCCTCCCCTCATATTTATAGGCTTGTCCAGGCATGTCTCGGGCAACAAATGTGGTGAATTCGCCTAGAACCGAATTTGAGGGGCAATGTGGAGTCGTTATGTGCAAGAGGTAAGTCGGTGGAGCTTGTCCTAGTTCAGCCGAACCAGCCAAGCCACCAACCGACCTCAGCTTCCTCTAAGTGGCTGGAAAGTAGGCCCCGAGGACTATAGTGCATGGCGTGGCGCTGTCCTAAGGCGATTGCATGACCTGGTGGGCCCTTTGATCAAAGTGAGGCTGAATGGTGCATTCTGATTTGTCGATGGGCTTTGCCTTGTCTTCAAGGGTGTGTTTTCCCTCCATTTTCTACTTAAATTCCTGCATAGCACTTATTTCCAAGGGACATGTGGAATGACATTATTCTAGATAAATATGCGTGTATGAAATGCTAGTTTCCCCTAATTTTCTGATCAAATTGACGATCAAAATTGGTCTGTAATGAGCGTCAACATCAAGGCCCACTGGGCCATTCGGACTTGGAACATGGACAGTAAAGTGTTAGGAAGAAACAAGAAGATCCAACTATCCATGTTAGAGTAATGTAGAGAAAAAGCATACCATTGTGCCAAGACATACAAGGACAGAACCGAAAGATGCACGACAAGAGAATCAGGCTCAAGGAGTTTAAGGCTGGGGACAGGCTACTTCTGTTTAATTCTAGGGTGAAGCTCTTCGGGCACGGGAAGCTGCGCAGCAAATGGATAGGACCATACACCATCGTCGATACATCTCCATAATGGGCAATCACGATCCAAAACGACAAAGGTAATATATCCAAGGTAAATGGTCCTCATTTAAATTTTTTTCCTTACGCCCTCTTATTTGAATGAAGTAGTTGATGTTATAAATTTGATTGATTTCAATAAACTACATCTTATAAACCAAAGTGAGAGCCCAAACCTTCTGGATCACGATCACCTCGTCCTCCTAAGCCCATGAGAGAAACTAGGGGCACAGAGAAGCCCATGGTGATTCGGCCGATCCCCTAGGTCGGCCAACCCCAGCATGGAGCCATTGGCCCCTATCTTTTGCACTCAGATCATGCCAACATCCTTGTCATGTTTCCTTCTATGGCCACTCTGATTCTCGGAAAGATGCATATGTATTTCTCAGAAATTGCACCTCTCCTCCTCCATTTCTCTTCACTTCAACATCTTATCTCCTCCATCTCATTTCCTTCTCAAATCCTCTGCACCACCATGGCTGGCAAGTCCATCGTTCCGTTCGTCGGCTCCATCTCCACCTTCGCTCTTGAAGGAGAGCCCTCACTAGCAAACCAAGCTTTGGCGACTGCCTGCACGGAGGAAGAGATCGAGGCCATCATGGAGACATCGCTGGCCATCTTGCTAGCACCAAGGCCGAACTTGACCCGGGGGGTGGCCCCTCCGCCCCCTGTTCTCCTCTGCGCTCCACCAATTCCTATAGTACCCATAAGGGTAAGGGAGGGCGCGCCCATCCATACCAGAAACCGAGGATGGGCGTTCTCGGTCTGAAGAAGTTGGTGGCCGCGCGTCTCTTCCACGACGACGACGACGATGAGCCGCATCTAGCACTGGGAGAGCGCTACGAGTATACCCTGAAGATGAAGTCCGGCGATGTCATCTGCCACAACTACACCACTCCCTCCTACACACCTGATAGCCAATCTCCTAAGCCTCGTTTCAGCATCGTAGGAGTTCGTACCCCCACTGGTTGGTATGGCAAGAGTGTAAAAGCCAGCCTTGACTCCAAAGGATAAGGAGCAGGCTGAGTTGGTAGCGTCTTCCCCCTCGCGCAGCAAGATTAGGAGGCATCGCTCCCCTCCTCTGATCAAACGACCCCTAGGGCAATATGAGAGTAGCAAGGAGAAGACCCCCAAGGGGCCAACTGTCGCTCAACTTCTAAAGACCATCATTGAGATGCGTCATGAGCACAAGAAGCTGGGTGACCAAGTGGTGGAGTTTGCACTAGAGCTTAAGTCTGTTTGGGACAGCTACGAGACTCTCCGCCATGGTCTTTGCTCCAAGGTGAGAAACTTGTCAAAAGATCATAGGGAAGGATGGCTTCTGTTGGGGACACCACTTTCGGATACACACGAGGGCCAAGAAATCGAAGGTCAAGGCCAAACTTCAACCGGACAACCTGTTGGCATTTCTTAACGTTGCTACCAGAATTGTTAGTCCTTGGCAACAGCGCCAAAAATGTCATGGTGGTATGTCTTAATGATTACAGAATGAATCCGCAAGCGCATGGATATACCGTTGTAGCATTTAACCCAGAGAGTATTTGGGTATCATTATTTATATTTTCCCGTAGGATGGCATGGTGTAAAAGAGTTTACTAGGTACATAATAAGGACAAAATGATTAAGCTATAGACTATATTTCATACAGGGGTAAGCCATGATAAATGATAGATATGGGCAATGTGACACACACAAGCCAATCTCAAGAATAAAGAATAACAAATAAACCAAAGGTTAGTGGGAGCATAGGCATACAAACAGAGTCCTAATAGCATCTATTCATACAAGAAAGGGTTAAACAAGATACATGGTTAGGGCTCAGACTAAGACTCCAGATATCAAGGCGAATGTCCCGCACCGGTGTACAACCAGTCCAGTTACATCTTTCAGAACTCTTACACCATACCCGAACATGGGGGAGTTCACAAATCATGACAGAGCCGTGGCGAACGGACAGGGCTATAACCACCTACTGCCTACCCCTACAACACCATGGAGCATGGTCATACTCGAGCACCACGCCCGTGTATGAGGTCACTACCCTAGCCCCCCAGGTAGTAAAGCGCTAAGGCAAGCCCAAAGGCACAACGAACCGATATCCTTACTTAGTTAATCTAGCCTAACCACATACATTGGACAACTTGTGATAAAGCAAGGCATGGTATGAAAAACTATCGAGATAGCATAACAGCCATGACTGAACTTTGAGTTATGAATAAGATACTGACAAGTCAAATACAATAATATACCAGAGGCCGAGGATTGCTCAACAACCTCGAGGATGACTTGTATTCGCTAAAGAGAAGTTCTAGCCTAGTTCCACTAGCTTAAGGATTACAAGTCATAAGAGTAGAGAGGGAGAAAGGCTTCAATGTGTGGTGTGTGTGGAATGAGGGCTCCTCCTCCTCCTTTTATAGCTTCCAAGGGCGGTTCCCGGCGGAGGTAAGTATGGAAATATTGGCAACCAACTTCAGGAGGATAAGTTCAAAACTCCCGCCAAGCTGCACCTGGATCGAACCTCGGTCTGGTTCGGTCGAACCTCAGGTTGGCCCTCTGGCCACCGCCTTCGGGTGGATGGCTGACAGGTGAGTCCTAACCTTATCCTTTGGGTGTTTGCCGCCTTTGTACGTTGGTTTGCCCTACCAAGTGGGAGTTTGGAGAGAGTGGTCATGAAACACATGGAGTTTTATTTTGTGGGTGGATGGATGGAGTGCTTGCTATCTTCTAGTGTAGAAGCTTAGCATGTGGTGGAGATGTGTACGTGATCTTGATCATGGGAGTATGAAATGTATCTCACAAAGGGTCAGAACAATTTGACAAAGCTCAATGAGATAAGAAGTTCCATATGTGGAAGGTTTTCAAAATGGATCAGCATATGGCTTTGGGTAGGAATTCTCATATCATTGAGGAACTTTATTTGTCTTTTTTGTATTTTCAAATATTAAATACTCCGCATATCAAGCTTCACTTAGGAGGAGATCATGGCAGCTCTATTTCAACCGTATCATAGCTCCCAACAACCTAGATTTGGATCATGCTTTTGCTACCCATAAGTTTCAAGCTCAAGGTTTGAACATTTAGCCAACAACCTCAAAACTTGGTAGAGCATTAAGTTGTAACTAGGCATACGAAGGAAATTAACAGAAAAACTATTCATCATCTCAACAAGAAAAACTACACATGCTTACTACACATAAGAAAGCAAGTAAATATTTTTTTTAGTTTTGCAAATTTTTATTTTGTTTTTGATTTTCTAGATTTTTTTTGTTTCATGCATAAGGTTTGAAAGCGGTAAAGGTAATAACATACAAGATACTCCTCATGGGGGTCCTCCTAGCTTTAGGCTCACGGTTGCTGGTCGGGGTTGTACCCCCTCCAACGGAAGTCTCCACTCCTCCTCCTCCTGTAGCTACCTCTACTCCATGGCATGGATCCTCTCACCGGTGATTCGCTGCCATGCTTGGTTGGTCTGGATGTGCTGGTTCAATGACTCCTCGATGCCGTTGGCCTAGACCTTGAGCTCGCCTAGCTGATGAGTGACGGAGCTGAAGTCTCGGGTCAAGGCCGTACGTCGTGCGAGGTGTGAGACCCCACTGGAGCTGGAGCTGGTGGACCGGTGCCCTGGGGCTTGCCGTGCCCACTTGTCAGTGCTTGTGCTATGCCATGACGGTCCACCTGCCTCATGTGGATATGATGGCTGAGGCTATGGAGGTGGTGGAGGTTGTGCTGCTTCTCTTCTGGTCCTGCTCCGTGTCATCCTGCCCAGTAAACTAGAAACACCATGCCTGCGGGCCACTTCTTGTGGGACAAGAGGGACGGTTAGCGGCTGGCAGTTATACAAATGGTACCCCGCGTTTGGTAACAGGATCTCATTTGCATAGCCAAGAGAGAAGAAGATTAAAGAGTCATTCGTGCCTTTCTTGAGTGTGTGATCATAAACCAAGAGAGAAGAAGATTAAAGAGTCATTCAGGGGTCCTCAATGAAAGGAATAACATTCCTGTCTAAGACCCCGACGCTCGTAGCGATGCGAGTAATCAAATAAGTGCACTCAATAGGACCCGTCATCTTGAAATTCATAAGCCATTGTTTGATCATAGCCTTCACGGGAAGATTTTGATCTTGTTGACCATGGCGTATAAGATGATCAACTCATCGTTACGCACGGGTTCTCGGATGCCAAATGCGAGCAAAGTCTACATCCATACCTATCTTCTCGAGGAGGTCCGGGTTGAAGGCTTTGGTGTGACAAACTCCCGACGCTTGAGGATGGCGTAGGCTTGCCTCTCGCGGTCGTCTTGCAAGTCGAGGTAGGGTTCGTCATCGTCGTCTATCTCCATGTTCTTGGCTTGCTCTTCGGTGTGTTGTTCTTGTTCTTCTTCGTAGTTCGTCATGCTTGGGTTCGGCATAGGTTTGGGAGTGTGGCGGGAGCTTGAGTCACCCCGAGAACGGGATGAACTCATAACCGTCATCTTCTTCAATGCATCGAAGAACTTCCGTCCTATGCCTTTCATGCTTGAAGAACAAGAACAACTCGAATCGGGTTATGTTAGTAAAATCAAAGTGAAACTCTTACCCGAAAGTTGTTCCTCCAAGTTGTGACCAATCTTGCAGCAAAGAAATGAGAGATAGAGGTTTCTTGCACTTGAACTTGAGAAAAACCCAATGAAATCCCGAGAGCAAAGAGTGTGAGAGGGAGTGAGGGAGTGAAATGTTGAACAAGTGCTCAACACCCACCCCTCGGCCTCTATTTAAAGAGCTCGGACACGAAACACCCGAGGAGGTGCCAGGCACAACGCCAGTAGCCGTTGGAGGAAGTAGGGCCCAAGAGCCGTTGGCCCTGGTTCGGCCAAACCCTGGGTGGCTCCCCTGGCCGACAGCCGGGGCCCACTTGCTCTTATGCTTTGGTTCCCGGGCAGACTATGCTAAGAAATATTTTTCAAAATTTTTGTAAAAATAGAAAATGGCTAGAAAAATTCTAGCATGCAAGAAAGGCTTTCGAAAAAATCAAACATGCAATGACAAAAATTCAAATTGAGCGAAAAAGAAAAATTTGGAAAAATCAAATATGAGATAAATACCAATTTATCTTTGGCAAGGGCTTGTCATTTTAATTCTGATGGGTAGGACTTTTCTCCGGCGTGCTTACCATTTGGCTTCCCATCTTGGAGAAGTAAATGAAGACGCACTTTCCACCTTTTGCCACATCTTGTTTGTCTTGTTTCTCTTTGTTTGCGTGGTTGGTGGAATTTTGGGTTTGGGTTGTGGTTCTCCCCATATCCCGCTTCCATCATGATCCTGATGAATCACGAAGCTTTGCTCTTCCGTGTATTGGAATTCAATGAATATGTTGTCGACCCCGATGCAGAAACAGATTTCTCAAGTCTCGACATCTATCCTTGCCTTGACGTCCCTTAGGAAGGGTCACCCAAGGATAAGTTGTACGCCTAAATCGCCCTGCATGTCAAAAACCACGAAGTTGGCGAGGACGAAGGAGTTCTTGACTCGCACCAGTAAATTTTCGACTAATTCTTTGGGATATCAAATGGTCGAATCGGCGAGCTGCACTTACATTAGGGTAGGGGAGAGAGCAAGATATTATAGTTATTAAAATATCACCTTGGGCATATTTTTTATGCTTGCCCCAAGGTCACAGAGGGCCCCATTCTAGTAGCAATCGTAGATCAAACAGCTGATCATTAGGACCCCTGGATCTCCTTGTATTGCTGCTGTCAGTCCTCCCCACAGGTTCGCCCTTTGGCGCATAGGCTTCGCAATTCTTGAGAAATTTGGGATAAAGCTTTTTCACATTTCCATCATAGGCTTCGCAACTCTTGAGAAATTCACGATAAAGCGACGATAATAGCCGGCTAGACCAAGAAAACTGTCGATTTGATGAATGGAGGTGGGAGGTTTCCAATCCATCACCTCCTGCCCTTTGCTAGGATCAACGGCTATGCCTTCGCTAGAGATCGTGTGGCCCAAAAATTTTACACTATCCAGCCAAAATTCAGATTTGGAGAACTTAGCATACAGTTGATGATCTCTAAGATGTTGGAAAACAATGCCCAAGTGCTTAGCATGTTATTCTTCATTTTTGGAGTATATTAGGATGTCATAAATGAAAACCACAACGAATTTGTTAAGCTCAGGCATGAACACCAAATTCATGAGATACATGAAGTAGGTAGGAGCATTCGTGAGCCCAAAACACATCACTAGGTACTCACTTGGATTGTGTGGAGAAAGCAGTCTTAGGAATGTCACTTGGACGGATTTTAATCTGATGATATCCAGAGCGAATGTCGATTGTAGAGAAGACTCTAGCTCCAGCTATGTCAGACCCGGGGCAGCGGGACTACTCATAAGGCATAGAAATATCTAAAATAAGGGATGGGGCATGTCCCATATCTTATATCTGTTGTACTCGGATACGAGTAGGGCTAGTCGGTATAGAAGGAAGCTACTCAGTACGACCAGAGTAGGACTCCTAAGCTCATACCGGACTAGGATACATGTAACCTATCCCCCCACAGTATATAAGGGCGGGAAAGGACCCCCTCCAAAGGGACAACATATCAATAACTAATCCAAGGTAATACAAACCACCATACATGATGTAGGGTATTACGACATTGCGGCCCGAACCTGTCAAAACCTTGTGTTGCTTGCACCTTCGAGTTCCGAATCTTGGCGACACCCTGCCTACAAGTCTACTACCTTAGCGTATCCTTAGGTAGGCTTGCCGGTAAAACATCGACAGGTGGCGCGCCAGGTAGGGGTGCTCATTGAAGATCCACCAGTGAACTCGATGGCATCGTTCAACTCAGCAATGCTATGCTCGAGGAGGGACGACGTTCATGTTCAGCTCGTGGGTATGCATCACCGACTGTGCAGGCGACTTCCGTCGGCACCTCGTTGACACCAAGAAGCCGGCGGCATCTGCACCAACATCCTGTCGCAACATCGAAACCCTCATCGAACATCTTGATGAGATTTAACTCTCTGACTTGATCAAATCCACGAGCGCCGCTGACAACCTTGACTCGACTCCAGCTCGCGTTGCAGCGTGAAAGGAATTGGTTTTCATAGCCTAAGAGGGCGAGGGGTGAATTAGGCAATTCTAAAACCTTAACCTATGGCTCAAACTAGTTTGCACAAAACATAAGCTAAATCATGCTATCTTGATGTGCAATTATAGTTCATCTAGTGTGAAACCCTCATCCCAAAACAAGTTTTGCAACCTATGCCAATTCTAGCAAGATATTACACTAAGAAAGTAAAGGGACACAAGTTGCAACTATGAAATGCGGAAACGTAAAGGAGGGGATGAGAGGAAGCAAACTCTTGACACGAGGATTTATCCCGTGGTATCGGTAGGCACTAAGCCACCCCTAGTCCATGTAGTATTGGTTTCCGGTCACCAAGTCTCTTCCGGGACTCTTCTTGACTTGCCACAAAGGCTCGGCCACTAAGGCTCATGCCAAGTCCGCGGTCACCTTGATTCCACCTTCACTATGGAGCTTCCCACAAAGAAGGTGTCTCCTCGTCCCCCGAACAAAGCCATCATCGCTGCTCCATACCAAGCCGGAGGGTCGAAGACTTGCCGGCGAGTCACCAAAACTCCAAGGGGCCGGCACACCAAGATTACTTTGGTGGTTCACTCTATAACCATACACAAGGAAACTACATCTTGCAATCTCACTCTCTCTTGGCCTAATCTAGCACTAACACTCTCAAAGCTTGTGATAAAGCCTATCTATATAATCACTAAGCACTATGGTGGCTTGGATGTCCTCTTGAATGTGTATGAGCTTCCTCTAGACTCCAGCAACCCCAAATTGGCGAGTAGAGGGGGTATAAATAGCCCAACAACTCAAAATAGTTGTTGCTCTAATGGCTAGTAACGGCTAAGTAAAAGTACAGTAGCACCGGTTTAAACTACGCTAGCGTCGGATCATCTGGTGCCCCCCATCTTGATTTCTTCACGCAAACATGCTCTCTAGACGTTCGTCTGGTCGAAACACCGATGGTAGCGTCAGATCAACCGACGCTTGTATTTTTGTAATGACGGGTTAAACATTTGAGTGTAGTTTAGTGTGCACCTATTTAACCTACGCATGCGTCAAGCGTCGGATCAACTGGTCACTCACACGGATCAGCTTCATGATGCTTCCTATTTTGGTCATAACTCTCTACTCCGAACTCCGATTTCGATGATCTTGTACTCTGTGGAAAGCTTATAAGATGCTATACAAGATTCTCCAGAAGTCCATCTCATTAGATCGCATTTTGAGTACCGGAGAGATAACAAAAGACCGACACCTCTTCTCTCTTTAATGCCTTTGTGTTTGATCGTAACTTTTTACTCGGGACTCCGATTTTGATGATCTTGGACTCTATGGAAAGCTTGTGAAATGCTCTACAATATTATACATAAATATAACCCTTTTGATCTTTCAAAATATAAATATCCATCGGACACTTCAAATTCATTCCTCTTGTTGTCCCGGCTTTGGAGGTCTTTTTGTGTTGCATCTTTGGAACCTATTAAACCCTACAAATATTCATTCTTGACACACATATTAGTCCCAATGACTATGTTGTCACTCAATCACCAAAATTGCAACTATAGCCTAATGGGGCCATGTTTCTTACAATCTCCCCCTTTTTGGTGATTGATGACAACACAATCAAAGCAAGCATAAAATTGCAAGAATTGAACTCCCCCTAAATGTGTGCATTTAGTGTTTGCATTACCAATAAAAAGTACGCACAATTTTTTTGACAACAATGGGAAGCTTATCCTATAGCTTGTATTCATGGTACAAAATTAAAACACATACCTCATGAAGTCCATGTACCATGAAGGTGAACACCGTGTAGTTTTTCTACACACTTATCAAACCATGTAGGTTGGGTTAAAGCAAGACACAAACAACCTATCATATGTAGATAACACTAGAAAATGTAATGCATGCATACAACCTAGCAAAGGCAAATGAGCAACATGATGCTTGAATTGAAATCTAGCTACCATTACCTCATGGGGGACTTGGCAACGAATGTCCAATCTTGTGAGCTTGGCTTCTTTGCTTGATTCTTCTCATCATCTTGTGAGCCAAACCTTCAAATCCCCCGTAGCCGATCTTTGGGCTTCAAGTGTCTTTTGGAACCCACACCATTTGAAGCCCCTTCATGTTGGTGACGACTTCCTTGGGCACCCAAATGGAGCGGTTCCAACTCCAATCCTTCTTCCCAACCTTGTGAGCAACTACCTTGCCATTGCTCTTCTTCTTGATGACATAGGAGGTGCTTTTGCTCTTGTTTCTCCAGTTGGGCTTGCTGTAGCTGAGAGAACTCTTGATGGTGAAACTCTTCTTATTCTTCTCATCCATGACTATCTTCTTGGGTTGCGGACACTTATAGGACTTGTGGCCTTCTTGATGGCACTTGAAGCATGTCACAGTTTCTCCCTTCTCAAGCTTCTTGAGCATGTTCTCACGGTTATCTTGAGAAGGTTGGACAATGCTCTTGCCCTTCAATCTTGCCATGTCCCTCATGAGCCTTTCTACTTCTTGCTTTAGCTCATCATTCTCCTTGGCAATGTTATCATCGCATGTTTCTACAACAACATTCTCATAGCATTTCTCATTGCAAGGGTTAGAGCAAGATTCATCAATTAAATCAATGCAAGAAGTTGAAGTATCTACCTTGAAGATAGGGATTGCACAAGGGATAGATTGCTCTCAATTTTTGATTTCAGCTCTTCATAATTTGTAGCAAGAGAAGTATTAAGATCATTGAAAGTATTAATTTGTTTAATTTTTTTAGCTTGTCTTTTCATGACTCCTTTTTGCTCATGGATAAAGTCAAGGAGTTCATCAATGAAAGGAGAGTTGGAGTCATTATCACTTACTTCAATTCCACTTTCCATACCTTTGGCCATAAGGCACATATTTGATGATGAAGAGTGTGTCACCATGGTTCCCATTAATAGTCTTCATAGCTCCAATGAATTTTTACAAGCAAAAACACAATTGAACACACCATCACTAAGAGAAGATAATATTATACTGTTTGCAATAACATCATATTGTCTTTCTTGGTGACCATCATTTTTCATACCTTCACTCACAACTCTCCAAACATTTACGCCCCTTGCTTGGAGATAAGCTTGCATTAAAACCTTCCAACATTGGAAGCCCGTGCCATCGAACCGTAGAGTCATTCCTAAGGGATCCATCACTTCCTCGGCGAGCTAACTCACTAGGCAGTGAAGCCTAACCATTCTAATGAGCCGGTTTTCACAATTTTGCCAATGGAATTAGCGTTTTCTTTGTGAAAGAGTTGAGCCCCAGCTCTGATACCACTTGAAAGGAATCAGTGCTCGTAGCTTAAGAGGGAGAGGGATGAATTAGGCAATTCTAAAACCTTAACCTATGGCTCAAACTAGCTTGCACAAAACATAAGCTAAAACATGCTGTCTAGATGCACAACTATGGTTTATCTAGTGTGAAACCCTCATCCCAAAATAAGTTTTGCAACCTATAGCCAATTCTAGCAAGATACTACACTAAGAAAGTAAAGGCACACAAGTTGCAAGTATGAAATGCGGAAACGTAAAGGAGGAGATAAGAGGACGCAAATTCTTGACGCGAGGATTTATCCCGTGGTATCGGTAGGCACTAAGCCACCCCTAGTCCACGTTGTTGAAACACTCACAAGTACTATTGCTTCCCGGTCACCAAGTCTTTTCCGGGACTCTTCTTGACTTGCCGCAAAGGCTCGGCCACTAAGGCTCATGTCAAGTCCCCGGTCACCTTGATGCCGCCTTCACTATGGAGCTTCCCAAGAAGGAAGGGTCTCCTCGTCCCCCGCTCAAAGTCGTCGTCGCTGCTCCACAACAAGACGGAAGGTTGAAGACTTGCCGGCAAGTCACCAAGACTCCAAGGGGCCGGCACACAAAGATTACGGCGATGGTTCACTCTAGAACCATACACAAGGCAACTGCACCTTGCTCTCTCACTCTCTCTTGGCCTAATCTAGCACTAACACTCTCAATGCTTGTGCTAAAGCCTATGGATATGATCACTAAGCACTATGTGGCTAGGATGTCCTCTTGAATGTGTATGAGCTTCCTCTAGATTCCGGCAACCCCAAATGGGCGATTAGAGGGGTATAAATAACCCAACAACTCAAAATAGTTGTTGCTTTAACGGCTAGTAATGGCTAAGTAAAAGTACAGTAGCACCGGTTTAAAGTACGCTAGCGTCGGACCATCTGGTGCCCCCCATCTTGATTTCTTCACGCAAACATGCTCTCTAGACGTTCGTCTGGTCGAAACACCGATGGTAGCGTCGGATCAACCGACGCTTGTATTTTTGTACTGACCGGTTAAACATTTGAGTGCAGTTTAGTGTGCACCGGTTTAACCTATGCAGGCGTCGGTTCAATCTACGCAGGTGTTGGATCAACTGGTCACACACATGGATCAGCTTCATGATGCTTCGTATTTTTGACATAACTCTCTAGTCCGAACTCCGATTTCGATGATCTTGTACTCTATGGAAAGCTGTAAGGTGCAATACAAGATTCTCTAGAAGTCCATCTCATTAGATCACATTTTGAGTACCGGTTAAATACCAAAAGACCGACATTGCGACGGTTGATCCGGTCACCTCTTTTCTCTCTTTAATGCCTTTGTGTTTTGATCATAACTTTTTACTCGGGACTCTGATTTTGATGATCTAGGACTCTATGGAAAGCTTGTGAAATTCTCTACAAGATTCTCAAGAAATATAACCCATTTGATCTGTCAAAATATAAATATCCATGGGACACTGCCAATTTATTCCTCTCATTGTCCCGGCTTTGGAGGTTTTCTTTGTGTTGCATCTTTGGAACCTATTAAACTGTACAAATATTCATTCTTGACACACATATTAGTTGCAATGACTATGTTGTCAATCAATCACCAAAATCACAACTATGGCCTAATGGGGCCATGTTTCTTACACAGCGACGATCCCAGCTACGTGACTCCACTCCAGCTTACGCCGCGACATCGCCGCGCTGCTTCCGCCGACCTCGACTACTCGTCACGACTAGAAACTAATTGGGGCAGACTTCACACTGTCAACAACTAGTCGGAATCAACTCCGGCTAGTCGGCTTCATCAACAAACCGATGCAGCTCCATTGATGAGCGCTAAGGCTTTGTCGGCAATCGTCAACGAATCAAGCTAAGTCACTTATACCTTTCCCGACTTGTTCTCCACAAGATCGGCTACTTATCTGTATACGCCTCTCGATGGGCATGAAGCCCTCTAGAGCTAACTTCGTCGCCTACTTTTTGCGCAACGCGCATTCTCTTTGTCGCAATGTCGACTACTTATTTCTGCATGTTGTCTTCTCTTAACGGTCGCTAATCTACTCGATTAACAAATGCCTTAATCTGTGAAACATCGGATCTTCAGTCATGACCTAAGCGACTCATACACGTTATGAGCGAAGGCTTGAACGAGACCAGATGATTAAACGTAAAAGGTGGAGTACTTAGGAGAAAACAAGAGCTCGACACATCAACTTTATTTTTACACCAAATAAAATTCGGGACCTTCGCATTATGCTACATAATGTATGCATTGTCTTTTTCATATGAAGCTTCGATGACGACTCTCCTGGACGCTCAGCATACCTCCAGTGACTCCGCTAGCTCCCATGCTCGGGGATTGCACGTCAAAAACTACTCGATGTGGCTCCTATGATTCACCTGGGTCATAAGCTCGGGGGCTGGATACCGTAATACTACTCGGAAGACTCGAAGAAGAACCCAATTTAAGGGGCTATTCAAATTTTTAACCCAGATGTCTTATCTAGCCATTAAATTGGGGATAAGATTTATTTTGAGCGATAATTTAGAGTTTGTTTTGGGAAGTTATTTTTTTAACCATTTTTTTAGGTATTTTATCCAAAAAGGGGGTTTCCAAATTTCTTACCAATCACTCTATTTTAACCATCAATTCAATTTCTTAAAAATATTCTACAACGCATGCCACATTCTTTTGGATCCTTTTTCCAAACCTTGGGATTTGAATTCAAGGCTCGCGGGGCTGCAGGACATGTGTCATCATCGACTTTTTTTTCAAATCTATTCGAAGACAAACAAGGAAGATTCAAGACTAATTTGAACTCAATTTGATTCTTCGATTGAATCTAAGGCTCAAGGGCTACTCCATATGGAGTGCGATTTTCATCGCACCCCATATAAATGATTTAAACTACTCGGGGCATGAGCACCTCTTAATCTCAAAACAGCCAAAGAAGTACTCGGAAGACACCTTCAAGATGAAGCTTTAGAAGATCTCAAAGATGACTTTAGAAGTACTCGAAAGCATGCAGTACTCAGCTACGAAGAGCTCAAGAGCTTGTCAGACCCAGGGCAGCGGACTGCTCATAAGGCATAGAAATATCTAGAATAAGGTATGGGGCATGTCCCATACCTTATATCTGTTGTACTCGGATACAAGTAGGACTAGTTAGTGTAGAAGGAAGCTACTCGGTACGACCAGAGTAGGACTCTTAAGCTCGTACCAGAATAGGATACATGTAACCCGGTCCCCCCAGAGTATATAAGGGCGGGCAGGGACCCCTCCAAAGGGACAACATATCAATAACCAATCCAAGGCAATACAAACTACCATACAGGACATAGGGTATTACACACATCACAGCCCGAACATGTCTAAACCTTGCGTTGCTTGCAGCTTCGAGAACTGATCTCGGTGATACCCTGCCTACAAGTCTACTACCTTAGGGTATCCCTAGGTAGGCTTGCCGGTAAAACACTAACAGGCTAGTTGATCAAATAGAACATCAATGCGAGGAAGTTGGTATTTATTTTTGATTGTCACCGCATTGAGAGGTCGGCAGTCCACACAACCCCAAGCTCTCATCCTTTTTCTTCACAAAAAGGGCTGGACAACCCCAAGGTGATGCACTTGGGCGAATAAAACCTTTATTGAGAAGTTCTTGGATTTGAATTTTTAATTCTGCCAATTCTTTGGGTGGCATTCTATAGGGTCTTTTGGAGATAGGTGGTATGCCCAGTTGCAATTCAATGATAAACTCAATGTCCCTATCCGGTGTCATTCCTGGCAAGTCATCCAGAAAAACATCGGCATACTCGCATACCATGGGAATTTCTTCTAGCTTGGATTCAACCATGACAAATGCACAAGAATTTATGCATTCTCAAAATGGCAAATAAAGAGTAGAGGCTCCATGTGTTGGGGAGTTTATTTCAACGGCTCTCGAAGGAATATCTAATAGAACACCATGTTGAGTCATCCAATTCATTCCCAAAATAATATCTATGCCTTCCAGTGCCAAGATGATAAGGTCAGTTTTGATGGTCTTACTACCAAATTTTATGGGTACTTGCTGTACAATTTTATTGGAAGCAATTTTACGACCCGGTGTGGATATCATATATGATCCTTTTGTGTGGCTGAAATCAAATCCCATTTTTGCATAGAACTTTGCACTATTGAAACTATGTGATGCACCAGAATCAAACAACATAATTGCAGGCTTGTTATGGATAGAGAATGTACCCGTCATCACTGGTGCACCCTCGGAAAGCTCTTCAAGTGTAGTGAAATTAATCCTCCCTTGCTTGACCTGAATATAGTCTGCCACTTGCCCTTGTTCTTGTTGTTCTGGCTAGAATCTTGACCCTGATTTGACTGCCTAGCCTGGGGGCATTCTCAACCAAAGTGACTGGAACTCCCACAATTAAAGTAACGATTTGCATTGCTCGGACGAATGGGTGGTGGAGCATTCGGCCTTGGGCCAGTCTATTGAGGAGTAGGGGAACGTGAAACACCTTGCTATTGTGGGGGCCTAAACACCCAACACCCTTACTGAGGGGTCTTCTGAGGAGCTTTACGTGTAGCATTCTGCAACAAACGATACCTCTGTGGTGGACCACTAGGGGGTCGAGCTGGTGCCTTCCTCTTCTTTTCAGCTTGATGACCCATGATACAATCCTCCTGCGTGATAGCCAAGTTGACCAGCTCATTATAAGTATCTGCCTTGATGGGGTTCAAACGATCTCTGAGCTTGGTACTCATGCTTCTGCGAAAGCGATCCCGCTTCTTAGCATCAGTGTCAGCATGATAGCCCACATACTGACATAAGTTGTTGAAAGCCTGAGCACACCAGAGTACAGTGCGAGTGCCCTATGTAAGAGCTAGAAACTCCTTCAGTTTCCTTTCCATAAGCCCTTCTGGAATATGGTGGGCTCTGAAGGCATTCTTGAATTCATCCCAAGTGACAACATGATCGGCCAGGAGCATGGCAAAATAATTGTCCCACCAGAGATGTGCAGTACCGCAAAGTTGTTGTGCGGAGAAATGGGCCTTGGTCTCATCAGTACAAGGTACCACAAGTACAGAAAACTTGGATTCAATGGTGCGAATCTAAGCGTCCGCGTCCAGAGGCTCCTCCGTCTTGTGAAACAGAGGGGGCTGAGTATTCAGAAAGTCCTGATAGCCCGCAACCTGAGGTTGGTGGACATTGTGCCCACCCTGCTGATGGTGCTACTGTTGGAATTGCTGAAATGCGTGCTGTCCTTGAACAAGCTGACGGAGCAATTCGGTCTGGGCAGCCATCACTTCAGCCATGTTGGGCGGTGGTTGGGGTGGCGGTTGTTCGCTTCCACTAGTATCACCAAAACCACCCAGAGTGTTGAGGGTCCCTTGAACCATCTGCAATGTGCAAATTTTTCATTAACTAAGGGGTCCACAAATTTCCAAAGTTTAGTAGGATAAGTGCGGAAAGATTTTGAACTCCAGAGATCATAGACACGCTATGAATAGAACACTGATCTTTACAAGAAAATTCGTAACTCACAGTCTGTGCATCCAAATCTTCTCATATTTTAGAAGTGCCTAGGGAATTTATTTATCTACAACTTTGGTATTCAACTAAGAGGCCAATTCAATAGTTAAGATGGTCGAAAAATTCATTCTTTGCCTCTCTGTTTAGGCTGTTTTTTAGCAGACCGAGCTATAGTGTTTTGTCTATAAATTTGACTATAAAAGTCCAATGGTGCTGAAATTTGGTAAGAATTTTGATCATAAATTTTCTGACAACTTTGGTATTCATCGTACAGGCAAGAAATTCAAGAAAACATGGATAAAGTTTCGAACAAGTTTCTGCAGCAGACCGAGCAACAGTTGCCAAAAGTTAGGCTACACTATCGAGGAGTATGTGCAAAAGTCCTCTAAGCCATCTAGAAGTCGTCGAGGTTGTTGACGGACGACTTGCTGCTCATGGGGCAGTAAGCTCCCACAATCGGTGGCTGCGGGTCCTCAACCTCGTAGTCAATCTCAGATATGCCCTCCATCTCCTCGGGCTCTTCCCCATCCACATCCATCACCTTTGAGGGCGCATTGTGCGGCCTCCTGTGCATGGTGCATCTCAATGTGATCATTGGCATCCTCCAACTCAAGGTTCAGATCATGGATATGCTCCTCCATGAACTCAATCATAGCATTCCGCTCACGCATGCATGGTGGTGTCGAGCTCCTGAATTTGGCCCTCGAGTTGGCCAATCTGAGTATCCTTGTCTTCCATCTCCTCATTGAGCTCATGAATTTGCTCGGCCTTCAGGTCCACCATCATGTGGAAAGCCTGAGCATGGTCTGTGAGCTGAGCCATCCCCTGACTCTAAAGAGCCTGGAGATGCACCGTGCTGAAGTAAGAATGGTCTCCTGGGGCAAAGGCCTGCTAGAAGGTTCATGTGCTCCAGTCTGTCGAGCCACATGGGATCATCCTCCTGGGCAGCTGAGAATAAACCCACAGGAGCAAGAGTAATCACCACGGGGTGCTAGTCACAAAATATGGTAAGCATCTGCATGGCCGTGGTCTCCCAGGTGTCGGCCAGATGGTGACCAATAGCCTCGATCTCCAAGACGGGCCACTCGGGATATGCCTGGTGCGAAAGAAGGGTCATGTGCACTTGGCAGCGAGGAACTCCCATCTCCACATATTCCCGTCACACGTAGCGAGGAGGACTAGGGTAGCACGCGGTGCTCAGGACATCCCACAAAATGGAAGGAAAACCCTCCTAGTGCAGGCACTCTGAGTGCACGTGTCCATCCGCTCGAACCTCGATGAGGACAGGATCAACCACCTGAACAAACGATCAAATGTGTGAGATAGGAAAAAATAAACTCCGATAGACAAGATACTAAAAACAGAATCTTGACAGTTCACTAGATCAGCCATAACTTAAAGAGTTGATGCTCAAACATTCCCAAATTTTACGAGAACATTCCTAGGATAATTGTGCACAAATGTTCTAGTCAACGCTTTGGCTAGAACAGGCTCTAAGGTGGTCATTTGCCTAAATCTTCCCTTGGCTGTCTACCCAGAAATAACAGTGGACAGCCAGGTAGTATTTTGTTCACTCCAGAAAATCTACTTGGCAAAAAATTACCAAAGTTTTACGGTAGGTGCACGATAAAGTTTTCAACAAGTTTTGTATTGGTCCATACTGCAGAAAACGTCCCTAGGAAGGTCTGATAATTTTTGTAACAGAAGTGATCAAACTGGGCAGAAAACTGAGGTGCACATGTTTCTAGTGTTGCTCATTGAGTATATGTCCAAAAGTTCTCAAAAGTTAGCAGCTGGTAGGGAACAAAATTTGAAGCAACTTCCTTGTTGAGCTTTTATTCAGGTAAGGTCATTTTCTCACTTTAATTAATTTATCTACCCAGACATGGCAGAATAGGCAGATTTCTAGATAGACCTTAAGTGAATGAATCCGTGCTCACATATAAACCTCCTCACCCCCAACTAATAGGAAACCATTGTTAGTTAACTCTAGATATGATCATGATGCATGCACACAAAATCAAACAATTGCCAAATAGCTTTGGACTTACCGGGTTAGCACCGGTGGCATGGTACAATATACGGCTCTCCTTATAATATCTAGTCGAATTTCTAACCGTTCTTAACATTACATAATGATGGTTAGTGTACCTGCAGAAGATCAACAGAATATAAATTGAACCTTTCATGCTATTACTCATGAAAGCGTCCCCATACATTACCGCTCACTATAGTAGCGGCATCCAAGTGTTCGACACTTCATGGACAGTGCTTCACACGCTACCGTGGTAACGTATTCACTTCCCGTATAAATCACCTTACAGGATGTCCGTACGTTGAAGCCACCGTACGTGCAGCATGTTTTTACCACCAATATAATCAACAAATAGTTGGTATATTCGTAACAACCCTGATAAATTACATTTCTAAAGCAATGTCATTAGCCCAACCCTATGCTTAACCAACTAATAAAAGGGTGAAAAGAATTAGAACAAGTTAAGTTGAAATTCAAATTGAAATTGGGCACATATGAATACCTTTGAATTTTTAAATTAACTTTCAAACCACAAGCCAAATGAGGTGTTGCCTGAAACCAAACTTGTAGAACTTTTTATTCTGAACAACTTTCATGTTCAAAAGTTTTTGAAATTCAAATTAGAAAGTGGAGAAAACATCCTGTTTGCAACCAGCCCCTTGGAACTTTTCAAATCTCGCAAATGGACCCTTCTTCCCCCTCCTCTCTCTCCCCTCCCCGCCCGACACGCCGGCCAGGTGGCCGGCGATGCCTGACCGGCGCTAGCCGCCAAGCCGGCCCTCGCCCCAAGCGCGGCTTTGCCCCCCCTGCAGCGCTGCCCAGTCCGAGCTCGCCACGCGCGCCACGCCGGTCGTGCCTCTGCTCGCCGCCCGCCGCACCCAACGGCTGCGCCGCGTCGTGCCGCCCCGCCCGCCGCGACCCGCCCGTCGCTGAGCTCGCCTCCCGCCCGAGCCGCTCATGCAGCTGTCCCCCAACCCCCGTGCCGCGCTATCTTCCACTCCGTCACGCAAGATTTTTGGCCGCCAGTCACGCGGCTCCGCCCTCCGCACGCCGCGCCGGTGAACCGAGCCGCCCACCGCGGCCAACCCCGCGCCATTACCGTGCCTCCACCCCCGCGCGTCGCCCGGCACCCCTCCCTCCCTCCTGCCCCTATAAAAGGCGCTCTAGGCCGCCCGCGCGAGCCACCAGTAAGCACAGCACTCGCCGCCGCCATTGTTGCCGCCGAAGCTCCACCGCCGTGGACAGCCTTCCACAGCCGCCCCCTGCCCAAATTGAAGTTCCAGCCACCACCACATCATCCCACCGGAGCTCACCGACCCGCTCAACGCCGCCCAGGACCGCCGGAGCACCGCCGCCCGCGCTGTCGCCGCCGTCGCCACCCCTGGTCACCGCGGACAGCTCGACTCCGACCTCCTCCGCCCAAGCCAAGTACCGGAGCAGCTTCCCCACACGCCACTGAAGCTCCCCGTTCAGACCAGACCGCCCCAAGCCCGCCGGAGCACCGCCGTCGACGCGTACCGCCGCCGCTGCCCCTGCTCCAACGCCGACGAGCTACTCCCGGCCGTCCCCCACCTGACCAAGACCCCCCACGAGGTAGCCCTCGCACCCCTGGTCCTTCCCCGGCCCTCACCCCTCGCCGCCGGCGAGCCCCTCGCCGGAATTTTGGCCGGCCACCGCACCCGAGTCGCCTAAGGACCCAATTGCATCTATTGAATTCTTTAGAAGGTTCTGCCCGTAAGATTTCAAGGACCCAGATGTAAGAGAAAGATTCAAACCTAGATTCAAAATCAGTGAACTTATAAAATTCGTATAAAATCATAGAAAATTCAGAAAAATGCATCACCTTAGATTCTAGATAACTCATGCTTTAAATAAAATGGAAATATTAATGGCTTTTATTCATAGACTTGTCTTGAAACAAGTGCTGGCCCTGAAAAATTTGCAGTGAGGAAATTACCTGATAAATGGGCCATCCTAAAAAGATCAAGCTCAGAATCTACTTCTAGATATACTTCTTGCTAAGTTTAGTTTCATGCCATGATTGGCTAAATATTTTTATCTCTGTTGTTAGATTGTGATTCACCTAATGAAACTTTCTCTATACTGGGGTAATGGTACCTAGATGCCAAAAAAAAATTTAGAGACTTTTTATCTCAAAGGAACCTATTTATTTGATTTATGTGCTAATAACATACATTAAATCAATAAAATAGTATCTTAGCTTGGAAAATTCTCATATTTTTACTAGACGATACTCAGTGGTGGAGGATGCTGTGTAAAAAGTTTCAGGGACAAAAACCCTTTGTAGGATCCTGTAAAAAATAAATCCTTGAATAACCTAGGTGTGTAATGTCATATTTACTATTCTCTGAAAACTGCATAATAAATCCTATAAAAATTACAGTAGCTCCTGCATGAGTAAATGAAAGCCTTGTAAAAATCTTAGTCTCAGGTTTTGCACCATTTGTTCTGTACGAAAAGAACAAGAATCTAGCAGCAACCATGTATTATATTTTTCATAATTAATCTGCTGCATGAAAATATCTGAAAATTTTACAGTAAGCTTATCTTTCCCTGTTGTGCCTAGATCCAAGATTTCATAACCAGAAACTACTCGCTATAGTAGTTACACTTAAATCATGTTTCCATGAGGAACATAAGTTCCCATGAACACCCACCCCACCTTGCTTAACGAAGTTACTTATTGTACTATTCTACTCTATTAACGATTGCCCACGAATGATAAAGTAACTCACTTCACAACAAAAACTCATGTTTTACAGACTGCAACCTTATCGTGAAGGAAATCATGTCGTTTACCATCACCACTACTTACACTTGTGCATTCATGTAGAAACGACTACCCTTGCCGACGGGACTTACGAGCTGGTGCCCGAGTCCCAGAGTGAGCAGCGAGAAGCCCAGGCAAATTTAACTAAAGCAGTTGAAGACCCGGGTCAACGTTCAGACGATCCCCGGACTAACTTTGCACAAGAAGGCAAGCCCCGGAGCATGAACCCTATTTTCTAAACTTATGCAACTTATTACTCTACTTTTACTTATGCATTAAGTTTATAGGAGTTGGATGAAAACTTAGTTGCATGATCCTAGGTACCCATGCTCTGAACACTAGATGCCAGGTTCGATAGAATGCTATGCTAATAGGGCTCGGTAAAAGTCGAGTGATTTCCTGTCACTCGCGAGAAATTAGGAGTTGATTGTTTACTACCTGCTGCAATCATAAGGTCGACGGATGGGGCTATGGTACGATGTTTATGTTGATGATCGAGGCCCCGTCTGTTTAGTGAAAAATGCTAAGGCCGCAGTGTGTGGTAGTGGTGGTTAAGTCTTTGAACGTACTAACCACATGCCGAGAATATGGTGATCGGTAAGCTTAAGTACTAGATTGAACCGAGGCCGGAATATTCTCCCCACTGTCTTGAATTCGTTCACATCTAACTAATGGCGGGTGCATTGGCCGCCACAGCCCGACGTACCGTGGTCTGTGGGGACGTGTAGTCGAGGGCGGTGGGCCTGTTCCGTGAAGCGGGAATCGAAGGGAAAAGTTGCACGTGTGACTCTGGGAGTAACCGCGTGACGTGTGTTTAGGTTTCCCTTGCAAGGTTAAGAAATTCGATTCGAATCGTCCATTTCTTGCGGTTATTGAGACTGCTTGACCCTTTTACCACATAGAGTAAGAAGAGGAACAATGATAATGATTAATCTTGTTGGATGCAAAAATAATTCTTCCACCATGTATGATATTGGATAGTTGCTTACGTAAAATGGTTAAAGAAAGCTAGAACTTGGAGCTAAAATCTGAAAGTAAGGACCTACTATATATGCTTTTCGGCAAAACAAACCCCTCAAGCCAAAAGCCTCGCATGTCTAGGAGTCGGCTAAGTATACCCCACTAGTCGGGTAAGCCTTGCTGAGTATTAGTATACTCAGCCTTGCTTGTGGCTTGTTTTCAGGTGAAACATTCGAGGACATGATTGCTAGTTTGACTTGGCCTTGTACCCTTCCTCCTGGTTGGTCGGTGGAATGGGATACGCCCCCGGCCAACGGTGGTGATACCGAGTGATGCCTCGTACGGGCTTCATCGAGACATCCTTTATCGTCGAGTAGTTGTCGTTATCTTTTCCGCTGCTTGAACTCTGAAGAACTCATTTATTTCTAAATCCGAAGTACCTTGTTTTACGAATTTGAACTCTATTGTAATGATAATTTATGTTGAACTCCGTGGTGTAAAAAAAAATGTGGAATGTTGTATACTCTGGGCTCACCTTCGTGTGAGTACGTGTATGTGTGGCTTCGATCCGTAAGAACCGTGGTTGTATCGGGAGGTTAACCGACAGACCTGTGGATTATTCTGTTTGAAGTGCGAGTTAGCCTTGATCGCCCTTGTGGTGATGAATAGCGCGCTTGAACCGGATTAATTCAGGTGGTTCTGCCACAGCTGGTATCAGAGCTAAAATACATACGCCAGAGAATGCGACAAGCCTTAAACTTATTTTCATAAAACTTGACTAGAAGGATGTGTTGCGAAATACGTTGGTGTGCTAAGGATGGTACCTAGTTCGTAAAGCCCTAAGGGATTATGGGAAAGTTACTAGGTGGCTATCTAACTTCTATATATTATCAACTGACTTCCAGCACATTACTTTCTGTCAAAACTTACTTTCATGCACAACCGACCTTAAATTCTGTTCACTGTTCACTGTTTACTTTCATTACCTTAGATTTTCCCTGGTGCACGAAATATTGGCCCACTGTTCACTGAAATTTCTGGGTAGACAGTAAGGTGAAACCTGCAAAGAAAAACCATCTTAGAGACTTATCTAGCTCTGGAGTTGACTAGCAAGGTTGTTCAAAAATACCTTAGGAATGCTCTGGTAAAAGTTGAGAATTTTTCGACCAGAACTGTTGAAGTTATGGCTATTTTGCTGCACGGTCCGAAACCTGTTCGCTATACTATTCACAGTTTTCACTATCTCACTCCATTTGATCTTTTGTTCAGATGGCCGAGCCTATTGCCATGATGGTGGATGAGGATGGACGCGTTCACTCGCAGTGTCTCCACTGGGAGGGCTTTCCCTCTATTTTGTGGGATGTTCTGCGCACCGCGGGCTATCCAATTCCCCCATGTTACGCCGGACTGGAGTTTGCAGAGAATGGAGTTACCCAGTGCCGTGTCAACGTGACCATTTTTCCGCACCCGCTACACCCGGAGTGGCCCGCCTTGGAGATTGAGGCTGTTGGTCGCCGTTTGGTCGATACTTGGGAGCTTGCTGCCATGAGGGCGCTCACCACTTTCTGTGCACAGTGCCCCGAGGCTGTCACGCTCACTCCTATTGGTTTGTTTCCTGCTGCCCAGGGCAACGACCCCTTTTGGCTCAACAGGGTGCAGCACTCACAGTACTTGGTGGACTTTCATGCCCAGGAGACCATCGATACCTCCGTGCGGTGCATAAATGCACTCTACCGACTTCAGACTCTCCAGAGTCAGGCGCTTGTGCAGCTCACTGATCTTGCACAGGCCTACCACATGATGGCAGATACCAGGGATGAGCAGATTAAGGAACTCAGTGAGGAACTCGAGGATAGAGACACCCAGATTGGCCAACTTGAGGGCCAAGTGCAGGAGCACGACACTCTCATGGGTGAGAGAGATGACATGATAGCACACTTGGAGGAGCAGCTCCATGATCTGAACCTTGAGTTGGAGGATGCTAATGAGCACATTCAGTGGCACCATGATCAGAATGCCCCTCCTGGCGTGGTGGCTATGGAGGAAGATGAGGAGGAGCCACAGGAGATTGATGGTATTTCAGGAATGGACTTTGAGGGTGAGGCATTGCAGCCACCTCCGATGGGAGCTCACTCTCCTACTCACAGCGAGTCGTCCGTCAACAACCTCGACGATTTCTAGCCAATGACCTAGGAGGACTTTTGCATATACTCCTCGATAGTGTAGCCTAACTTCTGGCAAGTGTTGTAATAGGCTAACTAAGAGTTGAGTACCTCTTTTGTGGTGGGTACAACTTAACCATTGGCTACTCAAATCATGTAGGCCACGGCTAAAAACTTGGTGGTTTGATGGAAGGTAGTTGAACCTGCGATTGCAGAAACTTGTCGGAGTTTTTTTTACCCATGTCTCTCTACATTTCCGGGCTGAGTGTTGAATACCAAACTTGTCCTAAATTCTGTGATCTAGGTTCTCACAAAATTTCAACCCTATTGGATCTTGCTAGTTTGAGTTATAGGCCAGATACTATAACTCGTTCTGCTGAAAAAGAGCCAAACCAGCGAAGCAAGGAGTGAATCGTTTGACCATCCTGGCCATCGATTTAGCATCTTGGCTGAATACCAAAGTAGCACATCTCTAAATTCCCTATCCACTGCCAAAATATGAGAGATTTTGGATGAACCTACCAGGAGATATAAATTTCTTATGGCAGACAGTTTTATGCCCACGATTCTATCCGTGACCTTTCGGAAGTCTACTGTCCCGCGTTAAATCTTTTTGAATCTTGGAAGCAGTATGGATCACGCTGCTAATGAAGAACATTCACCTTTTCAGATGGTTGGAGCAACCCGTGGTAACCCGGATGGTTTTGGTGCTAGCGCAAGTGGATCACAACCACAGCCGCCACCACCACCCAGCTTGGTTGAAGTAATGGCCGCTCAAACCGAGCTGTTTCGCCAGCTCGTGCAAGGACAGCACCAACAGCGGGGTGGGCACAATGTTCACCAACCCCAAGCCGCCGGTTACACGGATTTCCTAGGGACCCAGCCTCCCTTGTTTCACAAGACGGAGGAACCCTTGGATGCGGACGCTTGGATTCGCACAATCGAGTCCAAGTTTTCTCTACTTGTGGCCCCATGTTCGGATGCAAACAAAGCCCGTTTTGCCGCGCAGCAGCTTCGCGGTACGACTCGTCTATGGTGGGATCACTATTTTGCTATGCTCCCCACTGATCACGTTGTCACCTGGGATGAATTCAAAACTGCGTTCCGGGCACACCATATCCCCGAAGGTCTCATGGAAAGAAAGCTAAATGAGTTTTTAGCTCTCACTCAGGGTAACCGCACTGTACTTCAGTATGCTCAGGCCTTCAACAACCTGTGCCAATACGCGGGCTATCACGCAGACACAGATGCCAAGAAGCGTGATCGTTTCCGTAGAGGTCTGAGTACTAAACTCAAGGAACGACTGAATCTTGTCAAAGCCGATACATATAATGAGCTAGTCAACATGGCCATCACTCAAGAGGACTGTATTGAGGCTCATCGTGCTGAAAAGAAGAGAAAGGCGCAAGCTGGACCCTCGGGTGCTCAGCCACCGAGGTATCGCTTGGTGCGAAATGCTGCGCCTACAGCTCCACCGAAAGCCCCTCAGCCAGGTCGTTGGATTTTCAGGCCCCCGCAGCAACAAGGTGTTGTACGACCCCCTATGCCTCAACAAACTGGACCCCGGCCCGCTACTCAGCAGTTTCTTCGACCGAGCATCACCAATCGTTGTTTCAAGTGCGGGAGTTCCAGTCATTTCGCTCGCGAATGCCCTCAACCCAGACAGCCAAATCAGGGCCAGGACCCTAACCAAAACAATAAGAACAAAGGCAAGAGGCAGACCCTTCAGGTCAAACAAGGACGGATCAACTTCACCACCCTTGCAGAACTTCCTGAAGGAGCACCAGTGATGACGGGTACATTCTCTATCCATAACAAGCCTGCAGTCATATTGTTTGATTCTGGTGCATCACATAGTTTCATTAGTGCAAAGTTTGGTGCAAAGGTAGGCCTGAATGTTTGTCACACAAAAGGGTCGTATATGATCTCAACACCGGGTGGGAAAATTGCTTCCAACCAGATAATAAGTCTGGTACCGATAAAATTGGGGAGTAAAGTCGTCAACACAGACCTTGTCCTTTTACCCCTTGACGGCATGGATATTATTTTGGGAATGAACTGGATGACTATGCACGGAGTCACACTGGACCTTTCTTCCCGAGCCGTTGAGATAAATTCACCTAGTCACGGAGCCACTACCCTTTACCTACCGTTACGGGAGTGCACAAATTCTTGTGCTTTCGTGATGGAAGGGATCAACCTAGAAAATATTCCGGTGGTATGCGAGTATGCCGATGTCTTCCCGGATGACTTACCCGGAATGCCACCAGATAGGGACATTGAGTTCGTTATTGAACTGCAGCCAGGCACTGCACCTATCTCCAAAAGACCCTATAGGATGCCACCTAAGGAATTGGCTGAACTGAAAACACAACTCTAAGAACTACTGGACAAAGGCTTCATTCGTCCTAGCGCGTCACCTTGGGGATGTCCGGCCCTTTTTGTAAAGAAAAAGGATGACAGTTTAAGATTATGTGTGGACTACCGACCTCTCAATGCGGTAACTATTAAAAATAAATACCCACTTCCCCGCATCGACGTCCTCTTTGATCAATTATCTGGAGCTAGAGTTTTCTCCAAGATTGATCTTCGATCAGGATATCATCAGATAAAGATTCGTCCATGCGATATTCCGAAGACTGCCTTTTCCACACGATATGGACTATATGAATTCTTGGTCATGTCCTTTGGTCTCACCAATGCCCCTGCCTACTTCATGTATCTCATGAATTCGGTATTCATGCCCGAACTTGACAAATTCGTCGTAGTGTTCATCGATGACATCCTTATCTATTCCAAGGATGAGGAAGAGCATGCCAAGCACCTTCGCATTGTTCTTCAGCGACTCAGAGACCATCAGCTCTATGCTAAGTTTTCTAAGTGTGAATTCTGGTTGGATACTGTAAAGTTCTTGGGTCACACGATCTCCAGCGAAGGCATAGCTGTTGACCCCAGCAAGGTACAAGAGGTGATGGATTGGAAACCCCCTACCTCTGTTCATCAGATTCGCAGTTTTCTCGGCTTAGCCGGTTACTACCATCGCTTCATCCCGGATTTCTCTCGAATTGCTAAGCCCATGACTGAACTGTTAAAGAAGGAAGTAAAGTTTGTATGGAATGAGAAATGTGAAGAAGCTTTCCACACTCTCAGAGAGCATCTGACTACTGCACCTGTGTTAGCTCAACTCGATAATACCAAGTCGTTCGATGTGTATTGTGACGCATCGGGTACTGGTCTAGGATGTGTGCTTATGCAAGAGAATCGAGTGATTGCATATGCCTCACGAGCCCTTCGGCCCCACGAGCAGAATTATCCAACTCATGATCTTGAGCTTGCAGCAGTTATTCATGCTCTAAAAATATGGAGACATTATCTCATGGGCATTCGTTGTAACATCTACACCGATCACAAGAGTCTCAAATATATCTTCACCCAAGCCGATCTGAATATGAGGCAGAGGAGATGGCTAGAATTAATCAAGGATTATGATCTCGAGGTGCACTATCACCCCGGCAAGGCTAATGTAGTCGCGGATGCGCTCAGCCGCAAGGCCCATTGCCATTGCCTATCATTGGAAAACTGTAATGAGACATTATGTTCGGAAATAAGGAAGCTTAGTTTGGAAATGATTTTCCAAGGCACTTTGAATCACATCTCAGTCGAGCCCACTCTTCGCGACCAGATCATCATGGCACAACTACACGATGAAGGAGTTAAGATCATCAAACAAAAACTCTCTCTAGGAGAAGAGAAGTATAAATGTTTCCGCCAGGACCATAAGGGAGTTCTATGGTTCGAAAGTCGTATAGTCGTTCCGAAGAATCATGAACTCCGCAAGCAAATTCTCGATGAGGCACATCTTTCCAAATTCTCTATCCACCCCGACAGTAGCAAAATGTATCAAGACCTAAGGCAAAACTTCTGGTGGACTAGAATGAAAAGAGAAATTGCTACGTATGTCTCAGAATGTGACACGTGCCAGAGAGTAAAAGCTAGCCACTTGAAAGTAGCCGGTACACTTCAACCGTTACCTATACCATCCTGGAAGTGGGAAGACATAAGTACGGACTTCATCGTTGGACTACCAAACACTTCCCAGAAACATGATTCCATATGGATTATCGTTGATAGACTCACAAAGGCTGCACATTTCCTTCCGGTACACACCACCTATTCTGCCAAGAAATATGCCGAGATTTACCTCGATCGTATTGTTTGCCTACATGGAATACCTAAGACAATTATTTCTGATCGTGGTACTCAGTTTGTAGCACGCTTTTGGGAACGACTGCAAACATCTCTTGGTACTAAACTGATTCGCAGCTCAGCATACCATCCTCAGACTGACGGACAAACGGAAAGAGTAAACCAAATTCTTGAAGACATGCTGAGAGCTTGCGTCATTCACTATGACAAGAATTGGGACAAATGTCTACCCCTAGCAGAGTTCTCGTACAACAATAGCTATCAAACGAGTTTGAAAATGGCACCATTTGAGGCCCTGTACGGACGAAGGTGTCGAACTCCTTTGAGCTGGTCACAAACCGGAGAACGTAAAATAATTGGACCCGACCTGGTAATCGAGGCAGAGGAGAAAGTAAAAGTAATACAAGCAAATCTTAAAGCTGCACAAGCCCGGCAAAAGAGCTATTCCGACAAAAGGAGAAGGCCCCTAAAATTCAAAGTTGGCGATCATGTCTATCTTCGAGTTTCACCAACCAAGGGAGTGCAAAGATTCGGAATCAAAGGCAAACTAGCTCCCCATTATGTTGGTCCTTACGAAATCATTGGGAGCTGCGGACCCGTAGCCTACAAATTACGACTGCCCCCTCAGCTCACGGCCACCCATGATGTCTTCCACGTATCTCAACTCAAGAAGTGTATTCGAGTCCCTACCGAGATTGTGGAACAACAAGAAATATTGGTAGAACCCGACCTCTCGTATGTCGAACACCCGGTTAAAATTTTAGATCGAAAAGAAAGAGGGACCAAGAGGAAAGTGATTAAAATGTATAAAGTTCAATGGAATCATCACACTGAAGAAGAAGCCACCTGGGAAACCGAGAGCTACCTAAACCAAAATTTCCCTGGTTTTCTTATCTCAACCACTGGTATGTGCACCCCTGTCCACACTAAGATTTACCGAATCTCGGGGCGAGATTCTTGTTCAGGGGGGAAGGCTGTAACAACCCTGATAAATTACATTTCTAAAGCAATGTCATTAGCCCAACCCTATGCTTAACCAACTAATAAAAGGGTGAAAAGAATTAGAACAAGTTAAGTTGAAATTCAAATTGAAATTGGGCACATATGAATACCTTTGAATTTTTAAATTAACTTTCAAACCACAAGCCAAATGAGGTGTTGCCTAAAACCAAACTTGTAGAACTTTTTATTCTGAACAACTTTCATGTTCAAAAGTTTTTGAAATTCAAATTAGAAAGTGGAGAAAACATCCTGTTTGCAACCAGCACCTTGGAACTTTTCAAATCTCGCAAATAGACCCTTCTTCCCCCTCCTCTCTCTCCCCTCCCCGCCCGACACGCTGGCCAGGTTGCCGGCGATGCCTGACCGGCGCTAGCCGCCAAGCCAGTGGCCGCCGGCCCTCGCCCCAAGCGCGGCTTTGCCCCCCCTGCAGCGCTGCCCAGTCCGAGCTCGCCACGCGCGCCACGCCGGCCGTGCCTCTGCTCGCCGCCCGCCGCACCCAACGGCTGCGCCGCGCCGTGCCGCCCCGCCCGCCGCGACCCGCCCGTCGCTGAGCTCGCCGCCCGCCCGAGCCGCTGCTGCAGCTGTCCCCCAACCCCCGTGCCGCGCTATCTTCCACTCCGTCACGCAAGATTTTTGGCCGCCAGTCACGCGGCTCCGCCCTCCGCACGCCGCGCCGGTGAACCGAGCCGCCCACCGCGGCCAACCCCGCGCCATTACCGTGCCTCCACCCCCGCGCGTTGCCCGGCACCCCTCCCTCCCTCCTGCCCCTATAAAAGGCGCTCTAGGCCGCCCGTGCGAGTCACCAGTAAGCACAGCACTCGCCGCCGCCATTGTTGCCGCCGAAGCTCCACCGCCGTGGACAGCCTTCCACAGCCGCCCCCTGCCCAAATTGAAGTTCCAGCCACCACCACATCATCCCACCGGAGCTCACCGACCCGCTCAACGCCGCCCAGGACCGCCGGAGCACCGCCGCCCGCGTTGTCGCCGCCGCCGCCGCCCCTGGTCACCGCGGACAGCTCGACTCCGACCTCCTCTGCCCAAGCCAAGTACCGGAGCAGCTTCCCCACGCGCCACTGAAGCTCCCCGTCCAGACCAGACCGCCCCAAGCCCGCCGGAGCACCGCCATTGACGCGTACCGCCGCCGCCGCCGTTGCTCCAACGCCGACGAGCTACTCCCGGCCGTCCCCCACGCGACCAAGACCCCCACGAGGTAGCCCTCGCACCCCTGGTCCTTCCCCGGCCCTCACCCGTCGCCGCCGGCGAGCCTCTCGCCGGAATTTTGGCCGGCCACCGCACCCGAGCCACCTAAGGACCCAATTGCATCGATTGAATTCTTTAGAAGGTTCTGCCCGTAAGATTTCAAGGACCCAAATGTAAGAGAAAGATTCAAACCTAGATTCAAAATCAGTGAACTTGTAAAATTCGTATAAAATCGTAGAAAATTCAGAAAAATGCAAACTCAACTGCTCTGGAGATCTTAGGTTAAGCTTCACAACTTTTGTTACATGCATCACCTTAGATTCTAGCTAACTCATGCTTTAAATAAAATGGAAAGATTAATGGCTTTTATTCATAGACTTGTCTTGAGACAAGTGCTGGCCCTGAAAAATTTGCAGTGAGGAAACTACCTCATAAATGGGCCACCCTAAAAAGATCAAGCTCAGAATCTACTTCTAGATATACTTCTTGCTAAGTTTAGTTTCATGCCATGATTGGCTAAATATTTTTATCTCTGTTGTTAGATTGTGATTCACGTAATGAAACTTTCTCTATACTGGGGTAATGGTACCTAGATGCCATAGAAAAATTTAGAGACTTTTTATCTCACAGGAACCTATTTATTTGATTTATGTGCTAATAACATACATTAAATCAAGAAAATAGTATCTTAGCTTGGAAAATTCTCATATGTTTACTAGAAGATACTCAGTGGTAGAGGATGCTGTGTAAAAAGGTTTCAGGGACAAAAACCCTGTGTAGGATCCTATAACAAATAAATCCTTGAATAACCTAGGTGTGTAATGTCATATTTACTATGCTCTGAAAACTGCATAATAAATCCTATAAAAATTACAGTATCTCCTGCATGAGTAAATGAAAGCCCTGTAAAAATCTTAGTCTGAGTTTTTGCACCATTTGTTCTGTACAAAAAGAACAAGAATCTAGCAGCAACCATGTATTATATTTTTCATAATTAATCTGCTGCATGAAAATATCTGAAAATTTTACAGTAAGCTTATCTTTCCCTGATGTGCCTAGATCCAAGGTTTCATGACCAGAAACTACTCGCTGTAGTAGTTACACTTAAATCATGTTTCCATGAGGAACATAAGTTCCCATGAACACCCACCCCACCTTGCTTAACGAAGTTACTTATTGTACTATCCTACTCTATTAACGATTGCCCACGAATGATAAAGTAACTCACTTCACAACAAAACTCATGTTTTACAGACTGCAACCTTATCGTGAAGGAAATCATGTCGTTTAGCATCACCACTACTTACACTTGTGCATTCATGTAGAAACGACTACCCTCGCCGACGGGACTTACGAGCTGGTGCCCGAGTCCGAGAGTGAGCAGCGAGAAGCCCAGGCAAATTTAACTGAAACAGTTGAAGACCCGGGTCAACGTTCAGACGATCCCCGGACTAACTTTGCACAAGAAGGCAAGCCCCGGAGCATGAACCCTATTTTCTAAACTTATGCAACTTATTACTCTACTTTTACTTGTGCATTAAGTTTATAGGAGTTGGATGAAAACTTAGTTGCATGATCCTAGGTACCCATGCTCTGAACACTAGATGCCAGGTTCGATAGAATGCTATGCTAATAGGGCTCGGTAAAAGTCGAGTGATAACCTGTCACTCGCGAGAAATTAGGAGTTGATTGTTTACTACCTGCTGCAATCATAAGGTCGACGGATGGGGCTATGGTATGATGTTTATGTTGATGATCGAGGCCCCGTCTGTTTAGTGAAAAATGCTAAGGCCGCAGTGTGTGGTAGTGGTGGTTAAGTCTTTGAACGTACTAACCACATGCCGAGAATATGGTGATCGGTAAGCTTAAGTACTGGATTGAACCGAGGCCGGAATATTCTCCCCACTGTCTTGAATTCATTCACATCTAGCTAATGGCGGGTGCATCGGCCGCCACAGCCCGACATACCGTGGTCTGTGGGGACGTGTAGTCGAGGGCGGTGGGCCTGTTCCGTGAAGCAGGAATCGAAGGGAAAAGTTGCACGTGTGACTCTGGGAGTAACCACGTGACGTGTGTTTAGGTTTCCCTTTCAAGGTTAAGAAATTCGATTCGAATCGTCCGTTTCTCGCGGTTATTGAGACTGCTTGACCCTTTTACCACATAGAGTAAGAAGAGGAACAATGATAATGATTAATCTTGTTGGATGCAAAAATAATTCTTCCACCACATATGATATTGGCTAGTTGCTTACGTAGAATGGTTAAAGAAAGCTAGAACTTGGAGCTAAAATCTGAAAGTAAGGACCTACTATATATGCTTTTCGGCAAAACAAACCCCTCAAGCCAAAAGCCTCGCATGTCTAGGAGTCGGCTAAGTATACCCCACTAGTCGGGTAAGCCTTGCTGAGTATTAGTATACTCAGCCTTGCTTGTGGCTTGTTTTCAGGTGAAACTTTCGATGACATGATTGCTAGTTTGACTTGGCCTTGTACCCTTCCTTCTGGTTGGTCGGTGGAATGGGATACGCCCCCGGCCAACGGTGGTGATACCGAGTGATGCCTCGTACGGGCTTCATCGAGACATCCTTTATCGTCGAGTAGTTGTCGTTATCTTTTCCGCTGCTTGAACTCTGAAGAACTCATTTATTTCTAAATCCGAAGTACCTTGTTTTACGAATTTGAACTCTATTGTAATGATAATTTATGTTGAACTCCGTGGTGTAAAAAAAAAAGTGGAATGTTGTATACTCTGGGCTCACCTTCGTGTGAGTACGTGTATGTGTGGCTTCGATCCGTAAGAACCGTGGTTGTATCAGGAGGTTACCCGACAGACCAGTGGATTATTCCGTTTGAAGTGCGAGTTAGCCTTGATCGCCCTTGTGGTGATGAATAGCGCGCTTGAACCGGATTAATTCAGGTGGTTCTGCCACAATATTGGCAGCACCTCAAGTAAGCCACTATTTGAGGGTAGCATTCGGTTCGCGTCACTGACGTGAGGGTCAAGCTCTCTCAGTTTACTGAGGATCCTTACCTTCTTACCTTAGCATAGGTACGTCTTTACAGAATTTTAAAACTGCTGAAAGTAAATGTGCTAGAAGTCAATCATAATTAACATAAGTTAGATAGTCACCTAATCATATTCCCATAATCCCTATTGACACTCATTACGGACAAATTTTGACCGTCAACTTGATTAGAAAATTTGGAGAACTAACATTTCTTACACGCATATTTATCTAGAATAATGTCAATTCCACATGTTTCCTGGAAATTAGTGCTATGCAGGAATTTGAGCAGAAATGGAGGAAGAAACACACCCCTCAATCCAAGGCAAAAATCATCGACCAATCAGAATGCACCATTCAGCCTCTCATGGATCAAAGGGCCCACTAGGACAAGCAACTGCCTTAGGACAACGTGATGGCATGCACCACCGACCTAGGAGCCCACTTGTTAGCCACCTTGGCAATGCTGAAGTCAGTGGGAGCCAAGGCCAGTTCGGCCGAACCACTAGTTCGATCGAACCAGCCCAAGCTCCACCGACTTACCTCTTGCATGTGGTGCCTCCCTATTGCTCCTCAAGGTCGGTTCTAGGTGAATTCACCTCATCTGCCAGCCGAGGCTGTGACAACCCTGGTAATTAAAATTTCAAAATCAATGTCATTAGCCTAACTCTATGTTTTAAACCCACTAATGAGAGGGTGGAAAGAATTTAAAAAGGGTTCAGTTAGAATTCAAATTTAATTTGGGCACATTTGGGCACATTTGAAACTTTTAAAATAACTTTAAAACCATAAGCCAAATGAGATTTTGCCTGAAACCAAAGTTGTAGAACTTTTTATTTTGAACAACTTTCGTGTTCAAAAGTTTTTGAAATTCAAATCAGAAAGAGGAGAAAACGCCCTGTTTGCACCCAGCCCCCTGAACTTTTTCGAATTTTTGCATTTCGGTCCCTGGCGTCTCCCCCTCTGCTCTGCCGCGCCGCGCGCGCTCGCCCGCCCGCCGCGCGCCAGGTGGCCGGCGTCGCCTGACCGGCGCGGAGCGCCAGGCCAGTGGCCGCCGCACCACCCCGCCACGGCCGGCTTTGCCCCGCCCCGACGCCGCGCGGCCAGTCCCCGCCCGCGCGTGCGCTGCCGCGCCCAGGCCGCCGCCCGCCCGGCCAGTCTCCGCGCTCCGCCGTGCCGCCCCGGCCCCCGCGCCCCACCAGTCGTCGCGCCCGCCCTCCGCCCGAGCCGCTGCCGCTGCTGCTTCCCCACTCCGCGCCCGGCACTATCTCCTCGCGCCCACGCCAGTATCTCGGCCGCCCAGTCGCCGCGCCCGCTCGCCGCACGCCGCGCCGGCGTTCTGCCGCCGCCCGCCGCGCCCAGTGCACGCCGCTGCCGTGCCCCGCCCCGCGCGTCGCCCAGGCATCTCCACGCCCCCTCCTGACCCTATAAAAGCCCCGCCCCGACCGCCCGCGCGAGCCCCCGGCCACCAGAACACCTCGCCGCGCCATCGCCGCCGCCGAGCACCACCAGCCCGTGGGCAGCCCTCCACAGCCGCCCACTGCCCAAACTGAGCACCCAGCCACCACTACATCACCTCACCGCAGCTCGCCGACCCGCCCAACGCCACCCAGAGCCACCGGAGCTCCGCCGCCGCCCCTGCTCGCCGTGGACAGCACGACACCGACCCCCTCCGTCCAAGCCGAGCCTCTGGGTAGCTTCCCCATGCGCCACTGAAGCTCACCGACCGGACCACGCCGCCCCAAGCCCGCCGGAGCACCGCCGTCGACGCGAGCCGCGCCGCCGCCGCCTCTGCTCCAACGCCGGCGAGCCCTTCCCGGCCGTCCCCCACCTGAACAACACCCCCACAAGGTAGCCCTCGCACCCCTGAACCTTCCCTGACCCCCGCCCCTCGCCGCCGGCGAGCCCCCTCGCCGGAATTTCGGCCGGCCGCCGTACCCGAGCCGCCGAGGACCCAATTGCAAGGATTTAAATCTTTAGAAGGGTCTGAGCGTAAGATTCAAGGACCTAGTTGTAAAAGAAAATTTCAAACCTAGATTCAAATTCAGTGAACTTGTAAAATTCGTATAAAATCGTAGAAAATTCATAAAAATGCAAACTCAACTGTTCTGGAATCCTAAGAACAAACTCTACCACTTTTGGTACAAAAATTTTCTCAGAATCTCCAAATATTTTGCTCTACATTAAATAGAAGCTTTAATGGACATATTTTATACCCACTGTTCTAGAACAATGCTGACCCTGAATTTTGGGCAGTGAACTAGTTGCTGGATGATTAGGACTGTGTAAAAAGATCAGGCCCAAATTCCATCTCTAGATTTACTGTTTGTTAAACTTAGTTTCATATCATGTGTAAGAAGAATATTTTATCCCTGCAGTTAGGTGGTAAGTCACCCATTGAAATTTTTCCTATGCTAATGTATTGGTAACTAGAAGCCAGAGAAAAATTAGGAGACCTTTTATCTCACAGTAACCTATTTATTTGATTTATGTGCTAATAACATACATTAAATCAAGAAAATAGTACCTTAGTTTGGAAAATCCCCAAATTATTACTGGGAGTTACACTGTTGTAGAGGTTGCTGTGTAAAAAGTTTCATGGACAAAAACCCTGTGTAGGGTCCTGTAAAAATGAATCTTTAAAAAGCCTAGGTGTAGAATGTCATATTTTCTATGCTCTAAATACTGCATGATAAATCCTACAAACATTACAGTAGCTTCTGCATGCTCAAGTGAGAGATCTGTAAAAATCTTAGCCACAATTGTTGCACCAATTGATCTGTACAAAAAGAACAAGTATCTAACAGCAACAATGAAATCTATTTTTCAGAATTAATCTGTTACATAAAATTGGCTGAAACTTTTACAGTAAGCACACCTTTCCTTGATGTACCTAAATCCAAAATTTCATGACCAGAAACTATCCCTTGTAGTAATTACTCTCAAATCGTAATCAAGTGCTATTTCCACGACTTAAACTTGTGCACTCATGTAGAATCGACGACTCTCGCCGACGGAACCTACGAGCTGGTGCCCGCGTCCGAGAGTGAGCAGCGTGAAGCTCAAGCAAATCTAACTGAAGCTTTTGAAGACCCGAGCCCAAGTTCGGAAGATCCCCAAGCGAACTGCGAAGGCAAGCCCCGGAGCATAACCCATTCTTTCCGAAATTATGCAACTCATTACTCTTTGCTTGTGCATTACGTTTATAGGAGTTGGATGAAAACTTAGTTGCATGATGTCAGGAACCCTTGCGTGAAAACTAGATGTAAGGTTCGATAGAATGCTGTGCTAATAGGACTCCGGTAAAAGTCGAGTGATTTCCTGTCACTCGCGAGAAAATAGGAGTTGAATGACTACTACACGCTGCAATCATAAGGACACGGACGGGTTATGTAACGATGGTTACGATTGAGGCCCGTCTGTCTAGTGAAAAATGCTAAGGCCGCAGGGTGTGGTAGTGATGGTTAAGTCTTTGAACGTACTAAACACATGCCGAGATTATGGGAATCGGTAAGCTTAAGTACCTGATTGGCCCGGCAAGGGGACGGCATCCTACCCTTTGAACTTCGGTCCCATGTGCATATGGCGAGTGCAGAGAGTGGTCACGACCCGGCGCCGAACCGAGGCGTGGAGCTCTTGTACTCTCGGAGGGTAGCCCCGATCCACGACCCGGAAAGAAAGGGGAAAAGTTGCACGTGTGACTCTAGGGAGTAACCACGTGACGTGTGTTTGGGTTTCCCTTGCAAGGTTAAGAAATTCGATTCGAATCGTCCGTTTCTCACGGTTATTGAGACTGCTTAACCATTTTTACCCACAGAGTAAGAAGAGGAACAATGATGATGAATGAACTGGTTGGATGGAAAATTTAATGCTTCACCATGTATGCTTTAGATAGCTGCTTACCTAGACTGGCTAACGAGACTAGAATCTTGAGCTAAAAGTTGAAAGTAAGGACCCACTTGTAGATGCTTTTCGGCAAAACAAACCCCTGAGCCAAAAAGCCTGGCATGTCTAGAGTCGGTGGAGTAGTTTCCACTACACGGGTAAGTCTTGCTGAGTATTAGTATACTCAGTCTTGCTTGTGACTCGATTTCAGGTGAACCCTTTGAAGACATGATTGCTAGCTTGACTTGGCCCTGCACTCTTCCCCCTGGTTGGTCGGTGGAATGGGATGCGCCCCCGTCCAACGGAGATATGGCCGAGTGATGTCTCGTACGGGCTTCATCGAGACATCCTGTATCGTCGAGTAGTTTCCGTTGTTTATTTCCGCTGCAATTTAACTCTGAAGAACTTATTTATGTTAATTGAAGTACTTGTTTTCTAAACTCAGAATTAGGTCTGTAATATTTACTTATGCTAATGATGTAATATTTGCTGGAATGTGGTATTCTCTGGGCTCATCGTCGCATGAGCATTTGTATGTACGGCGCTCGATCCGTTCACCGTGGTTGTATCGGGAGGTTATACCCGACAGACCAGTGGATTACTCCGTTTGAAGTGTAAGGTTAACCGAGGATGCCTTAATGGTGATGGTTAATACACTTGAGCCGGATTAATTCAGGTGGTTCTGCCACAGAGACACCCCTGGACAAGGCTATAAATATGAGGGGAGGGGCTCCAAATGAAGACACAACTGAAGTTGCTCTCTCTCTCAAGTTTCTCTTTTGCTTAGTCCATAGGCTAGTGGAGTTTAGGCTGAAGTAGCTCTTTTTCGAGTTCCCGAGGTTACCTAGGAGTTACAGTATGGGTTCAGCTCTTCCTCTCCTTTGTAATTCTCAGATATCTTTAATAGAGTTATCTTCTAGATTTATATATTCGCATGACTTAAACTTGCCTCCTCATATCTAAACTTTTGTAAGGTCCGAGGTATGGAGCAGCTGAGGCATAACTGTATCTCATATGTTGCCAAAGACAAAGAGTGGATCCATGGAGAAACAAGTCATAAACCAAGATCAAGATGTGCACATGTGTGGATGGATGATGGTATGAGTACTCCTTTTGTATGATGTCTCTCTATTTTATTTTCTTTATGGACATGGCTACCCTTTTGGGATAACCATATATATCTCCTTTTTTTCAGGAGTACTTGGGAGAGTGATCACATGGAGTAATTATTTGGTGGCTGGATGGAGTGTGCTAATTCCTGGTGTAGGAATTTTGCAATGGATGTGGAGTGTGCGTGATCTTCATCAAGAGAGTATGAAAAGTATCTCAATAGGGTCACAACAATTTGGCAAAGCTCAATAAAATAGCAAGTAGCATATGTATAGGATTTTCAATGTGTATGTCATATGGCTCTAGTAGGACTTTTAGCATCATTGAGCAACTTGTCTTTTTTTTTGAAAACAAAGACTCCAGATATCATGTCTTACTTAGGAAGAGATCATGAAGCTCTATCTACCATATCTATGCTCACAACAACCTAGACTTGGATGAAGCATTCGCAACCCACGAGATTTTCAGGTCCATGGCAAAGGTTTAAATAGCCAATAAACTCAAACTCAAGAAAACACTATGCTTAAGACTAGGCAAAACAAATGAACAAGGGTATAGCAATTATTCTTCCTTTCAACTTGGGAAAGATAGAGAATTCTTATCGCGCATATGGAAAGGAAATTAAGCAGAAAATATTTTTGTTTTTTTTATGGTTTTTTTAAAGTAGTAAAGATACAGTTTACCTGGCGGAGACCCTCCACCAAGCTAGCTCTTGGTTTAAGGTCCGATGAGTAGGACCCTCTCCTTACCTATTTAACTTGAGGTCCAGTCATGTGTACCTGGAGAAGAGGTAGAGGATGACGATGTCTCTTCACTCGCCACACCTTCTTGTTCTTCCTTGGTTTAGGTGGTGCGGGTGATGGATCCTCAGATGAGAGCCATGGTTCTGCCCATAATCCTTGCCCTTCGTCATCTTGATGAAACATGTAGATTTGTTCTTCCTTGGGTTGAAACTTGAAGATCATATTCCAACCCATGATGCGGAGGGCGATCTTTTTAGCCCCAACATCGTTCCTGGCTTAGGCGTCCCTTAGGAATGGTCGCCCGAGAATGTGCGATATTTGTAAGTCACCCTCCATGTCAAGGACCATGAAATCTGTGAGGATGAATGAACCCTTGACTTGCACCAGGAGATTCTTAACTATCCCTTCAGGATACCGTACTGTCGAGTCTGCTAGTTGTATGCACATACATGTTGGGGAAAGAGCCGGATAGCTTAGTATTTCAAATGTTATCTTGGGCATGATGTTGACACTTTCTCCAAGGTCACAGAGAGCTTGCTCATACCTCAGCTTCTGGCTTTAAACTTCACCCTAGGTACATTGCCTTGGTTCGCGAACAACCCTTCTCCGGAGCTGAAAATGAAGATCCCCACGATCATCTGTGAAAGTTTGAGGAATTATGTTTGTGTCTGGTTATCCCAGGCATAACACAGGAAACCTTGAGGTGGAAGTTGTTTCCTTTCTCTCTCACAGAGAGGGTGGAGCAATGATACACCCACAACGTGGAAAATGTAAACGGTAATTGGGCAAAGCTGCGAGATGACTTTCGTCACTCGTTCTCTTCTTTATCCCTCACACCTTCTCCATGGAGTGACATTCTTGCATTTGAGAAATTTGAGAAGGAGTCCCTAGGTGCAGCATGGGCTAGATTTTCACGCCTTTTAACAATTAGCCCAGGCATGCCTTTACCCGATGAAGTGTGCTTGCACATCTTTTGCGTGGGTTTAGACATGACCTCTACTCCAGATCTTGACATCGCTGCTGGAGGTTCTTTCGCATAGAAAACTCCAATGGAGGGGAAGAAAATCTAGATCACATCCTAGAAAAACACACTTCCTTCATCGTAGTATCCAAACCCCTCCTACAGAAAGCCATGTCATGTGTTGAGGAGTCCTCATCAGCCGAATACAACCCCGTACCTTCTCCATCCATAGATTCGTCTATTAAGCCCTCACCCCAACCTCGAGCACTGAAGGAAGGAGTAGTACTCTGCCCTTCAGATTTCCATATCGAATTAAATGATTATGGGGACACCCGGAATACTCTTGGCACAAGAAGGCTATGACTCCTCTTTCCCATCCTTCCAATCTTCTTGAGAAGGCTATTCCTAGAAAGGAACCGCCAAAGAAATGGTTAATGGAAGTGAAACGCTCTTCCAAAGCAATTCGGATTCGTTCTCCTTCCATGACCATACCTTGTTCTATAAAGGGAACTGTCATAGAAGCCCTTCACGACCCCACTGTCGAGGCTAGCATCATGTCTGAATTCCTAGAAAAAACTCTCTTAGGCAACATGACCCTAGCTCCGATCGACAGACTCTTTACAAGTCCCTCGGGACTTATCTTCGAATGTCGCGGGATCGCAACAGCTGTGCCAATCATCATGGATAGGACCAAGGTACGCGATCTCCCGTGTCCTCCCTACATCGGTTGCAGATGTTTCTATGTATACCTCAACCAGGAACCACCATTGGAGGACTATAAAAGGAGGAGAGGAGCACCCCATTCAACACACAACAAGAAGAGAAGAGAAGAGCTCCACTCCAAGGCAAAGCCCTACCTCCATAGTGCTTAAAAATAGGGAGAGAGTGAGGGGTAGTTCGGGGGAAGTGCCGGCCTGTCGGCACTCTTCCCGACCTTGTACCTCGACGGATGCTTCCTTTCTTAAGTAAGTATTCGTGATCTCGTATGGTGGTGAGTCTCTTGGCTAAGTAAGTTCTATTCTTTACTTGCTTGCGGGATAATCATCCGTTTTTGTGATGGATGCTCTAGTAGAGGGCCCCTGATAGAGATGGGTAAACCCTGATCGACACTAGAGTAGTAATCGACATCATAGGCGTGGTGTCTAGGCTCTAGATTACCTTTGTTTGCCTCGTTCCCCACGGTCTTGTTCTGGCGTGGTTTTGTATCTGTAGAGGTCCTTAAAGTAGCCGAGTTGGCTGGCGGCTCCTCTGCCAGTCTTGTGCGATTCTCCCGGTAGTGCCTGGGAGCCTAGAGCTGAGGATAATAATGTATGTGTATGAGTGTATAATATGAGCTGTATATCTATATAGAGGTACATAAGTCCTGAGTAGCTTTCTTCTTACTTTCTCCCTGCTTAAGTCTTTCTTGAGTTTGAGCTTGAGTAACTTGTGTGTCACACTACCTCATTATCCATATATTATCTTACCCCTGTTTATGCAATTGAATGCTTAACCAAGAGCTATTCACCAACTTACCAATTCTATAACCGCTGCCTTCCCTGCTTAAATATAAATACGACACCCGAGATTACTCATGGGTAAAATGCTACAATGGTATTCCGTGGTCTTGCGGAGTTATCTGTGATTATGCTAACAAACACCAACAAGCATTTCTGGCGTAGTTGCCGAGAACTAACAATCCTGTTAATGGTGCTAAGAAATGTCAACAATCCCATAGGCTTTACGAAATAGGCGTCATCCTTAACGAACCAACGCATTTTTGCAAACGCAGTTTTGTTGTCATGTTTTAAGAAAACTAGTTTTTAAGGCATTATACTCTCTGGTGTATGCTTTTCGGCTCTGGCGCTAACCGTGGCAGAACGCATAGATTGATCCGGCTCAAGTGCGCTAACCATCACCGCAAAGGCAATCTGGCTAATATGCACTTAAAACGAAGTAACTTGACAGGCTATCGGGTAACATCCCAATGCACCCACTGGTTTTAAGATTGAAACAATCCGGCCCACACGAAGGTGAGCCCAGAAATTACAACAATCGATAATTTTTCATCACAGAGTTTAACATGAATTATTATTACAAACCAGGTTCGAATTCATAAAACAAGTACTTTAGAGTTTCTACAGTGTAGAGGAAAAATAAAACGACCTATTCTAACGATGATACAAGATGTCGTGATGAAGTCCGTACATGATATCATTCAGCGCGATCATCATTGGCTGGGGACGCATCCCATTCCACCAACCAACCAGGAAGAAGAGTACATGGCTAAGTCAAACTAGCAACCGTGTCCTCAAAAGTCTCACCTGAAAATAATGCCACAAGCAAGGCTGACTATTGTAATACTTAGCAAGGCTTACCCAACTAGTGGTCTATACTTAGTTAACTCCTAAACATGCAAGGCATTAAGGCTAGAGGGGTTTTATTTTGCCAAAAAGCAACAAAGAGTAGGTCCTTAATTTCAAATTTTAGCTTCAAAATTCTAGTATGATTAACCATTATAGATGAGCATTTATCCAACATCACACATGGTGGAAGGAACTAAGTAAACATACAATAACATTATTTATCATCATCGTTGTTCCTCTTCTTACTCTATGTGGTAAAAGGATCAAGCAGTCTCAATGGCCGCGAGAAATGGATGATTCGAATCAAATTTCTTAACCTTGCAAGGCAGACCTAAACACACGCACGGGGACCACGACCAGTCACTCGTGCAACTTTTGCCCTTTATTCCCGGTTCGTGGAACAGGGCCCACCCCCCTTGAGTACAAAGCCCCAACGGTCCGGAACAACGCCGTGCCACAACCGCTCTGCACTCACCATGTGGCCACATGGGAACAACATCAAAACGGTGGGGGAAAGTCCACGGAATGGTTCAAATCAGGTACTAAGCTTACCAATTACCATATTCTTAGTATGTAGTTAGTACGTTCAAAAACTTGACCACCACTACCACACACTTTGACCTTAGCCATTTTTGCTACACAGACGGAGCCTCAATCATCAACATGAATTTCATAACCAGGCCCCGCCCGTTGACCTTATGATTCCAACATAAGTAAACAAACAACTCCTATATCTCGCGAGTGGTAGCCAATCACTCAATTTTTACCGAAAACCTATTAGCATGGCAGTCCAGCGACCTACACAATCTAGTGTTCAAACATAGATACTAGGATCATGCAACTATGGTCTCAATAAACACCTATAAACTTAAATGCAGAAGTACATATGATGAGGACATCATTCCTTTGGATACAAACAACACTCCTTACATGGATATGCAAGGACCAATCACTAGAATTCGCGCACGTCGCTTAAATCCAGAGGTGAGCTCGTTCCTTTGTACATTTAGTAATTATGAGAATGGTATGATACCTAATGATGTTACTGTTCTTAGGAATAATGGAGAGGATCAGGAAGTATTTGGAGGAAGACTTGGAGGAGGAAAAGATCAGACGGAGCGTCCAAGTCAAGTCGGAGGCCCACAACATCCCGAGTTCGAGTCTGCCCCGGAGTCCAGGAGCAGCATGGACTAAAACCGACGCCCAAGTGGCATACGGAGTCCAAATTTGACATTCTACATATGTATGGAAAGCTAAGGAGATAAGCTGTCCGAGTCAACGGGAATCATCCAAACAATTGGACATCCAGAATCTGTCAGGGTGCTGTGTCGCCGTCTTTCGGGCCGTTGGACCGTGTATTGTGTGGGAGCCAATTAGGGGTGCATCCAGGTGCCTTGCATGCCCCTAAACACTTTATATTTAGTAGAGTCACCCAGGTTAGGGTTTCGGGTTTTGCTTAGATTCAATCTGTCATAGAACAGCCGTTCATCAGTTTGTGAGACCCCAACTTGGTGAGCTTAATCATTCACTTGCAATCTTTTTGCGTTCTTCTTTATTCTTTGCTGTGTTCTTTGATTCGCCAGCAAGGTTTAGCTTTGGTGGCGAGGTCAATTGGGCAGCGCATGGTGGATAACTAAGAGACAACGTGGTGCTTCGATCGCAGGCTTGGATCTTGTTGATCGGAAGCCGGATACGGTGGAAACAAACCGAAGTCGCAACTAGACTTGACTCAATCTCTACTCTATCTACAAGCAATCGAAGGGTTCAAAAAAAATATTATCTCTAACAACCAGGCTGAGAGATTGGATTTGCTTCTATCGTGAATTCGCATGGTCCCTGACAGGCAGGCCAGCTTGATTAGGGAACAGCCGGACTCTGCATTATTTGTTGAGAGAGCTGCAGGAATCAAAACAAATCGGAGCTTATCTTTAACACTGTATTTTCCTATCTCCAAGAAGCCAACCTCCTCGGGAACAGTTTTTATTTGACGTTAGCTCCCTTGGGTGTACAGGATTTGTTTTAAGGATAGCCACATGACATGTGGGCCTTATGCAAACCATCCTTCATACGTACATGCACGTATATACTTTTGATTGAGTTGTGCAACCTCCATGGCAGCTTGCTTCTAGAAATATTAGCAGGTGGCCCCCACAAGTCATTAGCCCAGCCACGATTTATAAAATAAATATCCATGCCACCAACATCACATATACTTCCTTTTACATATCTCGTGTATGTTTTACTTTAGTAAAAATTATCATTAAACAGTTTTCTTGGCTATGTTGTTAGTCCACAGGAAATTGAGATGGATGAAGCTAAAATTGAAGCCATCAAGAGCTGGCCGACCTCCCAATCTGTTTTGCAGGTGAGAAATTTTCATGGTCTTGCAGGGTTCTATAGGCGTTTTGTAAGAGATTTCAGCACTATTGGTGCCCCGCTGAATGAGTTAACAAAGAAGGGAGTTACATTCCATTGAGGGACAGCACAAGAACAAGCTTTCGAGATGTTGAAAGAGAAGCTTACAAAGGCACCACTACTCCAACTTCCTGATTTTGGTAAGACATTTGAACTAGAATGTGATGCGAGCGGTATTGGGATTGGTGGAGTGCTGGTACAAGGAGGTGAACTCGTTGCATACTTCAGTGAGAAATTGAATGGGCCATCGCTGAATTATTCTACTTATGATAAAGAGTTATATGCATTGGTGCGAGTTTTGGAAACATGGCAACATTACCTTTGGCCCGAAGAGTATATTATACATTCTGATCATGAATCTTTGAAACATATTCGTAGCCAAGCTAAACTGAACAAACATAATGCTAAGTGGGTTGAATTTGTTGAATCTTTTTATTACATCATCAAACATAAGAAAGGGAAAGACAATGTGATTGCTGAGGCTTTGTCTAGACGCTATACCATGTTGTCTCAACTTGATTGTCGTATTTTTGTGCTTGAATCGATTAAGGGACAGTATGAACTTGATGCTAATTTTAAAGATATGTTTGAAAATTTCCAACAGGGTTGTTCATGGAACAAAATTTTGATGAATGATGGGTTGTATTCCAGTTGGTTCGTTCGTCTTTTCTTAATGCAGGAGGCGCATGGAGGCGGTTTGATGGGACATTTTGGTGTTAAGAAGATGGAAAAAGTTTTGGCTAAACAACTTTTTTGGCCAAAGATGAGGCCAGACCTAGAGCGATTCATGACTCGCTGCACAACATGTCAAAAAACTAAGTCTCGTTTGAATCCACATGGTTTGTATATGCCTCTTCCTGTTCCTTCTACTCCTTGGGCGGATATTTCTATGGACTTTGTTTTGGGATTGCCTAGGACTAAAAGGGGGAGGGATAGCATTTTTGTTGTGGTGGATAGATTTTCCAAGATGACACACTTTATACCTTGTCATAAAAGTGACGATGCTATTGATATTGCTGACCTCTTTTCAAAGAGATTGTTCGCTTGCATGGTATGCCTTCTACTATTATTTCAGATCGCGATGCTAAATTTTTGAGTCACATTTGGCGCACATTATGGAATAAGTTGGGGATGAAGCTGCTGTTTTCTACAACATGTCATCCCCAAACGGATGGACAAACCGAGGTTGTTAATAGAACATTATCTACTATGTTGAGAGCGGTTTTGAAGAAAAATTTGAAGATATGGGAAGAGTGTTTGCCGCATGTGGAATTTGCTTACAATATGGCGGAACACTCCACCACCAAGGTAAGTCCTTTTTAGGTAGTGTATGGCTTTAACCCACGAGCTCCTATTGATCTTTTACCTTTACCTACTGCTGAGCGGATACATTTTAATGTTATGGAATGTGCTGATTTTATTCTTAAAATTAATGAAACAACTAAAGAAAATATTGAAAAGATGAATGAAAAATATAGAATTGCTGGCAGTAAAGGTAGAATGGAAGTTAACCTTGATGTAGGTGATTTGGTGTGGTTGTACTTGCAAAAAGATAGATTCCAGAGCTAAGAAAGTTTAAGTTAATGCCAAGAGCTGCTGGTCCTTTCAAGATAATTGAGAAAATAAATGACAATGAATATATACTTAAGTTGCCTCCCGAGTCTAGGGTTAGTCCCATCTTTAACATTGCAGACTTGAAACCATACTTGGGAGAAGAAGATGAGCTAGCATCGAGGACGACTTCGCTTCAAGAGGGGGAGGATGATGAGGACATCACTCCATTGGATACAAACAACACTCCTCACATGGATATGCAAGAACCAATCACTAGAGCTCGCGCATGTCGGTTAAATCAAGAGGTAAGCTCGTTCCTATGTACATTTATTAATTATGAGAATGGTATGCTACCTAATGATGTTATTGTGCTTAGGAATAATGGAGAGGATCAGGAAGTATTTGGAGGAAGACTATGAAAAGGAAAAGATGAGGTGGGGTGCCCAAGTCAAGTCGGAGGCCCATAATATCCCGAGTTCGAGTCTGCCTCGGAGTCTAGGAGTAACGTTGACTAAAACCGACGCATAGGTCGCGTACGGAGTCCAAATTCGACGTTCTACGTATGTATGGAAAACTATCGAGATAAGCTTTCCAATGCCACTGGTCTCATGTTATTATGAGGTCCGGATCAACAGAAATCGTCCAAATAATTGGACGTCCAGAATCTGTCAGAGTGATGCGTCGCCATCTTTTGGGTCGTTGGGCCGTGTATTGTGTGGGAGCCCATTAGGGGTGTTGTCACACCCAAATCTAGAAAGAACCAGATGCATCTCATGTGTGCGCCAGGATCATGTTCACACACATATGATAGACGAAAAAGTGTAATATATCAAAGATAATGCTCAAAAAGTAACCAAATAAAGTATTTAACCATATTACACTCCGAATAAAAGAGACACAAAGGTCTTTAAATATTACACCGATATACCCTAAACGTAGTCTGCGGCAACTCCGTCTTCCACAGGCGATGACTGGTGAACGCAATGTCTAGAACTCCTCGAAGTCGTCGAAGTTCTCCTCTTCAAGTTCTCTTTTGAACAGCAGTTGGGCAAGGGTGAGTACTCTTATGGTTGGTACTTAGCAAGTGGGGAGAATATGCAAGGCCATCAAGGATAGGCTAAGGTTTAAAGCAGCAAGCACTTTTAATTGGTCAAGTATTTATTAGCAAGCACCTATTAACTAGGTTTAAGTTTATACCATCCCACTTTAGCAAAAACATAAAGGTACCAGCAACATAAATATAAACCAAGAACCACAATTTAATTAATCTTCAAGTTTCATTATCATGTGAGGGTCCAAGCCACTCTTAACCGTGAGTACGGCTGTTATAACAGTTTTACACTCTGCAGAGGTTGTACACTTTACCCACAAATCGTGTTCCCCTGAGTCGCCCAGGTTTGCAAGGCCCTTAAACACTTCTGAGGTGAGTGGCGATGGTACACTACAAAGCCTTTACAAAGACATGTCGAGAGCTAGGCAGCCCGCTAGAGTTTCAATAGCAGTGTGGTCCATAAACCTCCCTAATGGTCAGCTCCTTAGCAAAGGCAGCTACCCCAAGAGGACCGGGCTATGACCCCTATCACTGACCCCCTCCTTGCCCTTTCGGTAAGGCCACCAGCTAATTACACATCTAATTAATTGGCTAAGGTCAGAGCCATATGACTTTGTGGTTGCACTGTTCACTTGGGTGGTTCTCCATGTTCCCATTAATCAAAGTTGATCTTGAATTAACGCGGTATAACAATATTATGAAATGTGATCATAATTATCACAAGAGTAAACCAACACCAATCCCAAAGTTTGCAACTAAGCGTGTCTACCCAACATGAATAGTAAACCCAGGTGTTTCAAGGCTTTGGGTAAAAGACTAGGTATGTCCTTAGTATAGGTAACCCATCAAGTTTATGCAAGCAACATTAAAGTAAAGTGAATTATCATGTTGTTGTTGGGATAAGATAGAATATGCAGGGGGGAAAATCCACTTGCGTTCCTCAAATAACTGTTGATTCTCTTCCTCGTAAGCTTGCTCTTGGTCTTGCTCGAACGTCACATTGTCTACGCGATCCTACAAACAAGCATACACAGATAAATAAGAAACAGTACAATAAGCAGTACAAGTAGAGAGTAAAAAGATGATAATATTGTAGTTCATGATACAAGGATCGCGTGGGCGCAAGAATCGCTGAAATCGGAGTTGAAACGATGAAGATATGGCTAAACCAGTGATTTAGGGACCTAACTGCGAGAGTTTTGAACTTCCAGGGGCTAAATCTGAAGAAACCAGGGGCTAAAACATAATTAAACCTTAAACAAAGGGTCGGGGTGCAAAACTAGAGGTCCTGGACGGCGGGTATTAATTCTAGAAAAGTCAGGGGTCAGAACAGAAAAAGAAAGGGCTCAACTCTAATTATTTTTCTACTGATCTGGACTGCGGGTTGATTCCTGGAAAACCTAGGGTTTTTCTGCAAAAGTTCCTGGGACGGCTAGGGTCGGGCGAATCTGGTCCGTTGGATCAGAATTGGGCGGCGGGGTAAGGGTCGGGCGAAGGCGACGTCTCGTGCGCGGCTCAGATTGGTTCTGGCCGTGAGATCCAGATCGAGTGGTGGGACGAGGGTCAGCTCGACTGAGTAAAAAGGGTCGGGCGAATCGGACAGCTGCGATGGGCGCCGGCGGCGAGCAAGAGCGGCGGCAGATGGCCGGAGTTCACCGAATCCGGTGTTCCGGGGCTTGGTTCAGGCTGGGGTTATGCCGGGGAGATAGAGGGCGGCACGGCGATAGTGTTGGTGGTCACGGGACAGCCGTGCGGTGAGCGTAGACCGGCGGCCATGGCGGCGGGCGGAAACATTGCTCCGGCGAGAAATCGGGGCTGCGACGGAGCGAGATGGGGAAAAACGGGGCGGCGTGGTACTCACCACCTCGCGGAACTCCGGCGAGAGTTGCAGGCGGCGGAGAAGCAGCGGGACGGTGAATCGACGGAGGGGCGGCAACACGGGGCGGCGGCGTTCCTCCGGTGTGCGAACTCCAGCAGCGTGCGACGGTGTGGAGTAGAGGAAGGGGTTGACGACGGCTCTGGGTGCAAAGCGGGGCTCCGGCGTGGGTTTTATAGGGGAGGGGAAGAGGCGGAGTGGCCGGGAAAAGGGAAGGCGGCGGCTCACGCGGCGGCCTGCCAAGGAAAGGGCGGAGCGCGTACCGCGGCCAGTATGGCAGCTAGCATCACGGGGAAGGAAAGAGGAGACGCGGGCGACAGCGCGAAGTCGATCTGGATTCGGGGCGAGGAGGAAAAAAGAAAGGGGAGGGAGGCACGGACGACGGCGCGGCGGCGCGTCTGGCGTCGCGACGGAAAAAGGAAAGAGGGGGTGCGGTGCGGGAGGAAGAAGAAAGGAAAGAAAGAGAGGGCGCCGACAGGTGGGACCCAGCTAGCGGTGAGAGGTGAGGGAGAGTATTAGGCGGTTTGGGCTGGCTGGTTTGGGCCGCGGGGAAGGGAAAAATAAAAAGGAGAAGAGAAGGATTGGGCCGGCCGAGTTGGGCCGCGGGGAAGGGAAAAAGGAAAAAAAGGAAAGGAGAAGAGAGAGAAGTTTGGGCTGGGCTGAAAGAAAAGAGTGGGTGTAGAAAAAGAAATAAACATGCATGCAATAACTTCATTTTGTAATTTTTATAAAAATGTTTTTAAAATTTTATTTCCTATATTTTTGGGTGTTACAAAACCTACCCCCCTTAAAGAGAATCTCGTCCTCGAGATTTGGAAGGATTAGGGAACAGCTGTGGGAATTCTGCAATCAGTTCATCTTCTCTTTCCCAAGTAGCCTCATCCTCTGAGTGGTGACTCCACTGTACTTTGCACATTTTGATCACCTTGTTCCGAGTAACCCTCTGAGATGTTTCCAAGATTCTAACCGGATGCTCTGCATAAGTCAAATCTTCTTGTACATTGAGTTCCTCCAGCGGTAACTGCTCCTCAGGCACTCTCAAACATTTCTTTAGTTGTGATACGTGAAACACATCATGGACGTCTGACAATCGTGCCGGTAACTCCAATTGATATGCCACTTCACCTTTCCTTCCCAAGATCTGAAAAGGACCAATATATCGTGGTGACAACTTTCCTTGCACTTTGAATCTACGTAGTCCCCTGATGGGTGATACCTTCAAATACACAAAATCTCCAACTTCAAATATCAATTCCTTTCTTCATGTGTCAGCATAACTTTTCTCTCGTGACTGAGCAGTCTTGAGATTATCCTGAATTATCTGAACTTGTCTATCCGCTTCTTGAAGAATCTCTGGCCCAAAAACCTGACTTTCTCTTGTCTGATTCCAATACAATGGTGTCCTGCATTTTCTCCCATATAATGCTTCAAATGGGGCCATCTTGAGACTTGCCTGATAACTGTTATTGTAGGAGAATTCTGCATATGGCAAGCTTTTATCCCAACTGCCTCCATGCTTGAGGGCACACGCTCTCAACATATCCTCTAATACTTGATTCGTTCGCTTAGTCTGACCGTCTGTCTGTGGATGATATGCGGAACTGAAATTGAGCTTTGTATCCATGGATTCATGTAATTTCTGCCAGAAATGCGACGTGAACTGAGTACCTTGATCAGACACTATCTTCTTTGGAACACCATGCAGACACACAATTCGTGACATGTAGAGTTCTGCTAACTTGGCTCCAGTGTATGTTGTTTCAACCGGGATGAAATGTGCGACTTTTGTCAAACTGTCCACAATAACCCATATCGAGTCGTAACCATCACGAGTACGGGGTAACCCTATAATGAAATCCATACCAATCTCTTCCCATTTCCATTCAGGTACCTTCAATGGCTGAAGTCAACCTGCTGGTTTCTGGTGTTCTGCTTTCACTCTCTGGCACACATCACACAAAGCCACGTGAGTTGCTACGTCTCTTTTCAAACCATACCACCAGTACCTTTCTTTCAAGTCTTGATACATCTTGGTACTTCCAGAATGAATGGAATAAGCGGAATCATGTGCCTCCTTCAAAATGAGTTCACGAAGGCGATCAATTTCAGGTACACAGATTCTCTTTCTGAACCAAACAGTTCCTTGTTCATCTTCGGTGAAATCTGTAGTCTTGCCTAAACCAATTTGAATCTTGATCTCTTTGATCTTAGCATCTGTCAACTGCCCTTTTCTAATCTCTTGTTCTAATGTAGGTTCCATCTCCGTAGTCATGGCTTCCGCCTGTGTGACAATTCCCAGGTTCAAACGTGCCATCTCCCAACATAATTCCTGAGGCATCAATCAAGCAATCATCCTATTAGCTTGTCCTTTCCGGCTTAGGGCGTCTGCCACAAAATTTGCCTTGCCAGGATGATACTGAATATCCAAATCATAGTCTTTGATTAATTCTAGCCATCTGCGCTGTCTCAGGTTAAGGTCCTGTTGTGTGAAGATGTACTTCAAACTCTTAAGGTCAGTGAAGATCTGACATTTGTTTCCGATCATGTAGTGCCTCCAAATCTTCAATGCGTGCATGATGGCAGCCAATTCCAAGTCATGGGTAGGATAGTTCTGCTCATGCTTTCTCAACTGTCTTGAAGCATAGGCCACAACTTTGCCTTCTTACATTAACACACATCCAAGACCCATCCGTGAAGCATCGCAATACACATCAAACCCTTTGTGTGGATGTCCGGCATTATCAACACAGGAGCAGTGGTCAATCTTGTTTTCAGCTCTTCAAAACACTTCTGGCATGCAGCATCCCACTTAAATTCTTTCCCTTTTTCCAACAAAGAAGTCATGGGTTTCACAATCTTTGAGAATCCCTTAATAAATCTACGGTAGTAACCTGCAAGTCCTAGGAAACTTCTGATTTCAGGCACAGACTTCGGTGGATTCCAATTAAGAACATCCTAAACCTTACTCAGGTCTACTGCAATTCCTCCATCCGTGATAACATGTCCAAGGAAAGAAACTTTTCTCAACCAAAAATCACATTTGCTCAGCTTGGCATATAACTGATTCTCTCGGAGTTTCTGTAACACTATCCTCAAGTGCTCTTCATGTTCTTCATCGTTCTGTGAATACACCAAGATGTCATCAATGAACACAACCACAAACTTGTCAAGATATTCCATGAAAACCTTGTTCATCAGGTACATGAAGTATGCTGGAGCGTTGGTCAATCCAAACGACATCACAGTGAACTCGTACAGACCATATCTGGTAGTGAAGGCTGTCTTGGGTATATCCTCTGGTCGGATCCTTAACTGATGATATCCTAATCTCAGATCAATCTTGGAGAAAACCTTGGCACCTCTCATCTAATCGAACAAATCTTCAATTCTGGGCAATGGATACTTATTCTTGATCGTCACATCATTCAGCGACCTGTAGTCTACACACATCCTTTTGCTGCCATCCTTCTTATCGACAAAGATCACGGGTGCCCCCCACGGGGACGAGCTAGGACGGATAAATCCTTTAGATAACATTTCTTCTATTTGTTTCTTTAGTTCACTCAGATCCTTAACATCCATTCTATAGGGTCTTTTAGAGATAGGTGCAGTACCAGGTAAACGATCAATACTGAACTCAATGCCACGAATAGGTGGCATACCTGGTAAATCTTCCAGGAAGACGTCGGGGTACTCACGAACAACTCTGATATCTTCTAGAGGCATTCCCTTCATTTGGTTCACTGCCCCAACTCCACTGGGTGAAGCTGATGCCACAAACTCTACTTTATCTCCTTGAGGGCTGGTTAAGAGCACTGATCTCTTGCGACACTGAATGACACCATCACATCCTGATAACCAATCCATTTCGAGGATCACATCAATGCTGCTAGTCTTTAGGACTATTAGGTTGTCTAGGAATTCTACCCCCATAATATTAATGTTGACCCTCGAACATAAGTGACTAGCTTTCAGTTCTTTGCCCGGGGAGCTTACTAGAAGTATTTGTTTCATAGGGTTCATTGGTAAATTATGCCTTGTGGCGAATTGCTCAGTAATGAATGAATGTGATGCTCCAGAGTCAAATAAAACTGATGCAGGTTCAGAATTAACAGGGAACGTACCGAGCACAACATCGGGAGCCTCTTCAGCTGTTTCTGCAGCCACATGATTCACCCTTCCGCGCACGTACTTCTGTTGACCTCTGTTGCCCAGTGGTGTCTGGTTGCTGTTGCACAGCTGCTGCTGCTACTGAGGAGTCTGTGGCAGAACCACCTGAATTAATCCGGCTCAAGTGTATTAACCATCACCATTAAGGCCTTCTCGGTTAGCCTTACACTTCAAACGGAGTAATCCACTGGTCTGTCGGGTATAACCTCCCGATACAACCACGGTGAGCGGATCGAGCGCCATACATACAAACGCTCATGCGACGATGAGCCCAGAGAATACCACATTCCAGCAAATATTACAACATTAGCATAAGTGAATATTACAGACCAAGTTTTGAGTTTAGAAAGCAAGTACTTCAATGATCATCACTAAATAGTTCTTCAGAGTTTAAGTTGCAGCGGAAATAAACGACGGAAACTACTCGACGATACAGAATGTCTCGATGAAGCCCGTACGAGACATCACTCGGCCTTATCTCCGTTGGACGGGGGCGCATCCCATTCCACCGACCAACCAGGGGGAAGAGTGCAGGGCCAAGTCAAGCTAGCAATCATATCTTCGAAGGTCTCACCTGAAAATGAGCCACAAGCAAGGCTGAGTATACTAATACTCAGCAAGACTTACCCGTGGGCGAGAGTCGTCGATTCTACATGAATGCACAAGTTTAAGTCGTGGTAATGGCAATCGATACGATTTAACAGTAATTACTACAATGGATAGTCTCTGGTCATGAAATTTTTGGATTTAGGCACATCAGGGAAAGATGTGCTTACTCAAAAATTTTCAGTCAATTTTATGTAACAGATTAATTATGAAAAATATATTATATAGTTGCTGTTAGATCCTTGTTCTTTTTGTACAGAACCATTGGTGCAACAAATGAGTCTAAGATTTTTACAGAGCTTTCACTTAAGCACGCAGAAGCTACTGTAATTTTTGTAGGATTTATTATGCAGTATCCAGAGCATAGAAAATATAACATTGCACACCTAGGTTATTCAAGGATTCATTTTTTACAGGACCCTACACAGATTTTTTTCCACGGAACTTTTTACACAGCAACCACTACCACAGTGAGTCTCCTAGTAAAAATGTTAGAATTTTCCAAGCTAAGATACTGTTTTCTTGATTTAATGTATGTTATTAGCACATAAATCAAATAAATAGGTTACTCTGAGATAAAAAGTCTCCTAATTTTTCTTTGGCTTCTAGGTACCAATACACTAGCATAGAAAAAGTTTCATTAGGTGATTCATCACCTAACTGCAGGGATAAAATATATCTAGCCACCTAAGGTATGAAACTAAGTTTAATAAACAGTGTAGTTAGAGGTGGAATTTGGGCCTGATCTTTTTACACAGTCCTAAACATCAAGCAACTAACTTACTGCCCAAAATTTAGGGTCAACATTGTTCTACAACAGTGGGCACAAAATAAGTCCATTAAAGCTTCCATTTAATGTAGAGAAAAATAGGTTGAGATTCTGAGAAACTTTCTGTAACAAAAGTGGTAGAGTTTGTTCTGAGGATTCCAGAACAATTGAGTTTGAATTTTTCTGAATTTTCTACAATTTTATTCGAATTTTAAAAGTTCACTGAATTTGAATCTAGGTTTGAAACTTTCTTTTACAACTAGGTCCTTGAATCTTACGCGCAGACCCTTCTAAAGATTTAAATTTTTGCAATTGGGTCCTCGGGCGGCTCGGGTACGGCGGCCGGCCAAAATTCCGGCGAGGGGCTCGCCGGCGGCGAGGGGTGAGGGTCGGGGAAGGTTCAGGGGTGCGAGGGCTACGTTGTGGGGGTGTTGTTCAGGTGGGGGACGGCCGGGAAGGGCTCGCCGGCGTTGGAGCAAAGGCGGCGGCGGCGCGGCACGCGTCGACGGCGGTGCTCCGGCGGGCTTGGGGCGGCCTGGTCCGGTCAGCGAGCTTCGGTGGCGCGTGGGGAAGCTGCTCAGGGGCTTGGCTCGGACGGAGGAGGTCAGGGTCGCGCTGTCCACGACGAGCAGGGGCGGCGGCGCTCCGGTGGCTCTGGGCGGCGTTGGGCGGGTCGGCGAGCTTCAGGGGGATGATGTAGTGGTGGCTGAAGCTTTAGTTTGGGCGGTGGGCGGCGGCGGAGGGCTGTCCACGGGCGGGCGGCGCTCGGCGGCGGCAATGGCGACGGCGAGGGCGTTCTGGGTGCTGGGGCTCACGCGTGTGGCCGGGCGGGGCTTTTATAGGGGCCGGAGGGGGTGCGGAGGGGCCTGGGCAGCGCGCGAGGCGGAGGCACGGCACGGCGCGCACTGGCCACGGCGGGCGGCAGCGGAACGCCGGGGCAACGTGCGGCGTGCGGGCGCGGTGACTGGGCGGCCGGAGATATGGCGTGGGCGCGGTGGGATAGCGCTGGGCGTGGAGTGGTGGAGCAGCAGCGGCAGCGGCTCGGGCGGAGGGCGGGCGCGGCGACTGGCGGGGCGTGGGAGCCGGGGCGGCACGGCGGGGCGCGGCGACTGGGCGCGACGGGCGGCGGGGCTGGACGCGGCAGCGTCGCGTGCACGCGCGGGCGCTCACTGGGCCGCGCGGCGTGGGGGGGGGGGGGGCAAAGCCGGCCGTGGCGGGGTGGTGCGGCGGCCACTGGCCTGGCGCCTCGCGCCGGTCAGGCGTCGCCGGCCACGTGGCGCGCGGCGGTCGGGCGGGGAGGAGAGAGAGGGGGTCTGGGTGCAAACAGGGCGTTTTCTCCTCTTTCTGATTTGAATTTCAAAAACTTTTGAACACGAAAGTTGTTCAGAATAAAAAGTTCTACAACTTTGGTTTCAGGCAAAATCTCACTTGGCTGATGGTTTGAAAGTTAAATTTAAAAGTTCAGAAGTAACCAAATGTGCTCAAATTAAATTTGAATTCCAACTAAACCCGTTCTAATTCTTTCCGCCCTTTTATTAGTTGGTTTAAGCATAGGGTTAGACTAATGATACTGATTTTAGAAATGAAATTTTTTACCAGGGTTGCCACAGAGTCTACCTCTGCCCACTGTTCCTCTGATTCTGAGGAGTCTGCATGTTACGCTTCGGGCAGTTGTTAGCCTAATGCCCTAGTTCTCCACATTTGAAACAGCCATTGGGTTGGACCGGTGTGACTGGATTGTTCGTCCGCACTGGTGCACCTGTGGCATAGCCTGAATGGTACGGTTGCGGGCTGGAGTTGCGCTGAGTCTGCTGGTTGAAGCGTTGAGGCTGCTGTGGATTTCGTTGATTCTGTTGACTCTGCGGATATCCTCCGCCTTGTCCTCCAATGTGCGGCTGAAATCCCTGGGGTGTGCTGTAGTAGGGACGAGTGTTGCTGCTAGATTGTCCCTGGGACTGAAGTTTTCGCTTGTGTTCCCCAAGCTCCTTGCGCTTGCTCTCTAGACCAATGGCCTTGTCTAGCAGAATCTGGAAGTTTGGGAAGGTGTGACTGTGCAGCTGATAGTTGAGCAGCCCTATCAGACCTTCCAAGAAGCGCTCCTGCCTCTTTGCATCACTATCCACCTCATGGGGTGCGTAACAAGACAACTAAGTGAATTTGTCCTGGTACTCGCTGACAGTCATGCTGCCTTGCTTCAAGGACAGGAACTCCTTCTGCTTGAGCTTCATCAGTCCTGCTGGGATATGGTGGCTGCGGAAGTTGGTTCTAAACTCCTCCTAGGTGATAGTGTTGGCATTGGCGTGGGCAGCAGTGAAAGCATCCCACCAATCAGCGGCTGTACCTTCCAGATGTCCTGCAACATACAGGACCCTTTCACGGTCACTGCATTGCGTGATGTCCAGCTTCTTAGTGATGACCTTCAACCAGTCATCAGCATCCAAGGGATCCACTGAGTGAGAAAAGGTAGGGGGGTGGTGGCTCATGAATTCCCTATGTTTGTCTCTTGGTGGCTGATTTTGCTGAGGTGCTTGCTGATTCTGCTGAGCTTGCATGTTCTAGATAGTGGCAGTGAGGTTCTGCAACACCTGCATCTGTGCTGCTAAGAATTGTTCCATTGTTGGGTTGGGTGGTGGTGGCAACTGACTCTATCGGTTGACTACATGAGCACGCCTCGTGCTAGGGATATTCTGTCTTCCACCTGTCCTGGTGTTTACCATCTGACCGTTAGGGAATAAACCCAGGATAAGACAGGTGTACTTGATATAGGTAGATAGAAGATAAGATCTTAACAAAATATGGATTTATAAGGACTCCAACTTATATTAATGGATAGATTATCAAGCAATTCTTAAAGTTTCCAACCAAGCACAAAAAAAAGCAAACATTTGTTCTGAAGCAAACGTTATTACGTCATTGTCCTCTCAAGCAAAAATGGTTCTAACGAGAGAACTTTAAGAGATACTAGCCTAAGAGCCTAGATGTCTAATCCTCGGGGCGAGTTATGGAGCCGGGTTCACCGCGGCGAAGCTTCTTGCGGGGCGGTGACAGGGCGGGGAAGCGGGGTTCATTCAGCTGTGGAGGTGGCGGCTCCCTTCCCTCAAGTCGGGCCTCCAGTATGCGGATCCTGTCATGGGCCTCCAGTAGCTTGTCCTGAGTATCGTCCAGCTCAGTGACGACGCTCTCCAGCTCAGTGTTGAGAGCGGTGGTGACTCGAGCAAGAGTGTTGAGGCGGTCTTCATCATCTCCACCCAGAGTAACCACAGTCTCCTTAGTTCCACTGAGGCGGCGAGGAAGGTGGCGATACTCCGTGTTCTGAAGCTCCTGGCGATGGGTGTGGCAGATGGACCACAGAGCTCTCCTGGCGGCACTGCTGACGGAGGCGTCGTAAGTAGCGTGGGGTGTAGCGGAGTTGTGCGTAGTGAGAGTCCTCCGGCCTCTGGCACTCTCCGTATCCATCCTGATATGGACGCGAGTGAGGTAGTAGTCGTCGAGCGCAGGGTCGATGTAGTGGTGCTTGTGGTAGTGGGGTCTCACGTGGTTGCCCAACTCCTGCAGAACACCTTGCAGCACCAGAGACAAGAGACCAAGCTCTTTGTCCAAAGTGCGAACACAGCATAGTTGCCTCGTCCCTGAAGGATCATCACCCTGATCGTCGTTGCTTTCATTGTTGTTGTTGTCCTCGTCATGATCTCTTCCATCATCAATACCTCCGGAGTTACCCAGGCTTCCTTCGGCGGTGACCGGTGCTGGAGCGGAAGCTGGAGCAGGGACAACTGGGGGTGGTGGTGGTGCCTCAACAACTGGTGATGCCGGTGGTGTGAACTGATTCCCTTCTTCATCAATCGCCATGATGCGGCCATCATCACCATCCACAAAGTAGTAGGCCTCCGCGGTTTCCTCCTCCATATCTTCCTCCTCCTCAACAGGGGCTGGAACTGGGGTGGGAGGAGCTGGCTCAGATGAGGCAATGCGAACCTGGCGACCTCCGGTGCGCTTGCGAGTAGTCTGGTAAGTCCTGGCCATCTGACAGAGCGAGAGTAAAACTTAGAATATATTTTTTTTAAAGAAATAAAATAATAGAAAGTTTATGTAAACATAGGTTTTTAGGCGGAAATATAAAATAAACACAAAAAAAATTTTGATGCTGACATGGCTTGCTAGAAGATAAATCCTTAATTCCGACCATTTCTAACTAGGCTAGCGTCCTACAGTCAACTTAGCTCTGATACCACTTCTGTCACACCCGATTCTAGAAAGAATCAGATGCATCTCATGTGTGCGCCAGGATCATATTCACACACACATGATAGACGGAAAAGTGTAATATATCAAAGACAATGCTCAATAAGTAACTAAATAAAGTATTTAATAATATTACACTCCGAATAAAAGAGACACAAAGGTCTTTAAACGATACACCGATATACCTATATGAAGTCTGCAACAACTCCGTCTTCCACAGGCGATGACTGGTGAACGCAATGTCTAGAACTCCTCGAAGTCGTCGAAGTTCTCCTCTTCAAAGATCTCTTCTGAATAGCAGTGGGCAAGGGTGAGTACTCTTATGGTTGGTACTCAGCAAGTGGGGTGAATATGCAAGACCATCAAGGATAGGCTAAGGTTTGTAGCAGCGAGCACTTTTAGTTGGTCAAGTATTTATTAGCAAGCACCTATTAACTAGGTTTAAGTTTATATCATCCCACTTTAGCAAAATCATAAAGGTACCATCAACATAAACATTAACCACGAACCACAATTTAATTAATCTTCAAGTTTCATTATCATGTGAGGGTCCAAGCCACTCTTAACCGTGAGTACGGCTGTTATAACAGTTTTACACTCTGCAGAGGTTGTACACTTTACCCACAAATTGTGTTCCCCTGAGTCGCCCGGGTTTGCAAGGCCCTTAAACACTTCCGAGATGAGTGGCGAGGGTACACTAAGAAGCCTTTACAAAGACATGTCGAGAGCTAGGCAGCCCTCTAGAGTTTCAGTAGCAGTGTGGTCCATAAACCACCCTAATGGTCAGCTCCTTAGCAAAGGCAGCTACCCCAAGAGGACCGGGCTATGACCCCTATCACCGACCCCCTCCTTGCCCTTTCGGTAAGGCCACCAGCTAACTACACATCTAATTAATTGGCTAAGGTCAGAGCCATATGACTTTGTGGTTGCACTGTTCACTTGGGTGGTTCTCCATGTTCCCATTAAACAAAGTTGATCTTGAATTAACGTGGTATAATGTGGCAGAACCACTTAAATTAATCCGGCTCAAGCGCGCTAACCATCACCACAAGGGCAATCAGGTAATCCACTGGTCTGTCGGGTAACCTCCCGATACAATCACGGTTTTTGCCGATCGAAACCACACATACATGTACTCACACGAAGGTGAGCCCAGAGGATACAACAGTCCACAAATTTTACACCACAGGTTCCTCATAAATTATTATTACAACTGAGTTCGAATTTGTAAAACAAGGTACTTCGGAGTTCAAAATAAGTGAGTTCTTCAGAGTTCAATGCAGGGGAAAAATTAACGATAACTACTCGACGATACAAGATGTCTCGATGAAGCCCGTACGAGACATCACTCGGCATTATCACCATTGGCCGGGGGCGTATCCCATTCCACCGACCAACCAGGAGGAAGGGTACACAACCAAGTTAAACTAGCGATCATATCCTCGAAAGTTTCACCTGAAAACAAGCCACAAGCAAGGCTGAGTATACTAATACTCAGCAAGGCTTACCCGACTAGTGGAATATATTTAGCCGACTCCTAGACATGCAAGGCTTTTGCCTTGAGGGTTTGTTGTGCCAAAAAGTATATATAAGTAGGTCCTTACTTTCAAATTTTAGCTCCAAGTTCTAGTTTTCTTTAAACATTCTAGGTAAGCAACTATCCAACAGCATACATGGTGGAAGAATTAATTTGCATCCAACAAGATAAATCATCATCATTGTTCCTCTTCTTACTCTATGTGATAAAAGGGTCAAGCAGTCTCAATAACCGCGAGAAACGGACGATTCGAATCGAATTTCTTAACCTTGCAAGGGAAACCTAAGCACACGTCACTTGGTTACTCACAGAGTCACACGTGCAACTTTTCCCTTCAATTCCCGCTTAACGGAACAGGCCCACCGCCCTCGACTACACGTCCGCACAGACCACGGTACGTTGGGCCGTGGCGGCAAATGCACCCGCCATTAGCTAGATGTGAACGAATTCAAGATGGTGGGGAGTATATTCCGGCCTCGGTTCAATCAAGGACTTAAGCTTACCGATTACCATATTCTCGGCATGTGGTTAGTACGTTCAAAGACTTAACCGCCACAACCACACACTGCGGCCTTAGCATTTTTCACTAAACAAACGGCGCCTCAATCATCAACATAAACATCGTACCATAGCCCCGTCCGTCGACCTTATGATTGCCGCATGTAGTAAACATTCAACTCCTAAATTCCCGCGAGTGACAGGAAATCACTCGGCTTTTACCGGAGTCCTATTAGCATAGCATTCTATCGAACCTTACATCTAGTGTTCAGAGCATGGGTACCTAGGATCATGCAACTAAGTTTTCATTCAACTCCTATAAACTTAATGCACAAGTAAAGTAGAGTAATAAGTTTCATAAGTTTAGGAAAATAGGGTTCATGCTCCGGGGCTTGCCTTCTTGGGTAAAGCTAGCCTGGGGCTCGTTCGAACTTGGGCTCGGGTCTTCGAAAGCTTCAGTTAGATTTACTTGAGCTTCACGCTGCTCACTCTCGGACGCGGGCACCATCTCGTACGTTCCGTCGGCGAGAGTAGTCGATTCTATATGAATGCACAAGTGTAAGTTGTAGTGATGATATGTGACGATTATTTTCCTTCACGATAAAGTTGCAGTTCACAAAACATTGATTTGGTTGTGAAGTTACTTAGTTAAGATTTCTTTGGGCAATTGTTAATAGAGTATAACTTAAACTATTAACTTCATCAAACAAGAAGGGGTTGTTTATATTGGAAACTTAATTTCCTAAGCACAACATGGATTAAACACAACATCTCGACTAGATAACTTCTGGTGATGTAATTTTTATTTAGAGCACAATATGCGGAGACAAAAGCATTGTGAAAATTTCAGACATTTTCATGCAGCAGAAAAATTATGAAAAATGTAATACACAGCCACTGCTAGAACCTAGTTATTTTTATGCAGGACAAACCATGCAAGTATTGATACCGAAAATTTTACAGGGGATTAATCCATTCATAAAGGTGTTACTGTAAAGTTTTCAGATTTTACTATGCAAGATACAAAACATAATAAATAGGACAATATACACCTACTTTAATTAAGATTAATTTCTACCGGATGTTTTACAAGGTTTCTGAGTATGAAACTTTTTATACAGCAAGAGCTACTCTAAAGTGCTCCACAGTAAAAAGATGAATATTTTTCAAGAACAGAAACTAATTATTTGAATTAGTGCATTTTTCCTACCAGAAAATTATATAAATAAGTTATAGGGAGGAAGAATGTTCTAAACATTTTCTGTGGTATTTATGCATCAATAAAACAGCTCCAGAAAAGTTTCACCACATGAATCATAATACAACAGCAGTTACAATTTAGTTTTATTATTTCATGTCATAAAGAAGTTTTATTAAAAAGTTTAGCTAGAGATGGGTTCTGGTCCTAATATTATTACACTGGCCTACAAATCAAACAACCAATCTACAGTTAAATTTTCAGGTTTAGCCTTTGCCTACAACCGTGGGTACAATTAAAGTCTATTAAACCTTCCATTTAACTTATAGCAAGATTTAGCAAGCAACTGAAGAAATGCATGTAACAAAAGTTGTATATCTTCTTCTAAAGATTTCAGAACAGTGGAGTTTGTGTTTTTACGATTTTTCTATGATTTTATATGAATTTTACAGGTTCACTGTTTTTGAAACTAGGTTTAAAACTTTCTTTTACAGAGGGGTACCTGGAAACTTGTGTGCAGGCCGCTGGGAAGATTGCAATCAAAGCAATATGGTCCCTGGCGGCGCTGGCATGGCGGCCGGCCAGATTCCGGCGAGGGGGCTCGTCGGCGGCGAGGGGAAAAGGTTCGTGGAGATCCAGGGAGGTGAGAGCTACCTTGGGACGGCCTTGATCGGGGTTGGGGGTGGCCGGAGGTGGCTCGTCGGCGCGGAGCAGAGGGGCGGCGGCGGGGCGGAGCGTCGGCAACGGTGCTCCGGCGAGGAGGGGAGGGTGTGGGCTGGTCGATGAGCTTCTTGGCGTCGAGGGAAACCCGTTTTGAGGCTTGGCTGGGACGGAGGAGCTTCGAAGGGGGCTGTCCACGGAGCAGCACGGGAGCGGCGGCAGCGCGGGCGGTGCTCCGGCGGTCGAGATGGCCGGGGAAGAAGCCGGTGAGCTTCAGTGGAGGGAGGGCAAGCTCGTTGGGCGATGGGCTTGGGCAGTGGGAGGCTAGAGAGTGGGGCTCCACAGGCCGGGCTGAAAGAAAAGAGTGGGAGAAGAAAACGAGAGAAAGATGCATGCATAATTTCATTTTGTGGCTATTATAAAAATGTTTTTTTTAAAAAAAAATTATTTCCTATATTTTTGGGTGTTACAGGTGTGTCCAGGGGACTTGCACGCCCCTAAACACTTTATATTCAGTAAAGTCATCCAAGTTAGGGTTTTGGGTTTTGCTTAGATTCAATTTGTCATAGAACAGTCTCCGTTCATCGGTTTGAGAGACTCCGACTTGGTGAGCTTAATCATTCATTTGCAACTTTGTTGCATTCTTCTTTGTTCTTGCTTGTGTTCTTCAATTCGCAGGCAAGGATTAGCAATGGCGAGGTCAACCGGGCAGCAAACGGTTGATAACCAAGGGACAACGTCGTGCTTCGATTGCGGGCTTGGGTCTTGTTGATCGAAAGCTGGATCGCTTGTGTCGGGTTGTCGACAAATCGATAGTTGTGGCAGAACCGCCTGAATTAATCCGGCTCAAGTGCACTAACCATCATTCATAAAGATGAACCGGCTACCATGCACTTCAAACGGATTAATCCGACAGTCTGTCGGGTAGATCCCGATGCAACCACTTAATATTTCGATCGAAATAAAGCATACACATAACTCGCATGAAGGCAAGTCCAGAGATTACAACATTCCACAGATTTTATATCCACAAGTCGGACATCATTTATTACAAGTCGAAATCATCACTCAAGTACTTTTAAAGTTCAACATAAAACTTTATTCAGAGTTTTAACTGCAGTAGAAAGAAACATACGATCAACTAGCATCGGCAGAGTCATTGCTAGCTGGGGACGGATCCCACTCCACTATCCAACCAGTCAGAAAAGCACTCAGCCAAGGTAAACCGGCTACCACATCTTCAACAAACACACCTGAAAACATTACCACCAGCAAGGCTGAGTATACTAATACTCAGCAAGGCTTACCCGACTGGTTTTATGTAAAAAAAAACCAACTACTAAGCATGCATGGCTCTAAGGTTCTAGGGTTTTCTTTTTACTGAAAAGCAACAAAGCGTAAGTTCTTAATTTCATATTTTAGCTTTCAATATTCTAGTTCATTTAACCAGTCTAGATGAGCACCTACCTTTAACCAAACATGGTGGAAACATTTAATCATCCAACAAGTTTCATCATAGCCATAGTTCCTCTTGTTACTCTACGTGGCAGAAGTATTAAGGAGTCTCAATTACCGCGAGAAACGAACGATTCGAATAGAATTTCTTAACCTTGCAAGGGAAACCTAAACACATGTCATGTGGTTACTCACAGAGTCACACGTGCAACTTTTCCCCTTTATTCCCGTTTTATGGATCAGGCCACCGGCCTCGAGTACAAGAGGTCCACGAACCACGGACCACGCCGGGCCATGACCCCTCTTGCACTTACCATTGGGCCCACGGGATAGAGTCAAGACCGTGGAGCCTGTCCATGCACCGGTTCAATCGAGTACTTAAGCTTACCGATTACCATATTCTCGGCATGTGGTTAGTACTTTCAAACGCTTAACCACCACTACCACACACTGCGGCCTTAGCATTTTTCACTACTCAGACAGGGCCTCAACCACGAGTACTTTACCATAGCACCGCCTGTCGATCTTATAGTTGCAGTATGCGGTAAAACATCCAACTCCTATAATTCTCGCGAGTGGCAGGAAACCACTCGACTTTTACCGTACCTATTAGCAGAGCAACTACTCGACTTCCTGTTCTAAAGTCATTACATTGGTGCCTAGGATCATGCAGCTAGGGTTCCAATGAACTCCTATGAACTTAAATGCATAGGAAATAGGAACAACAGTTGCATAAATTAAAAACTGGGATCAGGCACTGAAGCTTGCCTTCTGGTGAAAAACTAGTCGGGGGTTCTGCTGAACATTGGTCTGGGTCTTCAGTGACTGCTGTTAGATTCACCTGAGCTTCGTGCTACTCACTCTCGGACTTGGGCACCAGATTGTAGATCCCATCGACGAGAGTAGTCGTGTCTATGTGAATGCACATGTATGAGTAGTTTCACTGGTACAAGGTTGCATTATAAAGTAGTCAAAACTTAAGTTTAGTAGTCGAGGACTTCATTTTCTTTACCCTGGGCAGTCATTTATCGAGTACTTATTTGGATTAACTGATTTCATTAAGTGAGTGAGTGGTTTTGCATGTTGTAAATGGTCATTTCTAACAGGAAGCATTGGTTAACCAACACTACTCGCAGAGGTAGTTTCTAGGTTGCAGAACTACTCGTAGAGGTAGTTTCTGGGTTGAGATTTTTATGTAAAGCTTGTCACTTAAGTACAAACTCGCTGTAACAATTTTAGCCATTTTTATTCAGCAGGTTAAACATGAAAAGTTCATTACACGACTACTGCTAGATTCTTGATCTATTTGCATAGAACAACCCATGTATGAACTGGTGTTCCACTTTTTACTGAACATACCTACTCGCATGAGTAGTTTACTCCACAAATTCTAGATTTTTCTTATGCAAGAAACAGAGGTTAACATTTTAGTTTAAAAGGGATCCAGCTTATATCAAAAGCACTTGAAACCACTGGTTGTGCCTGGATTCAGAGTATGAGATTTTTATGGAAGACTTTACTCCTAGCACTGAAGCTACCATCCAAATTTCATGAGCAGATCTTTCCTAAAGCTCTTGGAAAAAAATAAAAGCCATTTAAACTTCATTCAAATCCATATCTAAAAATATGTGGAAACAGTTCCCAAATCTTTTACAAAGTTGTAGATCTTAACTTGAAGGTTCTAGAACATCTTAGCCTACATTCTTAGGATTTTTCTATGAGTTGTTTTGTATCTTCCAAGTTAACAAATTGGTTTTCAAAGTTCTTGTTCCTGGTTTACAGATGAGTCCCTGAGATTTATAGAAAGCTTCTCGGAAAGATTAAAATCGAAGCAATATGGTCCTTTGCATAGGGAAACGGCTACTACCAGCCAAAATCCGACGACTAGGGCTGCCGGTGGTGAGGGGTGAAGGTGAGAAGCCAAGAGGGAAACAAACCACACCTGTTTGAGGTCTTGGGTCAGGAAGGTGGTGGACCGAGGCTGCTTGCCGACGGTAGCACAGAGCCGGCGGCGGGTGCGGATGGTGGGGGCGACGGTCGGTGAGGAAAATGGCGCGGGGAGTGGCTGTGCAGCTTCTGGGTGAGGTGGAGAAGGTGGTGGAAGGGTTATTTTGGGCAATATGGGGGCGGAGTGGTGCGTCCACGCACGGGGAACTGCTCGCCGGAGTTCGAGGTTGGGGGCGACAATCTTAGGGGCCTCTGGTGGGGCTTTTATAGGCGCGAGGGGAGGGATGGCAGCCTAGGCTTGAGCCCAGGGGAAGGTGAGATCAGGTTAAAACCGGGGGCGAAGTGGCCTAGCTGGTGCCGGCGGAGGCTCACCATGGCGCCAGCAGCGCCTGCGGAAGAGGAAAAATGCCGCGTGGAGGCTTCCTGAGGGGGAGAGCGAGTTTTTGTGGGCTAGCTGGAGATCTTCCGGTTGCTGGCAGGACCACATGACCGGCGAGCTCGGTTGCGCTGGTTTGGGCGGGCCAGCTGGCCTGCCGACGATGGGACAGGGCAGGGGAGGAGAGATGAGTGAGAAGATGATGGGACTTAAGTGCAGTAAAAAAAACAGAAGGGGCCTGGGTGAAAAAGGAGCTAAATCTCATTCTTCCTAGGGTCAAATCAAAAACATTTGAATACCAATTTTGTTCAACTTTACAAGATATACATTTTCTCTTTTATGACCATGTTCATTTGAGCAATGCATAAAAAGTTATTTTAAAATTCCGAAAACAAGTATTTAAATGACATGTCATTTCATCTGAATTTTTGCACTGTTAGCCTTTGAGTTCAACTAGACTTTTGTTGCTCTAGATATTACATATGTGCCATTAAATTTTTAGAGCCATTTGTCATCAACTTTGAAAGTTATAAGGGTTTGTTTGCAAAAGTTTAAATGTTTGTGCATATATACATATACATATATTCATTTGCTTGAAAGGTAGATTTGATAGGTTGTTTCATTCTTCCCTTGCTCATTTGTGACTGATTTCATGGTTTGGATCTTTGTTTAGTATTTTAGACACCTAGTGTTTCACTATAGTTATCCTCCTGATGGAAGATGGGGCACCCTCACTTCCCCATCAACATAGAAGTGTAAACATTGCATACGGTTCATGCTCCGGAGCTTGCCTTCTTGGGCAATGCTAGCCTTGGACTCTTCCGAACTTTGATTCAGATCTTCAACGGTTTCAATTAGATTAACTTAAGCTTCAAGCTGCTCACTCTCGGACTCAGGAACTAGCTCGTACATTCTATCGGCAAGAGTAGTCGTGTCTATATGAAATGCACATGCATGAGTTGTGGTGATGTAAAAGATAAATGAACATTTCACTATAAAGTTGAAATCGAACAAAACTCCAATTTATTCTATAAAACATTTTATTGACATTTCCTTGGGCAATCTTTTATAGAGTATTAGCTAGTTTTACTAACTTCACTAAGTCGTACTCATTTCATTAGTATGCAGGAATTTCTACTTTTCAAAAGCAAATACAAGGCAAACAAGTGGTACTCATATCAGAAGTTAGATAAAGGTTCTGGCATTGAAATTTTTATGCAGAGCACATCTTCCGGTGGCAATCTTACTGTAAAAATATCTGCCATTTTTATGCATTAGATTAGTCATGAAAAATAAAATAAGAAGCTACTGCTAGCACCTAGATTTGTTTATACAGATGAAACCAAGGTAGTGCTGGTGCTCAAAATTTTACAAAGCCATCACCAACCTACTGTGACTCTACTGTGAAGTTCTCATATTTGTCTAAGCAACTAATAGAGCATACAAAATAGAACAAAACAAATCTACACTTTTCAAGATTCATTTTTATTGGAAGTTATATTGAGTATCTGAACTTCAAACTTTCCTAGCATTGTTAGGTCCTCACATGTAGTCTCTGGTAAAAACTCCATATATTTCTAAGCATAAGAACTATATATACTGGTTTAATGTGTTTATCCATAACTAAAATTATATGAGCGAGTTAGATAGAAGTAAAAAGTCCTAAACTTTTTTTGTAGCATCTATGCATCAAGTTACCATTACTGCAAAAGTTTCAAACCTAGCATAACTATAGAACATCATGAACAAATAAATCTATACAAATAGTGCATAAAACAAGATCTAGCTAGAACTACATCTAGAGACTTGTTCTGGCCTTGATTCTTTTACACAAGGTCAAACCTGCAGAGGCTAGCCTACAGTCCAAAAATCATGCCTAGCACTGGCCTAGAACTCAAGATACAAGTAAAAGCTAATAAAAATAATATTTATTCTAGAACAGGTTTTATTTTGAATCTGGATATCACCCTTTACAAAAGTTATACAACTCATCAAGAGAATCATAACAAGACTTAGTTTGCATTTGTCAGATTTTTCTATGATTTTATTTTAATTTTACAAGTTCACAGTTTTGAAAACAAAACTTGAAACAAAGCTTTACAGAGAGGCCCTCAGTTTCCTATGCAAAGGACCCTAAAAAGATTTGGGGGCTTGCAATGTGACCCTTGTCCAGAGCTGTGAGCACGGCGGCGCAATATCCGACCGCTAGGGCTCCTTGCCGGCGATGAGGTGGGGCCAGGTGTGCTCAGGGGCTCACCACGAGTATGTTTGATGGCAGCGGCAAGGTCGGAAGTGGCAGTCAAATATTGAACAACTGATCACTGGCCATCCTGGATCTTCCGTCTTTTCTGCTGCTAGTTCGCCCCACGGGTTTCTTCTTGGGCATGTGAGCTTTTCTGCATAGTGAGTGAAAAAATGACCCCCGTGATGGCTTACCCCATCTGGTGGTCACCGCATTAACATTTTCAAGAGTAGGTTCGGGTTGCCCCAAAATCTTTCCTGTCTCAGCAGAAGGAACAGCATCAGCCAGCTGAGCTAGTTATTGCGACACTTAATTTTGGCGGCACTTAATTTTCGTTGCCATACATAGGGGTTATTGCGACAATAGTCGATTTTGGTTGTGCTAGGGTGACATGTTGCCACCAGTTGTGTAGTGTCGGGATTTAAATTTTGTTGGTTGCAACAAGTAGGATGTACTGCAACAAATATAGTTCCATTGTAATTAAGGCAAAGGTATTACCACACTAGTTTGTAATGGCTGCAATAGATGTCCATGTCGCAACGAATATAACAAGTTGTTATTAGTAAGATCCTGTGTTGCAAAAGAGTCTATGCTATGCTAGCACCAAAATGAATTGTTGCTAATGGAGTCTTAGATATAGCAACGTAAAATGATATTGTTGCAAACGAGCCTTAGATATGGCAACGAACACTAGCGTCTTTGCTAGAGTCAAGGTTGTATTGCTAAGGTATCATCATTGCTAAGGTATCATCGATTTGTTTGCGAAAGGTTGGAATAATTTGCAACACAAAATATAGTGGTGGCAATTTGCGGTAAATGTTGCCACAACAATAAGTTTAGTTGCAAAAGGTTGTCAAAAAATATTATTAAATCTTGGAAAAAGTTTGGCACTTATGGGATTTGAATCCTGGCTAAGTGGTTGACAAAGTAACTATGCTACCAGTAGGACGTTGTTGTGGACTCGATTGGAAACTCAATCCCCGCCTAGTTAACTAACACCTCATCCCATCCTAGGACATAGATCGGCGGTTCAGCTCCAAAACCCGCGAAGCTTCGTTTCCAAAGAGGCGTCGCCATCCTTAAAACCGCCGATCGCCTTTTCCAATCGCTCTTTCAGAACCGCCGCTCCCTTTTCCAATCTACAAACACTTGACGAGGAACTTTGTGGGAGGTCCACGCGCGCTCTATGGCAGACTCCATCTGTGTTCCCTCGCAATCTTCATTGGAGTCGAAGGAGTCCGTCCAGGGGGCAAGGGCGAAGCGCTTGCTAGAATCCCCTTCCAACGTGCCGACCACTCCCACTGACATGGATCTTAGCTCGTCCCCTGGCGAGGAGCCCCACCAAAGGGAGCGAGGATGAGGACGAGACACCTCCATGGAGTGAGGAGGAGGAGGAGGAAGATGAGGAGGTGGAGCAGGAGGATCAGGAGCAGGAAGAGGAAGAGGACGACGTCGGCTATTATGCAGACGTTGACGATGAGCCACCGGTGAGGAGGTGCAAGGTTTCAGCAAACGATGTCATTGGGCCATCGTCAACAGCACCTGTCATCGCTGCGCCATCCTGTCTAGCAACAAACATTGCTGGGCCATCCTCTTCTTCCATTGCTGCTGGCGAATCCTCTTCTGGTAGCACGCCGCCGCCGCCGCCGCGTGAAGGTACTGGAGGATACGAAGATCCTGTTGTCATCGTCTCAGATGACGAAGAATGATTGGAAGGCGTGAGCGCGCGCAGAAAGAAGATCAGAGCTATCTTAATTATCTATTTCTGTTAGGTTGAACAATTTTAGTATTTGTTAGAACTACTTTGTATGCATGCAGTGTGATGTTCTGAACTAAATCATGGTGGATGTTTTATATTTAATGACTTGGGTTTATTTGGAAACAATTGAATGTTAATGGATTATTAGTAGTTTGTTCATAAATTGTTGAAATCATAACATGTTATATGATTCATTGGATTAGGTTCAAATATTCCAATTGAAAATGACAGGCCTAATTAGTACATTATGTAGCAAGATCAATAAAGGGTATAGGTCCTTGAATTGACAAGGACATTATGGATGTATATGGAACTATCATGCCAAGGGGGGAAAAGCAATCTGCAGTAACCATATAATGAAAAGTTAATCAATATAGTCCGAAATTGTTTTTTAACATAAGAAATTTTTGAAACATTCCAAACATTTAGTACATTAAAAGATCTATACAAAAAAATCATACTCATCTCCTAGGGCTGTAGAGAACACTGGTGTGCAACATGCCCATCATCGATGCTATGTAGAAGAATGATTAGTAGCAATAGATGAGTTTGTCGGTGGGCCTTTATTTTGGTTAAATTGAATTTAGCATTAAAATGGCCCAAATCGGACTCAACACAAATTCTATTTGGCCCATGCGGCAGGCGTTTCTTTGGTGACATTCCTAAACTTGTTGGATCCAGACCTGCACCCTCACGCCACATCGCCGCCTCTTCCTCGCACGATGGCATTCGCCTCCTCCATCACGAACGCCTAGCGTGCGCCACGCCCGCCTTCTCTCCAATCCTAGCGGCCTGTCACCCTGGTTGATTGCAAGAGCGTGGAGGCACTTCATCAGTAGTAGCGATCGGCGCGGCGTAAGGTACTTTCGTTCAATATTTTTTGTTTCCTAATTTGGTAGGAGCAATGAACCTAAGGCATCATCGATCATGTGCATGAAACTTGATGCATTCTCTAGTTTATATATTCACGTTATAAATTCTGGTTTGATTCAATCCTAAATGAGCACCCTTTTCCCATGGTTCAGGAATTGTAAAATTGGTGTTGTAGAGGCTGCTGTTGCTGGGATTTTTCCAATGGCCCATGATGATCATAGTTGGATGCTATTACCTCAGTCAGATGATGCGTGGCAACTTGGATTTGACAAATTCATTGAAGATACATTTGAAGGCAGCTATCAAGGAGAGACTGCGCCCTGTCCATGTACTAGGTGTCACTGCATGGCGATACAACAAAATTTGAGGTTTAGAAACACTTTCTTGATAGAGGGTTTTACAAGGAATTCATACAACAGAAACATTGTGCTGCTAAACCATTGGATGTGGATGATGATTGGGATTTTAATGAAGGATCGCATGCTGATCATGATGATGGCGGCTCTGCCAATAACCTGTCCAACATGTGGTGAGAGTAGGTGGAAACATACAGATTCTGAGGGGCTTGTTGGCGAGTGCGGTGGCACTGGTGGAGTAAAGAAGAAGCTCTTTCCCTGTAAAATAGTAAGGTATTTTCCACTTATTCCTCGACTACGAAGATTATATATGAGCGAGACCACATCGAGATATATGCATTGGCATAAGGAAGAATTGGTTGAAGATGGCAAAGTGCGGCACCCAGCTAACTCACGTGGATGGAAGAACGTAGATGAGAAGTATAAGGATCAATTTGCATTGGATCCACGTAATGTCAGGCTGGGACTTGCATTAGATGGTTTCAATCCATTCGGGATGTTGAATGTGACTTACACTAAATGGCTAGTGATCCTAAATTCCTTATAACCTGCCTCCTTGGTTGTGCTTGAAACAATCTTATTGGATGATGTCGGTGCTAATTCCTAGGCCTAAATCTCCAGAAATTAACATTGATGTATATTTGTGTGGCAGAACCACCTGAATTAATCCGGCTCAAGTGCGCTAACCGTCACCTCGAGGGCAATCAGGGCTATCTCGCACTTCAAACGGAATAATCCATTGGTCTATCGGGTAACCTCCCGATACAACCACGGTTTGCCGATCGAAACCACACATACAAAAATTACTCACACGAAGGCGAGCCCAGAGAATACAACATTCCACAAATTTTACATCACAAGTTTCAACATAAATTTATTATTACAGACCAAGTTGAAATTCGTAAAATGAGTACTTCAGAGTTTAAAGTAAACGGGTTCTTCAGAGTTCATTGCAGCAGAAAAACAACGATAAACTACTCGACGATACATGATGTCTTGATGAAGCCCGTACGAGACATCACTCGACATTATCATCATTGGCCAGGGACGCATCCCATTCCACCGACCAACCAGGAGGAAGAGTACACGGCCAAGTCAAACTAGCAACCATATACTCAAAAGTATCACCTGAAAACAAGCCACAAGCAAGGCTGAGTATACTAATACTCAGCAAGGCTTACCCGACTAGTGGAATATACTTAGCTGAGTCCTAGACATGCAAGGCTTTTTAGCTTGAGGGGTTTGCTTTGCCGAAAAGCATATACAAGTAGGTCCTTACTTTTAAATTTTAGCTCCAGATTCTAGTTTTCTTTAACCATTCTAGGTAAGCAACTATCCAATATCATAAATGGTGAAAGAATTAATTTCCATCCAACAAGATTAATCATCATCACTATTCCATTTCTTACTCTATGTGGTAAAAGGGTCAAGCAGTCTCAATAACCGCGAGAAACGGACGATTCGAATCGAATTTCTTAACCTTGCAAGGCAGACCTAAACACACGTCACGTGGCTACTCCCGGAGTCACACGTGCAACTTTTCCCTTCAATTCCCGCTTCACGGAATAGGCCCACGGCCCTCGACTACACGTCCCCATGGACCACGGACCCAGCCGGGCCATGGCGGCCCTTGCACCCGCCATTAGCTAGATGTGAACAAATTCAAGATGGTGGGGAGTATATTCCGGCCTCGCTTCAATCTAATATGTAAGCTTACCAATTACCATATTCTCGGCATGTGGTTAGTACGTTCAAAGACTTAACCACCACTACCACACACTTCAGCCTTAGCATATTTCACTAAACAGACGGGGCCTCAATCATCAACACGAACATCGTACCATAGCCCCGTCCGTCGACCTTATGATTGCAGCATGTAGTAAACATTCAACTCCTATATTCTCGCGAGTGACAGGAAATCACTCGACTTTTACCGGAGTCCTATTAGCATAGCATTCTATCGTACCTTATTTCTAGTGTTCAGAGCATAGGAACCTAACATCATGCAACTAAGTTTTCATTCAACTCCTATAAACTTAATGCACAAGTAAAATAGAGTAATAATATGCATAAGTTAGAAAAATAGGGTTCATGCTCCGGGGCTTGCCTTCTTGAGCTAAGCTAGCCTTGGGCTCTTCCAAACTCGGGTTCGGGTCTTTGAAAGCTTCAGTTAGATTCACTCGAGCTTCACACTGCTCACTCTCGGACTCGAGCACCAGCTCGTACGTTCCGTCAGCGATAGCAGTCGATTCTATATGAATGCACAAGTATGAGTTGTAGTGATGGTATATAATATTTATTATCTTCACGATAAAGTTGCAGTCCACAAAACATAGATTTGGTTGTGAAGTTTACTTAGTTAAGATTTCTTTGGGCAATCATTAATAGAGTATAACTTAAACTAATTAACTCCATTAAACAAGAAGGGGGCATTGTGTTCTTTTGGAAACTAAATTTTCTAAGCACAACATGGATTAAACACAACTTCTAGACTAGGTAACTTCTGGACTTGGTAACTTCAGAAATTTCTGTGTAGCAGATTAATTTTGAAAAATGTAATACACAGCCATTGCTATAACATAGTTATTTTTATACAGAGCAAACCATGCAAGTACTGGTGCTAAAAATTTTACAAGGTGCTAACCTATCCATATATGTGTTACTGTAAAGTTTTCAGATTTTATTGGGCATGATACAAGTATAATAAATAGGACAAGATACACCTATTTCTTTAAGGATTAATTTCTACAGGATGTTTTACAGGGTTTCTGAGTATGAAACTTTTTATACAGCATGTTCTAACCCAAAGTATCCAGTAGTAAAAATATTAACATTTTCCGAGCGTAAAAACTAATTACTTTGATTTAATGCATTTTTCCACCACAAAAATTACATAAGTGGTTACAGATAGGTAAAAAGTCCCTAAATATTTTTGTGGGATCTAGGCATCAATATAATAGGTCTCAAAAAGTTTCAAAACATAAATCACAATATAACAGTAGGTGAAATTAAATCTACCCATTTATGGCATCAACCAAAGTCTAACAAAAAGCTTAGCTAGAGATGGGTTTTGGTCCTGAGATTTTTACATTGGCCTACACATCAAGAAACTAAGCCACTGTCTAAAAATCAGATTTAATGTAGAACAGTGGGCACAATTAAAAGCTATTAAAGCTTCCATTTAATGTAGAACAAAATATATCAAGCATCTGAAGAAATACATGTAACAAAAGTTGTATATTTTCTTCTAAAGATCCCAGAACAGTTGAGTTTGTATTTTTCTGATTTTTCTACGATTTTATATGAATTTTACAATTTTGCTGTTTTTGAAACTAAATTAAAACACTGGTTTGCAGATATGCCCCTGAAAACTTGAGTGCAGAGCCTTTTAAAGATTTCAATCGTTGCAATGTGGTCCCTGGGCGGCACTGGCATGGCGGCCGGCCAAATTTCAGCGAGGGGGCTCGTCGGTGGCGAGGGAAAAAGGGTCGGGGAGAACCAAGGAGGCAAGAGCTACCTTGTGGGGGCCTTGGTCGGGGTTGGGGATGGCCGGAGGTGGCTCGTCGGCGCAGAGCAGGGGGCGGCGGTGGTGCGGCGCATCGGCGATGATGCTCCGACGAGCTAGAGCCTGCGGGAGCAGGTCGGTGAGCCTCGCGGCATCGAGGGGAACCCATTTTGAGGCTTGGCTAGGGCGGAGGAGGGTCGGAGGCGGTGTGCCCACAGCGGACCGGGGCGGCGGCGGCGGTTGCTGGTGGCGGCCTTGCTCCGACGGGTCTGGGCGGCGATGGGCAGGGCAGTGAGCTTCGGTGGGATGGTGTGGTGGCGGTTGGAGGCTCAGCTCTAGCAATGGGTGGCCGGAGAGGTGAGCTCCACGGCGAGCTTGGCACGGCGACGGCAATAGCAGCGGCGGGGAGCTTCTGGTGAGTCTGGGAGCACGCGAGTGGCTTCGTGCTGCCTTTTATAGGCGGCAGGAGGGAGGAAGAGGGCCGGGGCTAGACTGCGAGGCTCGGGCATGGGTGGCACGACATTGGCCGCGGTGGGCGGCAAGCAGAGTGCCGGCGTGGCGTGCGGCGGGCGCGGCCAGTGGGTTGGGCGAGCGGGATTCGTCGTGGGGGAGGGGGAGATCATGCGGGCGTGGGTTGGGCAAGCAGCTGTAGCAGCGGGCTGGTCGGGCGGCGAGCGCGGCGACTGGCGGGACGCGGCGGGGGCTCGGGCACGGCGCAGCCAGGCCATTGGGCGCGGTGGGCGGCGAGCAGAGGCGGGCGACGACATCGCGCGCGTGGCACGCTCGGGCTGGGCAGGGTCGCGGCGCGGGGGAGGGAGCTGGCGTGCGACAGGGGTGCGGCAGCCATTGGCTTGGCGCCTAGTGCCGGTCAGGCATCGCCGGCCAGGTGGTGGACGGCCGCTGCGCGGCGGTCGGGCAGAGCAGGGGAGAGGGGTGGTGAGGGAGGGACTGAAAAGCAAAAATTGGAAGAACTTCAGGGGTCTGGTCGTAAAAATAAAATTATCTCTCTTTTCTGTGTTGCAACTCAAAAATCTATGAACATGAAAGCTGTTCAAAATGAAAAGTTGCACAAGTTTGGTTTGAGGCCAAAGTTAATTTGAAAACTCAAAAAGCTTGATTCGGAGGGCACGTCATTTCCTGGCTTCAACTAGACTTTTGTTCTCCTCTAGCACGTCAAAAAGTTCTCTTCTAGGCTTCAACTAGACTTTTGTTTATCATGTCACTGATAGTGTGCCTATTCAATTTCGTAGCCATATTTGCTTTGATGTGAAATTTATTTAATTTGTTTGATTAAAGTACATGTACTTATGCACATATACACATGCTTTCAAAATAAATGCAAAACCAAATTATAATACATCTCCTTGAAACTTTTCTTAGTTATTTATGCATATTGTTATGATAATGAGACTTAGTAATTTAAACACCTAAGGTGTCATAATTTGCAGCCTCTGATCGATGAGCTCAAGGAGCTCTAGGTTAATGGAGTTGATACCTGGGATGCGAAGGTGAAAAAGAATTTTACTCTGCGTGCCATGCTACTTTGGACAATAAACAATTTTCCTGCTTACGCGATGTTATCTGGTTGGAGCACCAAAGGCAGGTTTGCTTGTCCCTATTGTTACAAGGATACTGATTCATTGTGGTTAAAATTTGGTTCAAAGCACTGCTACATGAGGCATCACTTTTTTTGCCTACAAACCACAAGTGGCGAAAAAATAAGGTTAGCTTCAATAACAAGGTTGAAATGAGGGAGGCTCCAGTGCCGCTCAGTGGTGAGCAAGTAGTGGAGTAGTACCAGAATTTTGAGCAAGTAACCTTTGGAACGACTACTTCGAGGAAGAGGAAGCAGCGTGATGAAGATACTAGATGGCACAACTGGCGGAAGAAGAGTATTTTTTTTGAACTTCCTTACTGGGAATCATTGCTTATACACCATAATCTAGATGTGTTGCATATTGAGAAGAATATAAGTGAGAGCTTAGGGACTTTGCTTGGTTTAGCTGGAAAATGTAAGGATAGTGAGAAGGCTCGACTTGATCTGCAAGAATTGGGTATAAGGAAGGATCAACATCCATTGCTTGAGAAAGGTAAATACACTTTGCCATCAGCATTGTACAAGTTAGGTGGTGCTGAAAAGGAAATTCTGTGCAAATTTCTAGAAGGTGTTGATGTCAATGGTTGCAAGGTTATATCACAAAAACTTTTACCCTTGGTGGTACACCACATATTGCCTAAAGATGTAGTGATCCCATAGATCCAGCTCAGTAGGTTTTTAACTCAATATGTTCAAAGGAGCTTGAGGATACTGAAATTGAAGAACTTAACAATTCGATTGGAGCAACCCTTTGTCGGCTTGAGATGATATTCCCTCCAGAATTTTTTGATATTATGATGCACTTAGCTATTCATATTGCCTTGGAGGCTAGACTTGGAGGACCTCTTTGCTATAGATGGATGTATCCATTTGAGAGGTACCTACGTACCCTCAAAGGCTACGTGAGGAACAAAGAGTGCCTAAAAGGTTCAATAGCAAAGGGATATATCTTGGAGGAGTGCCTTACGTTCTGTTCTCGATTCTTTGAAAATGTTAGTACAAAGCTGAATTGGCTAGATCGCCAAGAAAGGAGCTCTGTTAGTGAACGCCCTTCTAGTCTAAGTGTATTTGCGAGCATGGACTACAATAGAAAGAAAACTTCTCAAATCGAGACTGCATCTTCTTTTGACTTGCAGAGGATGAGGCACTACATAATATCCAACTGTGATGAGGCTATTCCATGGGTAAAGTAAGCAACATGTACAATCTGAGTTTTTTTTTTCAATGTGTTGACTATGTAACTGAGATAAGGTCTATCTTCCCTTTTATTGTAGTGAGCATATGGAGGAATTGAGGAAAGCCAACACACGGAACGTTGAAAAAAGGCACAAGGAACAATTAGTATCATGGTTCAAGCGTAAAGTGAGTCATATTTATGTTCAATCAAATACGTCACATTTTAATATATATGTTCCTAACATATTTTCCAAATAATTCTGTGTGCAGATCAGGAACCTACATGCAGTGGGAAAAGCAGATGATATGATATATTTTCTATCTCGTGGTCCGGACCATCGATTTCATGGTACAACAGGTACACCATCAATAGGTTTTTCTTCCAGTCAGCACATGTAGAAAAAAATCTAGCAACGCAGAACAGTGGTGTTGTTATCAAGGGCGATGGCATGGAATGGTACGGAGTGATTAAGAAAATCATCATCCTTGATTTTCCTAATGCACAGGAAGTCACGTTGTTCGAGTGTGACTGGTTTGATGTTCCGTCAGCAACTAAGAACAAATCCAAAGGGTACAATAAAGATCAATATGGGATTTTCGATATTGATACCACTCAATTTCGCTATTCAGATGATCCATACAACCTGGCGACATAAGCAGAGCAAGTGTGTTATGTAAAAGGCAGAAAGAAAACTATTTAGTTCAGTGTTCTTAGAATGAAACCTAGGAACATGTTTATCATGCCTGAAGGAGATGACACTGATAATTATGCTGCTGATACCAATGTGGACTCGATTGTCATAAGAGTGGAACATATGAATGTTGAAGACTAACAAGAGAAATTGACAAATTGGAGTAGGTCAGACGTGGAAAAAAATCATAGTTTTAAAATCATAGTTTGCAAAGTGGTAACATCCAAACTAAAAATCAGTTCTCAAGTAAAATCAGGCAACAATAATCCTCTACCCCAATACAGGCAACAGTAATCCTCAAGTAAAATCGGTCCTAAAAATCTTTCTACTCCAATGTGAAGACAATGGTTACGGGGGAATGGTGTGGCTCACTCACGGTTGCGTGATGCTGAGGCTCCCACTCCTGCTCCGATGTTCCTAGGGGGGCCGGGGGCGATTCCTTCAAAGCCTGGTGGCATTGCTGGACCCTAGGAGACGACCTCATCGTCCAAGTCCATGGCACGTGATGGCATCGGCATGGAGGTGTGGCGACTCGGCCCCCTGCTGGACGACGGGCCTTGGGTGCCCGCGGGGCCGGACTCAGCGAGAAGCGACCCTTCTTGTCCCGCGGCTACCTCCTCCAAATGTGGTCCCTGCGCGAACGTCCCATGGTTGCAATGCAGGTGATGGGAGGGGAAGAAGGGATGCGGGCCGGCATTGGAAGGGGAAGAAAACCCTAGTCGAGCGTTGGGACATTTTGGGGGAGAATAGGGGAAGGCGGAGGGGCGGCTCGGCTTGTACTAACGGAAGGTGCGAGAGACGGTTCCTCTGATGTCTGCTCACCTGACATTGGGTCACTAACTCGTAGGCTCGGTCCCACACGTCATTTTCCAGGGAGGACGTCAAGGGACACTCGTCGGGATGCACATATGGGCGTACGGCAGTTGGGCGACAAATCGGCGATGCAGTTTGTTTCCATTTAAAAGAGATTGATAAGTGGGGCCCAAGCCATTTCACACACCACTTGTCGGCACCTGGATGTTCATCAGTTCTTCCTCAGTTCTTCATGGATCTTGTTATGTTGTATTTTGATTCTTAACTAAAACTTCAAACATGTATAGATTTCACATAAGTTGTCAAAATTTGGTGGTTTTTTTAACCTCTTATAAAAAGTTTATCTGTCAGATGGATTCAGTTTCATAGTGTTACACGAGTTTGATCTTTTTTTCCTTCTCGGAAAAACCTTTTCTTTTTTCCATCACTAATTTCTAACTCTCAAAGGAACTTGTATTTTGGCTACGAGTTTTGGTGTCTAAGCACACCTTACACCCACAAGAATATAGAATTTAATATGGAATTTGACAAAGAACCAAGACTTTGACATGTTCATCTTGCCTTGAATTCGACTTGAAGAACCTTTTGGCATCGATCATGTAGTAGTCATCTTCCAATGCATTCATGGACAAATTCACTCCATCATTTAAAAAAATTGTAGATTGGTTGTTTGAATTCAAAATGAACACTATGAAACCAATCATTAGTTTGAAAGAACCAACACTTGGATTTCAATCATGAGTTTTAAACTCCATGTATTTGAAAAGACAAGCAATTTACGTCTTCTCTATATGAAAATGTAATCTTCTTGCCACCGACAGGTGGGTCCCTGCGAACTCACAAGGAGAAAACGTAATCTCCTATGACACCTACAAGTGGGACCCACTGCGCTCACCAGACGAAAATCTTTGGGATGCCAGATGTTTGTAGCGTGTCTCCCACAAGTAAGACCCAGATAAGTCAATAGGAGAAAAAAAATTTGGCCTCGCACACGATCTCGTGGCATCTACAGCATCACATATCCAGGGCCTAGCTGCGAGCGCGCGAAGCACTGCGAGCAGCATGGCCTATGGACCAGTCACAGTAGGCACAAGACGTTACACCCCAAGCCACAAGGTCACAGTAGGCACGAGAGCGCAACCAGAGACCAAGTATTTAAGCAGGTACTTCTCTCTTTAGGAAGCCGAGGTGGGATTAAAATGCTATTTGTTTCCCGCGTGCCGTGCGCCTACCTTAGTGGGCCGAATCTCCGAAACGGCCCAAGCCACATCGCACGCCACGCGCTGATGAGGAGGCGTATCCCTCGTGTGCACTTTCAGTTCTGCGACTGACATGCGGGTCCCACCTGTCAGCGCTTGGATGTTCATCGGTTCTTTCTTAGTTCTTGATGGATCTTCTTATTTTCCATTTTTATTGTTAATTAAAACTTCAAACATGTATAGATTTCACATATGTTGTCCAAGTCTGGTGTTTTCTTCCTAACCTCTTAGGAAAAGATTATCTGTCAGATGGGTTCAACTGCATAGTGTTACTCGAGTTTGATTGTTTTCCTTAATGGAAAAACTTTTTCTTATTTCCATCACTAATTTCAAACTCTCAAAAGAACTTATGTTTTCGCTATGACTTATGGTGTCTGAGCACACCTTACACCCATCAACATATAGAATTTAATATGGAATTTCAAAGAACCAAGACATGGACATGTTTATCTCTCCTTGAATTCGACTTGAAGAACCATGTGGCATCAGTCATGTAGTAGTCATCTTCCAAATGCATTCATGGACAAATCCACTCCATCATTTAAAAAATTGTGGATTGTTTTTTCGAATTCAAAAGGAACACTATAAAAACCAATCAATAGTTCAAAAGTGTAACACCCTAGGTGTTTACAATCCTAAGCAAGAAAACCTAAACATAGCATCATGCATAAGAACCTAGAATCATTAAAACAATGCATTTAATTATATGTGTGCATGTGCATGTGTATGTATGCGTGTATGTGAGTTCTGTTCTTTTGTGTTTATAACCTTTTCATGCTCCACATTTCATGACAAATGAAGTATATAAACACACTCATATTTTAGTTACTTGCAACGTGTACTGCAAACCCCATTTGCAAATTCAAAATTCACACAAGAAATGACTAGTAATTCCCATCCTCGTAGTCCTGAATTTTAAATAACTTTTTAACTGTGGCTCACTTGAGCTTTGGGATAAAACAAATGTTGTAGATTTTCAAATTCCCTACAACTTTTGTGATTAGAGATTTTCAAGTTTCTATTTGAAATTTCGAGAAAATTTAATTTGAATCCCGACCCTTCTCTCTCTCTCTCTCTCCCTCTCTCCCCTCCTCTGTTCTGTCCCATCAGAGGCAGCGGCCGCTGGCCACCTGGCCGACGATGCCTGCCCTGGCAAGCCGCGCCATGGCGCGACCCCCAACGGGCCCCGACGAGCCGCCGACCGCGCCTGCTGCCGGTGATTTGCCCCGTCCCGTATCCCGCCCCTGCCAGCTCGCGCGCGCCACGCGGACGTCGATTCCCGACGGCCGAGCCATGACGCGCCGACGACGCCGCGCCCATGCCTCGACCTTGTCCCAGCTGCGCCTCCCTCCGTCGTGTGGCGCCCAGCTCCTCCTCCTCCCCCTGTGCGCCTATAAAAGGGCTGCACTGAGCCTCTGCTCACACACGCCCGAGAACAACCACCACCCCGCTATTAATGCCGCCACTAGACCTCGCCGTCGAGCCCCACTTTCTGCTCCTCCTCCGCCCAAACCGAGGCTCTAAATGGGTCACCCTCGACCTGCTGGTTCTCCCAAGCTTCCCCACGCCGCCCTCCCTCGCCAGACCACTACCGCCCATCGCCCGCACCTTGGCTGAGCTTCTGCTCACCGCCGGCAGTCCAACTCCGGCCGCCCTAGCCCGAACCGAGCATACCCACAGGTTCCCCTTGACCCCCTCGTGCTCCCCTACCCCTTTCCCCTCGCCGCCAACAAGTTTTCTCGCCGGATTTTGGCCGGGAATAGCCCAGCCCTGCCCAGGGACTACATTGCAAGTGCCAAGTTCTTTTGACGGTCCTTTCTGCTAGATCTAGGGACCTATCTGCGAGAGCCTGAGTACTTTTGTTTTCAAAAGGCTATCACTTGTAAAATCAATCTAAAATCATATAAATATCAGGAAAATGCAAACTAAAATGTGTTATAACCCTCTTGATGAGTCCGACTACTTTTGCACAGATGGATGACTAGTTACAAACTATAACTTAGGCTAAGATGAATCTTGTTTTAAATAGCCCATAAATGTATCTCTTGATCTAGGATAGTGCTGTGAATGATTTCTGGATTGTAAACTAGTCTCTGCTTGTTAAAACCTGTGAAAAAATTTCAAGGCCAGAACATGTCTCTACGAGTAGTTTTTGTGGTATCTTGTCTACTGTGCTATTTTGCTAGAGTTGTTTGTTCATGCTATTTTACAGATATTTTAGGGTTAAATTTTTACAGTAGAGTAACCTTGATGCATAAAAGCCATGAATAAAGTTTGGAACCTTTTTACTTCTATCTAATTTGCTCATATATTTTTAGTTAAGAAAAAACTACATTAAATCAAGTAACTAGTTCTAGTTCTTAGAGTAGTTTAACCAAAGACTATCTTTGAGTAGTTTATCATGTTGGAAAAGTTTGAGACACAGAAACATTGTGGAACTACCTATAGAAAAAAATCTTGATTAATGTAGATGTATCTTGACTTATTTTCTATGCTCTAAATCTGGCACACTAAGACCTGAAAAATTTACAGTAGACTCACCATAAGTTTAGGAGTACTTAGTAAAATATTGAGTCCTTAATGAAGTTAGTTAATCTAGATAAGTACTCAATAAATGGCTGCCCACGGAAAAGAAAATGAAGTGCTTGACAACTCAACTTGAGTTTTGTTGAATGACTACTTTATAGTGAAATAGTTATTTATCTTGTACCATTAAAACCACTCATACATGTGCATTCATATAGAATAAACGACTCTCGCCGATGGAACCTACGAGCTGGTGCCCGAGTCCGAGAGTGAGCAGCGCGAAGCTCAAGTTAATCTAACTGAAGTTGCTGAAGACCCGAACCAAAGTTCGGAAGAACCCCCAACTAGTTTTGCTCAAGAAGGCAAGCCCCGGAGCAAAACCCCTACTTTTAAACTTATGCAACTTTATTTATATATGGTATTGTGCATTAAGTGTTTAGGAGTTGATTGAAACCCTAGTTGCATGATCCTAGTACCTATGATATGAACACTAGTTTGTGTCGGTCGCTAGATTGCCATGCTAATAGGACTCCAGTAAAAGTCTAGTGGTTTCCTGCCACTCGTGAGATATAGGATTTGCTTGTTTTACTTATGTTGGAACCATAAGGTTGACGGACGGGGCTATATTTCTATTAATGATTGAGGCCCCGTCTGTTTAGCGAAAATGCTAAGGTCGCGGTGTGTGGTAGTGGTGGTTAAGTTTTTGAACGTACTAACCACATGCCGAGAATATGGTAATCAGTAAGCTTAAGTACCTTATCGGACCGCAAGTGGACAATATCCTCACCCTCTTGACATAATTCCCATGGGCACATGGTGAGTGCAAGAGCAGCCACGGCCCAGCGCTGTACCGTGGTTCGTGGACCTCTGTACTCGAGGGGGGTGGCCCTGATCCACAACCCGGGAAGAAAGGGGAAAAGTTGCACATGTGACTCTTGGAGTAACCACGTGACGTGTGTTTAGGTTTCCCTTGCAAGGTTAAGAAGTTCGATTCGAATCGTCCATTTCTTGCGGCCATTGAGATTGCTTAACCCTTTAACCACACAGAGTAAGAAGAGGAACAATGATGATGATTAATCTAGTTGGATGCTCAGTTAATTATTTTTTTCATCATGTGTGATTGTGATAATTGCTTACCTAGAATGGTTAGTCAACTAGAACTTGATGCTAAAACATGAAAGCAAGGATTCATTCTTAGATGCTTTTTTGGCAAAAACTACCATCAGCCAAAAGCTTTGCTTGTTTAGGAGTCGGCTAAGTATATACCACAAGTCGGGTAAGCCTTGCTGAGTATTAGTATACTCAGCCTTGCTCGCGGCTTTATTTTCAGGTGAGACCTTTGAGGACATGATTGCTAGTATGACTTGGCCGTGTACTCTTCCTCCTGGTTGGTCGGTGGAATGGGATCCGTCCCCGGCCAACGGTGATAATGTTGAATGATGTCATGTACGGGCTTCATCATAATATCTTGTATCATCGATTAGAACTATCGTTTATTTTTTGCTACACTATTAACTCTGAAAGTACTTGTTTATGCATGAGTTCGAACTTGGTTTGTAATAATAATTCATTTGGAACTCTTGTTGTAAAATTTGTGGATTGTTGTAATCTCTGGGCTCACCTTCGTGTGGGTTGTATGTATGCATTGTTTCGATCGAAATTCTAGTGGTTGCATCGGGATGTTACACGACAGACTATTGTTTTACTCTGTTTTAAGTCCGTGTTAGCCTCGATTGCCTCTATGGTGATGGTTAGTGCACTTAAGAATTGTTCCCTCCATAATTGTCATCTAGACCCTCCATATGTCGGCTGGCTCCCCACTTTCCCTAAAAACCTACGGCGGTTGTGACCCTTGTTTCCAAATTTTGTGAGGCGGCGTAGGAGACGAGCAGGAAGGGAGGGGGGAGGTAGACGAGCATGAGGGGGTGACAGGGACTCGTTGCCTAGATAATCCAACCATGATGACGCCTTCCAAGTACGCATCCGGCAATGTACAAGCCTCATGACGTGGGGTATCAATCCTTGATGCCGAGTTCGTTGATGATCAAGAGGACGATTCAACTGCTGATCCATCTCCTCAAAGGTGTGTAACCTCTTTGTAATGCCATGTAGGTTTTCTACAACTCGATAGCGTGCAATCGATTTGATGTTGCCTCCATGTCCAAGGTCCTCGTGTATACTTACCGCTAGGGTTTGTAGGACGACATGCATGTTGTCCAAGATCATGTACCCCTAGGAATTCCACAAGTTTTGGTGATCATTGATTTCAAGAAGCCATCTCTACAATTGGAGCAAAACATGCATAGAACGCAGAGGAAATGAACAGAAGATCACATCCTACGTCACACAAGAATTGGAGGGCCCACATCCCAAGAAAAAACACACTCTAGGAGTAAAGAAACACACCTCTGACAAATCAGAGTAAAGCTCACGGATCCATGGGCCCACAAACAAGCCTAAACTTATTGCCAACCACCATGTACCCTCATGAGGACCCACAGGACAGTGTTACGGACGAAAGGCGGTGCGAGAGGTGGCCCTGGCAGTCGGCCAAACCTGGATGGCCCCCAAGCACGCCCAACTTTGGCAGGAATCCTTCCCGCGCTCTCCCAAAGGCGGTGCCAATGTTTCCATACCAAGAGACGCTAGGAACTTCTCTATCCAAGCTTTAAAAGGAGGAGGGAGGACCCCATTCAACACACCACCAATACCTTCAACATCTCTGCTTGAAGATGTAGTGCTCCACTCCATGGTGAAGCTATGCCTAGGCTAGTGCATATAATAGGGAGAGAGAGAGAGGGAGTAGCTCGGAGTAGTGCTAAGTTCCTCAACACTCTGCTCCGGTTATGTACCTCTACGAATGTTGGCTTCCTTCTGAGTAAAGTAAGTTAATATTCGTGATTTATTCTTTGGTACAGTGCTTATGTATAAGTGAGATCTGTTCTCTTACTCGCGGGTTTGTCGCTCCGTATTTATACGGAGTGCTGTAGTTTGCTACGGGTTAACAGACTTAGTTAGACTGCAGTAGTAATCAGTAGCGCAGATGTGTTGTCTAGGCTAAGGGTTATCCTTCGTTTGCCTTATATCCCATGGTTTATGAGGTAGGCCTTAGCTGGTGACAGCCCTGTGGTCCTTCGTAATCCTCCATGTTCGCATATAGCGTAGAGCTATTGGCCGGCGTCTCCTGGCAGACCAAGAGTAAGCCGGTGCCCGAAGCGAGTCTTACCTGAGAGATCAACCTTTACCTTATCTGATTGCTATCCCTAGGAATCCTTTCTACCCTTCGCCCACCTATTAGGTTTGTTGTCCTTGGATACTAGAGTCGTAGCTATACACACACGTTCCCTTGGATTCGATAACCCTTGGAATACTCTTGAGATGAAAGCTACAATGGTATCCACGAGCTTATGGATTTATTCGCAGTCATTAAAATACCCAACAAGTTTTCTGATGCCATTGCCGTGGAATGGTTGCTGTTTATCAATGAACCTAAGTGGTCCGCGTATCGTTTTGCTTTGCTTTATCTCTACCTTTACCCCTCCATCCATGGAAGGTTATCCCCGTACATACCTTTCGACCCTTTTTTGCTTTTCTTTATCTCTACCATTGCCCCCGCTATCCAAGGAAGGTTATCCTCGTAAACACCTTTCGACCCTTCGGGGTGAGTCTTTTAGAGCCATCCTTTATGGGACCCTTTTCCTCATGCGGCTACAAGATTCATCCCTCACTCATAGTGCTAGTTCGGGAAAATTCCTTCTTGAGGTTAAGCTATGACAACCCCCATCATCACTTACCAGAGGAGGAATTGCTAGGCACAGAATGGCTCGTATCTCTACTCTTACGCAGATTTTCCCAGTCCTGTCCATACCCGATCATGTGTTGCTTCAACACCTTTGTTATGGACTTTCCAAGGACGCTGGCCAGCAGCTTGACACCCTCTCTAAAGGCTCATTCTTGCTTTAGGATCCAACTGAAGGGAAGGAAATTTTGGATCATAACGATGCCCCATCAGGAGGAGAGCGCATTGAGTAACCGAGGTCTATCATCAGCAGAATTCGAACTTTCACCTCGACTATATCAAAATTTTTGCTGAAGGTACCTCTACTGAACAGTAAGAATCTTGGGGAAAGAGCACTTTGTCTGAATCCTACCCCTAGATTCACTTATGGTGCTATCTTCTGAATTTTCCTCGAGACCATGTCTCGAGGGAGGTTGAGGAAGGAGTGGTTGGAAGAAGTGGATAATTTTTTATGACTCGTTTGTTTCAACCACAATTTCCCGGAAGAGTTACTGTAAGAAAGCCCATCATGTTCCCATGTCAAGGTAACATTCAAGGTGTTTCGTATACACTAAGAAATATGCCTCGACATTGACCACCGTATCGTAGTCCGTAGGACTCATCTTTTTGGTCAAGGGATCATAGGGGCCAAGCCGATTGAATCGAGTGAACCAAACTCACATTCTTGTCCTCGATTTTTGATCGGTACCAATCAAATCAAGTGATTCAAAACTCATATCTCATTCCTTGAATTTTATTGATGCCCAATAGAAGTTTTGTTCACCCTTCATATCAAATGAACTTCTTTTGGAAGCTTAGGTTGGATTGCTTTGGCCACCACATTCATCTTTGATGAAATGCGAGGCTTTCTACCTAAGGAGGGTATGAGTTGAAAGAAACTCATTTCCCTCGTGAACCTAGCTCAGAATCGTTCCTATGGCCCATAGAGTTACACATCCTCTTTCACTATGGGGCCATGAACGTTCTTGAGTTGCTCTATCCGGAGACCAAACCACCCACTCCATAAGCATGATGTTTCATACCAATTCATCACAAAGGTCATGCTCATCTTTGATATCTCCGAGATCTATCAGCCGTTGTGCCTAGTCGCTGCGAGTCATACGATCATCTCAGGGTTCCCTATCAAAGATGCCCTTTAGGATGTTTGTATTATGTTTTGCTTACCATAATATCTATGCAGGGTTTGTAGTTGTATTTGTGCACTAACCTTGTAGCTTGAACAAGGATAAAATCTACAAATGGTGGTGAAGCTGGGAACTACATCGCCATTGATAGCTGCATGATGAATCCCTCATGGTCGAGCTTGTGACCATAAACAAAGCACTGCCGGGAGGTAGCTCGGATTATCTTTAAAAAAAATAATAAATATAGTTAAAAAAACTTCTCTCTTCTAAACAATGAAAGCAAGAACATGTTGTCTGGATAGTATGCACCTTCGGCTATTTTGGTCGCTAACCATTTTCAGGTTGAGATTAAAAAGAACGAGGGGCATGCGATGCCTGAGAATACAAGAGCTGCACTAACTACACACTTCGTACCCCCTGGTGATGGAACACACTCCAAAGGAGACACCGACATCACACACTTGGCTTTTGGTGTCGCGTGAGACACAAAAGTCCAAGTGTGGGGGAGATCCCGCAACAGGATCCATCTGTACCAAGATGGTGTTAGTTATGCCTTGCCAAAAAAAAGAAAGAAAAGAGAGAAGAAAAAAGAGAGAAAAGGGGAGATAAAAAATGAATGAAAAAAAGAAAAAGAAAGGAAAAATAGAAAAAAAAGAAAATGATGATAATAAAAAAACAAAAAGAGAAGAAGAGAGAAGGAGCCAACAAAATCCTTATGAATCAAAGGCCGCCAGGTGAGAATGCCATCAAGCCGTGGCATTGTACTTCAGCGGAAAAAAACTCAGGTGGCCACGCATGCAAGCGTTTGCCTAGCCTTCATCTGGTGTCGGATATGCATAGCATCATCCTTGGCCCTTGCGCAAGCAAAAGGACGCTCCTCTTCTTTTCAAGGTCCTCGCTATTCAAATCCAGTTGGCACATGCTCACATGTACTAGGGGAGACGTATTTTGCATCCTCAAACCTACAGCATTATGCCAACGGATCATGCCTCCAAGGAATGTAGTTCCCACACACAAGGCATGAGTACAACTCACCTAAGTTGGTGTGGTCAAAAAGCACTCCTTCATTGCAGTTTGCATCAAAACGGAGGAACGATCGACAATGATATGTGACCATGCCACCACTGCAGCAATTTCAAACCATACATCCTCACATGCTGCTAGTAAGAATACTTAGGTTCATGAAGATAAATATTCACCAATCCCTCGCTCATATTTATCTTAGTATGAGCAAAGCTTGATCATACAAATTCATGCTTCCTGTGTTTATCTTTGTATGCTCTAGTTTGGATGTCCCTTAAGCTTGAGACATCCATAGGCTTTTTAAATTAAGCCTGGTGCTTAGGTTAAAATCGCCTTCTTTGACCAAGATTAGACATGGTGTTGAAATTTTGGTTAATGAACTTCAGAGTAACACTTTCATAGGCATTGGATGTATATCTTCTACGGACTAACCCCTATAGGAAGATTTCAAATAGAAGGGTAAGTCCTCAAGCTTTTCATACTAGGGATAAACCAAGGCCCAGGACGCACTTCAACATAAATTGCACAACATACAAAGGTGGCACATATCACCTTTCAAGGTGCACCGTGAGTACATTGTCAAAATACCCCTTTAATATGTTCATGCAATTTCATCTCAGCCTTGTTTGAGTTATTCTGAAAAGATAAAAATTTGGTGAACAATAAATAAAAAAACTTTTGAACTAAAAGAATCCCTTAAAACAAATGCAAAGTTTTGTTGCATTCACAACTTTTGCATTTTGTTCTCAGTTGGGGAAGATTCGTCATGTAAGTATCCCAAACCTCGTGCAATATTTCCATCCTGCTAAATCAACCATCATGTCCTTTATGCCAAAAAAATAATAATAAATATATATATTTTTAGATATACAAAAATAACTAACAAAAATAATAGCAAAAAATAAATTTAGGTGCTTCAAATACTTCATGCGCCTTGCTTCAATAAAAATTTAGACTCCCCGATGATTCAAAACCGGCAGAGTCCTTGCTTGTTTCACCCTTTGTCTTTCTTTTGAATGAAAACAGGTACAAAAATAAGTGTGGGATTCTCTAGTGCTGACGCAATGCACCAACACCCACAAACAAGAGCACACCACGCTGCACCAGCACGCACACGAAAGGGGAGCCAGAGCTAGGCCCACAGGGGTTTGGCCGAACCCAAGGTTTGGCCGACCCAAGAGGTTGCCCACTCAGGCCCATCTTCGTCCACCGCGTCGGTTTGTGTCTCTAATCTCCCTGATTCATGAGTTTTGATGAATTTTAAATCTGATCCTTTAAATCAAGCTCAAATAAAATGAATCAACATGCTCCACCTCCTCTACATAGTTTCTATGGTTTGCCTGCATATGTTCTATTCCATGCTTATCATCTTGATACTTGTGAACAAATATCTTTAGGCTAGCATGCTCATCTAAGTAGTTCATGTGTGTGATATGGTTTGATGATATGATCTGTACTATTAATGCTTAAGTGTTTGTGAAAAATTATTTAAAAAACTTAAAAATCCTTAGCAAGCTCCTCTTTGATACGCCAAAGTCCTACCAAAGCCATATGATGAGTTACCTTGAAAACCTTATGCATATGCCAAAGTCCTCCACAACTCCCTCAACATGCCTCTCCCCGACCAGGACGGCAAGGGGAAGGAGAAGGAGGACGCCGAGGAAGACAAGTCAGAGGCGCAAGGATTCCAAGACCCCAAAAATGTTGTCAACGCCATCTTCTGTGGCGACAGCGGCTTCCCCACTAAGCGTGCAGAAGCTTACTCTGTGTGAGATCATGCCTGTCGAGCCAGCCATACAGCGGCCTCTTAGATACAGCGAGGTCCCGATCTCTTTCTCCCGAGAGGATCAGTGGACTAGCTTCTCCGAGCCAGGAAAGTTCCCGCTTGTTCTGGACCTTGTAGTGGCAGGCTCACAGCTCACCCGTGTACTCATCGACGGTAGGAGCAGCCTCAACCTGCTTTTCGTGAGTACATTGAAGAAGATGGGGCTGAACATATCCAAGATGCTCACCCCTAGTAAGGCTCCGTTCTACGGTATCATCATAGGGAACATGGCTACGCCGATTAGCTCGGTGACCCTGCCAGTTACCTTTGGAATAAAAGAAAACTACCGTACGAAGTACATCAAGTTTGAGGTGGTCGACTTCAAGTCATCGTACTATGCCATCCTCGGCAGGCCCGCTTCTGCAAAGTTCATGGCCGTACCCCACTACATCTACCTACTCCTCAAGATGCCAGGCAAGACAGGGTTGCTTATCTTTCACAGCGATTTGAAAAAGTGATACGACTGTGACCAAGAGACAATTGAGTACGCCTTGACTACTCATGTTCCAGAACCTTTAGTTGAAGTCTTCGCAGCCGCGTAATAGCTCTCTTAGTCAGAGATGAAGATTCCAACTGTATATCAGCAAAGGAAGCTGAGCTAGTCCACGGTGAAACCCAACATCAACGACATCGGCCTGAAGACCATCCAACTGCAGAAGGGCGACCCATCCAAGACGGCCCTAATCGGTGCAGGGCTGGACAACAAATAGGAAAGCGCACTCATCGACTTCCTTAGGGCTAACCGAGACATTCGCGTGGAAACCAGCGGATATGCCAGGGGTGCCCTTGGAGTTGATCAGCATTGCCTAAAAGTCGATCCAAAAGCCACCCCAAAGAAGCAACGACTATGTTTGTTTGACTACCTAACCCTATACTTGTTTTGAAAAAGAATAATAATGAATGGAGGATGTTTGTGGATTATACTGATCTCAACATGCACTGCCTGAAGGATCCCTTCGCAATCCCGTGCATTGACCAAGTCACCGACTTCACAGCGGGCTACGTCCTGCTCTCTTTCCTTGATTATTAATATGGCCACCACCAGATTGCCCTCAAGGAAGAAGACCAGATCAAGACGATGTTCATCACCCTGTTCAGGGCATATGCCTACACGACTATTTCCTTCAGGTTGAAGAACGCAGGAGCCACATACAAGCGAGCCATCCAGCTATGCCTCGCCGACCAGCTAGACCGCAATGTTGAAGCCTACGTGGACAACATGGTCATAAAGACCAGAACCCATGACGAGTTCATCTCCGACCTCGAGGAAACCTTCAACAGATTGCGCAGATTCCGGTGGAAGCTTAACCCAACTAAGTGCATCTTCGGCGTACCGCAAGGTAAACTACATGGTTTCATCATCAGTCACCGAGGAATTGAAGCTAACCCAAAAAAGATCACCGCCATCACAAACATGGGGGCTCCACAGACTATCAAGGATGTCCAAAAGCTCACAGGGTGCATGGCGGCCCTTAAAAGATTCATCTCATGACTTGGGGAACGTGGACTACCTTTCTTCAAACTCCAGAAGCGGCAAGACAAGTTCCAGTGGACAGAGGAGGCAGAACAAGCGCTGGAAGACCTCAAGCATCACCTTTAGTCAGCCCCATCCTCACGGCTCCATTACCGGGCGAGAACCTACTACTGTACATTGCCGCGACTACTCCCGTCATCAGCAAGATCTCAGTTGTCACTGATTTCCCATTGGCGGATATACTCCATACTCGGGATGCCACTGGACATATCTCCAAGTGGGCAGTGGAACTAGGGGCTCTCAGCATCGACTTCAAACCTCGCACACCTATCAAGTCACAAGCATTAGTCGATTTCATGGTAGAGTGGCGAGAAAACCAAGTTGCAGCTCCAACCAACATGCCAGAGCATTGAGTCATTTGCTTCGATGGTTCACTCAAGCTCGGAGGCGGCGGCGCAGGAGTCCTCTTCATCTCACCAAAGGGCGAACAACTTAAATATGTATTCTAGATATTAAGTCTCCAATAACGAAGCTGAGTATGAGGCGTTGCTGCACGGGTTATGTCTGGCAATTTTCCTTGGCATCAAGCGACTACTTGTCTATGGCGACTCCTTGCTGGTAGTCCAACAAGTCAACAAGGACTGGGATATCAACAAAGAAACCATGGACGCATATGTCGTAGAAATCTGCAAGATGGAGAACAAATTTTTGGGTCTGGAAATTCTCCATGTGATTCGAGACAACATTGTGGGGACTGATGTGCTCTCCAAGCTAGGCTCCGATTGAGCAAACATCCCACCAGGTGTTTTCATTCATGAGCTATACCACCCGTCCATCAAAAAGGAAGATCCAATTATCATCAACCAAGCTCCCCAAGAAGCTAGTCCAGAGGTCATGTTGATTGAGTTTTATTGGTGGCAAACCTTCATCGACTTTATCAAAGTGTAGAAACTACCCCCCGGTATCGACGAAAAGAGCGCCGAGGGCGCACGTGTCATTAGGCGGAGCAAAGGGTAGGTTCTGGTCTACAAGCGTGGATCAGTACAGGCATCCTCATGAAGTGTGTCCAGGCTGAGGAGGCAAAACAATACTCCGGGAAATTCATGAAGGAACCTGCGGTAACCACACAGCATTCAGGACACTAGTTGGAAAGGCATTCAGATTAGGTTTTCACTGGTCGACGGCTTTGGCAGACGCCGAAGAGCACGTTCGCTAGTGTACCAACTGTCAATTCTTTGGCAAGCAAGCTCACGTCCCGGCACAACCTCATCACCATACCACCTTCCTTGCCATTAGCATGCTGGGGTCTTGACATGATTGGGCCTTTAACGACAGCGCCAGGAGGTTTCACTCATGTGTTGGTGGCTTCCCCAACATTATCATCACGGATCTGGGATCCAATTTCCACTCGCATGAGTTCTTGAAATTCTACGAGAGATATGCCATTGAGGTCAAGCACATTTTCGTGGCTCACCCGCAGGCCAATGGCCAGGTTGAGTACGCTAACGGCTTGGTCCTTGATGGATTAAAGAAAAGACGATGAGAACAGAAAAAAAAGAAGGCAAGTGGATACATGAGTTACCACTAGTCGTCTGGGGGCTACGTACTCAACCGAGTAAAGCCACAAGATAGTCACCTTTCTTTCTTGTCTATGGGTCAGAAGCTATCCTTCCCGCTAACATCATGTGGGATTCTCCAAGACCGGAGGTGTATGAAGAAGGCGAGGCAGACGAGGCAAGACAGCTTGAACTGGACTCCGCAAAACATATCAGATGCAACGCCTTGATCCAGTCAGCCCGCTACACCCAAAGCATTCGGCGTTATCACGACCGCAACATCCAAGAAAAATCCTTCAACGTTGGCGATTTGGTCCTCCATCGCATCCAAGACGAGACTTGGCTACATAAGCTCAACTCAAGAGTTACAAGGCCAGGGTCATATTGACAATAGTACCTTGAGGGCCAGGAGGTCCCAAACTCCTGGAATATCGAGCTCCTACGGTGTTTTTACCCTTAGTTAACTTGTACACAAAGTTGTCAGCTGGGCGGCATATTTTACTCAATAAAGAGTTGATTTGGTTCTCGGACGACTACTTTTGTCTCCACACCATAAACATAGAACTCGGAGGCTGTGGCCACGAGTACTAACACAAATGCTAACTACACTAAGTCTACAAAAGCACTCGGGGGCTAGCGCCACGAATCCTTTTGGCACAACTATTTTTACGCCTGCCTCCAGGGCCACAACACAATGACTACTTGCGAACACTCCGACTACTTCAAGTACTTGCCTACACGGTTCACCAGAACCCGGCACAAGTCACTATGATAAAGTCGAGGAGGCTCCCACGCCTACTTCAAGGTATCACACAACACGGGCAAACCATAATTTATATAAACTTTAGTGTGAGTCTAAGTCTTGAACGCAAAACCATCGATTACCTCCAGAACCGTTGCCTTCCGAGTAGCCGTACATGGGCATCTTGAGCATTGAGTCTAAGTCCTACAATTACCGCTACTACTCAAGCAGTCAGCATCCGAGTACATCAAACAGGCAATATAAACATATGTACATTCCCCACAGTTGGATGGATTGTTCAGTGGTTTCTCCATTGTTCTCACTCTTGTTCTAAACTAACTGATGAGCCACTGGCTTCACTTCTTCGACAAACTCTAAGAATTGTTCCTCAGAGCAGCCAGCAGACATACCGTCGACCAGTGGACTCAGGTTGGCCTTGGGCCAATAGGACTTTATGAGTCCCAAGATGTGCGCCACATATGTCTTGGTGGTCTCCGTGATGTAGCTGGTGATCTTCTGAGCGACTTCGCGAAGTCTCTCCAACAACTTCTTGTCGCTAACCACCCGTTCCTCAGGAGGATCCACCATGTCGACTACAATCTGTGCAGCACTCCTGAGCTCTTCAAGTTCCTTTTCTCTTGTTTCTTTCTTTTGTGCCATGTTCTTAATCAGCTGCAGGAACTCTACGAGTTGCACATCAGCATCTTCAAGTTCTTTTTCCAGCAGCTCCACTTCATTTGTGCAACAGTATAGCAGATTCTTAACGTCAGTCTGTAGATCTTCTTTATATCTTATTATATTATTGAGTTCTGAGGACAAGAGAAAAGAACAAGTACCCGTGCGAGTTCAGATAAAACACATGGATACACCAAAACAAGGCAAAGCAGTCTATATTTTGTTACCTCGATGAGTTTTGGCCAGAGCCTTGTTCTTTTTTGACAGATTTTGTATCTCCTACTTCAAGAGCTAGACCTCCCGAATGCGCTTCTACTTAAGGGTGTCCAATTCATTCCAAAGTGCGACATTTTTTATGGTTTGCTCACCAATCTGGCGGTCTTTCTCCTGCAACTGGCGGGCTCCATCTTCTACTGCCCTAAGTTTGTCCGACTTGATTCTGGATCTATTAGCCAAGGTCTGTGCGATAGGAAAAAGCGGTCAGAAAATCAAATACCAGTTGGCAAAGTTAGATATCATCAGTACAGGGCACTTACAATGGAAAGCTTATACAATTCCTTGAAAGTATTCTGAAACTCCGTCAAGGTTGCCGACGACAGCATTGGATCTTCAATAAGATCAGTCGGGATGGCATATTGCCAGTTAGGAGCAGTCACTAGGATTCCACCTGAGGAAGAGCCCGCAGCAACTTGATCTCCAGGGGCAGGCTGCTGCTGCGGGTTACCTGTCACCTTGCACCTCGTAAGCAGTAGGGCGACAGGCAGATTGCTACTCGTAGGAGGAGGCGGGACAATGGGCTCACCTTCAAGCATCTCTGGGGACGCATCTCTAGCTCCTGTTTCGGTCCTGCCAAGTTTCAACACCGGCAGAGGTTGGAACCTCGGGCAGCGCCGACGACTTGATGTCTCCTACGGTCGCCGGCACCGTATTAGGAATCGCAGCATCAAATGCCTTCTCTGGCTCGGGGGCTGAAACACCCGCAGCATCGCCAGGTTGTTCCAAGCCTAGTGCAGAGGATGGCCTACACACAAGAAACAATAATCAAAGTTTTTACCTACAACGACGAACCTACAATATACAAGTAAAAGCACTCGGATACTTACATTGTTGACTTCTTCACTCCTAACTTCTTCTTTTTGAGTGGCTTGGGTGCTGGAGCAGCCCTAAAGTACTCGGTGATGCTGTTTTGCCAGCCATGGGCGGTATTTGCCCTGGCGCGGAAGCAGTACAAACACCATCAACATTGGGTCAGCCAAGGGCAGCGTTTGCCCCGGCGTGATCCCTGTAGAGCCTGATGACGGGTCCACTGTGATGGAGGGCACATCATGCTCCCTCACAGTATCATCCCCAACTATTTCCCCGACCTCTTGCCTCAAATGATTGGGGTTCGGGGAACTAGTATCAAAGAGTCAAGAAAAAGGAGAGAGATCAATCCGAATTGGTAAACAAGAACAAGTAAAAGAACTCGCAAGTTCAAGAAAGAAACCTACCTGGGTGTCTCATCTCCATCATCACCTGGCGAGGCGCTCGCCCTGCGTTTTTCGCTGGCGACTCTTGGCTTCTTCGAGTGGCTAGGAATAATGCCACCACCAGAAGAGCTCATGCCTTCCTGGGAGGTCCTTTTCCTCTTGCCTTTAATCACGTCCGCTAAGGTACGATCATCATCAGTACCCTCATCTTCCTCTGCACTAACTGGATCGATAGTGGGTCGAGAGGTTTCGGGCACCCGAAACGCTGATGGCATCATGTGGTCTGGACGCTGAAGGTCCAGCATCGGAGGCATACTCCTATATATATTCACATCATCCTATAGTAAGATTTCAAGATTTGTCAGTACTAAACCAGAACAAGGGATATTAGAAGTACTCGACAAAAGCATACGACTACTTACCCCTACCTGTGTGGGAGGGTTCTTTGCTGAATACAGGCTTGGCACATATGGCACGGTCTTAGCACCCATGAGTACCTGGCTTACTCGCAACACGACTTCATTTTTCTCAATGCGCTTTGCAGAAAACCGAGATGGATATGAGAGGCCAAGGTACTCGAAGCCAAATCGCGTGTGCTTCTGCAGCGGCTGGATTCACCTGCTCACCCACGAATACATCACCGATGCCCCAATGACTCCTGCATCTTTGTGGTTCTTGATCATGCCAAGCAAATCTTCAATTTGGCTCATGTCCTGGCATGCCAAGGTCCATTCGCCGGTAATCTTGAGTGCTCTAGCAGTCCTTTCGAGAAGCGAGGGCTCATGGTTTCCAATATAGAATCATCGCTCCCTCCACCCCAACAGACTAGTCGAGAACTTGTAGGGGATGTACTTCTTTTCCATCCCTTGCCGCAACTGGATTCCGGCTCCACCGACTTCATACATTTTGTCCTTGGTGGGTTGTGGCTTGAGATGAAAAAGGTAGCATAAAAGATTGAAATGGGGTTCTATCCCTAAGAAAGCCTCAAAAAAATGGAAAAATGTGAAGAATTGAATTGGGGTTGAGATGATGGAGCTGGATACCATAATGGAAGAGAAGACCGCGGAAGAAATCAGAAGTCAGGAGAGCTAACCCATGCTCGACAAAATATTGAAACAAAACTATCTCTTCAGCACTCTCGTACAACCTCTTATCACTAGTGGCAGGGTGCCACTGGATAATTTTCTTAGGCTAAAGAAAGAACTCATCAACTAGCTTTTTGAGGTCAGCCTCAGAGCACTTACTTGTTTTCCACCCATCACCCGCTGTGGCGGTGGGGTGGGAATCTTTCCACTTTGTCTTGGTGGCGCTCTTTTTGCCAGCCATCATTGTTGTCACGAGTCGCTTCACTCGCATGCGCTCAGGGGCTGAGGATTGCGGTGGCGGAGCAATGCTCTAGAGGAGGAGGAAAGTCTCAGTGACTACTCCTAATAGGAGAAGATCAATTGCAATTGGCCTGGATCTGAATCTGGAGGCGGCGGTGGCTGCGAGACGAAGGAAGATGAAGGGCTAGAGCAGTGAAAGCATAAGCAAAAGGGTAAGTAAACCATCGTGCGGTTAAATAACCAGCGGTGCCCAACAATTACTATGCAGAATGCGAAGAGTTTTTCTCAGGATAAGATTTATTTTGCACAGTAATTTTGGGTTACTTTGGGAAAGTTATTTGCTTAACCATTTTTTCAGGGATGCTTTCCGAAAAAAGGAGTTTTCAAATTTCTGAACCAATTTACTCATTTTATCCATCAAATCAAATTCTTCATTTTTTACACAATACATGCCACGATTCTTTGGATCCTTTTTTTCAAACCTTGGGATTTGGATTCAAGGCTCGGGGGCTGCGGGACACGTGTCATGGACGGCTTACTTTTTGAATTTTTGGAAGATAAGAATAGAAGATTCAAGACTAATTTGAACCTCAGCCTGATTCTTTGATTCAACCTAAGCCTCGGGGGCTACTCCATATGGAGTGCGAGTTTCATCGCACCCCATATAAAAGAAGACTTGAAAACTACTCGGGGCATGAGCACCTCACATCCTCAATGCAGCCAAGAAAGTACTCGGAAAAAACCTTCAAGATGAAGTTCGGAAGAACTCGAAGACGCCTTCAGATGTACTCAGAAGCCTGCAGTACTCGAATACGAAGAGCTCGGGGGCTTATCAGACCTGAGGCCACGGGACTGCGCACATGGCGTACATATTCTAGAATAAGGGATTGGACATGGCCCACACCATACACCAGTTGTAACTACTCATACAGGAGTAGGACTAGTCAGAACAAAAGGAAACTACACAAGTAGTACTCAGGTAGGACTCCTAAGTTAGTATTTGGCTAGGATTTCCTTGTAACCCTGTCCCCCCAGACTATGTAAGGGCGGGCAGGGACCCCACCAAGACAATCCACATCTAAGGCAATACAAACCACCACCTAGGACGTAGGTTATTACGCATACTGTGGCCCAAACCTATCTAAAGTTTCTTGTTCCTTGCACCTTCGAGTTCCTGATCTCGGTGACACCCTACCTACAATCTAGCACCTTTGGGGTATCCCTCGGTGGGCTTGGAGGTTAAACACTGATGTGGTGCCTATGGACCAAATAGACGTACATTTGTCAATGAAGTTGTTATGTTTACAAGGTTGATGACTCCACTAATGGGAATTGAACATTGGAACGATTTGAATGAACAAGTGAAGAATGATATCGCAGAATCTATACTGGTATGTTACTGACCCATCTTCATTCATCTTAATATTATATAGAAGTAGTCAGTTAATGATTTGGTGGGAATATGTCCTATCTCTTTGAACATGTAGCCAGTGTTCCCTCTATTTTCTTGGTTGAAAATATTGAATGTAGCATACATAACAAGTTCACAATAACTTTGTATGTTTTCTTTCCAACAGAATGGATGGGACATTGAGGACACTGATGATTCCAAGAACAAATAAGGAAGATTTCCAAAGAACGCTACAAAGGATGGCGACCCACATTTAGTGCTACATACAAGGCATACGACAGCTATGATGAGAGAATGAAGCATAAGCCTGAAGACTTAGATATTGTGGAGTGGCACTTTTTAATCACGTACTTTGGATGTAAAAAGTTCAAGGTACGCACTATTTTGTAGATTTAAGAACACAAGCATGAGAACTATTTTTCATGGATAAACATAATTTGTTCACTCCATGTAGAATATTAGCAGCTGGAACTCTCGAATCGTCAGCAAATGATAAACAACCATTCCATGGGTTCCAAACCTTTCTCTCACTGTAGTTGGGAAAAGGTAAAAATTTGTTACATTATTCTCAAATTCCAATATAGTAAACAATAATGTATGTACTAATGACTTATAATATCTGAATCGTAGAGAGATCCACAAACTGGTGCTGAGCCAGGTGTTTTGGAACTTTGGAGGACTACACACACTAAGCAAGGAAAATGGTCAAATGAGATGGCTGAGAGTATTTCTGTGAGTACTAATTTCAGCATAAACTTTCTTGGACACTAGAAGTTGTTTTTTGAACCATAACATGACCTATATTGATCTCAATCAATGTTTCTTGCACTCAGTATATTATAGCTAGGAAATTGTCTATGACAGAATCAGATGAAATGTGTGAACAAGAACCAAGAAGTGTGACATATGCAAATGGTAAAAGAAGACCATGTTTTCCAGGAAACCTACAGGGAAGGGAAACAACAGGATCCAAATCAACCAAGTCACGTGGCCATGGTTACTTTTCCAGAGAAGCCAACATCTGCTTCAGGAGAGACTCTTTCAAGAAGAACGAGAACGTGAGTTTCAACAGAAAGTAAAAGAATAGCTTGAAAAGCAAGAAGCTGAAAAGGATGCAGAGAAGGAACAACTTAAAGCATCAATTAGACAAGAATTGCTGCAGGAGTTTCAAACAATGATGGCACAACCCAATCATCATGCAGTAATATAAGAGGTAACCAAAAGATAACTTATGAATGTTTATTTTTGCTATTTTCTTAACTTGCATATTGATTGATAATAGTACTGTTTCTTATTCTGAACATATATAATTGGTTGAGACTGACAAAAGAGATATGTCTGCTAGCCTCTTACCTGCCCTTTTTTAAAATGCGCAGACTACCCCTCAAACCATCAATACAACAGAATATTAAACTAGGAGCACTGAAGATAACATTGCTGCAACACCAGTGCAGTGTCAAGATGCAGTAAACTAGCATGTAACGACATCGAACACGCATTCCAATCATGATGGTTTTGTCATTGAATTACAGCTAACATTATTGTTCCAAAGTTTTATAATACAGGTTGAGCCAACAAGCATTGTCACAACAGAGAAGGAAAATGTGCCACCTAATTGCAATGCTAATAAATCTTCCAACATTTCAAAGAGTTTGTTCACTGACAGGAGTGCGAAAGGTGCATCACACAAATACATTAGATCACATCAGCTGTTATCTAAAATGCGAGCAGGCAAAAAGAAACAACAGGTAGGAACTAGAATTGTGCATGCTTTCACAATGCCATTATAATTTTATAGTGCCAATTCAAAGTTTGCTGCAGATTCAATCCTGTACAACCTGTAATTTTCTCGTTCCACTTGAAACCATGTTTCTCTTCAGCAGGACAATCAACCTACGATGGGGCAATAAAACCCAAGCTTACGTAGTCCCTACAGAATACGATGTAAATGTTACGATTGTTTATTTTGTGCCTACCACAACATCGTCACACTTTTCTTGACCTTTTCAATCACTCTTTTTGACTCGTAGAAACTACTAGATGGGTTTTGAAATACAAGAAGGCATTCAACCAGCAGGGGAAGCAAACTTAAAGATCATGACTGGTGGGAGTGATCAAGATTATAGATGCGTACGAAAAATATATATGTTTTGAATATACTTTATTATTGGTAGTGATGGAGAGGACAATAGTTGTTACTTTCATATGTTGAATATTCTGTCGCAACAATTGTATTGTGAATGGTTGGAGTGAATGATGGATTGATTTTATTAATAATATTTATATATAGAAATTAATTGTTTCTCTTTATTCAAAAATTTTGTTGCATGAAACAATCAACATCATTGCAATACTCACAGAATCAATGTTTCTAATTCGTTTTTGAATTCAGTATTGCCACGACCATTAGGCATATTGCCATAACCTTTAACTGATGCTACATGTGCCTATTGCAACGACACACACCATGTTGTGATATCCGTTAAGCATGTGGCGACAACTCATGATTGTGTTGCGATATCCTTTATGCCAATAGCGATGACACATTATTGTGTTGCGATATCCTCTAAGCAAATAGCTACGAATCTATTGGTGTTGTGCTACCCTTGAAGGGTATAGTGACAACATACATTGTGCTCAATATTCTTCAGGCACATCATGACTATCCCAATTTTGTTGTGATACCCTTCAGGCATATAGCGATGACGTATATTGTGTTGCTATAGTCTTTACGTATATAGTGACGACCAATACTGCGTTGTGACATATCCTAAACATATTGTAACATCATTGGCGTTTTCACCACGACTATCTATTGTGGTAATAACGAATATTGCTACAAACCTCTGGAATTGTAATAGTGCTTGCTTGCAGCTAGCCTACATTGCTGCAATAATCATTATAGCAACGTCGCCCATGGTTGCCAATACCACTGATGCAACGCCATGATCGTTGCTTCTGCAACCCATAGCCACGTTCCACTATGTTGCAACACGCCACATTTATGGCAACATCAAACAAATGTGATGCAATACCCTATTGCATCGGAGATACTTGCAACGCCTTCCCAATGCCTCACTTGTGATGCGCGTGCTAAATATTGCAACAAAAATGCCCTTATTGCAACACTTTTGGGTTGTTGCCCTAGGCGCCATTCCTTGTAGTGCATCTTGTTTCAAGCATCTTGTTGAAGCTCAGCTGATTCATAATAGCAGAGGAGATGTCATCCATCTTTGCTTGGATGGTCTCCAGGGATTTGTTGTTGGCGGCCAGCTTCTTTTGTAATGATTCGTTGACTTTTGCTTCGCCGAGGACAAGATCCCTCAAGGAAGGTTGGTTAGGATTAAACAAATTTGAATTACTATTACGTCCTTGTTAGTAGGGGCGTGATTGATTCCACCCCGACCTCCTTGTGGATGAAACTCGTTGTTGTTGTTGTTGTTGTTGTTCATATACATGACATCTTCTTGGGTTTTGGGGCAGTTATTCCCCAAGTGTCCTATGTTTCCGCGGACCTCGCACATCATGTGAGCGTCTAAGGCTTGAAGTGCTTGCATTGAACCCTTGTCTTGGGGAGGTTCATCTATCTTTTTGAGGATGACGTCAAGCTTAGCAGCCAGCATGTCTTCCTCCTTGACAGTGTGCATGCCCCGCTGGCATGGATGGAGACGCTCATCATTCCAACCTTGGTTGGACACCAACTGCAGCAGCGTCGACGTGGTCGCGGGCTGTTGGAGTCAGCTCGTTGTAGAAGTTCTGAAGAATAAGCCAATCCTCCATCCCTTGGTGAGGACATGCTAGGATGTACTCTTGAAGTCGTTCCCATGCTTCTGATATTGATTCATTTGACGTCTGCTGAAATCCAGAAATTATTCCATGAAGGGCATTGGTTTTGCCCATTGGAAAGAATTTTGCGAGGAATGCCTTGGTACATTTTTCCCAAGTGTCCACTGCACTTCTGTTAGCATAAAACCATTGCTTCGCCTTCCCTAGTAGAGAAAACAGGAACAATCGGAGTCGGATTGCATCCTGAATGACTCCCTTGATAACAAAAGTACTGCAGAGCTCCAGGAACTATTGAAGATGTGCGCTGGCATCCACATTGGCCTTGCTATAGAATGGGCTGGCCTGCACCATCGTAATGAGACCCGTCTTGATCTTGAAATTTTCAGCTCCAATGATGACGGATGGCCTGATGAGGACATTATCAGTGGAGGGAGCTGAAAATCATAAAGTGTCTTCTAGGCCATGGCGTGAAAAGTTGATGGAGCAATAACAACTGTTTCGGCTTTCGAGAGTTATATCTGAGGAGGTATGACACGGGGTCGAACTCTTCTCAAAAGTGACTCCGGATCCTGAGTGAAATTTTGCGGGAGATTGAAACCAATCATACACTACCCTATTTTCACATCAAAGAGAGAGAAAACAAAGCCAAGTTAGCCTGTTTAAACAATGAACACTAACTAAGAGGTTAATCACAAACATTATCAATTCTTTTACCCAGTGCACAAAATATGCTTGGTTGTATTTCTTAACGTTCACAGAATAATCCGCAAGCGCACGGAGATACCGCTACAGCACTTCACCCGTGAGTATTCAAGGGTATCATATTTCCACGAGGCACGGAGGTACTAGTGTGGCAGAACCGCCCGAATTAATCTGGCTTAAGTGCGCTAACCATCACCATAGAGGCAATTTGGGCTAACACACACTTAAAACGGAGTAAATTGACAGTCTGTCGGGTAACATCTCGACGCAACCACTAGAATTTCGATCCAGACAATGCACACAGACAACCCACACGAAGGTGAGCCCAGAGATTACAGAAATCCACAAATTTTGTATTCAGACTTCAATAGGAATTATTATTACAAATCAAGTTTGAAAACATTCATAAACAAGTACTTTCAGATTTCAATAGTGCAGCGGAAAATCAGTGAAAGTACTAACGATGATACAAGATATCATGATGAAGCCTGTACATGACATCATTCAGTGTTATCATCCTTGGTCGGGGACGTATCCCATTCCACCGACCAACCAGAAGGAAGAGTACACGGCCAAGTCAAACTAGCAACCATATCTGATGAGGACATCAACACCAACGATACATCCACTCCGACACAAGTACCTATTGTTGGTCCTATTACTCATGCTCATGCTCATGCTTGTCAACTTAATCATCAGGTGAGTTCACATCTAAGCTCATGTACATCATTTTAAGACCATGAAGACCCGTGTACTCTTATTTTGCTTAGGAACCAAGGAGACGACCGAAAGGGAAACGGATTCGCGCAGGCTGGATTCGGACTGCAGAACAGTACCAATTTGTGATGGACACCACGGTCGCATATGAACTTGGATTGGGGCGTTCAAGTACTTCGTGGAAAGCTTATGAAGTCTTCTTTCAAACGGATCCGGCCTCATATCCATATCTGTTACCAGTCGGCCGCAATCTTAAAATTAATACAGAGTCTTTTTCTGCCCATGGTGCTGCGTCACCCTATTTTGGTCCAATGGGCCGTGTATCAGGTTGAGTCCATTACGGATGCGTCCTAGGGTTGGAGTACGGCCCCAGCACCCCTGTGGTTGTCCTCCCACATACTTATACCCCTTAGCCGCCGCCAAGGATTCTTGGGTTTTGTTTAGATCAAGTTTAGCCTTCGCTACTTGCTTGCAAGCGCGCGCGCTGGATCAGTCGCCCGTCTTCTTGTCTTTGGAACCCCACCATTATTGAGATTGCGTGTGAAACCTTCATTTGCATGAAGTAAATTCAGTACTTATCATACTTATTCTTGCTAGTTCTTCGATTGCTTGCAGAACGAGTGCCCTAGTGGCCGGGTGCCGCGCTCCACAAGATCGCGACAGCCATTGGGGGGTGTATCGGTTGCTAAGGCGCAGCTTGGAAGGCTGTAGTCGGGCCATGAACGTCGCCTCCATCGACCAATCGAGTTATCCACGCCTCTCATCGAAAGATCGGGAATCAAACCCTTGCGGGTCGCCATTAGTTGGTAATCAGAGCAAGGTTTATCGGTGAGAGACTTCTAATTCTTCCCTGTTTTATTTTTCCTAGAGTCCAGGAAAGCCAAAAAAAATAGTAGATTAGTTTATCTTCAATCCTATAAATTCGTTTGAACCTTTGCTAGCACTGCTTAGTTAGGGCTTGTTGAACTTTCGGTTGCATCAGTTGCGTCGAGTTGCTGGTCTTAGTTTTAGTCCTTTAGAGTTTCGAGTTCTTGTCACGTTCTAGTCACAACCGTGCGCTACCATACATACTCTGTGTTGGCGGAATCCGAGTCCATATTCGTGTTCATGTCCGAGTTAGATTCTGTGTTGGTTTGTGACCGAATCGCACGTGGTGCTGTGATTCGAGTAGGAATCGGTTTCCGAGTCCGAATTGGTTATTGCGCCATGTTATAAAATTCCATTGCTATTCGCACTTGTACTGCATATTTTGTAGCACTCCAGAAAGGTAGAAGTAGTCTCGGCTTACTCAAATCGCAACTTTGCACGCATACATCTTTTTTTTACCGATAGCATGCATCATGGTAGATCAAATCAATATTCTCTTATACATCATGATAAGAAAATCATTTTGCTTCCTATGTCACCTGAATCTATTGTGCGTGATGATGTTGCTAAAGCTAAGAGAACTAAAACTGAGATCGATAAGAATGCCAAATCTATTAGTAGCACGGAAGATGAGATAAGTTTGAAAGGACATTGCTTGCTTGCTACTAAATCTGATATTAATGAATTGATTGCTTCCACTTCTGTTGCCTATGCTTTGGTGTGCAAGGATGCTTTGATTTCAGTTCAGGATATGCAGCATTCTTTGCCCCCGGCTGTTGCTAACCTTTTGCAGGAGTATTCTGATGTGTTTCCAAGTGAGATACCAGCGGGGCTGCCACCAATACGAGGGATTGAGCACCAAATTGACCTTATTCCTGGTGCATCGTTGCCAAACCATGCGCCATACAGGACAAATCCGGAAGAAACTAAAGAAATTCAGCGACAAGTGCAAGAACTACTCGACAAAGGTTATGTGCGTGAGTCTCTTAGTCCTTGTGCTGTTCTGGTTATTTTAGTGCCTAAAAAGGATGGAACATGGCGTATGTGTGTTGATTGTAGGGCTATTAATAATATCACAATTCGATATTGACACCCTATCCCACTTTTGGATGATATGCTTGATGAATTGAGTGGTGCTGTTGTGTTTTCCAAAGTTGATTTGCGTAGTGGGTACCACCAGATTCGTATGAAATTGGGAGATGAATGGAAAACTGCTTTCAAAACTAAGTTCGGGTTATATGAGTGGTTAGTCATGCCTTTTGGGTTAACTAATGCACCTAGTACTTTCATGAGATTAATAAACGAGGTTCTGCGTGCTTTCATTGGGAAATTTGTTGTTGTCTACTTTGATGATATATTGATTTACAGCAAATCTTTCGATGAACATCTTGATCACTTACGTGCTATTTTTAATGCTTTACAAGATGCACGTTTATTTGGTAACCTTGAGAAGTGCACCTTTTGCACCGATCGAGTGTCTTTTCTTGGATATGTCGTGACTCCACAGGGAATCGAGGTTGATCAAGCCAAGGTGGAAGCTATACAGGGATGGCCTATACCGAAGACTATCACGCAAGTGCGGAGTTTCCTAGGACTTGCTGGTTTCTATCTTCGTTTTGTGAAGGACTTCAGCACCATTGCCGCGCCTTTGAATGAACTTACAAAGAAGGGAGTGCCTTTTAGTTGGGGTAAAACACAAGAGAACTCCTTCAACACGCTAAAAGATAAGTTGACACATGCACCTCTCCTCCAACTCCCTGATTTTAATAAAACTTTTGAGCTTGAATGTGACGCTAGTGCCATTGGTTTGTGTGGTGTTTTGTTACAAGAAGGCAAACCTGTTGCTTATTTCAGTGAAAAATTGAGAGGGCCTGTCTGAATTATTCTACTTATGATAAGGAATTGTATGCTCTTGTTCGCACATTAGAAACATGGCAGCATTATCTATGGCCCAAAGAGTTTGTTATTCATTCAGATCATGAATCTTTAAAACATATTCGTAGCCAAGGAAAATTGAACTGTAGCCATGCTAAGTGGGCTGAGTTTATTGAATCTTTTCCTTATGTTATTAAGCACAAGAAAGGGAAAGAGAGTATAATTGCTGCTGCATTGTCTAGGAGATACACCTTGCTGAACCAATTTATTACAAAATCTTTGGATTGGAAACGATTAAAGATCAATATGTTAATGATGCTGATTTTAAAGATGTGTTGCTGCATTGTAAAGATGGGGAGGGATGGAACAAATTCATCGTTAGTGATGGGTTTGTCTTTAGAGCTAACAAGCTATGCATTCCAGCTAGCTCCGTTTGCTTGTTATTGTTGCAGGAAGCGCATGGAGGTGGCTTAATGGGGCATTTTGGAGGAAAGAAAATGGAAGATATACTTGTTGGTCATTTCTTTTGGCCAAAGATGAGAAGAGATGTGGAGAGATTTGTTGCTCACTGCACGACATGTGAAAAGGCTAAATCACGATTGAATCCACACGGTTTGTATTTGCCACTACCTGTTCCTAGTGCTCCTTGGGAAGATATTTCTCTGGATTCTGTGTTAGGATTGCCTAGGACTAGGAAGGGATGTGATAGTGTGTTTGTGGTTGTTGATAGATTTTCTAAGATGGCCCATTTCATACCATGTCATAAAACTGATGATGCTACTCACATTGTTGATTTGTTCTTTCAGGAAATTGTTCGTTTACATAGTGTGCCCAACACAATTGTTTCTGATCGTGATGCTAAATTTCTTAGTTATTTTTAGAAGACTTTATGGGCTAAATTGGGAACTAAGTTGTTGTTTTCTACTACATGTCATCCGCAAACTGATGGTCAAACTGAAGTGGTTAATAGAACTTTGTCTACTATGTTAAGTGTTGTTTTAAAGAAGAACATTAAGATGTGGGAAGATTGTTTGCCTCATATTGAATTCGCTTATAATCGATCGCTGCATTCTACTACAAAGATGTGCCCATTTCAGATTGTATATGGTTTCTTGCCTCGTGCTCCTATTGATTTAATACCTTTGCCATTTTCTGAAAAACTGAATTTTGATGCTACTAAGCGTGCTGAATTGATGTTAAAACTGCATGAAACAACTAAAGAAAACATAGAGTGCATGAATGCTAAATATAAGATTGCTGGTGATAAAGGTAGGAAGGAACTAAAGTTTGAACCTGGAGATTTAGTTTGGTTGCATTTGAGAAAGGAAAGGTTTCCTGAATTGAGAAAATCTAAATTGCTACCTCGGGCTGATGGACCATTTAAAGTGTTAGAGAAAATCAATGATAATGCATATAAGCTCGATATGCCTGCGGATTTTGGGGTTAGTCCCACATTTAACATTGCAGATTTGAAGCCATATTTGGGAGAGGGATATGAGCTTGAGTCGAGGACGACTCAAATGCAAGAAGGGGAGGATGATGAGGACATCAACACCAACGATACATCCACTCCGACAGAAGTACCTATTGCTGGTCCTATTACTCGTGCTCGTGCTCATGCTCGTCAACTTAATCATCAGGTGAGTTCACATCTAAGCTCATGTACATCATGTTTAGACCATGGAGACCCGTGTACTCTTATTTTGCTTAGGAACGAAGGAGACGACCGAAAGGGAAACGGATTCGCGCAGGCTGGATTCGGACTGCAGAATAGTACCAACTTGTGACGGACACCACGGTCGCATATGAACTCAGATTGGGGCGTTCAAGTACTTCGTGGAAAGCTTATGAAGTCTTCTTTCAAACGGATCCATCCTCATATCCATATATTTTACGAGTCGACCGTAATCTTAAAATTAATACAGAGTCCTTTTCTGCCCATGGTGCTGCGTCACCCTATTTTGGTCCAATGGGCCGTGTATCAAGTTGAGTCCATTACGGACGCGTCCTAGGGTTGGAGTACGACCCCAGCACCGCTGTGGTCGTCCTCCCACGTACTTATACCCCTTAGCCGCCGCCAAGGATGCTTGGGTTTTGTTAAGATCAAGTTTAGCCTTCGCTACTTGCTTGCAAGCGCGCGTGCTGGATCAGCCGCCCGTGTTCTTATCTTTGGAACCCCACCATTATTGAGCTTGCGTGTGAAACCTTCATTTACATCTAGTAAATTCAGTACTTGTCATACTTGTTCTTGCTAGTTCTTCGATTGCTTGCAGGACGAGTGCCCTAGTGGCCGGGTGCCGCGCTCCACAAGATCGCGACAGCCATTGGAGGGGGTGTATCGGTTGTTAAGGCGCAGCTTGGAAGGCTGTAGTCGGGTTGTGAACGTCGCCTCCATCGACCAATCGAGTTATTCACGCCTCTCATCGAAAGATCGGGAATCAAATCCTAGCGGGTCGCCATTAATATCCTCAAAGGTCTCACCTGAAAACAAAGCCACAAGCAAGGCTGAGTATATTAATACTCAGCAAGGCTTACCCGACTAGTGGTATATACTTAGCCGACTCCTAAAAATGCAAGGCTTTTGGCTGAGGGTAGTTTTTGCCAAAAAGCATCTAAGAGTGAGTCCTTGCTTTCAAGTTTTAGCATCAAGTTTTTGTTGATTAACCATTCTCGGTAAGCAACTATCCAAATCACACATGGTGGAAAATAATTAATTGAGCATCAACCAGATTAATCATGATCATTGTTCCTCTTCTTACTTTATGTGGTAAAAGGGAAGCATTCTCAATGGTCGTGAAAAGAATGATTCGAATCGAATTTCTTAACCTTGCAAGGAAAACCTAAACACACATCATGTGGTTACTTACAAAGTCACACATGCAACTTTTCCCCTTTATTCCCATTTCATGGAATAAGGCCACCGTCCTCAAGTACAGAGGTCCACAAACCATGGTACGGCGCTGGGCCATGGCTGCTCGTGCACTCACCATGTGCCCATGGGAACGGAGTCAAGACGGTGGGAGGTATGTCCACGCCCCGGTTCAATCAGGTACTTAAGCTTACCGATTACCATATTATCGGCATGTGGTTAGTACGTTCAAAAACTTAACCACCACTACCACACACCGCGACCTTAGCAATTTCATTAAACAGACGGGGCCTCAATCTTCAACAGGAATATCGTAATATAGCTCCATCCATCGACCTTTTGATTCCAACATAAGTAAAACAAACAACTCCTATATCTCCCGAGTGATAGGAAATCACTCGACTTTTACCGGAGTCCTACTAGCATGACTATCTAGCGACCGACACAGGCTAGTGTTCATATCATCAGTACTAGAATCATGCAACTAGGGTTTCAATCAACTCCTACAAACTTAATGCACAATACCATATATAAATAAAAGTTGCCTTCTTGAGCAAAGCTAGCCTTGGGCTCTTCGGAACTTTGGTTTGGGTCTTTGACGGCTTCAGTTAGATTGATCCAAGCTTCGCGATGCTCACTCTCGGGCTCTGGCACCAACTCGTAGGTTCCGTCGGCGAGAGTCATCGTTTCTATATGAATGCATATGTATGAGTTGTTTTAATGGGAAAAGATAAATAACTATTTCACTATAAAGTTTTAATTCAACAAAACTCAAGTTAAGTTGTAAAGCACTTCATTTTTTTTTCCTTGGGCAGTCATTTATCGAGTAGTATCTGGATTAAGTAACTTCATAAGTAAGTGAGTGGTTTTGTCATTTCTGGTGTTGAGATTTTTATGCAGAGTACATTACTTAAGTACAAACTCACCATAAAATTTCCAGCCATTTTCATTTAGCAGACTAATCATGAAAAATACATTAAACACCTACTGCTAGGATCAAGATCCATTTATACAGAACAAACCATGCAAAACCTGGTGCTCAACATTTTACTGAGTACTTCTAAACTTATGGTGAGTCTACTGTAAATTTTTCAGGTTTCAGTGTGTAAGATACAAAGCATTGAAAATAAATCAAGATACATCTACATTAATCAAGATTTATTTCTACAGGCAGTTCCATAAAGTTCCTGTGTCTCAAACTTTTCCAACATGATAATCTACTCAAAGGCAGTCTCTAGTTAAAATTTCTTATTTTTCTAAGCACTAGAACTAGTTACTTTGATTTAATGTAGTTTTTCTTAAAAGTTCCAACCTAAAATATCAGTAGAACAGCATGAGCAAATAACTGTAGCAAAATAGCACATCAAAAAAGGTCCAACAAAAAGTACTCGTAGAGACTTGTTCTGACCTTGAGATTTTTACACAAGTCTTAACAAGCAGAGACTAGCTTAGAGTCCAAAAATCTTCCCCAGTGCTGTCCTAGATCAAGAGATACATTTATAGGCTATTTATAACAAGATTAATTTTATATCAAGTTATAGTATGTAGCTGGTCATCCTTCTATGCAAAAGTTGTAGCATTCATCAAGAGGGTCATAACAAATTTTAGTTTGCATTTTTCTTATTTTTCTATGATTTTAGATTTATTTTACACTTGACAGCCTCTTGAAAACAAAAGTACTCGAGTTCTCGCAGGTAGGTCCCTGGATCTAGCAGAAAGGATCCTAAAAAGAACTTGGCGATTGCAATGTAGTTCCTGGGCGGGGCTGCCATGGTTGGGGGTGAAATTCTGGCGAGGAACTAGTTGGCGGCGAGGGAAAAGGGGTGGGGGAGCATGAGGAGGTCAAGAGAGTCCTGTTGGTGTGCTCGGTTGGGGCTGGGGTGGTCGAAGTTAGGCTGCCAGCGGTGAGCAAGAGCTCCGGCGAGGAGTGGGCGGTGGGCGGTGGTGGTCCAGCGAGGTAGGGCAGCGTGGGGAAGTCGGGGAGTACCAGCAGGTCGAGGGCGACAAGTTTAGAGCCTCGGTTTTGCCGGAGGAGGAGCGAAAAGTGGGGCTTGCAGCGAGGTTGAGTGGCAGCGCTAATGGCGCGGTGGTGGTGGTATTCGGACGCGTGTGAGCAGGGGCTCGGTGCAGCCCTTTTATAGGTGCGCGAGGGAGAGGGGAGAGGGGAGGTGGAGCTGGGCGCGACACAACGGAGGGAGGCGCAGCCGGGACAAGGCCGCGGCAAGGGCGCGGTGTCGCCGGCGTGTCGTGGCTCGGCCATCGGGAATCGACGGCAGCGTGACACGCGCGTGTCGGGCATGGGTGGATTTGGGGCAAGGGAGCGCGATTTGGCCGCGGGCCAGTCGGGGCCCTTTCTTTTGGCACGGCTTGCTGGCAAGCATCACTGGCTAGGTTGCCGGCGGCCGCTTCCCCTCGATGGGATAGAATAGGGGACGCGTGAGAAGAGAGACAGAGGGAGAGAGAAAAGGGCCGGGATTCAAATTAAATTTTCTCAAAATTTTGAACAGAACCTTGAAAAACTCTAAACATGAAAGTTGTATAGAATTTGAAAATCTACGACTTTCATTTTGGACCAAAGTTCATTTGAGCTTTAGTTTAGAAGTTATTTTAAATTTAAGACTACTAGAATTTGAATTCCTATTCATCTCATGTGTTTAACATTTGAATTTGCGAATGGTGTTTGCAGTACACTTTGTAAGGTACTAAAATATGAGTGTGCTTTTATACTACATTTGTCATGAAAAGTGGAGCATGAAAGATTATAAACACATAAGGAAAAATTCTCACATAAACACATACATACACATGCACATACACATTCATACACATGCATATGGACACACATAATTAGATACATTGTTTCAATGATTCTGGGTTATATGCATGATACTAGGGTGTTACAGCCTTCCCCCTTAAAAAGAATCTTGTCCCGAGATTCGGGTAAATAACTTAGTGTGGAAGGTGCGTGTGCCTTTGGGCGAATTTAGAAAACCGTGGAAATTTTGGTTTAAATAGCTTTCAGTTTCCCAAGTGGCTTCCTCTTCGGTGTGATGGCTCCATTGGATTTTATACATTTTAACCACTTTTCTTCTAGTGACCCTTTCCTTTTGATCAAGAACTTTGATAGGATATTCAACATAAGAGAGGTCCGGTTCTACCAATATTTCCTTTTGTTCAACAATTTTGATCGGAACTCGAATACACTTCTTGAGTTGAGAGACATGAAAGATATCATGGATGGCTGCAAGCGGAGGGGGTAATCGCACTCTATAGGCCACGGGTCCGCAAATTTTGGTGATTTCATAAGGACCAACATATCGGGGAGCTAATTTCCCTCTCACTCCAAACCTTTGCACACCCTTGGTTGGTGAAACCCGAAGGTAGACATGATCACCAACTTTAAATTGCAAAGGTTTTCTCCTTTTATCAAAATAGCTCTTTTCTCTAGACTGTGGAACTCTTAGATGCTCTTGTATTACTTTCTTACTTTTTCCTCTGCCTCGATTACCAAGTCTGGTCCAAATATTTTACGTTCTTCGATTTGGGACCAACTCAAAGGAGTTCGACACCTTTGACCGTACAAGGCCTCACACGGTGCCATTTTCAAACTTGCTTGATATCTATTGTTGTATGAGAACTCTGCTAGAGGTAAGCATTTGTCCCAACTTTTGTCATAATGGATGACACAAGCTCTAAGCATGTCTTCCAAAATTTGGTTCACTCTTTCGGTTTGCCCATCCATTTGAGGATGGTAAGCTGAGCTTCGAATCAGTTTGGTGCCAAGAGAAGCTTGTAGGTGTTCCCAAAAACGTGCTACGAATTGAGCACCACGATCTGAAATAATCGTCTTGGGTACTCCATGTAAGCAAATGATGCGAACGAGGTAAATCTTGGCATATTTTTTGGCAGTATAGGTAGTGTGTACCGGAATAAAATGTTCCATTTTTGTGAGTCTATACACGATAACCCATATGGAATCATGCTATTGGGAGGTGTTGGGCAATCCAACAATGAAATCCATACTTATGTCTTCCCATTTTCATGATGGTATAGGCAAAGGTTGAAGTGTACCAGCTACTTTCAAGTGGCTAGCTTTAACCCTCTGAAATGTGTCACACTCTGAGAAATACTTGGCAATTTCCCTTTTCATTCTAGTCCACAAAAAGTTTTGCCTAATATCTTGATATATTTTGCTACTACCCAGGTGAATAGAGAAGTTGGAAAGATGTGCCTCGTCAAGAATTTGTTTTCGGAGCTCATGATTCTTTGGAACCACTATGCGAGATTAAAACCATAGAACTCCATTCTTGTCTTGGCGAAAACATTTATATTTCTCTTCCCCTTTGGAAAGCTTTTGCTTGATGATCTTTACTCCCTCATCATTTAATTGGGTCATGATGATTTGATCATGAAGGGTTGGTTCAACAGAGATATGATTTAAAGTGTCTTGGGAATCATTTCCAGATTGAGCTTCCCCATCTCATGACAAAGTGTTTCATTATAGAATTTCACAGTTAAGCAATGACAATGAGATTTGTAACTGAGTGCATCCGCTACTACACTGGCTTTGCCTCGGTGATAATGCACCTCGAGATCATAATCTTTGATTAACTCCAACCATCTTCTTTGTCTCATATTCAGATCAGCTTGGGTGAAGATATATCTGAGACTTTTGTGATCACTGTAGATGTTGCAGTGAGTGTCCATAAGATAGTGTCTCCAAATCTTTAATGCATGAATGACAACTGCTAGCTCGAGATCATGTGTTGCATAATTCTATTTATGAGGTCGAAGAGCTCATGAAGCATAGGCAATGACTCGGTTGTCTTACATAAGCACACAACCAAGACCAGTGTCGAATGCGTCACAATAAACATCGAATGGCTTGGTTGTGGCAGAACCACCTAAACTAATCCGGCTCAAGCGCGCTAACCATCACCACAAGGGCAATCAGGTCTAACTCACACTTCAAATGGAATAATCCCCTGGTCTGTCGGGTAACCTCCCGTTACAACCACGGTTTTTGCCGATCGAAACCATACATACATGTACTCACACGAAGGTGACCTCAGAGGATACAACATTCCACAAATTATACAACACAGGTTCATCACAGATTGTTATTACAACAGAGTTCAAATTCGTAAACAAGGTACTTCATAGTTAAAATTAAATGAGTTCTTCAGAGTTCAAAGTAGCAGAAAAATAACGATAACTACTCGACGATACTGGATGTCTCGATGAAGCCCGTATGGGACATCACTCGGCATTATCACCGTTGTCCGGGGGCATATCCCATTCCACCGACCAACCAGGAGGAAGGGTACAAGGCCAAGTCAAACTAGCGAACATATCCTTGAAAGTTTCACCTGAAAACAAGCCACAAGCAAGGCTGAGTATACTAATACTCAGCAAGGCTTACCCGACTAGTGGAATATACTTAGCCGACTCCTAGACATGCAAGGCTTTTGGCTTGAGGGGTTTGTTTTGCCGAAAAGCATATATGAGTAGGTCCTTACTTTGAAATTTTAGCTCCAAGTTCTAGCTTTCTTTAACCATTCTAGGTAAGCAACTATCCAATATCATACATGGTGGAAGAATTATTTTGCATCCAACAAGATTAATCATCATCATTGTTCCTCTTCTTACTCTATGTGGAAAAAGGGTCAAGCAGTCTCAATAACCGCGAGAAACGGACGATTCGAATCGAATTTCTTAACCTTGCAAGGGAAACCTAAATACACGTCACGTGGTTACTCACCGAGTCACACGTGCAACTTTTCCCTTCAATTCCCGCTTCACGGAACAGGCCCACCGCCCTCGACTACACATCCCCATGGCCCGGCCATGGCGGCACATGCACCCGCCATGAGCTAGATGTGAATGAATTCAAGACGGTGGGGAGTATATTCCGGCCTCGGTTCAATCCGGTACTTAAGCTTACCGATTACCATATTCTCGGCATGTGGTTAGTACGTTCAAAGACTTAACCACCACTACCACACACTGCGGCCTTAGCAATTTTTCACTAAACCGACGGGGCCTCAATCATCAACATAAACATCGTACCATAGCCCCGTCCGTCGACCTTATGATTGCAGCATGTAGTAAACATTCAAATCCTAAATTCTCGCGAGTGACCGGAAATCACTCGACTTTTACCGAGTCCTATTAGCATAGCATTCTATCGAACCTTACATCTAGTGTTCAGAACATGGGTACCAAGGATCATGCGACTAAGTTTTCATTCAATTTATAGAAACTTAATACACAAGTAAAGTAGAGTAACAAGTTGCATAAGTTTAGGAAAATAGGGTTCATGCTCCGGGGCTTGCCTTCTTGGGAAAAGCTAGCTTGTGGCTCATCCGAACTCGGGCTCGAGTCTTCGAGAGGTTCAGTTAGATTTACTTGAGCTTCACGCTGCTCACTCTCAGACGCGGGCACCAGATCGTACGTTCCATCGGCGAGAGTAGTCGATTCTATATGAATCCACAAGTGTAAGTTATACCGATAGTATATGATGATTATTTTCCTTGACGACAAAGTTGTAATCCACAAAACATCGATTTGGTTGTGAAGTTACTTGGTTAAGTTTTCTTTGGGCCATTGTTAATAGTGTATAACTTAAACTATTAACTTCATTAAATAAAAGGGGTTGTGTTATAATGGAAACTTAATTTTCTAAGCACAACATGGATTAAACACAACTTTTGGATTAGGTAACTTCTGGTGATGAAATTTTTATTTAGAGCACATTATGCAGAGACAAAAGTACTGAAAAAATTTCAGACATTTTCACGCAGCAGAAAAATTATAAAAAAGGTGATACACAGCTACTACTAGAACTTAGTTATTTTTATACAGAACGAACCATTCATGTATTGTAGCTAAAACTTTTACAGGGTGTTAATCTATTCCTATATGTGCTACTGTAAATTTTTCAGATATTATTGTGCAAGATACAAAGCTTAATAAATAGGACAAGATACACCTAGTTTAATAAAGATTAATTTCTACAGGATGTTTTACAAGGTTTCTGTGTAGAAAACTTTTTTATACAGCAAGAGCTACTCTAAAGTGTGCTACAAAAAAAAGTTTAACATTTTCCAAGTACAGAAACTAATTATTTGAATTAGTGAAATGTTTCCTACCACAAAATTATATAAATAGGTTACAGAAAGGAAAAAGGTTCTAAACTTTTTCTGTGGTATTTAGGTATTAATACAACAGCTCTAAAAATGTTTCACCACATGAATCACAACATAACAGCAGTTACAATTTAGTTTTATTACTTCATGTCATAAACAAGTTTTATTAAGAAGTTTAGCTAGAGATGGGTTCTGGCCCTAATATTTTTACACTGGCATACAAATCAAGCAACCAAACTACTGTTAAATTTTCAGGTTTAGACTTTGTCTACAACAGGGGGTACATTTTAAGTCTATTAGACCTTCCATTTAACTTATAGCAATATTTAGCAAGCTACTGAAGAAAAGCATGTAACAAAAGTTGTAGATTCTCATCTAAAGATTCCAGAACAGTTGAGTTTGTATTTTTCCGATTTTTCTACGATTTTACATGAGTTTTAGAAGTTCACTGATTTTGAATCTAGGGTTAAAACTTTCTTTTACAGAGGGGTCCCTGGAAACTTGCGTGCAGACTCTTTTAACGATTGCAATCGTTGCAATTAGATTCCTTGGGCGGCGCTGGCATGGCGGTCGGCTAGATTCCGGCGAGGGGGCTCGTCGGCGGCGAGGGGAAAAGGGTCAGGGAGATCCAGGGAGGTGAGAGCTACCTCGGGATGGCCTTGGTCGGGGTTGGGGGTGGCCGGAGGTGGCTCGTCGACGCGGAGCAGAGCGGCGGCGGTGGGGCGGAATGTCGGCGACGGTGCTCCGGTGAGGAGGGGAGAGCGTGGGCTGGTCGATGAGCTTTGCGGCATCGAGGGGAACCCGTTTCGAAGCTTGGCTGGGACGGAGGAGCTTCGGCGTGGGCTGTCCACGGAGCAGCAAGGAGCGGCGGTGGCGCGAGCAGTCCTGGCGGTGCTCCGGCGGTTCTAGGCGACGATGGGTGGGGCAGTGAGCTGCGGTGCGGTGCTGTGGTGGTGGTGGAAGACTCAGCTCTGGCAAGGGGTGGCCGGAGAGGTGAGCTCCACGGTGAGCTGGGCACGACGGCGGTAATGGTGGCGGCGGCGGCGTTCTGGTGTCTGGGCGCGCGAGGAGGACTCAGTGCGGCCTTTTGTAGGCAGCAAAGAGGCGGGAGTAGGGCGGGACTTGACTGTGAGACGCGGGCGCGGGCGACACGATGGGAGCGCGTGACTGGCCGCGGTGGGCGCGGGCAGAGGGGATTGGGCGCTGAGGATTTGGCGTGGGGAGGGGGAGATCACATGGCGCGCGGGTTGGGCGACGAGCTGCAGCAGCTGTCTTGCCAGGCGGCGAGCACGGCGACTAGCGGGACGCGGCGGAGAGACGGGCATGGCGCGACTTGCCCATTGGGCACGGCGGGCAGCGAGCAGGGGCGCGCATTGCCGGTGTGCGCGTGGCGTGCGCGGACTGGGGAGGAACGCGGCGTGCGGGCACGGCCAGGCATTGGCTTGGCGCCTAGCGCTGTCAGGCATCGCCGGCCAAGTGGCCTGCGGCGACTGCGCGGCGGGCGAGGGTCGGGCGAACGATAGGGTCAGGCGAAGCCGAGGGTCGGCCGAGTGAAAGGGTCGGGCGAAGCCGAGGGTCGGTCGAGTGAAAGGGTCAGGCGACGCGAGGGTCGGTCGAGCGGCTGCACGTCGGAGGGTCGGGCGAGGCGGAGAAGAAGGGTCTGCAGTGAAAATAGAAGAAAAGGCAGGGATTGGTTTGCCATTTCAAGTGTTTCTCAAATTTTTGTGTTGCAACTCAAAAATCCTTGAACACAAAAGTTGTTCAAAAAGAAAAGTTACACAAGTTTTGTTTCAGGCCAAAGTTCATTTGAGTTGTAGTTTAGAAGTTATTTTAAACGGCTTGATTAAAGTACATGTACTTACGCACATATACACAACTATTTTCAATTCAAGGCAGAACCAATTTATAATTCGTTTCCTTTAATTTTTTCTTAGTTGTTTATGCATCGTGCCAAGCTAATGATGCTTATTTTGTAATTTGAACACCTGAGGTGTTATAGCCTTCCCCCCTTAAAAGAATCTCGCCCCGAGATTCGGACAATAGGCTTAGTGTGGATAGGGTGTGTACCTTCGGTGGAGTTGAGAAAACCTGGGAAATTCTATTTTAGAAAACTTTCAGTTTCCCATGTGGCTTCTTCCTCAGTGTGAAGATTCCATTGAATTTTGTACATTTTATTTACTTTCCTCCTAGTGCTTCTTTCTTTTTGATCCATGATTTTGATAGGATACTCGACATATGAGAGGTCGGGCTCTACTAAGATTTTCTGTTGTTCGACAACCTCGGTAGGGACTCGGACACACTTCTTGAGTTGAGATACGTGAAAGACATCAAGGATGGCTGGAAGCTGAGGGGGCAGTCGAATTCTATAGGCTACGGGTCCACAGCTCTCGATGATTTCGTAGGGACCAACATAACGGGGAGATAGTTTTCCTTTGACTCTGAATCGTTGTACACCCTTGGTTCGTGAAACTCGAAGGTAGACGTGGTCACCAACTTCAAATTTCAGTGGCTTTCTCCTTCTGTCGAAATAGCTCTTTTGCCTGGATTGTGCGGCTCTAAGGTTTTCTTGTATTACTCTCACTTTTTCTTCTGCCTCGATTACTAGATATGGTCCAAATATTTTGCGCTCTCCCGTCTGTGACCAACTCAAAGGGGTTCGACACCTTCGTCTGTATAAGGCCTCAAATGGTGCCATTTTCAAACTCGCGTGATAGCTATTTTTATATGAGAACTCTGCTAGAGATAGGCATTTGTCCCAATTTTTGTCATAGTGAATGACGCAAGCTCTAAGCATGTCTTCAAGAATTTGGTTCACTCTCTCAGTTTGTCCGTCAGTCTGAGGATGATAGGCTGAGCTTTGAATCAATTTTGTACCAAGAGAAGCTTGCAATTGTTCCCAAAAGCGCGCTACAAACTGAGTACCATGATCAGAAATAATAGTCTTCGGTACTCCATGTAGGCAAACAATGCAATCGAGATAAATCTCAGCATATTTCTTGGCGGTATAGGTGGTGTGTACCGGAAGAAAATGTGCCGTCTTTGTGAGCCTATCAGCGATAACCCATATGGAATCATGTTTCTGTGCGGTACTTGGCAATCCAACAATGAAATCCATACTTATGTCCTCCCATTTCCATGAGGGTATAGGCAAAGGTTGAAGTGTACCGGCTACTTTCAAGTGGCTGGCTTTTGCTCTCTGGCATGTGTCGCATTCTGAGACATATTTAGCGATTTCTCTTTTCATTCTAGTCCACCAGAAATTTTGCCTAAGGTCTTGATACATTTTGTTACTGCCGGGGTGAATAGAAAATTTGGAAAGGTGTGCCTCATCCAGAATTTTCTTACGGAGCTCATGATTCTTTGGAACAACTATGCGACTTTCGAACCATAGAACTCCCTTATGGTCCTGGCGGAAACATTTGTATTTCTCTTCTCCTAGAGAGAGTTTTTGTTTTTTGATCTTAAGTCCTTCATCGTGTAGTTGTGCCATGATGATTTGGTCAAGAAGAGTGGGCTCGACTGAGATGTGATTCAGAGTGCCTTGGGAAATTATTTCCAAACTAAGCTTCCTCATTTCCGAACATAATGTCTCATTATAGATTTCCACTGATAGGCAATGGTAATGGGCCTTACGGCTGAGCGCATCCGCGACTACATTTGCCTTGCCGGGGTGATAGTGCACCTCGAGATCATAATCCTTGATTAATTCTAGCCATCTTCTTTGTCTCATATTCAGATCGGCTTGGGTGAAAATATATTTGAGACTCTTGTGATCGGTGTAGATATTACAATGAGTGCCCATGAGATAATGCCTCCATATTTTTAGAGCATGAATGACTGCTGCTAATTTGAGATCATGGGTCGGATAATTCTGCTCATGGGGCTGAAGGGCTCGTGAAGCATAGGCGATAACTCGATTCTCTTGCATAAGCACACAACCAAGACCAGTGCCAGATGCATCACAGTAAACATCGAATGGCTTGGTGTTGTCGGGTTGAGCTAACACAGGGGCTGTAGTCAAACGTTCTCTGAGAGTGTGGAAAGCTTCTTCGCATTTCTCATCCCACACAAACTTTACTCCCTTTTTCAATAGTTCAGTCATAGGCTTAGCAATCCTGGAGAAATCCGGAATGAAACGGCGATAGTAACCAGCTAAGCCAAAAAAACTGCAAATATTATGAACAGAGGTAGGAGGTTTCCAATCCATCACTTCTTGTACCTTGCTGGGGTCAACGGCTATGCCTTCGCTGGAAATAGTGACCCAAGAATTTCACACTATCCAACCAGAATTTGCACTTAGAAAATTTAGCATAGAGCTGATGGTCTCTGAGACGTTGAAGAACAATGTGCAGGTGCTTAGCGTGCTCTTCCTCGTTCTTGGAATAGATAAGGATGTCGTCAATGAAAACTATGACAAATTTGTCAAGCTCGGGCATGAATACCGAGTTCATGAGATACATGAAGTAGGCAGGGGCATTGGTGAGACCAAAGGACATGACCAAGAATTCATATAGTCCATATCGTGTGGAAAAGGCGGTCTTAGGAATATCGCATGGAGGAATCTTTATCTGATGATATCCAGATCGAAGATCAATCTTTGAGAAAACTCTAGCTCCCGATAATTGATCAAAGAGAACGTCGATGCGAGGAAGTGGGTATTTATTCTTAACGGTCACCGTATTGAGAGGTTGGTAGTCCACACATAATCTTAAACTGTCATCCTTTTTCTTTACAAAAATGGCTGGACATCCCCAAGGTGATGCGCTAGGACGAATGAAACCTTTGTCCAGTAGTTCTTGGAGTTGTGTTTTCAGTTCGGCCAATTCCTTAGGTGGTATCCTATAGGGTCTTTTGGAGATAGGTGCAGTGCCTGGTTGTAGTTTAATAACGAACTCAGTGTCCCTATCTGGTGGCATTCCTGGTAAGTCATCCGGGAAAACATCGGCATACTCGCATACTACTGGAATATCATCTAGCTTGATTCCTTCCATCACGAAAGCACAAGAATTCGTGCACTCCCGGAATGGTAGGTAAAGGGTAGTGGTTCCGTGACTAGGTGAATTTATTTCAACAGCCCGGGAAGAAAGGTCCAGTATGACTCCATGCATGGTCATCCAATTCATTCCCAAAATAATATCCATGCCTTCAAGGGGTAAGAGAACGAGGTCCGTATTGATGATTCTGCTACCCAATTTTATCGGTACCAGCCTTATTATTTGGTTGGAAGCAATTTTTCCACCCGGTGTTGATATCATATATGACCCTTTTGTGTGACAAACATCCAGGCCTACTTTTGCACCAAACTTTGCATTAATGAAACTATGTGATGCACCAGAATCAAACAATATAACTGCAGGCTTGTTATGGATAGAGAATGTACCCATCATTACTGGTGCTCCTTCAGGAAGTTCCGCAAGGGTGGTGAAATTGATCCGTCCTTGTTTGACCTGAAGGGTCTGCCTCTTGCCTTTGTTCTTATTGTTCTGGTTAGAGTCCTGGCCCTGAATTGGCTGCCTGGGCTGAGGGCATTCGCGAGCAAAATGACTGGAACTCCCGCACTTGAAACAACGATTGGTGATGCTCGGTCGAAGAAACTGCTGCGTAGCGGGCCTTGGTCCAGTTTGTTGAGGCACCGGCGGTCGTACAACACCTTGCTGCTGTGGGGGCCTGATAATCCATCGCCCTGGCTGAGGAGCCTTCTGTGGAGCTGTAGGCGCAACATTTTGCACTAATTCCGACAAGTTTCTGCAATCGCAGATTCAACTGCTTTCCAATATCACAATCAAACCACCAAGTTTTTAGCCATGGCCTACATGATTTGAATATCCAATGGTCAAGTTGTACCCATCACAAAAGAGGTACTCAACTCTTAGTTAGCCTATTACAACTCTTGCCAAAAGTTAGGCTACACTATCGAGGAGTATATGCAAAAGTCCTCCTAGGTCATCATCTAGAATTCGTTGAGGTCGTTGACGGACGACTTGCTGTGAGTAGGAGAGTGAGCTCCCATCGGAGGTGACCTCAGTGCCTCACCCTCAAAGTCCATTCCTGAAACACCGTCAATCTCTTGTGGCTCGTCCTCATCTTCCTCCATAGCCACTCAAGGTTCAGATCATGGAGCTCCTCCTCCAAGTGTGCTATCATGTCATCTCTCTCACCCATGAGGGTGTCGTACTGCTGAACTTGGCCCTCAAGTTGGCCAATCTGGGTGTCTCTGTCCTCAAGTTCCTCACTGAGTTCCTTAATCTGCTCATCCCTGGTATCTGCCATCATGTGGTAGGCCTGTGCAAAATCAGTGAGCTGCACAAGCGTCTGACTCTGGAGAGTCTGAAGTTGGTACAGTGCATTCATGCACCGCACGGAGGTCTCGATGGTCTCCTGGGCATGAAAGTCTACCAAGTACTGTGAGTGCTGCACCCTATTGAGCCAAAAGGGGTCATTGTCCTGGGCAGCAGGAAACAAACCAATAGGAGTGAGCGTGACGGCCTCGGGGCACTGCGCATAGAAAGTGGTGAGCGCCCCCATGGCAGCAAGCTCCCAAGTATCGGCCAAACGGCGACAAAAAGCCTCAATCTCCAAGGCAGTCCACTCCGGTTGTAGCGGGTGCGGAAAGATGGTCACATTGACATGGCACTGGGTAACTCCATTCTCCGCAAACTCCAGTCCGATGTAACGTGGGGGAATTGGATAGCCCGCAGTGCGCAGAACGTCCCATAAGATAGAGGGAAATCCCTCCCAGTGGAGACACTGCGAGTGAACGCATCCATCCTCGTCCACCATCATGGCAACAGGCTCGGCCATCTGAACAAAAGATCAAAGGGGTGAGATATGTGGCAGAACCACCTGAATTAATCCGGCTCAAGTGTATTAACCATCACCATTAAGGCATCCTCGGTTAACCTTACACTTCAAACGGAGTAATCCACTGGTCTGTCGGGTATAACCTCCCGATACAACCACGGTGAACGGATCGAGCGCCGTACATACAAATGCTCATGCGACGATGAGCCCAGAGAATACCACATTCCAGCAAGTATTACATCATTTGCATAAGTCAATATTACAGACCTAATTCTGAGTTTAGAAAACAAGTACTTCAATTAACATAAATAAGTTCTTCAGAGTTAAATTGCAGCGGAAATAAATAACGGAAACTACTCGACGATACAGGATGTCTCGATGAAGCCCGTACGAGACATCACTCGGCCTCATCTCCGTTGGACGGGGGCGCATCCCATTCCACCGACCAACCAGGGGGAAGAGTGCAGGGCCAAGTCAAGCTAGCAATCATGTCTTCAAAGGGCTCACCTGAAAACGAGTCACAAGCAAGACTGAGTATACTAATACTCAGCAAGACTTACCCGAGTGGTGGGAACTACTCCACCGACTCTAGACATGCCAGGCTTTTTGGCTCAGGGGTTTGTTTTGCCGAAAAGCATCTACAAGTGGGTCCTTACTTTCAACTTTTAGCTCAAGATTCTAGTTTCGTTAGCCAGTCTAGGTAAGCAGCTATCTAATGCATACATGGTGAAACATCAAATTTTCCATCCAACCAGTTCATTCATCATCATTGTTCCTCTTCTTACTCTGTGGGTAAAAATGGTTAAGCAGTCTCAATAGCCGTGAGAAACGGACGATTCGAATCGAATTTCTTAACCTTGCAAGGGAAACCCAAACACACGTCACGTGGTTACTCCCTAGAGTCACACGTGCAACTTTTCCCCTTTCTTTCCGGGTCGTGGATCGGGGCTACCCTCCGAGAGTACAGGAGCCCCACGCCACGGTTCGGCGCCGGGTCGTGACCACTCTCTGCACTCGCCATATGCACATGGGACCGAAGTTCAAAGGGTAGGATGCCGTCCCCTTGCCGGGCCAATCAGGTACTTAAGCTTACCGATTCCCATAATCTCGGCATGTGTTTAGTACGTTCAAGACTTAACCATCACTACCACACCCTGCGGCCTTAGCATTTTTCACTAGACAGACGGGCCTCAATCGTAACCATCGTTACATAACCCGTCCGTGTCCTTATGATTGCAGTGTGTAGTAGTCATTCAACTCCTATTTTCTCGCGAGTGACAGGAAATCACTCGACTTTTACCGGAGTCCTATTAGCACAGCATTCTAACGAACCTTACATCTAGTTTTCAAACAAGGGTTCCTGACATCATGCAACTAAGTTTTCATCCAACTCCTATAAACTTAATGCACAAGCAAGGAGTAAAGAGTTGCATCATTTCGGAAAGAATGGATTATGCTCCGGGGCTTGCCTTCGCAGTTCGCTTGGGGATCTTCCGAACTTGGGCTCGGGTCTTCAAAAGCTTCAGTTAGATTTGCTTGAGCTTCACGCTGTTCACTCTCGGGTGCGGGCACCAGCTCGTAGGTTCCGTCGGCGAGAGTCGTCGATTCTACATGAGTGCACAAGTTTAAGTTGTGGAAATAGCACTTGATTACGATTTGAGAGTAATTACTACAAGGGATAGTTTCTGGTCATGAAATTTTGGATTTAGACACATCAAGGAAAGATGTGCTTACTGTAAAATTTTCAGCAAATTTTATGTAACAGATTAATTCTGAAAAATAGATTTCATTGTTGCTGTTAGATACTTGTTCTTTTTGTACAGATCAATTGGTGCAACAATTGTGGCTAAGATTTTTACAGAGCTCTCACTTGAGCATGCAGAAGCTACTGTAATTTTTGTAGGATTTATCTTGCAGTATTTAGAGCATAGAAAATATGACATTCTACACCTAGGCTTTTTAAAGATTCATTTTTACAGGACCCTACACAGGGTTTTTGTCCATGAAACTTTTTACACAGCAACTTCTACCAAAGTGTAACTCCCAGTAATAATTTGGGGATTTTCCAAGCTAAGACACTATTTTCTTGATTTAATGTATTTTATTAGCACATAAATCAAATAAATAGGTTACTGTGAGATAAAAAGTCTCCTAATTTTTCTCTGGCTTCTAGTTACCAATACATTAGCATAGGAAAAATTTCAAGGGGTGACTCACCACCTAACTACAGGGATAAAACATTCTATTTACACATGAATTAAAACTAAGTTTAACAAACAGCAGAGCTAGAGATGGAATTTGGGTCTGATCTTTTTACACAGTCCTAATCATCCAGCAACTAATTCACTGCCCAAAATTCAGGGTCAGCATTGCTCTAGAACAATGGGTATAAAATATGTCTATTAAAGCTTCTATTTAATGTAGAGCAAAATATTTTGAGATTCTGAGAAAATTTTTGTAACAAAAGTGGTAGAGTTTGTTCTTAGGATTCCAGAACAGTTGAGTTTGCATTTTTCTGAATTTTCTACGATTTTATACGAATTTTACAAGTTCACTGAATTTGAATCTAGGTTTGAAATTTTCTTTTACAACTAGGTCCTTGAATCTTGCGCTCAGACCCTTCTAAAGATTTAAATCCTTGCAATTGGGTCCTCGGCGGCTCGGGTGCGGCGGCCGGCCGAAATTCCGGCGAGGGGGCTCGCCGGCGGTGAGGGGCGGGGGTCGGGGAAGGTTCAGGGGTGCGAGGGCTACCTTGTGGGGGTGTTGTTCAGGTGGGGGGCGGCCGGGAAGGGCTCGCCGGCGTTGGAGCAGAGGCGGCGGCGGCGCGGCTCGCGTCGACGGCGGTGCTCCGGCGGGCTTGGGGCGGCGTGGTCCGGTCGGTGAGCTTCAGTGGCGCGTGGGGAAGCTACTCCGGGGCTCGGCTTGGACGGAGGGGGTCGGGGTCGTGCTGTCCACGGCGAGCAGGGGCGGCGGCGGCGACGGCAGCGCGGGCGGCGGTGCTCCGGTGGCTCTGGGTGGCGTTGGGCGGGTCGGCGAGCTGCGGTGAGGTGATGTAGTGGTGGCTGGGTGCTCGGTTTGGGCAGTGGGCGGCTGTGGAGGGCTGCCCACGGGCGGGTGGTGCTCGGCGGCGGCGATGGCGCGGCGAGGCGTTCTGGTGGCAGGGCTTCGCGCGGGCGGTCGGGGTGGCGTTTCTATAGGGACAGGAGGGGGCGTGGAGATGCCTGGGTGACGCGCGGGGCGGGGCACGGCAGCGGCGTGCACTGGGCGCGGCGGGCGGCGGCAGAACGCCGGCGCGGCGTGCGGCGAGCGGGCGCGGTGACTGGGCGGGCGGGATTGTGGCGTGGGCGCGGTGAGATAGTGCCGGGCGCGGAGTGGGGAAGCAGCAGCGGCAGCGGCTCGGGCGGAGGGCAGGCGCGGCGACTGGTGGGGCGCGGGCGCCGGGGCGGCACGGCGGAGCGCGGGTACTGGCCGGGCGGGCGGCGGCCGGGGCGCGGCAGCACGCGCGGGCGGGGACTGGGCGGCGCGGCGTCGGGGCGGGGGAAAGCCGGCCGTGGCGGGGTGGCGCGGCGGCCACTGGCCTGGCGCCTCGCGCCGGTCAGGCGACGCCGGCCACCTGGCGCGCGGCGGGCGGGCGAGCGCGCGCGGCGCGCAGAGCAGAGGGGGGAGATGCCAGGGACCGAAATGCAAAAATTCGAAAAAGTTCAGGGGGCTGGGTGCAAACAGGGCGTTTTCTCCTCTTTCTGATTTGAATTTCAAAAACTTTTGAACACGAAAGTTGTTCAAAATAAAAAGTTCTACAACTTTGGTTTCAGGCAAAATTTCATTTGGCTTATGGTTTTAAAGTTATTTAAAAGTTTCAATTGTGCCCAAATGTGCCCAAATTAAATTTGAATTCCAACTGAACCCGTTTTAAATTCTTTCCACCCTCTCATTAGTTGGTTTAACACATAGAGTTAGGCTAATGTCATTGATTTCGGAATTTTAATTACCAGGGTTGTCACAAGATAGCCAAAAACCGTCAACAACACAGTGATAGGTTCTGGACAGTGCACTAAAATAGCCATAACTTCAACAGTTCTTGTCCAAAAATTCTCAACTTTTACCAGAACATTACTAAGGTATTTGTGAACAACTTTTCTAGTCAACTCTACAGCTAGATAAGGCTCTAAGATGGTCTTTCTCTTAAGGTTCCACTTTACCGTCTACCCAGAAATTTCAGTGAACAGTGGGCCAATGTTTCATGCACCAGGGAAACTCTACCCAGCCAAAAATTACCAAATTTTAACAGTAGCTGCCTGAGTAAATTTACAACAAGTTTTGTGTTGAACACTTTTGCAGAGAACTGTATTAAGGGGGGCATAAAAATTTATGTGGAAAAACTGCTCATTTTGGACAGAAAACTGACATCGCAAGGTCTTTGTTGTTTCTCATTATCCATATGTTCAGAATTTTTTATATTTAGTCAGGAGGTAGAATATAAGTTTTCGAACAAAACTTTCAACATGAGTTTCTTCACAAAGGGTTATTTTCTAAGCTTAATAAATCCATCTTTTCAGATAAGGCAGAATATGACAGATTTGCTAGATAATCCTTATGCAAAGACAATCGTGTGGGCGCATGAACCTTACCACTCTCACGCATCGCATGTTCAATTCAGATTTATATAGTCCTGATGCATGCACGTCCTATTCGTCCTCACAAAATAAAATAATTGCCAATAGCTTTTGGTCTTACGAAGTTAGTTTCGGTGGCATACACAATACGTCTCTCACTATAATAGCTAGTCGAGAATTCTCTAACCATTCTTAAACTTATCGTAATCGCGGTTAGTGTACCTGCAGAAGATTGATAGAGCATATAGATATATCCAATGAACATTTCATGCCAGCACTCATGAAAGCGTCTGTATTCATTACCGTTCACTATAGAAACTGCATCCGTACACTATAGCGTATTCACGGGGGGGGGGGGGGGGGGGGGGGTACCGTCTTGAGACGGGGGTATGAACAGCGATCGCCATACCCTGCCCCAAACCTTCTACTCCCAATATAATCAACTAATAGTTGGTATATTGGCAGCACCTCAAGTAAGCCACTGCTTGAGGGCAGCGTTCGGCTCGCATCACCGACAGGAAGGCCAAGATCTCTCAGTTGGCTGAGGATTCTTACCTTCTTACCTTAGCGATGAGTGCGTCGTTACGGAATTTAAGGGTCGATTGTGCATAAAAGTAAGTTTTGACACAAAGTAATATGCTGAAAGTCAGTTGATAATATTCATAAGTTAGATGCAACCTAGTAACTTTCCAATAATCCCTTAGGGCTTTACGAACTAGGCACCATCCTTAACGAACCAACGCATTTTCCAAACACAATTTCTGTGGTCAAGTTTTATTAAAACGAGTTCTTAAGGCTTGTTGCATTCTCTGGCGTATGCACTTCGGCTCTGATACCAGCTGTGGCAGAACCACCTGAATTAATCCGGCTCAAGCGCTCTAACCATCACCACAAGGGCAATCAGGGCTAACTCGCACTTCAAACGGAATAATCCACCGGTCTGTCGGGTAACCTCCCGATACAACCACGATTTTTGCTGATCGGAACCATACATACATGTACTCACATGAAGGTGAACCTAGAGGATACAACATTCCACAAATTATACAACACTGGTTCAGCACATATTGTTATTACAACGGAGTTCAAATTCGTAAACAAGGTACTTCAGAGTTCAAAATAAATGAGTTCTTCAGAGTTCAAAGCAGCGGAAAAATAACAATAACTACTCGACGATACAGGATGTCTTGATGAAGCCCGTTCGAGACATCACTCGGCATTATCACCGTTGGCCGGGGGCGTATCCCATTCCACCGACCAACCAGGAGGAAGGGTACACGGCCAAATCAAACTAGCGATCATATCCTCGAAAGTTTCATTTGAAAACAAGCCACAAGCAAGGCTGAGTATACTAATACTCAGCAAGGCTTACCCGACTAGTGGAATATACTTAGCCGACTCCTAGACATGCAAGGCTTTTGGCTTGAGGGGTTTGTTTTGCCGAAAAGCATATATGAGTAGGTCCTTACTTTCAAATTTTAGCTCTAAGTTCTAGCTTTCTTTAACCATTCTAGGTAAGCAACTATCCAATATCATACATGGTGGAAGAATTATTTTGCATCCAACAAGATTAATCATCATCATTGTTCCTCTTCTTACTCTATGTGGTAAAAGGGTCAAGCAGTCTCAATAACCGCGAGAAACGGACGATTCGAATCGAATTTCTTAACCTTGCAAGGGAAACCTAAACACACGTCACGTGGTTACTCACCGAGTCACACGTGCAACTTTTCCCTTCAATTCCCGCTTCACGGAACAGGCCCACCGCCCTCGACTACACGTCCCCATGGCCCGACCATGGCGGCACATGCACCCGCCATTAGCTAGATGTGAACGAATTCATGACGGTGGGGAGTATATTTCGGCCTCGGTTCAATCCGGTACTTAAGCCTACCGATTACCATATTCTCGGCATGTGGTTAGTACGTTCAAAGACTTAACCACCATTACCACACACTGCAGCCTTAGCAATTTTTCACTAAACCGACGAGGCCTCAATCATCAACATAAACATCGTACCATAGCCCCGTCCGTCAACCTTATGATTGCAGCATGTAGTAAACATTCAACTCCTAAATTCTCGCGAGTGACAGGAAATCACTCGACTTTTACCGAGTCCTATTAGCATAGCATTCTATCGAACCTTACATCTAGTGTCCAGAACATGGGTACCTAGGATCATGCGACTAAGTTTTCATTCAACTCCTATAAACTTAATACACAAGTAAAGTAGAGTAACAAATTGCATAAGTTTAGGAAAATAGGGTTCATGCTCCGGTGCTTGCCTTCTTGGGAAAAGCTAGCTTGGGGCTCGTCCGAACTCGGGCTTCAGTTAGATTTACTTGAGCTTCACGCTGCTCACTCTCAGACGCGGGCACCAGCTCGTACGTTCCATCGGCGAGAGTAGTCGATTCTATATGAATGCACAAGTGTAAGTTATAGCGATGGCATAAGACGACTATTTTCCTTCACGACAAAGTTGCAATCCACAAAACATCGATTTGGTTGTGAAGTTACTTGGTTAAGATTTCTTTGGGCAATTGTTAATAGTGTATAACTTAAACTATTAACTTCATTAAATAAAAGGGGTTGTGTTATAATGGAAACTTAATTTTCTAAGCACAACATGGATTAAACACAACTTTTGGATTAGGTAACTTCTGGTGATGAAATTTTTATTTAGAGAACATTATGCAGAGTCAAAAGCACTGAAAAAAAATTTTAGACATTTTCACGCAGCAGAAAAATTATGAAAAAGGTGATACAAAGCTACTACTAGACCTTAGTTATTTTTATACAGAACCAACCATTCATGAAGGTAAGCTAAAACTTTTACAGGGTGTTCACCTATTCCTATAAGTGCTACTGCAAATTTTTCAGATTTTATTGTGCAAGATACACAGCTTAATAAATAGGACAAGATACACCTAGTTTAATAAATATTAATTTCTACAGGATGTTTTCTAGTGTTTCTGTGTATAAAACTTTTTTATACAGCAAGAGCTACCCTAAAGTGTGCTACAGCAAAAAGTTGAACATTTTCCAAGCACAGAAACTAATTATTTGAATTAGTCAAATTTTTCCTACCACAAAATTATATAAATAGATTACAGAAAGGAAAAAGGTTCTAAACATTTTCTGTGGTATTCAGGCATTAATACAACAGCTCTGAAAAAGTTTCACCACATGAATCACCACATAACAGCAGTTACAATTTAGTTTTATTACTTCAAGTCATAAACAAGTTTTATTAAGAAGTTTAGCTAGAGATGGGTTCTGGCCCTAATATTTTTACACTGGCCTACAAATCAAGCAACCAAACTACTGTTAAATTTTCAGGTTTAGACTTTGTCTACAATAGGGGGTACATTTTAAGTCTATCAAACCTTCCATTTAACTTATAGCAAGATTTAGCTAGCAATTGAATAAAAGCATGTAACAAAAGTTGTAGATTTTCATCTAAAGATTCCAGAACAGTTGAGTTTGTATTTTTCTTATTTTTCTACAATTTTACATGAATATTACAAGTTCACTGATTTTGAATCTAGGGTTAAAACTTTCTTTTATAGAGGGGTCCCTGGAAACTTCCGTGCAGACTCTTTTAAAGATTGCAATCGATGCAATTGGATCCTTGGGCGGTGCTGGCATGGCGGCCGGCCAGATGCCGGCGAGGGGGCTCGTCGGCGGCGAGGGGAAAAGGGTCGGGGAGATCCAGGGAGGTGAGAGCTACCTCGGGATGGCCTTGGTCGGGGTTGGGGGTGGCCGGAGGTGGCTCGTCGGCGCGGAGCAAAGGGGTGGTGGTGGGGCGGAACATCAGCGACCGTGGTCCGGCGAGTAGGGGAGAGCGTGGGCTGGTCGATGAGCTTTGCGGCATCGACGGGAACCCGTTTTGAAGCTTGGCTGGGACGGAGGAGCTTCGGCGTGGGCCGTCCACGGAGCAGCAAGGAGCGGCGGCGGCGCGGGCGGCGCTGGCGGTGCTCTGGCGGTTCTGGGCGACGATGGGTGGGGCAGTGAGCTGCGGTGGGGTGCTGTGGTGGTGGTGGAAGACTCAGCTCTGGCAAGGGGTGGCCGGAGAGGTGAGCTCCACGGTGAGCTAGGCACGACGGCGGTAATGGTGGCGGCGGCGGCGTTCTGGTGTCTGGGCGCGTGAGGAGGACTTAGTGCGGCCTTTTGTAGGCAGCAGAGAGGCGGGAGTAGGGCGGGACTTGACTGTGAGACACGGGCGCGGGCGACACGATGGGAGCGCGTGACTGGCCGCGGTGGGCGGCGAGCAGAGCCGGCGCGGCGTGCGGCGGGCTCGGGCAGAGGGGATTGGGCGCTGAGGATTTGGCGTGGGGAGCGGGAGATCACGCGGCGCACGGGTTGGGCGATGAGCTGCAGCAGCTGTCTTGCCGGGCGGCGGAGACACAGGCACGGCGCGACTTGCCCATTGGACGCGGCGGGCGGCGAGCAGGGGCGCGCGGTTCCGGCATGCACGTGGCGTGCGGGCGCGCGCGCGGGCGCGGCCATGCATTGGCTTGGTGCCTAGCACTGTCAGGCATCGCCGGCCAAGTGGCCTGCGACGACTGCGCGGCGGGCGAGGGTCGGGCGAAGCGAGGGTCGGGCGAACGAAAGGGTCGGGCGAAGCCGAGGGTCGGGCGAGTGAAAGGGTCGGGCGAAGCCGAGGGTCGGTCGAGTGAAAGGGTCGGGCGACGTGAGGGTCGGTCGAGCGGCTGCACGTCGTAGGTTCGGGCGAGGCGGAGAAGAAGGGTCTGCAGTGAAAATAGAAGAAAAGGCAGGGACTGGTTTGCAATTTCAAGTGTTTCTCAAATTTTTATGTTGCAACTCAAAAATCCTTGAACACGAAATTTGTTCAAAAAGAAAAGTTACACAAGTTTATTTTAGGCCAAAGTTCATTTGAGTTGTAGTTTAGAAGTTATTTTAAACGGCTTGATTAAAGTACATGTACTTACGCACATATACACAACTATTTTCAATTCAAGGTAGAACCAATTTATAATTCGTTTCCTTTAAATTTTTCTTAGTTATTTATGCATCGTGCCAGGCTAATGAGGCTTATTTCATAATTTAAACACCTGAGGTGTTACATTGGTGTTATCAGGTTGAGCTAAGACCGGGGCTGTAGTCGGGTGTTCCCGAAGAGTGTGGAAAGCTTTTTCACATTTCTCACTCCACACAAACTTTACTCCTTTCTTCAATAGTTCAGTCATAGGCTTAGCTATTCTGGAGAAGTCCGGAATAAATCGGTGATAATAACCAGCTAAACCAAGAAAACTACAAATCTGATGCATCGAGGTGGGAGGTTTCCAATCCATCACCTCTTGTACTTTGCTAGGATCAACGGCTATGCCTTCCCAGGAAATAGTGTGGCCCAAAAATTTTACACTATCCAGCAAGAATTCACACTTGGAAAACTTAGCATAGATCTGATGATCTCTGAGACGTTGGAGAACAATGCGCAGGTGCTCCGCACGCTCTTCCTCATTTTTGGAATATATCAGGATGTCGTCAAGTGCAACCACAACGAACTTGTCAAGTTCGGGCATGAATACCGAATTCATGAGATACATGAAGTAGGCAGGAGCATTTGTGACGAATCTTGATCTGATGATAGCCAGAGCGAAGATCAATTTTTGAGAAGACTCCAGCTCCCACTAATTGATCAAAGAGAACATCAATGCGGGGAAGTGGATATTTATTTTTGATTGTCACCGCATTGAGAGGTCGGTAGTCCACACACAGCCTCAAACTATCATCCTTCTTCTTCACAAATAGGGCTGGGCAACCCCAAGGTGATGCACTAGGACGAATGAAGCCTTTGTCTACCAGTTCTTGAAGTTGTATTTCAGTTCGGCCAATTCTTTGGGCGGCATTCTATAGGGCCTTTTTGAGATAGGTGCAGTACCTGGCTGCAGTTCAATAATGAACTCAATATCCGTATCTGGTGGTATTCCTGCTAAGTCATCCGAAAAAATATCGGCATACTTGCACAACACCGGAATTTCCTCTATCTTGGATTCGATCTTGATGAAGGCGCACATATTTGTGCTTTCTCGGAATGCCAAATAAAGAATAGAGGCTCCCTGTGTTGGGGAGTTGATTTGAACGACCCTTGAAGGAATATCTAATGTCACCCCATGTCGAGTCATCCAGTCCATTCTTAAAATAATGTCCATGCCTTCAAGTGCCAAAAGGATATGGTCGGTTATGATAGTTTTACTACGCAACTTGATCGGTACGTGCCTTATGATTTGGTTGGAAGCAATTTTACCACCTGGTGTTGATATCATGTATGACCCTTTTGTGTGACAAAAATCCAAGGCCACTTTTGCACCAAATTTTTGCACTAATAAAACTATGGGATGCACCAGAATCAAATAATATAACTGCAGGCTTGTTGTGGATAGAGAAGGTACCCAACATCAATTGTGCACCGTCGGGAAGCTCGGCAAGTGTGGTGAAATTGATCCTTCCTTGCCTGACCAGATCAATCTGTCTTTTGTTCTTGTTCTTATTGTTTTGGCTAGAACCCTAACCTTGATTTGGCTATCGGGCCCGGGAGCAGTATCGAGCAAAGTGGTTAGGACTCCCACAAATGAAGCAACGTTTTGTTTTGTTCGGACCACCAGGCTGTTTGTTAGATAATGATGTCATTACTGGCATACCTACTGAGCTTTTTTTGGGTGTGGTGCATCTGGCATGGTCCATCTTTTCCCGGACAGGCGAGCGAGTTCTTGCTCTTATGACTATGTTGGCATTAGTAGTTCTACTGGTTTGCCTTCTACCACGTGGAATGAATTCCGTGCATGTAATTTCCCATCCACTTAAGTCTACGTCGCAGGTGTCGTAGTTGAGAGTCCGACACTCTACATGGAGATCCTTAAGTTCCATCAGAAGTCGTGATAGTGGCATTAGGGAGTCTGAGTAAACAACCCTTGTCTCCTTTATTTCCTCATTGAGGTCTTGATAGCCTACAACCTGAGATTGGTGGACATTGCGGCCACCCCGTTGATGGTGTTGCTGCTGCAGGAATTGCTGAAATGCTTGTAGCCGTTGAACAAGCTGGCAGAGCAACTCGGTCTGGGCGGCCATTACGTCAGCCACGTTGGGTGGTGGTGGCGGCTGCTATGGTTGTCCGCTACCACTAGCACCAAAACAGCTCGGGGTTTTGCGGGTCCCTTGAACCATCTGCAATGTGCAAATTTTTCATAAATACGGGAATCCACAATACCTCCAAGGCTGAGTGTCCTAAGTGCGGAAGATTTAGAACTCAAGGACTCCTAGATAAACTATGGACAGAATACTGTTGGTTGCAAGAAAATTTGTAACTCCCAGTCTGTTCATCCAAACCCTTACAAATTTTAGCAGTGACTAGGAAATTTAGTGGCCTACAACTTTGGTATTCAAATACACCTCCGACTACTACATCTCCGACTACTTCGACTACATCTCCGACTACAACGACTACATCTCCGACTGCTACGGCTATATCATCGACTACCTCGGCTACATCTCTGACTACATCGACTACTATACGGCTTCTTTGACTACATCACCGACTAATTCACTACATCTAGACTCCTTCAACTACATCTCCGACTGCTTTGACAACATCTCCGACTGCTTCAACTATACCTCCGTCTACTACGACTACAGTTTTGACAACACTACATCTTTGACTACCTCGACTGCATCTCCGACTGCATATGTCTGACTACTACAACTATATCTTTGACTGCTTCAACTGTACCTCCGACTACTACGACTACATCTTCGACTACACTGCATCTGTGACTACTTTGACTGCATCTCTGGCTGCTTCAACTACATCTCTGACTACTATGACTATATCCCCAACTGCTTCAACTGTACCTCCGACTACTACGACTACATCTTCGACTACATTGCATCATTGACTACTACGACAGCATCTCCGACTACTTCATCTATACCTCTGACAACTACAGCTACATCTCCGGCTGCTTCAGTTATACCTCTGACTACTACGACTTCATCTTCGACTATACTACATCTTTGACTACTACGAGTGCATCTCCGACTGCTTCAACTATATCTCTAACTACTATGACTATATCTTTGATCGCTTCACTATACCTCCGATTACTACGACTACAGCTTCGACTACACCGCATCCATGACTACTTCGACTGCATCTCCGACTGCTTCAACTTTATCTCTAACTTCTACGACTATGTCTCTGACTGCTTCAGTTACTCCTCTGAATTTTACAACTACATCTTCGACTAATTAAACTGCATGTCCGAATACTTCGACTATATCCGACAGCTCGACTACATTTCCGACTGCTTCAACTACACCTCCGACTACTACGACTATATCTTCGACTACTTCGACAACATCTCCGACTACTTCTCTATTTTGGCAAGTTTTCAGTGGTCAAAGAGCTAGTATTTTGATCACCAGGTAAAATCTACCTAGCCAAAAATTTCCAAATTTGAACAGCAGCTGATTGAGTAAGTTTGCAACAAGTTTGATGATAAACACGTCTGTAGAAAACTTCACTAACAAGGCCTAAGAATTTATTTGTAACATGAGTGCTCGAAACAGGCAGAAAACTGAGGTGTTTAAGTTTCTAGTGTTTCCCACTGAATACTAGTCCAAAAATTCTCCAAATTTAGCATCTTAAATGGGGCCAAATTTGAAGCAACTTCCCTGTTGAGCTTTTATTCAGCTAAGGTCATTTCCTAAGCCTAATTAATTCTTCTATTTAGATATGGCAGAAAAAGACAGATTTCTAGATAACCCTTAAGTGAGTGCTCAGACGTGCTCTAGTGCAACTTACTACCTTATAAACCCAAGGCAATGTTTCATTCAATTTCAATGTATGATCATGATGCATGCACGTCCTATTCGTCCTCACAAAGCAAAAAAATTGCTAAATAGTTTTGGTCTTACGTGGTTAATTTCAGTGGCATACATAACACGTGTCTCCTTATATTAACTAGCCGAATTTTTCTAACCGTTCTTAGCTTACGTAATCGCGGTTAGTGTACCTGCAGAAGACTGATAGAATATAAATTAAACCTTTCGTGCTAGCACTCACGAAAGCGTCCCCATACATTACCGCTCACAATAGTAGCGGCATCCATGCATTCAACATTGCATGGACAGTGCTTCATACGTTACCTTGATAACGTATTCATTTCCCGTATAAATCGCCTTACAGGACATTTGTACGTCGAAGCCATCGTACATGCAGCATATTTTAATCCCAATATAATCAACCAGTGGTTGGTATATTGGCAGCACCTCAAGCAAGCCACTGCTTGAGGGCAGCGTTCGTTTCGCGTCACCGACGTGAGGGTCATCTCAGACCCAGGCACACGAGACTGTCCACGTGGCACACTTCTCCTAGGATACGGGATGGGACATGGCCCACGCCCTACATCTATTCTATCTACTCGTAATGCAGTAGGATTACTCGAATAGTAGTTAGACTAGTCGGACACGGTAGGAGACTACCCGAGAAGTACTCAGGTAGGACTCTTGGGCTTGTACCCGACTAGGACTTCCATGTAAACCTGTCCCCCAGACTATATAAGGGCGGGCAGGGAACCCTTCGGGGACAATAATCATCAATGGCAATACAAACCACACAGGACGTAGGGTACTACGCTCTCAGCGGCCCGAACCTATCTAAAACCTTGTGTTCCTTTGCACCTTCGTGTTCCTGACCTCGGCAACACCCTACCTACAAACTCACCACCTCAAGGGTATCCCTCGGTGGGCGTGGCGGTAAAACACCGACAGCTAGCGCGCTAGGTAGAGGGGCTCATTGAAGATTCACCGGAGAACTCGATGGCATCGTTCAACTTCACCAGTGTTGTGCTCGACGAGGGCACGACTTTCACCTTAGGCTCCTGGATCTGTGTCGCCAACAGTTTGGTTGGCTTCAACAGCCACCTGGCCAACTCCAAGGAGCCGGAGGTCACTTCATTGACCCCAAGAAGCGATCTAGACGACTTCATCGACAACTTCGACGACATGCTGTTTCCTGATCTGGCCCGGTAGATCGAAAAGATGTCCGTTTTCAATACGACTTCCACTCAAGATGCAACAAATCTACTCGACTCGGATTCAAACCGATCTAAAAAGACCTCACGATCCAAGTCCCTCTCCGACATGGAGGAGGATTCGGATCTACTGCTCAAGATCAAGGATGTGGGCGCCACCATTGGCCGGGAGGCCCCCGTTTTCGACATCTACTCGAATTCCAATGAAGAGTACTCACGTGCGGTACTACATCTTTAAGGTGGATCCAAAAAGGACTCGGAGACGAGGGAACCACCCCCCGTCTGGTGGCCCCCGCCCTCAAAAACCAATCGCAACCCGACGGCCACACCGAAACCTTTTTAGGTAGCTTTGTGGGTTTAACCATCATATCAACGCCGCAAGGACATTTCGTGTACTGGAAGGGCTTTGAGCCCTCCGAACTACTCGATTACGAATCTCGCCTTGTGGCCTTCACGCAGGAACTACCCTTCCAAGAGGGTAGACCTCTTTCTCCTATCGTGGAAGAAGGAGAGAGTAGCACAGAGCTACTCGAGTACAGCCTTAAGGGTAACCACTCGCCGGATCGACAAGTCTGCATGGGTTCCCTTCGCAACGCGGAAGAAGACGAGCTGGGCACCCAGTACGACAAAGAACAACTCGCGGACGTCTCAGCCGACGAGCCCACAGCAGACGCTCCTCAAGATGAAGACGAGGAGCACCGGAGGATCCGGCGGGCAAAGAATGCCAAGTGCGCTCAACGCCGGCGCAACGCGCAGAACCGCGCCCGCAAACCAAGGGATCTCAACAACGCCTTTGCAGCAGCCGCGAATCGCGAGTACCATACGCCGATTGGCGCCATCGCAGAAGCAGCACTCTTAGCTCAACAACTCCCATCTAATCCTCAGTTACAAAGGTTGCAGTACTTGAACCAACGCGCGCTCGTGCAAATCGATGGGCAACATCCAGTATCTTCCACTCGGAATCAGCTCTTGAGGTCTGAGCAACACGGTGATACCGCGCTAGTCAGTCGCACCCCTGGAGGAGGCCATGGGAGTCAGAGGAACGACAATCACCAGCGCAATGAGGGCCACCCGTCCGCGTGTGGCAACAATGAACAAGAAGTAAAACAACCCCCTCGAAACCAGCATGGCGCAAGGCACCACGGCCAAAATCCAGTCGAGGCCAACCTCCATGATGCTCCCACGGTCGACCTTAGGAAGAAAATTAACGAGGGCCGTTATGCGCGGCTTGTTATTGAAGCGAGGAGAAGGGACCGCCACGGCAGGTACCACGACGACAACCATAGCGACCGTTTCCCCACCTTTACCACCAGCATCACCGACAAATCCTACCCCAAGGACTTCAAACCAGTCGCAATCCCCAAGTACGACGGTAAGCCGGACCCGCGCCAAAGGCTTCGTTGCTACTCTGTTGCCATTGAAGTTTAAGAAGGATCCAACTCTACAAAAGCTCTCTACTTCCCGGTGGCTCTGGAGTCCGTACCCCTCATGTGGCTTGAAAGCCTCAAGCCAAACTCCATCGACTCGTGGGAGGACCTCAAGCGGGCCTTCATCGACAACTTCTAGGGATCCATGATGAGGGCGGGCACTTGCCACGACTTGTCCTAGGTGAAGCAGGAGATGAACGAGACCCTAAAGTCTTACACACGGCGTTTCTTTGAGACGCGCGCCACCATCGCCAACATCACCGATGAGGACGTCATCCGTTGCTTCCAAACGGCCTCTTCTCGAAGAACACGTACCACGACTTCGACCGCAACTGCCCGACTACTACCGTGGAGCTGCGTGACATGATGGCAAGGTGGGCTGACCAGGAGGATGAGGAAAACGACCGCTTCCCTAAGTGCAACAACGACAAACAAGGCAACGACAATGGCCACTTCGACAAAAGCCAGCGGAACCACTCGGGGAACCCTCGAAAGCGCAAGCCAGACCATGAAGTCGCGGCTATCAAATGAAACCCGCGCGGAAAGAAGTCGGGGAACAACCACTTGGACTACGAGCAAGTCTTGCATAAACAATGCCCGATACACCCGAAGTCGCAGCACACGCTCTTCGAGTGCGTCACCATCCGAAAATTACTCAATGCTCCACCCCTCTCTCAAGTAGGAAAGCGAAAGGACAAGGAGGATGATGAAGAAGGAGGTGACAAGTCGGGGGCTCAAGTCTTCCAGGATCCGAAAAACGTCATCAACGTCGTCTTCGGTGGAGGCGGCGGATTCCCCACCAAGCGCGCGCAGAAGCTAACCCTGCACGAAATACTCTCTGTGGAGCCAGCCACGACGAGGTCTCTAAGATACAGCGAGGTCCCGATCTCCTTTTCCAGGGATGATCAATGGACCAGCTTCTCCGAGCCGGGAAAATTCCCGCTCATCTTAGACCCTGTCGTGGCGGGCTCACAGCTCACCCGAGTACTCATTGACGTTGGAAGCGGCCTTAACCTGCTCTTCGTGAGTACTCTCAAGAAGATGGGATTGGACATCTCAAAGATGCTCACTCCTAGCAAAGCTCCGTTCTATGGTATCGTCCCGGGCAACGCGGCTACACCACTCGGGTTAGTGGTCCTGCCAGTCACCTTCGGGACAAAAGACAACTACCGCATCGAGTACATCAAGTTTGAGGTGGTGGATTTCGACTCGTCGTACCATGCCATTCTTGGCTGGCCGGCACTAGCCAAATACATGGCTGTGCCCCGCTACGTGTACCTACTACTCAAGATGCCAGGCAAGACAGGCGTACTCACACTTTGTGGCGACCTGAAGAAGTCGCACGACTGCGACCAGGAGGTGATCAAGTACGCAACGGCTTCACGCGTGCCAGAGCCATCTGCAGAAGTACTTGTAGTCGTGCTGAAGTTGACCAACACAGAGATGGAGATCTCCAACCAACGGTTAAGCCAGTCGATGCTTAAACCTAACCCCAACGACGTTGGCATCAAGACCATCCAGCCGCAAGAGGGTGACCCGTCCAAGATTGCTTTGATTGGAGGCGGCTTAAGCGACAAATAGGAAAGCGTGCTCGTCAGCTTCCTTAGGGCAAACCGTGAGATATTCACATGGAAACCAGCGGATATGCCAGAGGTGCCCAAGGAGTTGATCGAGCATTGCCTGAAAGTCGATCCTAAAGCCACTCCAAAGAAGCAACGACTGCGACGTTTCGCCCCCGACAAGAGGGAGGCCATCAAGAAAGAATTAGCAAAACTACTCGCAGCTGGTTTTATTAAGGAAGTATACCACCGCGAGTAGTTAGCTAACCCTGTACTTGTACTCAAAAAAAATAACAATGAATGGAGGATGTGTGTGGATTATACTGATCTCAACAAACACTGCCCGAAGGACCCCTTCGCGCTCCCACACATCGATCAAGTCATCGACTCCATGGCTGGCTGCGTCTTGCTCTCCTTCCTCGACTGCTACTTGGGCTATCATCAGATAGCTTTCAATTAGGAAGATTAGATCAAAACGGCGTTCATCACCCCCTTTGGAGCATATGCTTATACTACAATGTCTTTCGGGTTGAAGAACGCAGGAGCCACCTATCAACAGGCCATCCAACTGTGCCTTGCGGATGAACTACACCGCAACATTGAAGCTTACATGGATGATGTGGTCATCAAGACCAGATCCCACGACGAGTTCATCACTGATCTCGAGGAGACTTTCAACAGCTCTCGACAGTTTTGATGGAAACTCAACCCGACAAAGTGCGTCTTTGGCGTCCCTCAAGGCAAACTACTCAGGTTCATTGTCAGCCACCGCAGGAACAAAGAAAATCCAGAGAAGATCAACGCCATTATAGCCATGGATGCACCAAAGACGATCAAGGATGTCCAGAAGCTCACTGGCTGCATGGCAGCTTTGAACTGACTCATCTCCTGACTTGGAGAAAGGGGACTACCCTTCTTCAAGTTGCTCAAGCACCACAACAAGTTCAAGTGGACTGAGGAGGCAAACCAGGCGCTTCAAGACCTCAAACATCACTTGCAGTCGCCACCGATCCTGACGGCTCCCGAACTAGGCGAGAACTTGCTGCTCTACATCACCGCGACTACTCATGTCGTCAGCATGGCAATCGTGGTTTAACGACAGGAAGAAGGCCACACCTTTGGGGTGCAGCGACCAGTTTACTTCATCAGTGAAGTCCTTTCCGAATCTAAGGTTCGTTACCCGACAATTCAAAAAATTCTTTACGGTATCCTCATCACTTAGAGGAAGCTTCGCCACTACTTCGATGCATACAATATCCTGGTGGTCTCTGACTTCCCATTGGCGGATATAATCCACAATCGGGACGCTACCGGGTGCATCTCCATGTGGGCGGTGGAGCTGGGAGCCCTTACACTCGACTTCAAGCCCCGGACAGCCATCAAGTCGCAAGCACTAGTCGATTTCATGGCGGAGTGGTGAGAAAACCAAGTGGAAGCCCCAACTAACCAGTCGGAGCATTGGGTCATGTACTTCAACGGCTCACTCAAGCTCGGTGACGGTGGTGCGAGTGTACTTTTCATCAGCCCAAGAGGAGAACAGCTCAAGTACGTGTTTCAAATACTATTCGAGGTTTCCAACAATGAGGCCGAGTACGAGGCATTGTTCCATGGCCTACGCTTGGCAATCTCCCTAGGCATCAAGCGACTACTAGTCTATGGCGACTCCTTAATGGTGGTTAAACAAGTCAAAAAGGAGTGGGACATCAACAAGGACACCATGGACGCCTATGTCATGGAAATACACAGGCTCGAGAAAAAGTTCTCGGGGCTGGAAATTCACCATGTGGTCCGCGACAACAATGTGGGCGCGGACGTGCTCTCCAAACTGGGTTCTAATCGAGCTAACATCCCACCGGGAGTATTCGTTCACGAGTTGCATCACCCTTCCATCAGGGCACCAGACTCAAGTTCCATCATTCAGGGTCCAAGAAATCCGATCGAGAGGTCTTGATGATCGAGGTCGACTGGAGGGTGGCCGTCATCGACTACATCCAGGAGCACAAACTACCCCCCGGCATCGACCCAAAAAGCGCTGAAGCTACTCGCATCCTACGGAACAGCAAAGGGTATGTTCTAGTCAGAGGCAATTTGTATAAGCGTGGATCAGCTTCAGGCATACTCATGAAGTGTGTCAGCATGGAGGAAGGCAAAGACATACTCCAAGAGATTCACGAGGGCGTGTGCGGGAACCATGCGGCTTCTCGCACACTAGTCGGCAAGGCGTCTTGTTCTGGTTTCTACTGGTCGACTGCTTTGGCAGATGCCAAAGCACTAGTCTGCAGGTGTACCAACTGCCAATTCTTTGGCAAACAGACCCATGTTACGGCTCATAACCTTATCACCATACCACCTTCATAGCCATTTGCATGCTGGGGCTTGGACATGATTGGGTCTTTCACAACTGCGCCAGGTGGTTTCACGCACGTGTTGGTGGCTATCTACAAGTTTACAAAGTGGATCGAGTACAAACCAATCGCAACGCTCACTGCTGATCGAGTGGTTACTTTCATCTGCGATATCTTACACTGCTTTGGCTTCCCTAACACTATTATCACAGATTTGGGATCCAATTTTCACTCGCATGAGTTCTGGGATTTTTGTGAACGCATCTCCATTAAAGTCAAATATGTTTTGCTGGCTCATCCGCAGGCCAATGGCCAAATTGAGCGCACCAATGGCTTGATTCTTGATGGACTGAAGAAAAGACTATGACAAGAGCAGCAAAAAGGGCGGCAAGTGGATCAATCAGATCTAATCAGTAGTCTAGGGGCTTTGCACACAACCAAGCAAAGCCACAAGCTAGTCACCTTTCTTTCTTGTATATGGATCTGAAGCCATATTACCAGCTGATGTGATGTGGAAGTCTCCACGACTGGAGATGTTTGAAGAAGTCGAGGCTGACAGTGCAAGACATTTTGAACTTGATTCAACTCAGGAAATCAGATGCAATGCATTGATGCAGTCGGCCCACTACCTACAAGGACTTTGTCGTTACCACGACAGGAACGTTCAACGACACTCTTTCAATGTTGGAGATATGGTTCTTTCAATGTTGGAGATATAGGGCTTCACATGCTTAACTCGCGATGGGAAGGACCCTTCATTGTGCACAAGGTTACAGGCCCTGGATCTTATCGCTTGTAGTACCCGAATGGCCAGGAGGTACCAAATTCATGGAATATTGAACATCTACGTCTGTTTCATCCTTGATCTACTGGGGACATCTTCTTTTGGTGCATTGAGGTTTATACTACCAGTACAACTTCGTTATACCAGTTTACGACTGGTATTACGCGCAAGTTTACTGAAGGGGCTTTGCTCCCATACTCCCAGTACCTAATTACTAGAGTACGACTAGTCTTTTGGATCTCTGAAGGGCCTTTGTGCTAATACCTCCAGTACAACTCTATCTTACTGGTTTACAACTGGTATCACGTGCAAGTTTACTGAAGGGGCCTTGCTCCCTTATTTCCAGTAACATATTACTTGTTTTTGACTTGTACACTATATTATTGAAGGGGCCTTGCTCACATGACAAGAACTTTACTTATTTATGACTGGTTCCATACCTGTTCGACTACTTCGACTACTTGTCTTGACTACAATCCTAGTCGAGATTGATTTCGACTAGATGGCTTCATTGACTGCTCATTCACTAGCGGATCCTTGCTCTATGCTTGGGCTCGGGGGCTAGCGCCACCTTTTTGCTATGACTACTTTATGCTCCTGGCTCGGGGGCTTGATGCGACAAAGGCACTTAACGTGTTTCATGGGACAGCTCTCATGCTTACATGCTTAACGTTGTATAATTACTCGACAAATACCCGACCCAAGCGGCTTTTTAAGATTTATCTTAGGTATATGTTTGTTAACCATTATTTCAGGGATTTTATTCCAAAATAAAAGGTTTGTTCAATTTATTACCCAGAGGTCTTGTTTAGTCATTGGCTCAGAGCACAAAGACTGGTTTGAGAGGTACTTTTGGGTATTTGTTGGGAATGTTATTTGTTTCACCATATTTTCAGGGAACTCATCCCGAAAAGAGAGGTTTTCAAACTTACTACACCAATTTGCCCATGTTTACCATCAAATCTTTACTATCATATTGCATGCCACGATACTTTGGATCCTTTATTCCAAAACCTTGGGGATTTGGATTCAAAGGCTCGGGGGCTACGGGACACGTGTCATCAGTGACTTATTTTTTAAAACTGTTGGAAGATAAGGATAGAAGACTCAAGATTAAATTGGCCCTCAGCCTGATTGTATGAGTCAACCTAAGGCTCGGGGGCTACTCCATATGGAGTGCGAGTTTAATCGCACCCATATAAAGAAGACTGGACAACTACTCGGGGCATGAGCACCTCACAGCCTTGACACATCCAAGGAAGTACTCGAAGGGCACCTTCAAGATGGAGTTCGGGAGAACTCGAAGACGCCTCCAGAAGTACTCGGACGCCTGCACTACTCGGCTACGAAGAGCTCGGGGGCTTGTCAGACCTAGGCACACGGGACTGTCCACGTGGCACACTTCTCCTAGGATACGGGATGGGACATGGCCCACGCCCTACATCTGTTGTAACTACTCGTAATGCAGTAGGATTTCTCGAACAGTAGTTAGACTAGTCGGACACGGTAGGAGACTACCCGAGAAGTACTCGGGTAGGTCTCTTGGGCTTGTACCCGACTGGGACATCCATGTAAACCTGTCTTCCGGACTATATAAGGGCGGACAGGGACCCCCTCAGGGACAATAATCATCAAAGGCAATACAAACCACACAGGACGTAGGGTATTATGCTCTCAGCGGCCCGAACCTATCTAAAACCTTATGTTCCTTTGCACCTTTGAGTTCCTGATCTCGGCGACACCCTACCTACAAACTCACCACCTAAGGGGTATCCCTCGGTGGGTGTGGCGGTAAAACACCGACAGGTCAAGCTCTCTCAGTTGACTGAGGATCCTTACTGTGGCAGAACCACCTGAATTAATCCGGATCAAGTGTATTAACCATCACCATTAGGGCAATCTCGGTTAACCTTACACTTCAAACAGAGTAATCCACTGGTCTGTCGGGTATAACCTCCCGATACAACCACGGTAAGCGGATCGAGCGCCATACATACAAACGCTCATGCGACGATGAGCCCAGAGAATACCACATTCCAGCAAATATTACAACATTATCATAAGTGAATATTACAGACCAAGTTTTGAGTTTAGAAACCAAGTACTTCAATGATCATAACTAATAAGTTCTTCAGAGTTTAAGTTGCAGCGGAAAATAAAACAACGAAAGCTACTCCGACGATAAGGATGTCTCGATGAAGCCCGTACGAGACATCACTCGGCATTATCTTCGTTGGACGGGGGCGTATCCCATTCCACCGACCAACCAGGGGGAAGAGTACACGGCCAGGTCAAGCTAGCAATCATATCTTCGAAAGTCTCACCTGAAAACGAGCCACAAGCAAGGCTGAGTATACTAATACTCAGCAAGGCTTACCCGACTAATGGGGTATACTTAGCCGACTCCTAGACATGCGAGGCTTTTGGCTTGAGGGGTTTGTTTTGCCAAAAAGCAAATATAGTAGGTCCTTACTTTCAGATTTTAGCTCCAAGTTCTAGCTTTCTTTAACCATTCTAGGTAAGCAACTATCCAATATCATACATGGTGAAGCATTAAATTTTCATCCAACAAGTTTATTCATCATCATTGTTCCTCTTCTTACTCTGTGGGTAAAAGTGGTTAAGCAGTATCAATAGCCGTGAGAAACGGACGATTCGAATCGAATTTCTTAACCTTGCAAGGGAAACCTAAACACACGTCACGTGGTTACTCCCTAGAGTCACACGTGCAACTTTTCCCTTCAATTTCCGCTTCACGGAACAGGCCCACCGCCCTCGACTACACGTCCCCATGGACCACGGACGTAGCCGGGCCATGGCGGCACATGCACCCGCCATTAGCTAGATGTGAACGAATTCAAGACAGTGGGGAGTATATTCCGGCCTCGGTTCAATCCAGTACTTAAGCTTACCGATTACCATATTCTCGGCATGTGGTTAGTACGTTCAAAGACTTAACCACCACTACCACACACTGCGGCCTTAGCATTTTTACTAAACACACGGGCCTCAATCGTAAACATCGTACCATAGCCCGTCCGTGTCCTTATGATTGCAGCGTGTAGTAAACAATCAACTCCTAATTTCTCGCGAGTGACAGGAAATCACTCGACTTTTACCGAGTCATATTAGCATAGCGTTCTATCGAACCTGGCATCTAGTGTTCAGAGCATGGGTACTTAGGAACATGCAACTAAGTTTTCATCCAACTCCTATAAACTTAATGCACAAGTAGAGTAGAGTAATAAGTTGCATAAGTTTAGAAAATAGGGTTCATGCTCCGGGGCTTGCCTTCTTGTGAACAATTAGCTTGGGGCTCTTCCGAACTTGGGTTCGGGTCTTCGGCAACTTCAGTTAGATTCACTTGAGCTTCACGCTGCTCACTCTCGGACGCGGGCACCAACTCGTACGTCCCGTCGGAGAAAGTCGTCGATCCTATATGAATGCAGGAGCGTAAGTTGTGGTGATAGTTAACTGATATTATTTCCTTCACGATAAAGTTGCAGTTCATAGGGCATAAGTTTTGCTGTGAAGTTACTTACTTTAACATTTCCTGGGCAATCGTTAATAGAGTTTATCTTAATCTATTTAACTTCATTAAAGAAGAAGGGGTTGTGTTATATTTAAACACCAACATGAGTTGAACACAAATACTAATCTAGTTAGCTTTTGGTAATAAAATTTTTATTCAAAGTACATTATGCAGAGATAAGGTCACTGTAAAAATTTCAGACATTTTTGTGTAGCATGTTAAATATGAAACATATAATACACAGCAACTACTAGAATCTAGTTATTTTTATACAGAACAAACCATGCAAGTATTGATGCTAAAAATTTTACAGGGTGTTGCTATAACCATATTTGTGCTACTGTAAATGTTTCAGATTTTATTGCACATGATTTAGAGCATAATAAATGGGACAAGCTACACTCATGTTATTAAAGATTATTTTCTACAGGATGTTATACAGGGTTTCTATGTATGAAAAGTTTTGTACAGCTTGACCTACTCTATTGTGTTTCATAGTAAAAATATGAACATTTTCTAAGCACTTTACTAATTATTTTGAATTAGTGAAGTTTTCCTACCACAAATTCATATGAACAGGTTACATATAGTAAAAATGTTTCTAAATTTTTCTATGGCCTCTAGGTATTGCTACAACAACACAGAAAAAGTTTCATGACATTAAACATCACAGAACAGCAGGAAAAATTAGTTCTATCACTTTATGGCATAAAACAAGGTTGGACAAAAGGTGTATCTAGAGATGGCTTTTGGTTCTGATCTTTTTACACAGTCCTAAACATCAAGCAACTAACTCACTGCTCAAAATTTAGGGTCAGCATTGATCTACAACAGTGGGTACAAAAGAAGTCCATTAAAACTTCCATTTAATGTAGAGCAAAATATATTGAGAATCTGAGAAACTTTATGTAACAAAAGTTGAGCTTGCATTTTTATGAATTTTCTATGATTTTATACGAATTTTACAATTTCACTGATTTGGTTAAAACTTTCTTTACAGAGGGGTCCCTGAAAACTAGCAGAAAACCCCCTAGGAAGATTTGGGCGTTTGCAATGTGGTCCCTGGTCGCGATTCACGGCGGGGGAACATCTGTCCGGCCGAATTCCGGCGAGCTGGGTCGCCGGCGGCGAGGGCAAGGTGGGGGAGCACGGAGAGAGAACCAGGGCGCACCTATTGGTGGTCTTGGAGTGGCTCAGGGTGGCTGGTGGCGGGCTGGCCGCGGAGAGCAGGGGCGGCGGCGGTGGGGCGGCACGGACGGCGGCGCTCCGACGATGAGGGCGGCGGGGCTCGGGCTGGGAAGCTTCAGCGCACTGAGGAGGATCCGTTTCAGCGCTTGTCTCGGGTCGAGGAGGGGCGGAGGAGGGAGTTCCATGGCGGCGGCGTGGGGCGGAGCTCGGCTCTGCTCTGCTCTGGCGGGGAAGAAGAAAGGAGAGGAGGGAGGGGCGCTGCGCCGGGCTTTATAGCCAGTGGAGCTCATGGGGGCGGGCTTGGCACGGCCAGAACACGGGGTGGAGGGGGCGGCGAGGCTGGGCGCCATTGGTGCGGGGCGGCGGTGACCAGAGGCGCTGTGTCGCGTACGAACTGCGCGGGCAGGCGACTGGGCGAGCGAGATAGCGGCGTGGGCGAGGGAGATGGTGCGCGACGCGATTGGGCGGGCTGGGGCGGCACGACGGGGCACGCCGTTGGGTGGCGGGGCGGCGGCCAGCGACTGGGCGGCGGTGCGGCCGGGGCGCTGGGATTGGGCAGGGGCAAGGCGTGCGGGAGGGAGAAGGAGGCGCGGCCGCGGTTGGGCGAGCGGGGGCGGTGCAGCAGGGCGTCGGGGGTTGGCTCGGCGCCTGGTGCCACGCAGGCGTCGAGGGCCAGGTGGCCGGCGGCGGTCGGGCGAGCTGGGCGGTGCAGCAGAGGAGGGAGAGGTGAGGGAGGGAGCTAAGTGCGAAAATTCGAAAATTTCCAGGGGGCTGGTTGCAAATAGGACGTTTTCTCCACTTTCAAATTTGAATTTCAAAATCTTTTGAACATGAAAGGTGTTCAGAATAAAAAGTTCTACAAGTTCGTTTCAGGCCAAAGTTCATTTGAGCTTTAGTTCCAAAGTTATTTTAAAACTTAAAGAAAACTCTATTCGGAGGGCGCGTCATTTTATTTTAAAATTTCATTTTCTTCCCTAGGCTTCAACTAAACTTTTATTGGTCATGCTAATACTGGTGTGCTCATTTAATTTCATAGCCATATTTGCTTTGATATGAAAGTTATCCAATTTGTTTCACTAAAGTACATGCATTTATGCACATACAAACTTTTAAAGGTAAAAGCAAAACCAAACTTAATCCATTCCTTTTATTTTCTTGGTTAGTGATGCATTTTATTACGCCAGTAAGACTTGTTTAACAATTAAAACACCTGAGGTGTTACACTTACCTTCTTACCTTAGCGATGAGTGCGTCCTTACAGAAATTAAAGGTCGGTTGTGCACAAAAGTAAATTTTGACAGAAAGTAATGTGCTAGAAGTCAGTTATATATAATATAGTTAAGATAGCCACCTAGTTACTTCCCATAATCCTCTAGGGCTTTATGAACTAGGTGTCATCCTTAACGAACCAACGCATTTTTGCAAACACAATTTTGATGTCGAGTTTTAAGAAAATGAGTTTTTAAGGTTCGTTATACTCTCTGGTGTATGCATTTCGGCTCTGATGCCAGCTGTGGCAGAACTGTCAGAATTAATCCGGCTTAAGTGCGCTAACCATCACCACAAAGGCAATCCGGGCTAACACGCACTTAAAACGGAGTAAAACGACAGTCTGTCGGGTAACATCCCGATGCAACCACAAATTTTGATCGAAACAATGCATACTTACAACTCACACGAAGGTGAGCCTAGAGATTACAACAAATTTTGTATTCCAGGTTTGAACAGGAATTATTATTACAAACCAAGTTTGAAAATATTCATAAACAAGTACTTTCAGAGTTCAATAGTGCAACAAAAAATAAGCAAAAGTTCTAACGACAATAGAAGATATCATGATGAAGCCCGTACATGACATCATTCAGCATTATCATCGTTGGCCGGGGACGTATCCCATTCCACTGACCAACCAAAAGAAGAGTACACGGCCAAGTCAAACTAGCAACCATGTCTTCAAAGGTCTCACTTGAAAACAAAGCCACAAACAAGGCTGAGTATACTAATACTCAGCAAGGCTTACCCGACTAGTGGTATATACTTAGCCGACTCTTATAAATGCAATGCTTTTGGCTGAGGGTAGTTTTTGCCAAAAAGCATCTAATAGTGAGTCCTTGCTTTCAAGTTTTAGCACCAAGTTCTAGTTGATTAACCATTCTAGGTAAGCAACTATCCAAATCATGCATTGTGAAAAATAATCAATTGAGCATCCAACCATATTAATCATCATCATTGTTCCTCTTCTTACTCTATGTGGTAAAAGGGTCAAGCAGTCTCAATGGCTGCGAGAAATGGAAGATTCGAATCGAGTTTCTTAACCTTGCAAGGAAAACCTAAACACACGTCACGTGGTTACTCATAGAGTCACACGTGCAACTTTTCCCCTTTATTCCTGTTTCATGGAACAGGGCCACCGTCCTCGAGTACAGAGGTCCACGAACCACGGAACAAAGCCGGGCCGTGGCTGCTCTTGCACTCACCATGTGCCCATTGGAGCGGCATCAAGACGGTGGGAGGTATGTCCACGGCATGTTCTCGGCATGTGATTAGTACGTTTAAAAACTTAATCACCACTACCACACACTGCGACCATAGCAATTTCTCTAAATAGATGGGGCCTCAATCTTCAACAGGAATATTGTAATATAGCCCCGTCCATCGACCTTATGATTTCAATATAAGTAAAACAAGCAACTCCTATATCTCGCGAGTGACAGGATATCACTCGACTTTTACCGGAGTCCTATTACCATGGCGATCTAGCGACCGACACAGGCTAGTGTTCATATCATAGGTACTAGGATCATGCAACTAGAGTTTCAATCAACTCCTACAAAGTTAATGCACAATACCATATGTAAATAAAAGTTGCATAAGTTTAAAAGTAGGGGTTATGCTCCAGGGCTTGCCTTCTTGAGCAAAGCTAGCCTTGGGCTCTTCGGAACTTTGGTTTGGGTCTTTGACGGCTTCAGTTAGATTGATCCAAGCTTCGCGCTGCTCACTCTCAGGCTCCGGCACCAGCTCGTAGGTTCCGTTGGCGAGAGTCGTCGATAACTATTGTATGTATGAATGCATATGTATGAGTTGTTTTAATGGTAAAACATAAATAACTATTTCACTATAAAGTTGTAATTCAACAAAACTCAAGTTAAGTTGTAAAGCACTTCATTTTTTTCCTTGGGCAGTCATTTATCGAGTAGTATCTGGATTAACTAACTTCATAAGTAAGTGAGTGGTTTTGTCATTTCATAAACGGCCATTTTTCAAAAGTAAGCATGGGTTAAAAACAAAATAACTACTAGCGATAGTGTCTGGTGTTGAGATTTTTATGCAGAGCATATTTCTTAAGTACAAACTCACTATAACATTTCCAACCATTTTCATTCAGCAGACTAATCATGAAAAATACATTAAACAGCTACTGCTAGGATCAAGATCCATTTATACAGAACAAACCATGCAAAAATTGGTGCTCAACATTTTATTAAGTACTTCTAAACTTATGGTAAGTCTACTGTAAATTTTTCAGGTTTTAGTGTTCATGTTACAGAGAATAGAAAATAAGTCAAGATACATCTACATTAATCAAGATTTATTTCTACAGGCAGTTCCACAAACTTTCTATGTCTCAAACTTTTCCAACATGATAATCTACTTAAAGGTATTCTCTGGTTAAAATTTCTTATTTGTCTAAGCACCAGAACTAGTTACTTTGATTTAATGTAGTTTTTCTTAACTAACAACATATGAGCAAGTTAAACAAAAGTAAAAAGTTCCAAACGTTGTCCATAGCATTTATTCGTCAAGGTTACTCTACTGCAAAAGTTGCAACCCTAAAATATCAGTAGGAAAGCATGAACAAATAACTCTAGCAAAATAGCACATCAAAGAAGGTCCAACCAAAACTACTTGTAGATACTTGTTCTGGCCTTGAGATTTTTAAACAAGTCTTAACATGCAGAAACTAGCTTACAGTCCAAAAATCATCCACATTACTATCCTAGATCAAGAGATACAATTATGGGCTATTTAATACAAGATTAATTTTAGTTCAAGTTATAGTTTGTAACTGGTCATCCTTCTGTGCAAAAGTTGTAGGATTCATCACGAGGGTCATGACAAATTTTAGTTTGCATTTTTCTGATTTTTCTATGATTTTAGATTGATTTTACACTTGACAGCCTCTTGAAAATAAAAGTACTCGAGTTCTCGCAGGTAGGTCCCTGGATCTAGCAGAAAGGACCCTAAAAAGAACTTGGTAATTGCAATGTAGTCCCTAGGCAGGGCTGCCATGGTTGGGGTGAAATTCCGGCGAGGAACTAGTCGGCGGCGAGGAGAAAGGGGTGGGGGAGCATGTGGAGGTCGAGGGAAACCTGTTGGTGTGCTCAGTTGGGGCAGGTGTCACTGTCAGTTTTTACCGCCATGCCCACCGAGGGATGCCCCCGAGGTGGTGAGTTTGTAGGCAGGGTGTCGCCGAGATCTGGAACTCGAAGGTGCAAAGGAACGCAAGGTTTTAGATAGGTTCGGGCCGCGATAGCGTAATACCCTACGTCCTGTGTGGTTTGGATTGCCTTTGATGATGATTGTTTCTGAGGGGGTGCCTGTCCGCCCTTATATAGTCCGGGGGGACAGGTTTACATGGAAGTCCTAGTCGTGTACAAGCCTAGGAGTCCTACCCGACTACTTCTCGGGTAGTCTCTATCCAACTCCGACTAGTCTAACTACTGTACGAGTAATCCTACTGCACTACGAGTAGTTACAATAGATGTAAGGCGTGGGCCATGTCCCATCCCGTATCTTAGGAAAAAGTATGCCACATGTACAGTCCCATGTACCCGGGTCTGACAAGCCCCCGAGCTCTTCTTAGTCGAGTACTTGCAGGCGTCCGAGTACTTCTGAAGGCGTCTTTTTGTTCTTCGCGAATTTCATCTTGAAGGTGTCCTCCGAGTTGGCCGACATCGCCTTCCAAGGCCTCCTGCCACATATCAAGGAGAGGTACGCCTCACAAGAGTTTGAAAGCTTAAGTCAGATCGTTCACCGATTGGCCGGTCAAGAAGTACGTCCGTTTGATCAACGGAGGAATTTCCAGAAAAAGGTGGCATATTTGGAAGGGTCTGAATCTGAGGAAGAAGAAGAAATTGGCCTAGCAGAATGGGTCAAAGGGAAGAAGCCGATATCGTGCCCTTTCGGCAAGATAGAACCAGAGGCGTTCGGCTTTGACACGTCAAAGGCCGATAAAATCTTCGACTTACTTCTCCAAGAGGAGAAGATCAAGCTCTCACCTTACCACACCATTCCCTCGGCAGAATGGGTCAAAAAGATGAAGTATTGCAAATGGCACAATGCTACATCTCATGACACAAATGAGTGCAAGATCTTCCGTCAGCAGATACAGTCGGCCATTGAGCAAGGCAGACTCAAATTCGAAGTCCCGGTGAAGCCAGCAAGGCCGATGAAGATTGATCAGCATCCTTTCCCTGCTAACATGGTTGACACGGGAAAAAACTCACTTCAAACCAAGGTGCTGACGTCGGAATCGGCTAGAAGAAGCGGCGCCGTGGACCCCAGAAAGCAGGTTATAGTGGACGATGTCAAAGGGAAAAGACAGGTTGAAGACGAGGGCGAAGGATCAGAACGATCGTGTAGACCCGTCACTTCCCAATTCTTACTCACCAAATATCAGCGGCAGCAGGAAAGATCGAGACACCACGATGAGATGATACGCCGACACGAAGATCATTGGCGATGTCCATTCTTCATCCATTGCTGGGAAAATGACCTCAGATTGCCATCAGCCGATAATTGCCCTGAGTGCAGCGGATCAAATCGCAACGATCGCCCGCTCAAAAGATCGCGCTCCAGAGACAGTGGATCAGAGCCGATCAGCAGAAACTGACGCGAACAAGAGGGTCAGCGCCTTTCAGTGCATGATCGGCTGGGGGGCAGAGTTGACCGGTATGACCGGTCGAAGGGCAGGATCAACCAGGAGAAGCGACTTGGGGGCAGAACCAGCGTACACGATCGGCTAGAAGAAATGGCTGATGCTAGGGTGTTAGATGAGAACCCCCTAGGAAGGGAACCAGACTGGTAGCACGCCAAACCACCGGCCAAACCAGTGAACCCCAGGTGGTGCCCTGATGGACTGTCCAAATCTCAAAAACGAAGAATCCAACGTCTGCACCAATGGGAACAACAAGAGGAAGAGCAGAGGCAGGTGCTGGATAAAAAAAACGACAGGTCTCAGGTCTGGCGCCCCAAGAGAAACAACAACAAGGAGGGCGACAATCAAGAATCGGGAGCTGATGTCAACATTGTATTCATATTGCCGATGGAGTTCATGGCGCCCGCCGATCGAGATAAAGTGACAAGGATGGAGGAGCAGATGGCGCAGTTGGTTTTGGAGCCGATGACAGCCACTTTTGAGAAATCGGAAGACGAAAAACGGCAACATCTCAAGGCTCTATTTCTCAAAGGACACGTTAACGGACGACCCGTTACCAGGCTACTAGTGGACGGAGGCGCTGCAGTCAATATCATGCCATATGCCATGTTCCGGAAGTTAGGCAAAAGCGATGAAGACCTGACCAAGACGAACATGATGCTCAAAGACTTCGAAGGCAACGTGTCTCCCGCCCGCGGAGCGCTCTGCGTCGACCTGACCATCGGCAATCCTCCATGGTGGCTTCAGCCTCGACTTGATGAGGGAGTGGATGGCTCCTGTCGAGAGGTGGTTGGGATGTCCCCGCCACAGTATCTTCAAGGGCAACTGAGCGAGGGAGTGGATGACTCCTTTCAGTTGGCGGTCGCCTGGAGCAGTTAGCGTCTATATGGTCCCAGACTTTCTGGACATCAGCAGGAACATGACCTTTGAGTTCTTTGAAATGAGCTTTTATCATATCTATGTCTGCCTGCGACAATGGTTCGTCTGAATGCATAACTTCAATCGCTCATTCCAGACTGGGGCTAAGGCGTTTCGGCTAAAGAAAGAGCAAACAACTACCCAGTGTTAGAGCGATTGAAATGTCAAGGGAGGAAATAGAGGAGGGTTCGTACCTGGTTGACAGAGAAGGAAGAAGACGAAGAAGACATCTTGATGTCTAGCCTGGGAGGACAGAGATCAAATTGTTGGAGGGGAAGAAGATGGGTAATACGGACGCCTTTGGAAACGATATGGGATCTCATACTTATAGAAGGAAGAGGGTGAAGAGATGGTAGGATGCGTCCCATCGGAGTAAAAGTGTTAATAAATGAAAAGCTGCCAAAGAGGACGGTCCAAGTTTGAATCTGCGCGTCAACAGCGAGAGGGTATTAAATGTTTACAGGATTTTTTACAGTTCACCCAAGGAGGGAATCAATAGCCGCAATCGCTCGTTGCCTAATTTGATCGGCCGAGTCTACAATTCTTTGGTCGTCATCAGCCGATCCGGGGACTTCTGGCATATGACGATGGATTTTTATTGCTTCACAGGCCAGGTTATGTCTTTCCTGCTTCAGTTCGGCGATGACAGATGGGAGGTCTTGGAGTCTTTTTTCTTCAGCAGCTATGGCCTTGGTCACCTGTTCCTTTCCTTTGCTAGCTCTGCCCTTCGCCGTTTAAGGTGATCTATGTGACAACCCTGGTAATTACATTTCCGAAATCAATGTCATTAGCCTAACTCTATGATTAAACCAACTAATGAAAGGGTGGAAAGAATTAAAACGAGTTCAGTTGGAATTCAAATTTAATTTGAGCACATTTGGTTACTTTTGAACTTTTAAATTTAACTTTCAAACCATAAGCCAAATGAGATTTTGCCTGAAACCAAAGTTGTAGAACTTTTTATTTTGAACAACTTTCGTGTTCAAAAGTTTTTGAAATTCAAATCAGAAAGAGGAGAAAATGCCCTGTTTGCACCCAGCCCCCTGAAGTTTTCCAAATTCTTGCATCCAGGTCCCTCGTTTCCCCCCCCCCCCCCTCCTCTGCCGCACCGCGCGCGCTCGCCCGCCCGCCGCGCGCCAGGTGGCCGGCATCGCCTGACCGGCGCGAAGCGCCAGGCCAGTGGCCGCCGCACCACCCCGCCACGGCCGGCTTTGCCCCGCCCCCACGCCGCGCGGCCAGTCAGCGCCCGCGCGTGCCCGCGACGCAGCCGCGTCCAGCCCCGCCGCCCGTCGCGCCCAGTAGCCGCGCTCCGCCGTGCCGCCCCGGCCCCCGCGCCCCACCAGTCGCCGCGCCCGCCCTCCGCCCGAGCCACTGCCGCTGCTGCTTCCCCACTCCGCGCCCGGCACTATCTCACCGCGCTCACGCCATATCGCGGCCGCCCAGTCACCGCGCCCGCGCTGCCGCACGTCGCGCCGGCGTTCTGCCGCCGCCCGCCGCGCCCAGTGCACGCCGTTGCCGTGCCCCGCCCCGCGCGTCGCCCAGGCACCTCCACACCCCCTCCTGTCCCTATAAAAGCACCACCCCGGCCACGCGCGCGAGCCACCGCAGCCCAGAACGCCTCGCCGTCGCCATAGCCGCCGCCGAGCACCATCCGCCCGTGGACAGCCCTCCGCCGCCGCCCACTGCCCAAACTGAGCCCCCAGCCACCACTACATCACCCCACCGCAGCTCGCCGACCCACCCAACGCCACCCAGAGCCACCGGAGCGCCGCCGCCCGCACTGCCGCCGCCGCCGCCGCCCCTGCTCGCCGTGGACAGCACGACCCCGACCCCCTCCGTCCAAGCCGAGCCCCTGAGTAGCTTCCCCACGCGCCACTGAAGCTCACCGACCGGACCACGCCGCCCCAAGCCCGCCGGAGCACCGCCGTCGACGCGAGCCGCGCCGCCGCCGCCTCTGCTCCAACGCCGGCGAGCCCTTCCCGGCCGTCCCCCACCTGAACAACACCCCCACAAGGTAGCCCTCGCACCCCTGAACCTTCCCCGACCCTCGCCCCTCGCACCCCTCGACCTTCCCCAAAATGTTTTATCCCTGCAGTTAGGTGGTGAGTCACCCATTGAATCTTTTACTATGCTAATGTATTGGTACCTAGAAGCCAGAGAAAAATTAGGAGAATTTTTATCTCACAGTAACCCACTTAGTTGATTTATGTGCTAATAACATACATTAAATCAAGAAAATAGTATCTTAGCTTGGAAAATTCCCAAATTATTACTGGGAGTTACACTGTGGTAGAGGATGCTGTGTAAAAAGTTCCATGGACAAAAACCCTATGTAGGGTCCTGTAAAAATGAATCTTTGAATAGCCTAGGTGTAGAATGTCATATTTTCTATGCTCTGGATACTGCATGATAAATCCTACAATAGCTTCTGCATGCTCAAGTGAGAGCTCTGTAAAAATCTTAGACTCATTTGTTCCACCAATTGTTCTGTACAAAAAGAACAAGTATCTAACAGCAACTATGAAATATATTTTTCAGAATTAACCTGTTACATAAAATTGGCTGAAAATTTTACAGTAAGCACATCTTTCCTTGATGTGCCTAAATCCAAAATTTCATGACCAGAAACTATCCCTTGTAGTAATTACTCTCAAATCGTAATCAAGTGCTATTTCCACGACTTAAACTTGTGCACTCATGTAGAATCGACGACTCTCGCCGACGGAACTTACGAGCTGGTGCCCGCGTCCGAGAGTGAGCAGCGTGAAGCTCAAGCAAATCTAACTGAAGCTTTTGAAGACCCGAGCCCAAGTTCGGAAGGTCCCCAAGCGAACTGCGAAGGCAAGCCCCGGAGCATAACCCATTCTTTCCGAAATTATGCAACTCATTACTCTTTGCTTGTGCATTAAGTTTATAGGAGTTGGATGAAAACTTAGTTGCATGATGTCAGGAACCCTTGCTTGAAAACTAGATGTAAGGTTCGATAGAACGCTGTGCTAATAGGACTCCGGTAAAAGTCGAGTGATTTCCTGTCACTCGCGAGAAAATAGGAGTTGAATGGCTACTACACGCTGCAATCATAAGGACACGGACGGGTTATGTAACGATGGTTACGATTGAGGCCCGTCTGTCTAGTGAAAAATGCTAAGGCCGCAGGGTGTGGTAGTGATGGTTAAGTCTTTGAACGTACTAAACACATGCCGAGATTATGGGAATCGGTAAGCTTAGGTACCTGATTGGCCCGGCAAGGGGACGGCATCCTACCCTTTGAACTTCGGTCCCATGTGCATATGGCGAGTGCAGAGAGTGGTCACGACCCGGTGCCGAACCGTGGCGTGGAACTCTTGTACTCTCGGAGGGTAGCCCCGATCCACGACCCGGAAAGAAAGGGGAAAAGTTGCACGTGTGACTCTAGGGAGTAACCACGTGACGTGTGTTTGGGTTTTCCCTTGCAAGGTTAAGAAATTCGATTCGAATCGTCCGTTTCTCACGGCTATTGAGACTGCTTAACCATTTTTACCCACAGAGTAAGAAGAGGAACAATGATGATGAATGAACTGGTTGGATGAAAAATTTAATGCTTCACCATGTATGGTTTTAGATAGCTGCTTATCTAGACTGGCTAACGAAACTAGAATCTTGAGCTAAAAGTTGAAAGTAAGGACCCACTTGTAGATGCTTTTCGGCAAAACAAACCCCTGAGCCAAAAAGCCTTGCATGTCTAGAGTCGGTGGAGTAAATTCCACTACACGGGTAAGTCTTGCTGAGTATTAGTATACTCAGCCTTGCTTGTGGCTCATTTCAGGTGAGACCTTCGAAGATATGATTGCTAGCTTGACTTGGCCCTGCACTCTTCCCCCTGGTTGGTCGGTGGAATGGGATGCGCCCCCGTCCAACGGAGATAAGGCCGAGTGATGTCTCGTACGGGCTTCATCGAGACATCCTGTATCGTCGAGTAGTTTCCGTTGTTTATTTTCCGCTGCAACATAACTCTGAAGAACTTATTTATGTTAATTGATGTATTTGGTTTCTAAGCTCAGAACTTGGCCTGTAATATTTACTTATGTTAATATCGTAATATTTGCTGGAATGTGGTATTCTCTGGGCTCATCGTCGCATGAGCATTTGTATGTACGTCGCTCGATCCGTGCACCGTGGTTGTATCGGGAGGTTATACCCGACAGACCAGTGGATTACTCCGTCTGAAGTGTAAGGTTAACCGGGAGTGCCTTAATGGTGATGGTTAATACACTTGAGCCGGATTAATTCAGGTGGTTCTGCCACAGCTGGTATCAGAGCCGTAGCTGGTGCCACAGCTGGCAACAGCGGACACCAGAGCCGAAATACATACGCCAGAGAATGCGACAAGCCTTAAAAACTCATTTTACTAAAACTTGACTAGAAGGATGTGTTGCGAAATGCGTTGGTACGTTAAGGATGGTGCCTAGTTCGTAAAGCCCTAAGGGATTATGGGAAAGATACTAGGTGGCTATCTAACTTCTATATATAGTATCAACTGACTTCCAGCACATTACCTTCTGTCAAAACTTACTTTCATGCACAACCGACCTTAAATTCTGTAACGACGCACTCATCGCTAAGGTAAGAAGGTAAGGATCCTCAGCCAACTGAGAGAGCTTGGCCTTCCTGTCGGTGATGCGAACCGAACGCTGCCCTCAAGCAGTGGCTTACTTGAGGTGCTGCCAATATGCCAACTGTTAGTTGAACATATTGGGAGTAGAAGGTTCGGCGCAGGGTATGGCGATCGCTGTTCATACCCCCGTCTTATGACGGTACCCCCGTGAATACGCTATCTCGATAGCGTATGTTAACGTCGTCTGTACGGCGGAAATTGTACAGATATCGTTTCTATAAGTAAACGGTAATGAATACGAACGCTTTCATGAGTGCTGGCATGAAAGGTTCATGAAATATATATACTCTATCATCTTCTGCAGGTACACTAACCGCGATTACGATAAGTTAAGGGACGATTAGGAAGACTCGACTAGCTATTATAGCGAGAGCCGTATTGTGTATGCCACCGAAACTATCTTCGTAAGACCAAAAGTATTTGGCGATTATTTTATTTTGTGAGGACGAATAGGACGTGCATGCATCATAACCATATATATCGGAAATTGAAAATGCGTTGTATGAGAGTGGTAAGGTTCTTGCATATCTAAGCGTGGTTTGCATAAGGACCATCTAGCAAAACTGTCCGAATTCTGCCGTGACCAAAAAGAGCGATTTATTGGCCAAAGAAAATGACCACTTCTAATAAAGTTCATGTTGAAGAAATTGTTCCAAATTTTGTGTTCTATCTTCTGTTCAAAAACGAAAAATTCTGAACTTATGGATAGTAAGAAATAACAGAAACCTTGGAATGTCAGAATTCTGTCCAGAATAAGCCCTTCTGCCTCTTAAAATTTTTAGGCCCCCTTCCCGCAGTTTTCTGCAAAAGAGCACAACACAAAACTTGTTCCAAATTTACCCAGGTAGCTTCTGTTAAAATTTGGTAAATTTTGGCTGTGTAGATTTTCCCTGGTGTACGAAACTCTAGCCCTCTGTTCACTGAAAATTCTGGGTAGACAGTAAGGTAAAACCTGAAAGGAACGACCATCTTAGAGACCTATTCAGCTCTGGAGTTGACTAGCAAAGTTGTTCACAAATACCTTAGGAGTGATCTGGTGAAATTTGAGAATTTTTGAATTAGAACTGTGGAAGTTATGGTTATTTTTGCACACTATACAGAATCTGTCCTTGTGCTGTTCACAGTTTTTCACTATCTCACTCCATTTGATCTTTTGTTCAGATGGCCGAGCCTGTTGCTATGATGGTGGATGAGGATGGACGCGTACACTCGCAGTGTCTTCACTGGGAGGGCTTTCCCTCCATTTTGTGGGATGTTCTGCGTACCGCGGGCTATCTAGTTCCCCCACGTTACGCCGGACTGGAGTTTGCAGAAAATGGAGTTACCCAGTGCCGTGTCAACGTAACTATCTTTCCGCACCCGCTACACCCGGAGTGGCCCGCCTTGGAGCTTGAGGCTGTTGGTCGCCGTTTGGCCGATACTTGGGAGCTTGCAGCCATGAGGGCGCTCACCACGTTTTGTGCGCAGCGTCCCGAGGTTGTCACACTCGCTCCCATTGGCTTGTTTCCTGCTGCCCAGGACAACGACCCCTTTTGGCTCAATAGGGTGCAGCACGCACAGTACCTGGTAGACTTTCATGCCCAGGAAACTATTCATACCTCCGTGCGGTGCATGAGTGCACTCTACCGGCTTCAGACTCTCCAGAGTCAGGCGCTTGAGCAGCTCACTGATCTTGCTCAGGCCTACCACCTGATGGCAGATACCAGGGATGAGCAGATTAAGGAGCTCAGTCAGGATCTTGAGGACAGAGATGCTCAGATTGGCCAACTTGAGGGCCAAATTCAGGAGCAGGACACTATCATGGGGGAGAGAGATGCCACGATAGCACAGTTGGAGGAGCAGCTCCATGATCTGAACCTTGAGTTGGAAGATGCTAATGAGCACATTCAGTGGCATCATGATCAGAATGACCATCCCCATGAGGACGACATGGAGGAGGATGAGGAGGAGCCACAGGAGATTGATGGTACCTCAGGTATGGATTTCGAGGGTGAGGTACCACGGGCACCTCAGATGGGAGCCCACTCTCCTGCTCACAGCGAGTCGTCCGTCAACGACTTGGATGATTTCTAGAGGACGACCTAGGAGGACTTTTGCACATACTCCTCGATAGGGTAGCCTAACTTTTGGCAAGTGTTGTAATAGGCTAACTAGGAGTTGAGTAACTCTTTTGTGTTGGGTACACCTGAACCATGTGGATACCCTCAGCATGTAAGGAACGGCGATAAACTTGGGTGATTTCGTTGTAATTGGGTAAACGACGGAATCCACAATCGCTGAGACTTATCGGAATTTTTATCCATGTCTCCTTGCATTTCTTGGCTGAGTGTTGAATACCAGACTTGTGCTAAATTTTGTGATCTAGGTTCTCACAAAAATTCAGCATCATTGGACCTCGCTAGCTTAAGATGTAGGCGAAACCGTACCGATCAATCTGCTGAAAAACAGCTAAGACAGTAAGGCCAAGGATGAGCTTTTCGACCACCTTAGCCATAGTCTAGCACCGAAGTTAAATACCAAAGTGGTGCATTCCTAAATTCTCTGACTACTGCAAAAGTCTGAAATGTTTTGGATGGACCCACAGCAGGCTATGATTTTTCTCGTAGCAAACAGAGATTCTGTCCATACGTCTAGCTGTGACTTCGGAAGTCTATGACTACACCAATTATTTATGAATCAAGGAAGTAATATGGATCGCGTTGCTAATGGTAACCTTTCACGTTTCAGATGGTTGGATCAACACGTGGCAACCCCGAGGGTTTTGGTGTCGGTGGCAGCCGCTCGCGACAATCGCCACCACCCCCGCCCAGTTTGGTGGAAGTGATGGCCGCTCAAACCGAGCTGCTGCGTCAGATTGTGCAAGGACAACACCAGCAGAGGGGTGGGCACAATGCTCACCAACCACAAGCCGCAGGATACACGGATTTCCTAGGGACCCAGCCTCCCTTGTTCCATAAGACTGAGGAACCCCTGGACGCAGATGCATGGATTCGCACCATAGAATCCAAGTTCACACTACTTGTGACCCCATGCTCAGAGGCCAACAAAGCTCGTTTTGCCGCGCAACAGCTTCGCGGTACCGCTCGACTGTGGTGGGACCACTATTTTGCGATGCTCCCGGCTGATCATGTGGTCGACTGGGATGAATTCAAGACCGCGTTCCGGGCACATCATATCCCCGAGGGTCTCATGGAGAGGAAGTTGAACGAGTTCCTGGCACTCACCCAGGGCACCCGCACCGTGCTGCAGTACGCCCAAGCGTTCAACAACTTATGTCAGTATGCGGGCTATCACGCTGATACGGATGCCAAGAAGCGTGATCGTTTCCGCCGAGGTCTGAGTACCAAGCTCAAGGAACGTCTGAACCTAGCCAGGGCTGACACCTACAACGAGTTGGTCAATATGGCCATTACCCAGGAAGACTGTATCATGGCACACCGGGCAGAGAAGAAGAGAAAGGCACCCGCAGGACCATCAAGTGTCCAACCACCAAGGTATCGCATCGTGCAAAATACCGCACCCACAGCTCCACCAAGGGCCCCGCAGCCAGGAAGATGGATTGCCAGACCCCCACAGCAGCCAGGCATGGTACGACCCCCGATGCCTTCACCGAATGGTCCGAGGCCCATTCTTCAACAGTCTCTTCGACCTAGCCCCGCGAATCGCTGTTTCAAATGCGGGAGTTCCAGCCACTTCGCACGAGAATGCCCTCAGCCTGGACAGCCCAACCAAGGTCAAGGATCCAACCCGAACACCAAGAACAGGGGCAAGAGACAGACCCTGCAAGTCAAGCAAGGACGGATTAACTTCACCACGCTTGCAGAGCTTCCTGAAGGAGCCCCAGTGATGTCGGGTACATTCTCTATCCATAACAAGCCTGCAGTTATATTATTTGATTCTGGTGCATCGCATAGTTTCATAAGTGCAAAATTCGGTGCAAAAGTAGGCTTGGATGTTGGTCACACCAAAGGGTCATATATGATATCAACACCGGGTGGTAAAATTGTTTTGAACCAAATGATCAGACAAGTACCAGTCAAATTGGGTAGTAAAACCATCGACACGGACCTTGTCCTTTTACCTCTTGACGGCATGGACATTATTTTGGGAATGAACTGGATGGCTATGCATGGAGTCACACTGGCCCTTTCTTCCCGAGCCGTGGAGATCAATTCATCTAGTCACGGAGCCACTACCCTCTACCTACCGTTCCTAGATTGTACAAATTCCTGTGCTTATAAGATGGAAGGACTCAAGCCAGATAATATTCCAGTGGTAAACGAGTATGCCGATGTTTTCCCGGATGACTTACCCGGAATGCCACCGGATAGGGACATTGAGTTCGTTATTGAACTACAACCAGGAACTGCACCTATATCCAAGAGACCATATAGGATGCCCCCTAAAGAGTTGGCAGAGCTGAAAATTCAACTCCAAGAACTACTGGACAAAGGTTTCATTCGCCCTAGCGCGTCACCTTGGGGATGTTCAGCCCTATTCGTAAGGAAGAAGGATGACAGTTTGAGATTATGTGTGGACTACCGACCTCTCAGTGCGGTAACTGTTAAAAATAAATACCCCCTTCCTCGCATCGATGTACTCTTCGATCAATTAGCTGGAGCCAGAGTCTTCTCAAAGATTGATCTTCGTTCGGGATATCATCAGATCAAGATTCGCCCGTGCGATATTCCTAAGACTGCCTTCTCCACACGATATGGACTATATGAATTCTTGGTCATGTCCTTTGGACTCACCAATGCCCCTGCCTACTTCATGTATCTCATGAATTCGGTATTCATGCCCGAACTTGACAAATTCGTCGTAGTGTTCATCGACGACATTCTTATCTATTCCAAGGATGAGGAAGAGCATGCCAAGCACCTTCGCGTTGTTCTTCAGCGACTCAGGGACCATCAGCTTTATGCTAAGTTTTCTAAGTGTGAATTCTGGTTGGATACTGTAAAGTTCTTAGGTCACACGATCTCCAGCGAAGGCATAGCTGTTGACCCCAGCAAGGTACAAGAGGTGATGGATTGGAAACCCCCTACCTCTGTTCATCAGATTCGCAGTTTTCTCGGCTTAGCCGGTTACTACCGTCGCTTCATCCCGGATTTCTCTCGAATTGCTAAGCCCATGACGGAACTATTGAAGAAGGAAGTAAAGTTTGTATGGAATGAGAAGTGTGAGGAAGCCTTCCACACTCTCAGAGAGCATCTGACTACTGCACCTGTGTTAGCTCAACCCGATAATACCAAGCCATTCGATGTGTATTGTGACGCCTCAGGTACTGATCTAGGATGTGTGCTTATGCAAGAGAATCGAGTGATTGCATATGCCTCACGAGCCCTTCGGCCCCATGAACAGAATTATCCCACGCATGACCTTGAGCTCGCAGCCGTCATTCACGCTCTGAAGATATGGAGGCACTATCTCATGGGTACACAGTGCAATATCTACACGGATCATAAGAGTCTCAAGTATATCTTCACACAAGCCGATCTGAATATGAGACAACGGAGATGGCTAGAACTAATCAAGGATTATGACCTTGAAGTGCACTATCACCCCGGCAAGGCTAACGTAGTCGCTGATGCACTAAGCCGCAAGTCCCATTGCCATTGCTTATCCATGGAGTTCTACCATGAGACATTATGTGCAGACATGAGGAAGCTTAATATGGAAATGGTTTCCCAAGGCACTCTAGATCACATCTCAGTTGAGCCCACTCTTCACAACCAAATCGTCATGGCACAACTACATGATGAAGGAATCAAGGTCATCAAACAAAAACTCTCTCTAGGTGAGGAGAAGTATAAGTGTTTCCGCCAGGACCATAAGGGAGTTCTATGGTTCGAAAGTCGTATAGTCGTTCCGAAGAATCGTGAACTCCGCAAGCAAATTCTTGATGAGGCACACCTCTCCAAATTCTCTATCCACCCCGGCAGTAGCAAAATGTATCAGGACCTAAGGCAAAACTTCTGGTGGACTAGAATGAAAAGGGATATTGCTACGTATGTCTCGGAATGTGACACGTGCCAGAGAGTAAAAGCTAGCCACTTAAAGGTAGCCGGTACACTTCAACCGTTACCTATACCATCATGGAAATGGGAAGACATAAGTATGGACTTCATCGTGGGACTACCAAACACTTCCCAGAAACATGATTCCATATGGGTTATCGTTGATAGACTCACGAAGACGGCACATTTTCTTCCGGTACACACCACCTATTCTACCAAGAAATATGCCGAGATTTACCTCGATCGTATTGTTTGCCTGCATGGAATACCTAAGACAATTATTTCCGATCGTGGTCCCCAGTTTGTAGCACGCTTTTGGGAACAACTGCAAACGTCTCTTGGCACAAAGCTGATTCGCAGCTCAGCATACCACCCTCAGACCGATGGACAAACGGAAAGAGTAAACCAAATTCTTGAAGACATGCTGAGAGCCTGTGTCATTCATTATGACAAGAATTGGGACAAATGCCTACCCCTGGCAGAGTTCTCGTACAACAACAGCTACCAAACGAGTTTGAAAATGGCACCATTTGAGCTGGTCGCAAACCGGGGAACGTAACATAATTGGACCCGACCTGGTAATCGAGGCAGAGGAGAAAGTAAAAGTAATACAAGCAAATCTTAAAGCCGCACAAGCCCGACAAAAGAGCTATTCTGACAAAAGGAGAAAGCCCCTAAAGTTCGAAGTTGGCGATCATGTCTATCTTCGAGTTTCACCAACCAAGGGAGTGCGAAGATTTGGAATCAAAGGCAAACTAGCTCCCCGCTATATTGGTCCCTACGAAATCATTGAGAGCTGCGGACCCGTAGCCTACAAATTACGACTGCCCCCTCAGCTCAAGGCCACCCATGATGTCTTCCACGTATCTCAACTCAAGAAGTGTATTCGAGTCCCTACCGAGATTGTGGAACAACAAGAAATATCATTGGAACCCGACCTCTCGTATGTCGAACACCCAGTTAAGATTCTGGATCAAAAAGAAAGAGAGACCAGGAGGAAAGTGATTAGAATGTATAAAATACAATGGAATCGCCACACGGAAGAAGAAGCCACCTGGGAAACGGAGAGCTACCTGAACCAACATTTCCCTGGGTTTCTTTTCTCAACCACTGGTATGTGCACCCACGCCCACACTAAGAATTACCGAATCTCGGGGCGAGATTCTTGTTAAGGGGGGAAGGCTGTGACAACCCTGGTAATTACATTTCCGAAATCAATGTCATTAGCCTAACTCTATGATTAAACCAACTAATGAAAGGGTGGAAAGAATTAAAACGAGTTCAGTTGGAATTCAAATTTAATTTGAGCACATTTGGTTACTTTTGAACTTTTAAATTTAACTTTCAAACCATAAGCCAAATGAGATTTTGCCTGAAACCAAAGTTGTAGAACTTTTTATTTTGAACAACTTTCGTGTTCAAAAGTTTTTGAAATTCAAATCAGAAAGAGGAGAAAACGCCCTGTTTGCACCCAGCCCCCTGAAGTTTTCCAAATTCTTGCATCCAGGTCCCTCGTTTCCCCCCCCCCCCCCCTCCTCTGCCGCACCGCGCGCGCTCGCCCGCCCGCCGCGCGCCGGGTGGCCGGCGTCGCCTGACCGGCGCGAAGCACTAGGCCAGTGGCCGCCGCACCACCCCGCCACGGCCGGCTTTGCCCCGCCCCCAGGCCGCGCGGCCAGTCAGCGCCCGCGCGTGCCCGCGACGCAGCCGCGTCCAGCCCCGCCGCCCGTCGCGCCCAGTAGCCGCGCTCCGCCGTGCCGCCCCGGCCCCCGCGCCCCACCAGTCGCCGTGCCCGCCCTCCGCCCGAGCCACTGCCGCTGCTGCTTCCCCACTCCGCGCCCGGCACTATCTCACCGCGCTCACGCCATATCGCGGCCGCCCAGTCACCGCGCCCGCGCTGCCGCACGTCGCGCCGGCGTTCTGCCGCCGCCCGCCGCGCCCAGTGCACGCCGTTGCCGTGCCCCGCCCCGCGCGTCGCCCAGGCACCTCCACACCCCCTCCTGTCCCTATAAAAGCACCACCCCGGCCACGCGCGCGAGCCACCGCAGCCCAGAACGCCTCGCCGTCGCCATCGCCGCTGCCGAGCACCATCCGCCCGTGGACAGCCCTCCGCCGCCGCCCACTGCCCAAACTGAGCCCCCAGCCACCACTACATCACCCCACCGCAGCTCGCCGACCCACCCAACGCCACCCAGAGCCACCGGAGCGCCGCCGCCCGCACTGCCGCCGCCGCCGCCGCCCCTGCTCGCCGTGGACAGCACGACCCCGACCCCCTCCGTCCAAGCCGAGCCCCTGAGTAGCTTCCCCACGCGCCACTGAAGCTCACCGACCGGACCACGCCGCCCCAAGCCCGCCGGAGCACCGCCGTCGACGCGAGCCGCACCGCCGCCGCCTCTGCTCCAACGCCGGCGAGCCCTTCCCGGCCGTCCCCCACCTGAACAACACCCCCACAAGGTAGCCCTCGCACCCCTGAACCTTCCCCGACCCTCGCCCCTCGCCGCCGGCGAGCCCCCTCGCCGGAATTTCGGCCGGCCGCCGTACCCGAGCCGCCCGAGGACCCAATTGCAAGGATTTAAATCTTTAGAAGGGTCTGAGCGTAAGATTCAAGGACCTAGTTGTAAAAGAAAGTTTCAAACCTAGATTCAAATTCAGTGAACTTGTAAAATTCGTATAAAATCGTAGAAAATTCAGAAAAATCCAAACTCAACTGTTCTGGAATCCTCAGAACAAACTCTACCACTTTTGTTACAAAAGTTTTCTCAGTATCTCAAAATATTTTGCTCTACATTAAATAGAAGCTTTAATGGACTTATTTTGTACCCACTGTTCTAGAACAATTCTGACCCTAGATTTTGGGCAGTGAATTAGTTGCTTGATGTTTAGGACTGTGTAAAAAGATCAGGCCCAAATTCCATCTCTAGCTCTACTGTTTGTTAAACTTAGTTTTAATTCATGTGTAAGTAGAATGTTTTATCCCTGCAGTTAGGTGGTGAGTCACCCATTGAAACTTTTACTATGCTAATGTATTGGTACCTAAAAGCCAGAGAAAAATTAGGAGAATTTTTATCTCACAGTAACCCACTTAGTTGATTTATGTGCTAATAACATACATTAAATCAAGAAAATAGTATCTTAGCTTGGAAAATTCCCAAATTATTACTGGGAGTTACACTGTGGTAGAGGTTGCTGTGTAAAAGGTTCCATGGACAAAAACCCTGTGTAGGGTCCTGTAAAAATGAATCTTTGAATAGCCTAGGTGTAGAATGTCATATTTTCTATGCTCTGGATACTGCATGATAAATCCTACAAAAATTACAGTAGCTTCTGCATGCTCAAGTGAGAGCTCTGTAAAAATCTTAGACTCATTTGTTGCACCAATTGTTCTGTACAAAAAGAACAAGTATCTAACAGCAACTATGAAATATATTTTTCAGAATTAACCTGTTACATAAAATTGGCTGAAAATTTTACAGTAAGCACATCTTTCCTTGATGTGCCTAAATCCAAAATTTCATGACCAGAAACTATCCCTTGTAGTAATTACTCTCAAATCGTAATCAAGTGCTATTTCCACGACTTAAACTTGTGCACTCATGTAGAATCGACGACTCTCGCCGACGGAACTTACGAGCTGGTGCCCGCGTCCGAGAGTGAGCAGCGTGAAGCTCAAGCAAATCTAACTGAAGCTTTTGAAGACCCGAGCCCAAGTTCGGAAGGTCCCCAAGCGAACTGCGAAGGCAAGCCCCGGAGCATAACCCATTCTTTCCGAAATTATGCAACTCATTACTCTTTGCTTGTGCATTAAGTTTATAGGAGTTGGATGAAAACTTAGTTGCATGATGTCAGGAACCCTTGCTTGAAAACTAGATGTAAGGTTCGATAGAACGCTGTGCTAATAGGACTCCGGTAAAAGTCGAGTGATTTCCTGTCACTCGCGAGAAAATAGGAGTTGAATGGCTACTACACGCTGCAATCATAAGGACACGGACGGGTTATGTAACGATGGTTACGATTGAGGCCCGTCTGTCTAGTGAAAAATGCTAAGGCCGCAGGGTGTGGTAGTGATGGTTAAGTCTTTGAACGTACTAAACACATGCCGAGATTATGGGAATCGGTAAGCTTAGGTACCTGATTGGCCCGGCAAGGGGACGACATCCTACCCTTTGAACTTCGGTCCCATGTGCATATGGCGAGTGCAGAGAGTGGTCACGACCCGGCGCCGAACCGTGGCGTGGAACTCTTGTACTCTCGGAGGGTAGCCCCGATCCACGACCCGGAAAGAAAGGGGAAAAGTTGCACGTGTGACTCTGGGAGTAACCACGTGACGTGTGTTTAGGTTTCCCTTGCAAGGTTAAGAAATTCGATTCGAATCGTCCGTTTCTCACGGCTATTGAGACTGCTTAACCATTTTTACCCACAGAGTAAGAAGAGGAACAATGATGATGAATGAACTGGTTGGATGAAAAATTTAATGCTTCACCATGTATGGTTTTAGATAGCTGCTTATCTAGACTGGCTAACGAAACTAGAATCTTGAGCTAAAAGTTGAAAGTAAGGACCCACTTGTAGATGCTTTTCGGCAAAACAAACCCCTGAGCCAAAAAGCCTTGCATGTCTAGAGTCGGTGGAGTAAATTCCACTACACGGGTAAGTCTTGCTGAGTATTAGTATACTCAGCCTTGCTTGTGGCTCATTTCAGGTGAGACCTTCGAAGATATGATTGCTAGCTTGACTTGGCCCTGCACTCTTCCCCCTGGTTGGTCGGTGGAATGGGATGCGCCCCCGTCCAACGGAGATAAGGCCGAGTGATGTCTCGTACGGGCTTCATCGAGACATCCTGTATCGTCGAGTAGTTTCCGTTGTTTATTTTCCGCTGCAACTTAACTCTGAAGAACTTATTTATGTTAATTGAAGTATTTGGTTTCTAAGCTCAGAACTTGGCCTGTAATATTTACTTATGTTAATATCGTAATATTTGCTGGAATGTGGTATTCTCTGGGCTCATCGTCGCATGAGCATTTGTATGTACGTCGCTCGATCCGTGCACCGTGGTTGTATCGGGAGGTTATACCCGACAGACCAGTGGATTACTCCGTCTGAAGTGTAAGGTTAACCGGGAGTGCCTTAATGGTGATGGTTAATACACTTGAGCCGGATTAATTCAGGTGGTTCTGCCACAATCTATGGCACCGACGATATCTGGACGAGAATTCTCAAGGAAGTTGATTTGCTGATGCATCTCTTGGGCTCGATGTTTGTAGGAGTCTTCTTCCTCGCGGGCTTTCACTAGTTTGGCGCGATCGGCCATATGGCGCAAGGCCCTGAACACTGAAGTCTGCATTGACTCTATATATGCAGCAGGATCCAGAGCCTCTGTCGCTTCCTCTGGAATTCGGCCTCTGATTTCATCAAGAAGTTGCCGAATCGACGAGGCATCTCCCACTAATCGGCCGATATCGTCTTGGAGGAGGGTCCGTATACTCTCGAGCTTGGCACAGGCGTCATCAGGGATTGAGCTCGGTGTGACTTGGTGTGAAGCGACCTCTTCATCGTCAGAAAGGGGAACCGCGAAAGAAAAAAGACTGTTATTGGGAGTGTCCTGCTCCTGCGAAAGAATAAAAGAAGTAAAAATACGGATTAGCAGACAGTAAGAGGGAATCGGCCAATTTGGGTGATAAGTTCCCTACCTCTTTGAAACGGATTTCTCTTGCTTGCGCCGGCGGAAGTGCCACCCTCGTCTCGGGAATCGGCGCGATCGGCTCGTCAGAAGAAGAAGACTCGAGGACTATCAGTGCCCTGCTCGGGCCAGCCTCCTGAAAAGGTATGGGAAGCGGATTTTATAAGTATACTGCAAATAATTAAGTCTGATGATATATGATGCCTGCCATACCTCTGTGAGTCTTCCGACCGATGTTTGTTGGGGAGGTACAATCGATGCACCCAGATTGGCCTGCATCAAAAATCGGTTAGTTTTTTGTTGAGTATCAAGAAATTGAGTTAAGAAACTCTCTACCTCGGTGAGGGAAATTGCTGGCGTTTCGGTTTCCGCCTGGGATGTAGCCGATTGTTGCGGAGACTGCGCTAGGGCGATTTGCACAGCCTGGCAGAAAGAAGAGGTTAATATCAATAGAATACTTAGAAGTATGTGAAGTGTGCGAAATTACCTGAACAGCTTCTACCAGCAATGATGCAGCAGCCGCTCCAACTTCTGTAACGGTCTGGAGATCGACCTCCTCAGCAATCGGCAAAGTTGGTGCAGTTGAAGGTTCAGCCAATGCCGCCGCCGATTGATCAGCCGGTTCTATATGGGCACGCACTCGGCGGCTCGTCTTCTTTAAAGTGGGCCTCTTTGGTGTTTGCTTCCATCGGCCGCTGGTGATGTCTTTGATGGTCGGGGCGTGATGGCCGATGAGTGGGAATGGTATGTATGGGCAGTTGCTCTCTATCGGCCTACCACTTCGGCTCCGCGTCGGGGGAAGTTGATTTTCGGACTGAAAAGGGAAATAAGAGTTAGCGGCAAATTTGTAGCATGAAAAGGGATAATGTTGAAATCGGCTGGGAGAAGGGCAATACCGCTACGTTTGAGTTGATGTTGTTGGGATCCAGATTATTACAATATGTTGAAGAAGATGAACAGAAGAGATGTTGCTTCCATTCTGCCCACCATAATTTGAATTGTTGGACGGCAAAGGGAGCCACTATCCAGTTGTTTAGATCAATGGTACTGGAGTCTGGCACTAGATTGCACAGCCGACTGTAGTCGAGGCTCTTGGTGAGTTCATCTCGGAATTTCGCACGGCCGGCAAAATAAACTTGAATCGGCAGCTGACCAAGGCTGAATTGCCGTGCTGCAATTGATGGGTTGTAAAATTCAAAAGTTGGAAAATATTTCCCAGAGAAGAAATTTGCCGGTAAAATCCCTGGCGTGATCAAAATGTTCATGAGATCATCATCAAAGGAGTTGGACGATGAATCATAGCAGATGGGAAGCTCAAAAAGCGGCTTTGTCATCTGGTATGGGTAGCAACTGGTGGTTTCTTCACTGAAGCCGTTGTAAAAACATCTGAAATACTCGGCTGTTCGGGTAGCAGTGAACTGGCAACCAGGAAAAACTGATGCCGCTTCGCCGAAAGAAATGCACCGTTGTCATATGGTGGGGTTCTCCTCTGACTCAATGTTGGGGAATGTTTTGGTCTCTATCTGCTGCTGGGAAACCTTACTCATGTACAAGTTAAGCCAGAGGGTGATGAACCACCAAGGGCCACCAGGGTTACCAATCGGCTCTCCTTTTGATAATTTTATGCCGATTTGGTGCATCATGTGGTAGGCCGATCCTAACAGATGCTTCCCAAGGGGGATGGTGGACCCTATTGACAGGGCATCTGCTAGAGCTTGTGTATTGGAGGAAGGACCGACCGCTCTGCCACAGAAGAAGTGCTTCTCTAGCCACATCATCAAGAACGATGTATGTTCTCTCTCTGAAATCGTCCCGGTCCTCATGTTTCTGTTGATGTACCCTTTCCACCCGCCGATTCCTTTCGTCTCTAGCCAATGGGTTGGTTTGGTCAGATAATCAAAGGGTGTATCAGGGGAGGAAATGTCAAGGCCGGTCAGTATCAGGACATCGGCCAGAGTTGGAGTCATGGTTCCGTGCCCAAAGAGAAACGCGTTGAGCGCGTCGGACCAAAAATACGAGGCCACCATTACCAGGGGCTCATTTTTCTCCATCTGGGACAAAGAGAGATTGATGCATTAGCCAATTTTTAATTCATCCCACTGAACTCTCTTAGAATTAGCTAATCTTTGGTACCACACTTTTGAGCCGGGGGTTTCATTCGGCCAAGATCTAAAAGCGCCTGACCATTGACCCAGATCCATAGGTGATTGCTTGAAAGGGATTCTATAGGTTCCTAAGTTGATTAAATGAGTCGGGTTTGGATTCCCCATAGGGCCTAAGCAGATGAGACCAGGAGCGTCGGAAAGGGGAATAGTAATTTGTTGTCTAAATGCCTAAAAAAGGTGAAAAAGGGAAGAACTGAGAATAGATCTAAAAGGTGTCTGAGCGGTAAAAAGTAAAAAAAGGAGAGTTTCGGATGTTTACCTCCGGGATGAAGCTCATTGTCGCTGATGGAGTCGCTGATGGAACCGCCGTCGCCAACGGAGTCGCTGGCGGAGCCTCCATGATTGGTGGAGTTGCTGATGGCGCCGCCGTTGGAGGGATGAAGCAGATCGTAGACGAGAGAAAGATCGCCAGTGATACGCTGGGGAGGAGATTACTAAGCTCGTGGAGAAGAAGCGGCGTAGAACACCGGTACTTAAAGACAGTCCGAGAGAGAAAGGGTAAAGGCGGGATTTTTGCCGCGCCATCTAAACGAATTCCAGGGGAACAGTTGTCTCAAGCGCCCGGTTCGAGAAGATTGCAATCATCATGTAGAAGACCGCGAAATGGAGGGAGATTTTTGCTACGTTTGTTTTGGAGGAGAGATTAAAAAAGAATTTCGAAGTAAAAGTCATGTTTTACTCCGAAACTGGGGGGCATGTGTTGACACCGGATTTTGACACGTGTTGAATCGGCGTCAGGAAAGGAAGAGGCTGGCCGATGCGGCAGATTTAAAGGCTACAGTTGGGAATCGGCCGATTGAGGCTACAGTTAGGGATCGGGCGATTGGCGATGCAGCTTGCGCCAACAGATAAGGGATGAAGCCAATGGAATCCCAACAGAGGATCCCAGTCAAAGATGACCTGATGTTAGTCAAAGAATGACGCCGACTCGGTCGTGAAGCAATGGAAAGAGTCCGGATTGGACTAGGAGATGGCGGCAGAAGATTCTGCGGGAGCCCGTTTCCTTTAGGAAAATATTATAGAAATAGTAGTTTTTATTTAAATCAAGTTTGTAACGGCTCATAATAGATCAGGAATCTTAGTCCTAGGGTATAAATAGAAGCAGTCAGGGTTTTGTAGAAGATCATACATCAATCAACAAAAACAATTTACTCTTTCATCGTACTTTACTTTCAAGTCGGCGACTTCGCCAATCCTTCTTTTTCTTTCACGAGTTCGTATAGATTGGCAGGGCTGCATCGACACGATCTCCGGCCAATTGGTAGGTTTCGTTAATCGAATAACATCTAAGCCTTAACTTCGGGCGCATCGCCGTTGTTTCGTTTAGATTTATTCACCAGTTATCGATATTTACTAGAATTATAGGTTTTACCTATTGTTCAAGTTTTATCACCAGTTATCCAGCTTGAGATCGAACTGTCGGCTTCATCATTATCTATCCTTGTTTACCATCGCATAGCCGATTAGATCTATTTCGAGTGTTGCATCTGTAGCGACTGTTTAAGTTACTCTATTAGTTTCTTGGCAATCGTTACGTGATTATCGGCTGGTCCATAGCCGGTCATCCTCATAGCAAATCGGCCGATTCGCTGATACGCTTTTCGGGACAGATCGGAACTTTAACCGATCGGAACCCTGAAATTTAATACGTTTATTTCCTTGTCAATCAACAGGTCAGATTGACTGGCACGCCACCCGAACCGCACCAGGTCACCCGAACAAGAGTTAAGCAGATTCTCCCGGGTCGTGTGTCCGACGCTGAAGGTCATCGGCCGATTCCCGCCAACAGTTCTAAGTTGGGATTTTTATGTAGAGTCTGTTACTTAAGTATAACCTTACTGTAACAGATTTAGTCATTTTTATTTAGCATGTTACTCATGAAAAGCTTATTAAACAATTATTAAAATTTACTTGCACAGAACAACCATGCAAGTCACTTGTGCTCAACTCACTGAACAAACCTTCTCGATTGAGTAGTTTACTGCAAATTTTTGTAGATTTTTTCCTAAGCAAGAGCCAGAGGTTATCATTTTTAGATTAAAAGGAATCTAGCTGATGGCAGAAGTGCTCGAAACCCTGGTTGTGCTTGGATTTAGAGCATGAAATTTTTATAAGAGACTATACTCCTAGTTCTAAAACTACCATCCAAGTTTCATGAGCAGTTCTTACTTGAATCTCTTGGAACAGTTAAAAGCCATTTAAGCTTGATTTAAATCCACATCTAAAATCATGTGGAAACAGATCTAAAGTCTTGTTACAAAGTTGTAGATCTACTCTTAAGGGTTCCAGAACATCTTAGCTTATATTTTTAGGATTTTCCTATGAGTTGTTCTACATCTTCTAAGCTAACAGATTGGTTTTCGAGTTCTTGTTCTAGGTTTACACATGAGTCCTTGTTATTTATAGAAAACTTCTCAGAAGATTTAAAACGACGCAAATGGGTCCTTGGTACAGGGAAAACAGCTACTGCCGGCCAAAATCCGGTGACTAGGGTGGCCGGGGGTGCGGGGTGAAGGTGGGAGATGCAAGAGAGGGATAAACCACACCTGTTTGAGGTCTCGGTTGGGGAAGGGATGGACCGAGGCGGCCTGCCGATGGTTGCACAGAGCCGGCGGTGGGGGCGGATGGCGGGGGCGACGGTCTAGTGAGGAGAACGGCACGGGGAACGGCGGTGTAGCCTCGGGGTGAGGCGGAGAAGGTGGGGGAAGGGTTGTTTCGGGCAATGTGGGGGCGGAGTGGCGCGTCCACGTACAGGGGTTGACTTGCCGGAGATGGAGGTTGGGGCGACGAACTTAGGTGCCCTGGGGTGGCTTTTATAGGCGCAGGGGAGGAAAGGGCGGAGGGGCTGGTCGCGACAGAATGGAGGGAGGGGGCGCAACCGGGATAGGGTCGTGGCAAGGGCGCAGCTTCGCCGGCGCGTCGCGGCTCGCCCGCCGGGCATCGTCGGCCACGTGGCGCCCACGGGCAAGCCGGGGCGGGATACAGGGAGGGGCAAATCGCCAGTAGCAAGCTCGGTGGGGGGCTGGTCGGCCCCGTTTGGAAGGCGCGCCTTGGCGCGGCTCAGCGGCTCAGGGATTCCCTGCCGCGTGGCGGCCTCACAGCCAGCGGAGGCAAAAGCAGGGGCGGGGAGAGAAGGCAGAGGGAGGAACAGAGAAAGGTCTGGAATCCAAAATGAATTTCCTTAAAATTTCAAACAGAAACTTAAAAAACTCTAAACACGAAAGTTGTAGGGAACTTGAAAAACTACAACTTTTGTTTGAGCCCAAAGTTCATTTAAACTATGGTTTAAGCATTATTTTGAATTTCCGAAAACAAGCATTTCAAAGACCCGTCATTTTATGTGAATTTTAGCACTGTTAGCCTTTGAGTTCCACTAGACTATTGTTGCTGTTGTTATGATAAAGGTGCCATTAAAATCGCAGGTTCAAATGTGAACAATTTTGAAAGTTACAAGAGTTTGATTGCACGGTTTCAATTGCTTATGCATGAACCCAAATTCATTTGCCTGCATGGTATATTTGACAGGTTGTTTCAAACTTTTCTTGCTCTTTGGTGACTGATTTCAAGGTTTTGGATCTTTACTTAATCTTTTAGACAACTAGGGTGTCACAGTTCGCGAGCGCGGTTCTGTGCGTTGCGCCTGCGTTTAGCGTGCTTAGCGTTCTTTACCCGCCGGATCCTCCGGTGCTCCTCGTCTTCATCTTGGGGCGCATCAGCTATGTGCTCATCAGCTGAGACATCCGCGAGTTGTTCATTGTCGTACTGGGTGCCCAGCTCGTCTTCCTCCGTGTTGCGAAGGGAGGACATGCAGACTTTCCAATCCGGTGACTGGTTAGCCCTAAGGCTGTAGTCGAGTAGCTCTGTGCTACTCTGACCTTCTTCCGCAATGGGGGAGAGAGGTCTACTCTCCTGGAAGGGTAGCTGCTGCGTGAAGGCCACAAGGCGGGACTCGTAATCGAGTAGTTCGGAGGGCTCAAAGCCCTTCCAGTACACGAAACGTCCTTGAGGCGTAGATGTTATCGTTAAACCCAGATGTCTGCTCGACAAGAATTCGGTGTGGCCGTCGGGTTGCGACTGGTTTTTAAGGGCGGGGGCTGCCCGGCAAGCGGTGGCTCCCGCGTCTCCGAGTCCTTTTCGGAGCCGACTAGAAGTTCGAGTAGGAGTCAAAAACGGGCCCCCCCGACAAGTGGTGGCGCCCGCTTCGTTGGTCTTGAGCAGCAGATCCAAATCCTTCTCCATGTCGGAGAGGGATTTAGATCATGGGTTTTTTTCAGATCGATTTGAATCCAATCCGAGTAGATCTGGTGCGTGACGAGTGGAAGTCGCGTTGAGAACGGACATCTTTTCGATCTGCCGGGCCAGATCGGGAAGCAGCATGTCGTCGAGGTTGTCAATGAAGTCGTCGAGATCGCTGCTTGAAGTTGGTGAAGAGGTCTCTGGTTCCTTGGAGTCAGCTAGGTGGCTGTTGAAGCCACCCAAACCATCGGCGACGCAGATCCAGGAACCAAAGATGAAGGTCATGCTCTCGTCGAGCACAGTGCTGGTGAAGTTGAAGGATGCCATCGAGTTCTCCGGTGGATCTTCGATGAGCACCCCTACCTGGTGCAAGCTGTCGGTGTTATACCACCACGCCCACCAAGGGATACCCCCGAGGTGGTGAGTTCGTAGGTAGGGTGTCGCTGAGATCTGGAACTCGAAGGTGCAAAAGAAAGCAAGGTTTTAGACAGGTTCGGGCCGCGAGAGCGTAATACCCTATGTCCTTTGTGGTTTGGATTGCCTTTGATGATGATTGTGCCCTAGGGGGTGCCTGTCCACCCTTATATAGTCCGGGGGGACAGGTTTGCATGGAAGTCCTAGTCGGGTACAAACCTAGGAGTCCTACCCGACTACTTCTCGGGTAGTCTCTATCCGACTCTGACTAGTCTAACTACTGTACGAGTGATCCTACTGCATTATGAGTAGTTACAATAGATGTAGGGCGTGGGCCATGTCCCATCGCGTATCTTAGAAAAAAGTATGCCACGTGTACAGTCCCGTGTACCCGGGTCTAACAGTCGCACCCTAAAATATTTAATTTTAGCATGTGAGTATCTTTTAGAATGTGTCATCTATCAATACAGTTTTCCGAGAAATTTACAGATTTTTCTGGCAATTATTCTCTTTTTCCGTAGAGCTAAATCCATTTATTACAAAGTTCTAAACATCTTTTTCTCAAATTCCAAGTATTTTATTTGGATTCCTTGTGTCCCAAATTACCTCCCGAGTTTTCCTCGGAATTTTTGGGGTTCTTCTGTATTTTTCATGGTTCAAAAGATTTATCTAGATTTATTTTAAACTTGAAAATGAATTCGTTTTCTTTTCCTCTCGAGCTGGATTCAACTCATTTTGGGTCTAGTCCGCCTTAAATCCTAGAACCGTGCCACGTGCAAGCTTGAGCTTGACCACCGCCATAATCTCATCATTTGTCGCGTTTTGTCGATAAAAAGTAAATGAAAAGCTTCTCTTTGATGTACCGAAGGAAACACCCTTGTTTTCGTCTTTTGCCCTTCTTTTCCGAAGCTTAAATAGCTCGTCGATGCTAGCTGACCGATACTCACCGTGGATCACCTTCCTTCACCAAGTTGGAGTTATCCAGAAGCTTTTCCACTTCCCCTTTCTTTCGTAGTCGGGCCAAATCGTTTCTTCAGTATTCGTCAAGTTTCCTCTATCCTATCCGGGACCATAAGATGCTCCATCGAGCTCCCGATTCTCAAATCTTTCTCCCCCGATCAAATCTCGCTCGAAACGAAGTCGTACTTTGATTTTGGCATTTTCCAGTATTACTCCATTGTCGTCAACGTCAGCTCCGGCACCTAGCATCGTAGCTGCAGACCTCTCTCTCTGTCTCTCTCTGTCTCTGTTGACGCCAGATTTCGACACGTGTTGAATCGGCGTCAGGAGGAGAAGATTGGCCGATGCGACAGATCTGAAGGCTACAGAAAGGAATCGGCCGATTGAAGTAACAGTTGGAAATCGGCCGATTGGTGGCCCAGCCTATGCCAACAGGATGGGATTATTTCAGAAGATCCTGGTCAAAAGCTGGTCAAAGGGGGCACGCTAAGTCGGTCGAAGAGCAATTAAAGGAAATCTTGATTGATTAGGGAGCGGCGGCGGAAGATTCTGCGGGAGTCCGTTTCCTTTTTAAAGTCCGTATAGATATAGTAATTTAAATAAGGTTGTAATGAGTCGTGATCGACCAGGAGTCCTAGCTTTAGGGTATAAATAGGAGTCGTCAGGGTCTTAAAAAGACATCAACACATCAATCAAAAACAGTACTTCTACTTTTCCAGCAATTTACTTTCAAGTCGGCGACTTCGCCAATATTTTCTTCTTCCACGAGTTCGTACGGATTGGCAGGGCTGCATCAACTTGATCTCCGGCCAATTGGTAGGTTCCGCCTACCGAGTAATATCCGAGCTTTAACTACGGGCGCATCGCTGTGGTTTCGTTTGGATTTATTCACCAGTTATCGATATTTACTAGAATTGCAAGTTTTACCTGTTATTCTAGTATTATCACCAGTTATCCAGCTTGAGATCAGAGTAATCGGCTTCGTCATTGTTCTCCTTCGATTTATCATCTCACAGCCGATTAGATCTATTTCAAGTGCTGCTTCTGTAGTAATTGTTCAGATCGCTCCAGTAGTTTTCTTTACAATTACTATACAATCATCGGCTGATCCATAGCCGATCATCTCTACAGCAAATTGGCCGATTCGCCACCGACACGCTCCTCAGGACAGATCGGAACCCCAGCCGATCGACGCGCCTGGAATTTAATACTCTATTTCCTTGTCAATCAACAGGTCAGATTGACTGGCACGCCGCGCGATCTGCACCAGGGCGATAACCCGAACAGGAGCTAAGCAGATTCTCCCGGGTCGTGTGTCCGACGCTAAAGACCCATCGGCCGATTCCTATCCGGCCGATTTTAGCGCCAACAGTCTCTCTCTCTCCCTTGCTCTCAAATGGACCATCTTCGCTAATGAGCCGAACCTACCTTGACCCAAACCTGATCCGACCCAGTTCGATCATCACCATCCTCCTCCGTTTTCCTTCCTTGACACCGCCACCTTGTCGTGCTAAGCTCGGCTTTCTTGTGTGCGCGCGCTCCAGGACGCATTAGTCGAGTCTGCTCTGGTCACACATGCTCGACCTTAGCGTACCCTACCTACAGGCTGAGCTAGCTTTTCTCTCCACTTTGGATTTCGTTCGAGACCGGATGGCTCTTGCTATTGTCATCGACATGTGTGTCATGCAAACACGGCTATCCGCGCCGTATGAAAAGCTGCAGCCCCCTTGACCCTTTCTCTCCCTGGCTTATGGGCCCGCCGTTCAGCCCCATCTTGTTTCTCCCGTGGACAATGTGGACTCAATTAGAGTCCAAGCCGTGCACGCTGCCATCCTGGGTGTGCACAGCACACCAACTTGGTTGCCCCAGCACTATAAATCGCGAGCGGCCGAGCCCCCTGCAACCTCCCCCTGCATCGCCGGCCCTAGCCCTCCCATCGCCCCCTTGCTGCTCGCATTCGCTCCTCCTCCCAGTGTCAAAACCAGCGCTGCCGCCAACCTCTACACGTGCGCCCCCTTCAGCTCGCGAGGCAGCAGAAGCACCTCTGCGCACCTGAGACCCAGCGTCGTGCCCCTGCCCTACCGCCGCCAGCCCGAGTCCCTGCGCCGCGCCTCGCCTTGACCCCTGTCCGCCTCCTTCTGTGCCACCCCTGCGCGCATCCCCTGATGCCCAGCGCTGCCCAGGTCTGCTCGGCAAGGAACAGACCACCACTGCATCCTTCTCTGGCAAAATTCGACCAGCATGATGCATCCCCGCGGCGAGTAAGGTATAAAACGGAACGCCCTCATCGTCCTCTTTCTTTTCCCCTGCTTTCCAAAAGCCTATCGTGACCTGAATCATCGTGAATCCGGCGAACAGTGGCTGCTGGTCACCATGGGAGCCTGTTGCCCAAGCTTTTGCGATTTAGCTCCCTGAAAATCTTGTAATTCCTGCAGTTTTCTTGTGTCTTGTGAAATCTGCAGAAAACCCCCTAGTAGATTAGATCTTTACAACCCAGCCCCACCCGTGATCATTTTCAGATCTAACCCTAAACTTTGATCTACTTGCGAGCATTGTTTCTGTGTCTTGCAAATCTTCCCAGCTAGCCCCTGAAATCTATAGTTAATCGCAACTAGGTCCCTGCAACCTTGCTTCATGTGTAGTTTCCTCGTTTTAGATCCGTTTTAATCCGTTCTTTTTGCGTTAGTCTTCTAAAACCCTAAGCTATTGTTTAGTAGCGTTGTTGTATCGTAGTTCCTGTTTCAAAATTAAATATAGATTCAATTTGATTAATGTTCTCTCATCTAGTTTTTCTAAATAAAATCCAATTAAGTCTTTACTCCGGTTTCATAATTAATGTTAACTTGATTAATATCAACTTAAATGTGTTTTAGTTATAATTTGTTTAGTTCAACAAGAACCATAAAGTTTGACGTTTCGATGCTCTCACCAGTTTCTTTTCTAAATAATTGTTTAATTATTGTAATTTATAGATAGAGAATTATAAATAAAATTTGACTAAGTTCTACTCCATTTTAAAGATGCAAAATATAATATGAGTTAATTATAACCTGAATATTTCTTTTAAATATCCTTCACATTTGTTTTCCAATTAAAATAAATGAAGTTTGTAGTTCTTTGTTCTCTTTTATAACATAAATCTTTCGATAGCTATTTCTTTTTGATTGTCGCTTCGTTTTTCGCGTTTCTTGCGTTCTCGTGACCGTAGCAACGAGCCTATCCTTTAGTTTGCTCTTTTTAAAGCTTTTGTTTTGTTTGGTGTATCTCTTCTTAGTTGTTCTTGTTTGTTTATTTGTTGTTGAGCTTGGGCTCGATGCTTGTGTGACGTTAGAAGGAGCGCAGTCCAAGAGCTTTGAAGATTAAGAGTTTCAAGAACAAGAGTTGAAGACTCTGAGCAGCTATTCTTTGAAAGAAAGGCAAGTGTTTCCTTGATCATTCTTTTGTCCTAATAATTACAATAAATACAACTTTTCATTATGCATGCATGTGTCTTAACCTGGTTTGGGAATATTTTTCAACCATGATGATAACAATGATGATGCTACACCTGTTTTACTTCATGTTCTTGGATAATTTGTGTTATTAATCACAAGATCATATGTTTAATCGGAACATGGAGAACCACCCAGGAAAACAGTGCAACCACAATACTATAAGGCTCTGGTCTTGGCTAATTAATTAGAGACTCTAGCTTATGATAATCTTACCAAAAGGGCAAGAGGGGTTGCATCATCAAGGTATAGCTCGGTCCTCTTGAGGCTTTGATATGTGGTCCTTGGCTAAGGCACTACCTCACTAGGGAGAGTTATGACCGCTTTGACTTGAAACCTTAACAGATTGTCATAAGTTAGGGAATCTTTGTAAAGGCCTCGTAGTGAATCCCTTGCCACTCACCTCGGAATTGTTTAAGAGGCTAGCTACCTCGGTCAACATGGGAGACACGAATTGTGGGTAAAGTGTACAACCTTTGCAGAGTGAAAACTGATATATTAGCCGTGCTCACAGTTACGAGCAGCTTGGACCCTCACATGATTAACGAACTTGAAGATGAATTAAATTATGAACCATGTTTATGGTGATGGTCATGCTTCTGCTATACCTCTTCTGTTTCTTTTAATGTGGGTTTTGGTATGAACTTATACTTTAGTAATCAGGTGCTAATAAAATTTGATCAACTAAAATTGCTTATCGCTGCAAGCTAGTCAGCCTTTCCTTGCTTTTGGCCTTCATGTCATATAATTCCCAACACTTGCTGAGTACCAACCATAAGTATACTCACGCTTGTTATAATTGCTGCTCACGAAGAGAAAGTTGATGCAAAGTCTGTTGAAGATGATGCTGAGTTCTAGGTGTATGCAACCCCCAGTCGATTGCCTGTGAAGTTTGGAGTCTTCATTTCTAGGATAAGTTGTATAACTCTGATAATCTTTATAGTCTTTTAGTTCTCTTTTCGTGATACTGTTACTAATTATTCATTGACAAAGTCACTATATGTATGAAACTTGATCCTGGCGTACATACAGCTGGGGTGGCTGGAGTTGGGCTGCTGGCGGTGAGCAGGAGCTCCGGCGAGGTGCAGACGGTGGGCGGTGGTGGTCCGGCGAGGGAGGACGGTGTGGGGAAGTCGGGGAGTATCAGCAGGTCGAGGGTGACCTATTTAGAGCCTCGGTTTGGGCCCAGGAGGAGCGGATAGTGGGGCTCGACGGCGAGGTCGAGTGGCGGTGCTAATGGCGCGATGGTGGTGGTACTCGGACGCGTGTGAGCAGGGGCTCGATGCAGCCCTTTTATAGGCGCACAGGGAAGGGGATGAGGAGTTGGGCACGACACAACAAAAGGAGGCATCGCCGGCCCATCATGGCTCTGCCGTTGGGAATCGACGGCCGCGTGGCGCGCGCACGTCGGGCATGCGTGGATTCGGAGCAGGGGAGGGCGATTTGGCTTCGGGCCGGTCGGGGCGTGTTGGGGCGCTGTCCTTTGGCGCAACTCGCCGGCAGGCATCGTCAGCTTGGTGGCCGGCTGCTGCTACCCCTCGACGGGACAGAACAGGGGAGAAGAGAAAGGGAGGGAGAGAGAAAAGGGCCGGGATTCAAATTAAATTTTCTCAAAATTTTGAACAGAAATTTGAAAGACTTCAAACACAAAAGTTGTAGAGAATTTTAAAATCTATAATTTTGTTTTGGATCAAAGTTCATTTGAGCTTTAGTATAGAAGTTATCTTAAATTCAAGACTACTAGGATTTGAATTCCTATTCATCTCATGTGTTTATCATTTGAATTTGTGATTGGGTTTTGCAGTACACTTTGTAAGGTACTAAAATATGTGTGTGCTTTTATACTACATTTGTCATGAAAAGTGGAGCATGAAAAATTATAAACACAAAAGGAAAAAGTCTCACATACACACATACATACACATGAACATACACATTCATACACATGCATATGCACACACATAATTAGATGCATTGTTTCAATGATTCTGGGCTATTATGCATGATGATATGTTTAGATTTTCTTGTTTAGAATTTTAAACACCTAGGGCGTTACAACTAGCCTTCTAAGTGGTTCGTCCAAGGACAAACAATAGATAGGTAGGCGAGGATAGAGAGGATTCCTATGGCTTTAGAGTTTCTAGTAAAGATAGGTTCAACATCTACTTGCTTACTTCAGGCACCGGCTCTGCCTGGTCTGCCAGGTGATTCTGGCAAATAGCTCTACGCCGAACCCGAATGGTGGGGTGATGTCTTTCCATCCGAAGGGTGGGGGCCCCGCGCGGGATGCTAGAGTATCTCTCATTAATGTAGACATGGTGTTTGGATTAATTAGTGTTGCCGGATGCCATCCTATCCCATGGTTAGATGAGGTAAGCGGTAGGTGGTGACAACCCTATCCGTCTAGTGTAACCCTCCCCGTTCGGGTAGTGGCCCTCCTCCTTCCACCTGCAAAGTAGTTGCCGGTGCCTCCACCCACCATCACGCACATCCGCCTCCCCTCTCCTTGAGCCCCCGAGCATATGCGTGTGAAGATGCTTGTGACTTCAACAATGGGTGGTAAGAAGGGCGTATCTGTGAAACCCTGGGTGTCTAAAAGTCTAAACAGAGATCCATAACATCAAATCAGGAATAAAAGAGCAAGAAAAGTATAAACCAACCTATCAAAATCTACCTTTCAAGCAAATGTATATGTGTATATGTATATATGCATATACATGTGAACCCTTGCAAACAAACCCTTGTAACTTTCAAAGTTAATCACAAATGACCCTAAAAATTTAATGGCACATCTGTCATAACAAGAGCAACAAAAGTCTAGTTGAACTCAAGGGCTAAAAGTGCAAAATTCACATGAAATGACATGTCATTTAAATACTAGTTTTTGGAAATAACTTTTTATACATTGCTCAAATGAACATAGTCATGAAAGAGAAAATGTATACCTTGAAAAGTTGAACAAAAATGATATTCAAATATTTTTGATTTGACCTTGGGAAGGAGTTTTAGCTCCCTTTTCACGCAGGCCCCGGCTATTTTTGCTTTTTGCGCTTAAGTCCCTTACCTTCTCCCTCCTCTCTCCTCCCTCTGCCCTGTCCCATTGCCGGCAGGCCAGCTGGCCGGTGCACCCTAGCGCAACCGAGCCTGCCCGGCCATGAGAGCCCGCCAGCACCCTGGAGATCCCTCGCTGGCCCACAGAATCCTACTCTCCCCCTCAGGAACCTCCACGTGGCGACATTTTTCTGCCGCGGGCGCTGCTGGCGCCATGGCGAGACTCGCCAGCGATAGCGAGGCAGCCGTGCCCCCGGATTTGGACCCCCTCATCGCGCCTTCCCCAACGGCTCGTGCCAAGGTTGCCATCCTCCCTCTCGCGCCTATAAAAGCCCCATGTGAGGCCCTAGAGCTCGCGGCCCCCAACCCAACTCTGGTGAGCCGCCACCCGCACGTGGACGCACCGCTCAGCCCCCACATTGCCCAAACTAACCCTCCCATCACCTTCTCCGCCTCACACCGAAGCTGCACAGCCGGTCCCCACGCCCTCTCCCTCACCGGAGCGCCGCCACCACCATCCGCAACCGCCGCCGACTCTATGCCACGCCGGCTAGCCATCTCGATCCTCCACTTCCTCACCCAAGGCCACAATCAGGTGCGGTTTGGTCCCCTCTTGCCTCTCCTACCCTCGCCTCTCACCGCCGGCGACCCTGGTCGCCGGAATTTGGCTGGCCGCCGCCGTTCCCATGCATAGAGGACCCAATTGCATCGATTTCAATATTTCCAGGGAGATTTCCATAAAATTTCAGGGACCCATTTGTAAACTAGAAGCTAGAACTTTGAAAGTGCATCTATGAACCCTTAAAATGCAAAAAAATTCACAAAAAATCCTAAAAATACAAACTCGCGACCGGCTACCATCAAATCATGATGAAAGAGTCCGACCAGCTCGCGACCTCTTTCATCATCCCTTTCGGCCCCTATTGCTACGTTAAGATGCCGTTCGGCCTCAAAAACACGGGGGCTACATTCCAGCGATGTATGCTCAAGTGTTTCGGGGACCTCATCGGGCGGACCATTGAGGCTTACGTCGACGACATCATAGTCAAGTCCAAGAAGGGCGACCAGCGCATCCCCGACCTCGAACTAGCCTTCGAAAGGCTGAGAGACAAGCGCATCAAGCTCAATCCTGAGAAGTGCGTTTTTGGGGTTCCAAGGGGTACGCTGCTGGGTTTCATCATCTCCGTGCACGGTATCGAAGCCAATCCGGAGAAGATAGCGGCCACCAGCGACATGGGGCCGATTCAAAACATAAAGGGAGTTCAGCGCGTCACGGGATGCCTGGCGGCCCTGAGCCGTTTCATCTCGCGCCTCATCGAATGGGGGCTCCCTCTCTACCGACTCCTGAAGAAGACCGACCGCTTCGAGTGGACCACCGAGGCCCAGGAGGCGCTTGATCGGCTCAAGGACCTCCTGACGAAAGCCCCGGTCCTAGTCCCACCAACCGACGGGGAACCCCTCCTACTTTACATCACGGCGACCACCCAGGTGGTCAGCGCAGCTCTGGTGGTAGAGCGAGAGGAGGAAGGACACGCCCTCAAGGTACAACGCCCAGTCTACTTCGTCAGTGAGGTCTTGTCCGAGTCCAAGGCACGATACCCGCAAAACTAGAAGCTCGTCTACGCCGTCCTCATCATGAAGAGGAAGCTGCGCCACTACTTCACCTCCCACCCGGTGACGGTCGTTTTGTCGTTCCACTCGGCGAGGTGGTCCGGAACTAGGACGCCACGGGACGGATCGCGAAGTGGGCGCTCAAGCTCATGGACCAGGGATCACCTATGCCCCCCGCACCGCCATCAAATCCTAGGTACTCGTCGATTTTGTAGCAGAGTGGACGGAGATCCAGACACCATCGGCGCCGGAGAAGCAGGAGTACTGGACGATGCACTTCGACGGGTCGTTGATGAAGGCTCGCGCCGGAGCGGGCCTAGTCTTCATCTCCCCTCTCGGCGTGCGCATGAGGTACATGATCCGCCTCCATTTTTCTGCATCTAATAATGTCACCGAGTACGAGGCTCTCCTCAACGGGCTTCGCATCGCCATCGAGCTGGGCATCCGACGGCTGGACGTCCGAGGCGACTCCCAGCTAGTCGTCCGAGGCGACCAGTTCGAGCCCTCGATCCGATATCAGGAACTGGGAAAGGTCGGCAACGTGCCACCTGCCCCGGACTCGAGCGTCAACCCGGGAGGGGTCGGCAATGCGGCACCTGTCCCGGGCTCGAGCGCCGACCCAGGCGAAGTAGCCGATGCTCCGCCTGACCTGGGCTTGGAGGCCGACCCCTTCTACCGCGAGAACATTGAGATCGATGCGGACCCAGCTGCGGGGCCCGACCCCCCGCCTGACTGGAGAGCCCCGTACCTCGACTATCTCATCCGCGCGACGCTCCCGACGAACAAGACGGAGGCACGTAGTATTGCGCGCCGCGCCAAATCCTTCTTCATCATCGACCAGGAGCTCTACAAGCGGAGCCATACCGGCATCCTCCAGCACTGCATCCCGATCGACCAAGGAAAGGCACTGATTCAGGACATCCACGCAGGAGCCTGCGGCCACCACGCCGCGCCAAGAACCCTAGTCGGAAACGCCTTCCGACAGGGCTTCTACTGGCCGACGGCGGTCACCGATGCTGTCTACGTGGTCCGCACCTGCGAAGGGTGCCAATTCTTCGCACGTCAAACTCATCTGCCCGCACAGGCGCTAGAGACCATCCCCATCACATGGCCCTTTGCGGTCTGGGGACTGGACCTCGTCGGGCCCTTCAAGAAAGCGCCCGGGGGCTTCACCCACTTGCTTGTCGCCATCGACAAGTTCTCTAAGTGGATCGAGGCACGACCGGTCACGCAGATCACGTCTGAGCAGGCGGCGTGGTTCTTTACCGACATCATCCATCGCTTTGGAATCCCCAACTCCATCATCATGGACAATGACACGCAGTTCACCGGGAAGAAATTCCTCCGGTTCTGCAACGACCACCACATCCGAGTGGACTGGTCGGCCGTGGTGCACCCCCTCACGAATGGGCAGGTTGAACGAGCCAACGGCATGATACTCCAGGGTCTCAAGCCACGGATCTTCGACTGCGTCAAAAAGTTCGGCAGCCAGTGGGTCGCGGATCTCCCCGTGGTCCTATGGAGTCTAAGGACCCCTAGCAGGGCGACTGGCTTCACCCCGTTCTTCATGGTCTACGGGTCCGAGGCAATCCTCCCCACCGACCTGTAGTACGGATCGCCGAGGGTCAAGGCGTATGACCAACAAGGGAACCAGGCATCACTCGAAGACACACAAGACCAGCTCGATGAAGCGCGCGATGTGGCCCTGCTGCACTCGGCCAAGTACCAGCAGGCCTTACAACGACACGACAGTCACAAGGTGCAAGGCCGAGCCTTCAACGTCGGTGACCTGGTGCTTCGCCTCATCCAGGACAACAGGGGTCGGCACAAGCTGACCCCTCCATGGGAAGGTCCTTTCATCGTTGCCCAAGTACTGCGGCCAGGAACGTACAAGCTGGCGACCCCTGACGGGCAGATCTTCAGCAACGCTTGGAACATAGAACAGCCTAGACGCTTCTACCCTTAAATTCTATTTCCAAGTTTGAACACGCACATTTCGGTAACTTTCTAGTCCACGGAGAAAGGCAATTTTGAGTCGACCTCATTTGAGTCTCGTCACGAGCTCTGGGATATGCGACCCTGAGGCACGGGCTATCCCTCGGGGGCTATCAGGGGCTCCGGACCAAGTCACCCGCGGTCTTCTCAAAACACCTTTTCTCCGAGCTGACCCCCTTCCTAAACGTTTGGGCGTGAAAAGGGGAGAGTGCGCAAATGACGAACAGGCAAGACTGATCGGACCGCGAAAAGACCTACGCCCCAACGGCTACGGTGCTATCGCTCATCACCGCTTACTGACGCGTCCGACCCGTACTCAAAACTTTCCAAACCCAAAAAACAAGGAAGAGGATCGAAAGTGTCTTTCGACAAGTTACAGAAAAGGCCCCCGCGGCCATTGCAAAAACAAGTTCAAAATTAACTAACGTACTTACATGCTGGGGCGTCTGAGCCCGATGCGGCTAGCTCGTTCCTGGGTCCTCCGGCGGGACGGCCTCATCCTCCAAGAGCTTCACCAAGGTTTCCGCTGGGTTGAGCACCGATGCATCGATGTCGTCCAGCTCGGCATCAGAGTAACTGGCGGCATATCCCCCGCTCATCACGACGAACTTGAGGACGGTGTAATGGAAGCCAAAGACGCCAAAAGCCCGCTTCACGCTGACGTGAAGCGCCTCCCGGGCGATCTTGCGGGCCCGCCGGTACACCCCGAGGGCACGAGCCGCCAGCGAGCTCGTCCCTTCCCCCTGGACCACGCCGAGGCCGTCGCAAACGGCACAGACCGCGTCCCGCAGGTTGCCGTGCTAAACGCGCTCCGCGTCGAGGGCCCCCCTCAGCCGGGCAAGTTCATCTGCAAGACCCGTCCAGAAAAACGCACCAAATCAGAAACCATCACAACACCACAAAGGCAGAGAAACAAGAAGAGCCTTACCCTCAGACTGAGCCCTCAGCTCACGCTCTCGGTCGAGACCCTGGGCCACGGCGGTCTGAAGCTCACCAACCTCCGTCCCGAGATTTGCTACCATCTTCTCGGCCTCGACCCTCCGGGCCGCCTCGAGGTCCCAGTCCTGCCAAGCCTTCTGCCGCTCATGGCGGATGCGCTCGACAGTCTTCTGAAGGGCTTCATGTTCCCCCTTCACCCGAACGAGCTCCACGGCATCAAGGCGGGCCTTCTCAACAGCGGCCTGGAAGTCCACGGGATCGAGGCGAGCCTGCTCGACGACGGCCTAGAGCTTATCTTGCGCCGCCTGCTCGCGCCTTCGCAGGTCGTCAATGACTTGCTGGGCGGCGGCAACCTGTGCGGCAAGCTCCCCGGTCCGCTGCCTCTCCCCGGAGAAGCGCTCCCAGAGCCCCCGTCCGAGCCGGAGGAAATCGGACTTCCCCCGGCTGCGCTCCCGGAGGGCCTGCAAGACAGTTTACACTCAGTAACAGAGCGGCGGAAAGAAAATAACCGCCAGGGAGAACGCCATACCCGACCAACAGGAGCGACGACGCCGTCCAGCTTCCCCATCGCTGAGGACAGGGCAGCGCGGGCGTCTTCGAGTCCGCCCTGCACTGCCTGCCACTCCCCCCACCCCTCGACGTCATCCAGCGTGAGGAGGAGTCCCTGCGGGTCGTCGTCAGACGTCCAATGCAGGGTAGTCCTGGACCCACTCCACGCCTCGGGAACGGGACTGACCAAGGTAGGGGTAGAGGCCGCTCCGGCCGCTCCCGGCTCCTCCGTCCCCGACGCCACCACCGGAGCAGGCACCACCGCCGCGGATGCCGCTGGCCTCACCGATAGTTCCGGCGCGTCCACCGCCGTCCCTGTCGAGGTCGCCGCGGCCGGCGTTGGCGCCGGCGCGCATCCCGATCCACCCGCCGCCGCCACGGCCTCCGTCGCGACCACCGAGGTAGGCATCCCCGCCCCCGTCGTGGCCGCCGGAGCAAGCACTTCCGCTTCCGCGGCCGCCATTGTCCTCGACGCCGCCTTCACTGCAGCCGCCGGGACGAGCGTCCTTGCCTCCTCTGCCGCCGCTGTCCCTGTCGTAGCCTCGGGGGCGGACTTCTCCATCTCCGTTGCCGCCGTCGGAGCCGCACGCTCCTCCTCCGCCTCGTCATTGAGGTCTATCACCTCCCCATTCCGAGGGCCCCTGGGGCAATGCTCCATCCCGCGGGTTCCGTCGAGGAGGCAGAGGGCGGAGCAGGGGTCGGACCCTACCCCGTACCCGGCTGCAGCACCACTCCACCGGTTGTCGCCGCAGGAGCCACCTCCACGGTAGGCTCCACGGTCCCCCCGGCGACACCACCTCTTGACGCCGGCGGGGTCGCGGCCCGCCCCGCGGAGGTGAACGACGCCCGTAGCACCTTCCTCGGCGCCACCAGACGGACACGGCCCCGGGGAGCGACGCTGCGAGACAACAAATGACATCAACAAAAACAATTCGATGCCAGGGAAGGAAAGAGACGCGCGAGGAATTTCCACGTACACTACCCCAGTGCAAGGACGGCGGGCGCGTTTCGCCTCTGAGTCTGACGCCGACCCCGAGGCATCTGGCAACGGCCCCTTGCCACTGCTCCTCTGCTCCTGGGCCGCGGGCAGAGGGACAGGGGTCGGCCCCATCGACTCCTGAGGCGCGCCCCGCGCCGGCCCCTGGGGCACGGCCCCGGAACCCTGCGGGGTCGGGTCCCGGGCGGGCGGGCCGCTCGGTCTGTCCCCCGCGGCCGCTTGGGAGCGCTGCTCCCAGATAACGAGCGTGCCCGGCCGAGGGGCCGGGACGAATTCCTCCTCCTCTTCCTCCTCCTCGTCTACCTCTTCCTTCTCCTCCTCGTCGTCGTGGTCATCATCATCGTCGTCGTCATCGTCCGATATGACCGGGCCTCTGCGCCGCCGTTGGAACTCCTTGGCAGCCCTTTTCTTCTTCCTCGCCGTCTCCTTGTCCTTACGCAGCTTCTGCCTCTCGGCAAGGAGGCGGTTCCGTTGCCGCCGCTCGGCGTCCTCCGACACTGGCGGACGCGCGCCGACAACATTGGTCATGAGGCCCTGCAGGCTTGAAAGCTCCGCGTCAAAGCGACGAACCAAGAAACGCAAGAAAAGGTAGCGGGCACACGAAGTCCTCACCAGGTCGACGAAATCCCTGTCCGGCCGCATCGGAGGGTGGCCAGGCACCGGGTAAACGGCATCCTTATCTTCCAACGCCTCCCGGATGCGCTGCCAAATCTCGGAGGCAGGGAGCGCACCCGTCACAAGGATGGTGCCCTCGGTTGGCGCGTCGGGAGTCATCTCGGCGAGCGAGCGGACCCGGAGCGTCAGCGGCGCCACCCTCCGAGCATGGTACGCCCCAATTACTCCAGCTCCGATCAGCCCCTTCCCTTTCAGGTACTTGATGGCCTGGAGCAAGCCGGAGATTCGCTTCTTCTCCTTCTCCACCGGGCCGTACGACCACACCTCCGGCGCCGCTTCGATGACGCGGCTGATGAATTCCGGCAAGGGGGAGTCAGAGTAGTTCTTTACGTAGAACCACTGCTGATGCCACCCCTTGTGGGACGCCTCGGTCTTCATCGCCATGTACTCCTTGGCGCGGGTGTGGCGGAGGTGGATCCCGGCGCACCCAATCGGCACCAGGGTTGCCCGCTGTTGGCTCCCTCTCCTCTCGGTCTTCTGGTACAGGCTGACCGTGAAGAAGTACTTCCACAGTGAGAAGTTGGGCTCGATGCCTAGGAATCCCTCGCACAGCACGACGAACGCCGCGATGTGTTGGATCCCGTTGGGATTGAGATGCTGCAACTCGAGCCCGTAATGGTGCAGCAACCCGCGGAAGAAAAGGCTCGGCAGGGTCGCGAACCGCCTCTCGTGGAAGTGGGCGAACGATACGATGTAGCTGGCGGGCGGACTCGGCACCTCCTCCGCTCTGGGGAACCACCATTCGCCCCTCTCAGTCGTTAGCGCGCGAGGCGCCAAAGCTGGAGCGCTCCCAAGTTGCCATCGCGAAAGGAAGGGAAGTTCAACGGCGGAAGGCAAGAAGGACTGGAGCGCTGGGCGAAGGAAGACGAGCGGCGTGCGCGAGAAACCAAAGGGCGCAAGGGGAGGCGAAAAGACTTGGGAACAGGATGCGGGCGGAACCGGCGAGGCGGACCCCCGTCTTGTAGGAGGATGCGTGGGAAGCGGAACAGACGCTCCCATCGCAGTTAATACGGCGCCAGGTACGCCTCGTCACGCCCGCCTCTTTTCTCGGGAGTTGCGCGCACGACCCTGCAGGAAACATCCACTCCTCCCTCATTTCGCGGGTCGGCACCTACCGCCACTTTGTCTCCCGGGAAGTACGCGCATACAACCTCCTCCGCACCCGGCCCGAGGCTCAACAGAAAGGTAAAAAGGGATACGAGGCTGAAAACGCCCCTACGGCCCGTTACGATCCAGGGGTTCGAAGGCTGGCCCACCGTGGGTTCGACAGCCGCCCCAGGATGACCCCGAGCGAGGGGTGAGAAGGGACGGGTCCGCTAGCGGCCATCACCCGGGCTCACGACCGCTTAGGGCGTCCCGACCTCACATTCGAGTCCGACCGGCATCAAAGTTCATGGTTTTTCTCCGACGAAAGGCAATGAGCCACCGGATCCGATCGAACGGACTCGGAAACTATATGAACTGGCCAGCCAGAATCTGGGGTACGCCACCAGCTTGGCCCAAGCCAGACCCTCCCGAACGGGGACCGGGACCCCACTCGAATCGGCCCGTTTGCAGCTCAACGAGCACCACGGTTCGTCCAACGAGGATAGCGTGGCACGGCTCACCCCCTCCATCCCAGCGAACGGACGCTTGAGGGGTAACGTTCAAAAGTCGATCTGGCCTCCCGACTGGTCTTCTGCAACGCGCGGGGGCTTAGGGGCTAGCTTCGCAACTAATGACCACACGGATGGTCACGACCTAAGGTCTCCAGACGGAGGGCATCCTACGGAACGGCAAGAATCCCCTCACGTCAAGACAGTCACAAGGCTTTCCGTCTAGTCAACTTTCGCGGCCAAGCCGAAACAGACGATGCTTCGCGCCCCTGGTTAACTGCAACTCGCACGACGAGCAAAAATTCCCGAGGAACAATGATGACAGCCTCTGGAGGAGTGTCCCCGCTCCACCACAGGCTCGGGGGCTACTGTTAGGGGGAAATGTTAACGACCTCCTAATGACCATCACAGCAACGATCATGGAGGCCCGGGCCCACCTACGGCGACAGCGACCGCCGTCAGCCCAACGTATGAGAGAAGCGCTCTGCCTCGCCCGACCAAGTCCTCGGGATCTGATACGCCCGACCCCTCGACGGCAGGACTCCGCCGCGCCCGACCAAATGCCTCGGGATCGGACGCTCCCGACCCCTCGCCACAAGGCTCCGCCTCACCCAACCCAGGGCGTAGAGGGTCGGGCTCACCCGGGCCCACCAGGCGAGTGTCAGCCTCGGGCGCAGGCTGGAAGATACGAGCGCGGATCTCGTGCCCCCCCCCCCCCCCCCCGCCAGCCTTGCAATAAATGCGCTGCGGCTCTAGCGCGCAGAAAGGCGCCCGCACCCCCGACGTGACCCGTCACAACTACCCAAACGCGACCGCACAACGCACGCCACAGTGGCACAGTCTTCCCTGATTCGCCTCCAGGCACTCATGACCTGCGTCGCCTGGCACAGGAGCACGCCTACCCGTCCTCACGGCCGCTTGCCCGTCCTCGCCCCCCGAAAATCCGGCGACAGGGACGGGACATCCGCGTCGCACAGGCCGTCAGCAGGCCACGACTGAGCTCCATCATCATGCACGCCCGCTGGCACCGGCCCCCGAGGAGATCGATGAAAGGATCGGAGGAAGCCGTCCTTCCCTGGCAAACGCGCAGACGGAGCCGAAAGCTGGAGCCAGCACGGCGACCTAGGGACTCAAGTCTTCCCCTTGCACTCTATTCTTTCCCTCTCCCTTCGCCCGTCTCACCTGTAACCCCAAGCCCTTCTTGTGCTATAAAGGTAGGGCCGGGGGCCCTGAGACGGGGGGACGGAAAAACTTAGACTCTCTCCCACACACTCACTCTCTCTCTCGCACGGACTCCTTCTTCCCCGACGAGAAGAACACACTCTCACCATTGGAGCTTCAGTACACACCCAAGAGACTTGGGACCAGTTCCCTCTCTCGCCCTCCTGTAACCCCTACTACAGACCCCGCGTGGGTAACACGAGCAGCTCCTCATACTGGACGTAGGGCTTCTTCTTGCCCGAACCAGTCTAAACCCCGTGTCACCCCCGCAATCATCTAGAGCCGTACGCGCATAAAAGAAATTTACTAGTCTTAGTCTTGATCCGCCAATCTTGACGACCAAAATAGTCTGTCATAAAAATTTCATGCACTGAATTCAACCACAACTAGATGTTTTGAGCACCTTTTGATATATGCTAGATCCAAGTGTTGCATTTTTATTCTTACTGTTGTAGTACTTGTTTTGAGCTACAATTTTTGTGACACACTGGTACTACTAGATAGAAACTATAGTAAAAGTTTGAACTAGAATTCTTTAGTAGAAGTTGTTAAATCTTTTATTCCTTGTTTAGCTAAACAAAATCCAAACCTATAGCTTCTGTACTAGAAAAATTGTAATTTTTGTACGTGAGTACCCACTTAAAGTTTTGATGCTAGGGAAAAAGTTTGAGAGTCAACTACTGAATAGAACTCCGTGTAAAATTTATTCATGTTGGGTATAGATCCATTTAAACTAGAATTTTAGCCTCTGATTATTGAATAGGAAAAATCTACAAATTTACAGTAGCCTACTCATGCAAGTAAGTTTGTTCAGTAAAAGTTTGAGACCCAATACTTCTATACTTTGTCCTGTAAAAATGAAAGTTTGTTTCTACAGTAAATAGATAGATTATTTTGTGTGTAGAGTCCATATACTGTTTAGCTATGATCTTTACACAGTACCTTTAGAACAGTGAAATGTACCTTGTATCAAAATCCTAACATTAGAAACTTGTTCTAAGAGTAAGGTTTATTAAAAACAAAATATAGATATATACAAGCTAAAGAGCAAAATTGATAAATGACCCCAACTCACTTCATGAATATAACTAAGTTAAGGTATATTCTATAAATTATTGCCCAAGTTATCTTAACTAAGAAACTTCACAATAGAATCTAAGTTTTGTTGGATTACAACTTTATCGTGGAGGAAATGATAAAACTTGTCCACTCAATAATTCCGACATGTTTGCATCCATATAGAAACAACCAAACTCGCCGACGGAACATACACTCGCCAGAGCCCGAGAACAAATCCCGTGAAGCTCAAGTAAATGTGACTGAAGTCATCAAAGACCCGAACCAAAGTTCGGAAGATCAGTTGACTAAACCTGCCCAAGAAGGCAAGCCCCGTTGCATGATCCCAGTATTTCAATTGATTCAACTACTGTTCCTTTTGACCGTTTGCATTATCGAGCCATGCATGCTTTGGAGTTGGTTATTTACATACCAACAGTCGGGTAAGCCTTGCTGAGTATTAGTATACTCAGCCTTGCTTGTGGCATTGTTTTCAGGTGTGTCTTTGGAAGAAATGATAGCTGGTTTGACTTGGTCTTGTACCTTGCCGCCTGGTTGGTCCGTGGAGTGGGATCCATCCCCGGGCAACGATAACTCTACTGAGTGATGCCACGTACGGGCTTCATCGTGGTATCCGAATCGACGATAGATGATCGTGTTTTCTTTTCGCTGTTTTTAAACTCTGAATAAAGTTTCTATGTTTGAACCCTGAAGTACTTGTTTTATGAACTCGGCTTGTAATAAATAATTATCAGGCTTGTGGGGTAAAAACTATGGAATGTTGTAATCTCTGGACTTGCCTTCGTGCGAGTTAAGTGTACGCTTCGTTTCGATCGAAATATTCAGTGGTCGCATCGAGAATTACCCGACAAACTGTCGGATTACTCCGTTTGAAGTGCATGGTAGCCGTTTTGCCTTTATGGATGATGGTTAGTGCACTTGAGCCGGATTAATTCGGGCGGTTCTGCCACAGCTGGTATCAGAGCGAAAAGTGTACATCAGAGTATGCAACAAACCTTAAAAATAAGTTTTATAAAACTTAACCACAAAACTCATATTTGAAAAATGTGTTGGACTCGTTAAGGATTATATCTAGCTCGTAAAGCCCTATGGGAATATGGTAATATAACTAGGTGGCAATGTAAATTAGAATTTATACATCTATGTGAGTTTTCTGTAGGTACACTAACCGTGAATACGATAGGTTAAGAACGAAGAGAGCTCGGCTAGCTATTATAGGGAGAGACATACAAAATTAAGCAACTGAATTAACTCCGTAAGGCCAAGTTAATGGCAAATGTGAAGTTGTGAGGACGTAAAGGTCGTGCATACTGCATATCTTTGAATTTGAATAAAAATTGAGTAAATAAGCTATGGTTAAAATTTGGTAATTTTTGGCCAGATAGATTTTTCCAGATTTACAAAACATTAGCCCTCTGCTCTCTGGAATATCAGATTGGACAGTAAGTTAGAAATATAAGGATAGAGTTAGCTTAGAGTCTGATCTAGCTTTGGGGTTGACCAGCAAAGTTGTGCACCATCACCTTAGCTGTGCTCTAGTAAAATTTGAGAATTTTTGCACATCACCTGCAGAAGTTATGCTCAGTTTACTGCACTGTCCAGAATCTATTTATTAGAGTGAGCATCAATATTCGTTATTCCACCCTTTAATTTTTTGAATTAGATGGCTGATCCAGTTCTCATGGTGGTGGACGAGGAAGGACATGCGCACTCAAAGTGCCTGCAGGGTTTTCCCTCCATCTTGTGGGGCGTGTTGAGCGCCGCTGGGTACCCGAATCCGCCTCTTTATTTGGGTCGGGAGTTCATGGAGATGGGTGTCCGTTCATGCCGTGTGCGCATGACCATTCCCCAGCACCCACTCAACCCCGCGTGGCTCGCCATCGAGACCGAGGTTGTCGGACACCGCCTCATTGACTCATGGGAGGAAGGAGCGATGAAGGCGCTCACGACCTTTTGTGAGCAGCACCCACTGGAGGTGATCTTGGCTCCAGGTGGGCTGTTTCCGGCAGTCAGCAAGAGCGACCCTATGTGGCTTGACAGGTTGACACACCTAGGCCACTTGGCAGATCAGATTCCTGTCAAGACCATAGTCTTTTTAGTTTGGTGTATGAATGCACTTTACCACCTGCAGGCCCTTTAGAGTCAAGGGTTGGCACAAATGATAGACCTTGCTCAGTCCTTCTAGTGGACAGTCAGTTTGAAGGACGAGCAGATGCAGGACTTGGGTGAGGAGATTGGTGATCGAGATGCTATGATTGGTCAGCTTGAAGGCCAAGTTCATACACTTGAGACCATCGTGGGTGAGCATGAGGTGATGATTGAGTTTTTGGAGGACCAGATCCATGACCTCAACATCGAGTTGGAGGACGCCAATGGGCATTTCGACATGCATCATGCACAGCAGGCAGCCCTTCACGCCCCACCGGACGTGATGGATGTTGACAGTGACGAGGAGCCTGAGGTGATGGAGGGTGTCTCCGACTTTGACTACGAGGTTGTAGCCCCACAGCCCGCACGGATGGGAGCTCACTCCCCCGCACGCAGCGAGTCATCTGTCAACAACCTTGACGACTACTAGGCGACGACTTCGGAGTACTTTTGGATATGCTCCTCTTAGTGCAGCCTAACTTTTGGGCAGGTGGTAATAGGCTAGCTTAGAGTTGAGTACCACCTGATATAAGGAGTGTAGCCTAGAAGCTCGAACACTCAAATTATGTAGGCTTTAGTGAAGGACTTGATGGATGTATGTGAATATTGGCAGGCAGATGGAAATCAATAATGCAATAGTTCATCTGAATTTTTATCTATGTTTCTCTGCATTTCTAGGCTGTGTGATGAATACCAAAGTTGTCATAAACTTCCTGATCTAGGTGCTTATAAATTTTCAACATCATTGAGCTTTTGCAGTTAGAGTTATAGGCAAAATACTATAGCTCAGTTTGCTGAAGAACCGCTAAAACAGAGAAGCAAAGATGTAGTCGAAGTGATCGAGCATGTAGTCATAGTAGTCGAAGGTGTCGCTCAAGCAGTCGGAAATGTAGTCATTGTGTCGCAAGAGTAGTCGTACTAGTCAGAGATACAGTAAAAATAGGCCATGATGTAGTCGTAGTAAACGGAAGTGTAACTGAGGCAGTCGGAGATGCAATCAAAGCAGTCATAGATGTAGTGTAGTCGCAGTTGTAGTCGTACTAGACAGAGGTGCAACTGAAGCAGTCGGAGACATAGTCGTAGTAGTCAGAGATAAAGTTGATGCAGTCGGAGAGCAGTCGAAGTAGTCAAAATTGCAGTGCAGTCAAAATTTAAGTCGTAGTAGTCGGAGGTGTAGTTGAAGCAGCCGGTGGTATAGTCGTACTAGGCGGAGATAAGGTTGAAGCAGTCGGATATGCAGTCGAGGTAGTCAAAGATACAGTGTAGTCGAACTATAGCCGTAACAGATGAAGGTAAAGTTCAAGCAGTCGAGAATGTAGTTGAAGCAGTGGTAGATGTTGTCGAAGCAGTCGAAGATGTAGTCGAAGGAGTCGTAGATGTAATGAAGCAGTCGGTGATGTAGTCAAAGAAGCTGTATAGCAGTCGATGCAGTCGGACATGTAGTCGGTGTAGTCGATGAGGGAGTTGTTGCAATCGAAGTTGTGGTCCTGGTAGACGGAAATGTAGACGAAGTAATCGATGATGCAGCCATAGTAGTCAGATTAGTAGTCGTGGTAGTCAGAAATGTAGTCGAAGTAGTCGGAGATGTAGTAGTCAGAGGTGTAATTGAATGCCACAGTTTTAAGCCACTAAATTTCCTAATCGTCGCCAACATTTGTAAGCGTTCAGATGAACAGACTTAGAGTTATGATTTTTCTTCCAACCAGCTGCAATTTGTCCACAATTTATCTGTGAATCCTTGAATTCTAAATCTTCCGCACTTATGACACCTAGCCTTGGGGGTATTATGGACTCTCGAAGTAATGAAAAATTTGCACCTTGCAGATGGTGCAAGGGACCCGCAGCACCCCGAGCGGTTTTGGTGCTAGTGGTAGCGGACAACCGCAGCAGCCGCCACCACCTCCCAACACGGCTGAAGTGATGGCCACCCAAACCGAGTTGCTCTGCCAGCTTGTTCAAGTGCAACAAGCATTTCAGCAATTCCAACAGGAGTAGGGTGGGCACAATGTCCACCAACCTCAGGCTGCTGGCTACCTGGACATTTTGGGTACTCAGCCCCCTATGTTTCACAAGACGGAGGAGCCCTTGGATGCGGACGCTTGGATTCGCACAATCAAATCGAAGTTTTCTCTACTTGTGGCGCCATGTTCCGATGCAAATAAGGCCCGTTTTGCCGCGCAACAACTTCGCGGTACCGCGCGCATTTGGTGGGACAACTATTTTGGCATGCTCGCAGCCGACCATGTTGTCTCTTGGGAGGAATTCTAGAATGCATTCAGAGCCCACCATATCCCAGAAGGCCTTATGGAGAGGAAGTTGAATGAATTTCTAACTCTTACTCAGGGTACCCGCACCATACTCCAGTATCCAGGCGTTCAACGACCTTTCTCAGTACGCGGGTTATCATGCTGACACGGATGTCAAGAAACGTGATCGTTTCTGCAAAGGTCTTAATACTGTGGCAGAACCACCTGAATTAATCCGGTTCAAGCGCGCTAACCATCACCACAAGGGCAATCCGGGCTAACTCGCACTTCAAATGGAATAACCCACTGGTCTGTCGGGTAACCTCCCGATACAACCACGGTTTTTGCCGATCGAAACCACACATACATGTACTCACACAAAGGTGAGCCCAGAGGATACAACATTCCACAAATTTTACATCAAAGGTCCATCATAAATTGTTATTACAACGGAGTGCAGATTCGTAAAACAAGGTACTTCAGAGTTCAAAATAATTGAGTTCTTCAGAGTTCAATGCAGTGGAAAAATTAATGATAACTACTCAACGATACAAGATGTCTCGATGAAGCCCGTACGAGACATCACTCGGCATTATCACCATTGGCCGAGGACGTATCCCATTCCACCGACCAACCAGGAGGAAGTGTGCAAGGCCAAGTCAAACTAGCAATCATATCCTCGAAAGTTTCACCTGAAAACAAGCCACAAGCATGGCTGAGTATACTAATACTCAGCAAGGCTTACCCAACTAGTGGAATATACTTAGCCGACTCCTAGACATGCAAGGCTTTTGGTTTGAGGGTTTGTTTCGCCGAAAAGCATATATAAGTAGGTCCTTACTTTCAAATTTTAGCTCCAAGTTCTAGTTCTCTTTAACCATTCTAGGTAAGCAACTATCCAACAGCATACATGGTGGAAGAATTAATTTGCATCCAACAAGATTAATCATCATCATTGGTCCTCTTCTTACTCTATGTGGTAAAAGGGTCAAGCAGTCTCAATAACCGCGAGAAACGGACGATTCAAATCGAATTTCTTAACCTTGCAAGGGAAACCTAAACACACGTCACGTGGTTACTCACAGAGTCACACGTGCAACTTTTCCCTTCAATTCCCGCTTCACGGAACAGGCCCACCGCCCTCGAGTCCCCATGGCCTAGCCATGGCGGCACATGCACCTGCCATTAGCTAGATGTGAACGAATTCAAGACGGTGGGGAGTATATTCCGGCATCGGTTCAATCCAGTACTTAAGCTTACCGATTACCATATTCTCGGCATGTGGTTAGTACGTTCAAAGACTTAACCACCACTACCACACACTGCGGCCTTAGCATTTTTCACTAAACAGACGGGGCCTCAATCATCAACATAAACATCGTACCATAGCCCCGTCCGTCGACCTTATGATTGTAGCATGTAGTAAACATTCAACTCCTAAATTCTCGCGAGTGACAGGAAATCACTCGACTTTTACCGGAGTCCTATTAGCATAGCATTCTATCGAACCTTACATCTAGTGTTCAGATCATAGGAACATAAGACATGCAACTAAGTTTTCATTCAACTCCTATAAACTAAATGCACAAGTAAAGTAGAGTAATAAGTTGCATAAGTTTAGGAAAATGGGGTTCATGCTCCGGGGCTTGCTTTCTTGAGTAAAGCTAGCCTGGGGCTCGTCCGAACTTGGGCTCGGGTCTTCGAAAGCTTCAATTAGATTCAATTGAGCTTCACGCTGCTCACTCTCGGACGCGGGCACCAGCTCGTATGTTCCGTCGGCGAGAGTAGTCGATTCTATATGAATGCACAAGTGTAAGTTATAGTGATGGTATATGACGATTATTTTCCTTCACGATAAAGTTGTAGTCCACAAAACATCGATTTGGTAGTGAAGTTACTTAGTTAAGATTTTATTGGGCAATTGTTAATAGAGTATAACTTAAACTATTAACTTCATTAAATAAAAAGGGGTTGTGTTATATTGGAGACTTAATTTTCTAAGCACAACATGGATTAAACACAACTTCTGGACTAGGTAACTTCTGGTGATGAAATTTTTATTTAGAGCACATTATGCAGAGACAAAAGCACTGTAAAAATTTCAAAAATTTTCTCGCAGCAGAATAATTATGAAAAATATATTACACAACCACTACTAGAACCTAGTTATTTTCATAGAGGACAAACCATGCAAGTATTGACACCAAAAATTTTAAAGGGGATTAATCTATCCATATATGTGTTACTGTAAATTTTTTAGATTTTAATATGCAAGATACAAAGCATAATAAATAGGACAACCTACACCTACTTTAATAAATATTAATTTCTACAGGATGTTTTACAGGGTTTCTGTGTATGAAACTTTTTATACATAAGAGTTACACTAATGTGTGCTACAGTAAAAAGGTGAACATTTTTCAAATAAAGACACTAATTATTTGATTTAGTGCACTTTTCCTACCACAAAATTATATAAATAGGTTACAGAGAGGAAAAAGGTTCTAAACACAGGTTTACAGATATGCCCCTAGAAACTTGCGTGCAGGCCCCGGGGAAGATTGCAATCAAAGCAATGTGGTCCCTGGCGGCGCTCGCATTGTGGTCGGCCAGATTCCGGCAAGGGGGCTCATCGGCGGCGAGGGAAAAAGGGTCGGGGAGATCCAGGGAGGTGAGAGCTACCTCGGGATGGCCTTGGTCGGGGTTGGGGGTGGCCGAAGGTGGCTCATCGGCACGAAGCAGAGGGGTGGCGGCGGGGCGGAGTGTCGGCGACGGTGCTCCGGCGAGGAGGGGAGAGCGTGGGCTGGTCGATGAGCTTCGCGGCGTCGAGGGGAAACCGTTTCGAGGCTTGGCTGGGATGGAGGAGCTTCAAAGTGAGCTGTCCACGGAGCAGCAGGGGAGCGGCGACGGCGCGGCGAAGCTGGCGGTGCTCCGGTGGTTAAGCTGGCCGGGGAAGAGGCCGTTGAGCTTTAGCGGAGGGAGGTCAAGCTCGCTGGGCGAAGGTTTTGGGCAGTGGGAGGCGGGGGAGTGGGGCTCCACGGGCGGGTGGTACACGGCGGCGGTAATGGTGGCGGCGGTGGCGTTCTAGTGTGTGGGCGCGCGAGGGGGACTCAGTGCGGCATTTTGTAGGCAGCAGAGAGGTGGGAGGAGGGGTGGGACTGGACTGTGAGACGCAGCACATCGGGAGCTCGTGACTGGTCGCGGCAGGCGGCAAACAGAGCCAGCGCGGCGTGCGGCGGGCGCAGGCAGGGGATTGGGCGCTGAGGATTTGGCGTGGGGAGCGAGAGATCACGCGGCGCGTGGGTTGGGCGAGGAGCTGCCGCAGCTGTCTTGCCGGGCGGCGAACGCGGCGACTGGCGGGATGCGGCGGAGGCATAGGCACGGCGCAGCTTGTCCATTGGGCGCGGCGGGCGGCGAGCAGAGGCGCGCGTTGCCGGCGCGCGCGTGGCGTGCGCGGACTGGGGAGGACCGTGGCGTGCGGGCGTAGCCGGGCATTGGCTTGGCGCCTAGCGCCGTCAGGCATCGCCGGCCAAGTGGCCTGCGGCGACTGCGCATCGACGGAGGGTCGGGCGAGGCGATGTGTCGGGCGAAGCCGAGGGTCGGGCGAGCGAAAGGGTCGGGTGAAGCGAGAGGGGTCGGGCGAAGCCGAGGGTCTGGTGAGTGAAAGGGTCGGGTGAACGACGGGTCGGGCGAGCGTAGGGTCGGGCGAAATGAATGCGCATCGAGGGTCGGGCGGGCGGAGAAAGAAGGGTCTGCGGTGGAAATAGAAGAAAAGGCAGGGGCTGGTTTGCAAATCCAAGTGTTTCTCAAATTTTCGTGTTGCAACTCAAAAATCCTTGAACATGAAAGTTGTTCAACATGAAAAGTTACACAAGTTTTGTTTCAGGCCAAAGTTCATTTGAGTTCTAGTTTAGAAGTTATTTTAAAAACTCAAAAGTTCAATTCAGAGGGTACGTCATTTCCTGGGCAAAACTTTGCATTCTCTCCTAGGCTTCAACTAGATTTTTGTTTATCATGCCAAAAATGATGTGCCTATTCAATTTTGTAGCCATGTTTGCATCAATGTGAAAGTTATTTAATTTGTCTGGTTAAAGTACATGTACTTATGCACACATATACACAACTATTTTCAATTCAAAGCAAAACCAATTTATTATTCCTTTCTTTTAAACTTTTCTTAGGATAAAACATTCTTCTTACACATGATATAAAACTAAGTTTAACAAACAGTAAATCTAGAGATGGAATTTGGGCCTGATCTTTTTACACAGTCCTAATTATCCAGCAACTAATTCACTGCCCAAAATTCAGGGTCGGCATTGTTCTAGAACAGTGGGTATAAATTATGTCCATTAAAGCTTCTATTTAATGTAGAGCAAAATATTTTGAGATTCTGAGAAAATTTTTGTAATAAAAGTGGTAGAGTTTGTTCTGAGGATTCCAGAACAGTTGAGTTTGCATTTTTCTGAATTTTCTACCATTTTATACGAATTTTACAAATTCACTGATTTTGAATCTAGGTTTGAAACTTTCTTTTACAACCAGGTCCTTGAATCTTACGCTCAGACCCTTCTAAAGATTCAAATCCTTGCAATTGGGTCCTCGGCGGCTCGGGTACGGCGGCCGGCCGAAATTCCGGCGAGGGGGCTCGCCGGCGGCGAGGGGCGAGGGTCGGGGAAGGTTCAGGGGTGCGAGGGCTACCTTGTGGGGGTGTTGTTCAGGTGGGGGACGGCCGGGAAGGGCTCGCCGGCGTTGGAGCAGAGGCGGCGGCGGCACGGCTCGCGTCGACGGCGGTGCTCCGGCGGGCTTGGGGCGGCGTGGTCCGGTCGGCGAGCTTCAGTGTCGCGTGGGGAAGCTACTCCGGGGCTCGGCTTGGACGGAGGGGGTCGGGGTCGTGCTGTCCACGGCGAGCAGGGGCGGCGGCGGCGACGGCAGCGCGGGCGGCGGTGCTCCGGTGGCTCTGGGTGGCGTTGGGTGGGTCGGCGAGCTGCGGTGAGGTGATGTAGTGGTGGCTGGGTGCTCAGTTTGGGCAGTGGGCGGCGGCAGTGGGCTGTCCACGGACGGGTGGTGCTCGGCGGCGGCGATGGCGACGGCGAGGCGTTCTGGTGGCCGGGGGGCTCGCGCGCGTGGCCGGGGTGGCGCTTTTATAGGGACGGAGGGGCCTGGTTAGCGTGCGGGGCGGAGGCACGGCACGGCGTGCACTGGCCGCGGCGGGCGGCGGCAGAACGCCGGCGCGGCGTGCGGCGAGCGGGCGCGGGCGACTGGGCGGCCGCGATTGTGGCGTGGGCGCGAGGAGATAGCGCGGCGTGCGGATTGGGGGGCAGCTGCTACAGCGGCTCGGGCGGAGGGCAGGCGCGGCAGCTGGCGGGGCGCGGGGGCCGGGGCGGCACGGCGGAGCGCGGCCACTGGGCGAGCGGGCGGCGGCCTGGGCGCGGCAGCACGCGCGGGCGGGGACTGGGCGGCGCGGCGTCGGGGCGGGGCAAAGCCGGCCGTGGCGGGGTGGTGCGGCGGCCACGGGCCTGGCGCTTCGCGCCGGTCAGGCGACGCCGGCCACCTGGCGCGCGGCGGGCGGGCGAGCGCGCGCGGCGCGGCAGGGGAGGGAGGGAGACGCGAGGGACCGAAATGCAAAAATTCGAAAAAGTTCAGGGGGCTGGGTGCAAACAGGGCGTTTTCTCCTCTTTCTGATTTGAATTTCAAAAACTTTTGAACACGAAAGTTGCTCAAAATAAAAAGTTCTACAACTTTGGTTTCAGGCAAAACCTCATTTGGCTTATGGTTTTAAAGTTAATTTAAAAGTTTCAAATGTGTCCAAATGTGCCCAATTTTAATTTGAATTCCAACTGAACCCGTTTTAAATTCTTTCCACCCTCTCATTAGTTGGTTTAACACATGGAGTTAGGCTTATGTCATTGATTTTCGATTTGTAATTACCAGGGTTGCCACAGCCTTCCCCCCTTAACAAGAATCTCGCCCCGAGATTCGGTAATTCTTAGTGTGGGCATGGGTGCACATACCAGTGGTTGAGGCAAGAAACCTAGGGAAATGTTGGTTCAGGTAGCTTTCCGTTTCCCAGGTGGCTTCTTCTTCCGTGTGGCGATTCCATTGTATTTTATACATTCTAATCACTTTCCTCCTGGTCTCTCTTTCTTTTTGATCCAGAATCTTAATTGGGTGTTCGACATACGAGAGATCGGGTTCCAACGATATTTCTTGTTGTTCCACAATCTCGGTAGGGACTCGAATACACTTCTTGAGTTGAGATACGTGGAAGACATCATGGGTGGCCGTGAGCTGAGGGGGCAGTCGTAATTTGTAGGCTACGGGTCCGCAGCTCTCAATGATTTCGTAGGGACCAATATAACGGGGAGCTAGTTTGCCTTTGATCCCAAATCTTCGCACTCCTTTGGTTGGGGAAACTCGAAGATAGACATAATCGCCAACTTCGAACTTTAGAGGCTTTCTCCTTTTGTCAGAATAGCTCTTTTGTCGGCCTTGTGCGGCTTTAAGATTTGCTTGTATTACTTTTACTTTCTCCTCTGCCTCGATTACCAGGTCGGGTCCAATTATTTTACGTTCTCCGGTTTGTGACCAGCTCAAAGGGGTTCGACACCTTCGTCCGTACAGGGCCTCAAATGGTGCCATTTTTAAACTCGTTTGGTAGCTGTTGTTGTACGAGAACTCTGCCAGGGGTAGGCATTTGTCCCAATTCTTGTTAGCATCTTCCAACTCAAGGCTCAGATCATGGAGCTGCTCCTCCAACTGTGCTATCGTGGCATCTCTCTCACCCATGAGAGTGTCCTGCTCCAGGATTTGGCCCTCAAGTTGGCCAATCTGAGCATCTCGGTCCTCAAGATCCTGGCTGAGCTCCTTTATCTGCTCATCCCTGGTATCTGCCATCATATGGTAGGCCTGAGCAAGATCGGTGAGCTGCTCAAGTGCCTGACTCTGGAGAGTCTGAAGCCGGTAGAGTGCACTCATGCACTGTACGGAGGTATGGATAGTCTCCTGGGCATGGAAGTCTACCAAATACTGTGCGTGCTGCACCCTGTTGAGCCAAAAGGGGTCGTTGTCCTGGGCAGCAGGAAACAATCCAATGGGAGTGAGTGTGACAACCTCGGGACGCTGCGCACAAAATGTGGTGAGCGCCCTCATGGCTGCAAGCTCCCAAGTATCGGCCAAACGGCGACCAACAGCCTCAAGCTCCAAGGCGGGCCGCTCCGGGTGTAGCGGGTGCGGAAGGATAGTCACGTTGACACGGCACTGGGTAACTCCATTCTCCGCAAACTCCAGTCCGGCGTAACGTGGGGGAATTAGATAGCCCGCGGTACGCAGAACATCCCACAAAATAGAGGGAAACCCCTCCCAGTGGAGACACTGCGAGTGCACGCGTCCATCCTCATCCACCATCATCTCAACAGGCTCGGCCATCTGAACAAAAGATCAAATGGAGTGAGATAGCGAAAAACTGTGAGCAGCACAAGGACAGATTCTGTATAGTGTGCAAAAATAATCATAACTCCCACAGTTCTCATCCAAAAATTCTCAAATTTCACCAGATCACTCCTAAGGTATTTGTGAACAACTTTTCTAGTCAACTCCAGAGCTAATTGGGTCTCTAAGATGGTCTTTCTTTTCAGGTTTTACCTTACTGTCTACCCAGAATTTTCAGTGAACAGAGGGCTAGAGTTTCGTACACCAGGGAAAATCTACCTAGCCAAAATTTACCAAATTTTAACAGCAGCTTCCTGGGTAAATTTGGAACAAGTTTCGTGATGTGCTCTTTTGCAGAAAACCACAGGAAGGGGGCCTAAAAATTTAAGGGGCAGAAGTGCTTATTCCGGACAGAATTCTGACATTTCAAGGTTTCTGTTATTTCTCACTCTCCATACGTTCAGAATTTTCCGTTTTTGAACAGAAGATAGAACACAAAATTTGGAACAATTTCTTCAACATGAACTTTATCAGAAATGGTCATTTTCTTAGGCCATAAAATCGCTCTTTTTGGTGACGGCAGATTTCGGACAGTTTCGCTAGATAGTCCTTATGCAAACCATGGTTTAGATACGCAAGAACCTTACCACTCTCATACATCGCATTTTTGATTTCAGATACATATGTTCATGATGTATGCACGTCCTATTCGTCCTCACAAAATAAAATAATCGCCAAATAGCTTTGGTCTTACGAAGATAGTTTCGGTGGCTTACACAATACGGCTCTCCTATAATAGCTAGTCGAGTCTTTCTACTCGTCCCTTAACTTATCGTAATCGCGGTTAGTGTACCTGCAGAAAATCGACAAGCATATATATATCATGAACCTTTCATGCCAGCACTCATGAAAGCGTCCGTATTCATTACCGTTTACTTATAGAAACGATATCTGTACAATTCCCGCCGTACAGACGACGTTAACATACGCTATCGAGATAGCGTATTCACGGGGGTACCGTCATGAGACGGGGGTATGAACAGCGATCGCCATACCCTGCGCCGAACCTTCTACTCCCAATATGTTCAACTAACAGTTGGCATATTGGCAGCACCTCAAGTAAGCCACTGCTTGAGGGCAGCGTTCGGTTCGCATCACCGACAGGAAGGCCAAGCTCCCTCAGTTGGCTGAGGATCCTTACCTTCTTACCTTAGCGATGAGTGCGTCGTTACAGAATTTAAGGTCGGTTGTGCATGAAAGTAAGTTTTGACAGAAAGTAATGTGCTGGAAGTCAGTTGATACTATATATAGAAGTTAGATAGCCACCTAGTAACTTTCCCATAATCCCTTAGGGCTTTACGAACTAGGCACCATCCTTAACGTACCAACGCATTTCGCAACACATCCTTCTAGTCAAGTTTTAGTAAAATGAGTTTTTAAGGCTTGTAGCATTCTCTGGCGTATGTATTTCGGCTCTGGTGTCCGCTGTTGCCAGCTGTGGCACCAGCTACGGCTCTGATACCAGCTGTGGCAGAACCACCTGAATTAATCCGGCTCAAGTGTATTAACCATCACCATTAAGGCATCCTCGGTTAACCTTACACTTCAAACGGAGTAATCCACTGGTCTGTCGGGTATAACCTCCCGATACAACCACGGTGAACGGATCGAGCGCCGTACATACAAATGCTCATGCGACGATGAGCCCAGAGAATACCATATTCCAGCAAGTATTACATCATTTGCATAAGTCAATATTACAGACCTAGTTCTGAGTTTAGAAAACAAGTACTTCAATTGACATAAATAAGTTCTTCAGAGTTAAATTGCAGCGGAAATAAACAACGGAAACTACTCGACGATAGAGGATGTCTCGATGAAGCCCGTACGAGACATCACTCGGCCTTATCTCCGTTAGACGGGGGCGCATCCCATTCCACCGACCAACCAGGGGGAAGAGTGCAGGGCCAAGTCAAGCTAGCAATCATGTCTTCAAAGGGCTCACCTGAAAAACGAGTCACAAGCAAGACTGAGTATACTAATACTCAGCAAGTCTTACCCGTGTAGTGGGAACTACTCCACCGACTCTAGACATGCAAGGCTTTTTGGCTCAGGGGTTTGTTTTGCCGAAAAGCATCTACAAGTGGGTCCTTACTTTCAACCTTTAGCTCAAGATTCTAGTTTCGTTAGCCAGTCTAGGTAAGCAGCTATCCAATGCATACATGGTGAAGCATTAAATTTTTCCATCCAACCAGTTCATTCATCATCATTGTTCCTCTTCTTACTCTGTGGGTAAAAATGGTCAAGCAGTCTCAATAGCCGTGAGAAACGGACGATTCGAATCGAATTTCTTAACCTTGCAAGGGAAACCCAAACACACGTCACGTGGTTACTCCCTAGAGTCACACGTGCAACTTTTCCCCTTTCTTTCCGGGTCGTGGATCGGGGCTACCCTCCGAGAGTACAAGAGCTCCACGCCACGGTTCGGCGCCGGGTCGTGACCACTCTCTGCACTCGCCATATGCACATGGGACCGAAGTTCAAAGGGTAGGATGCCGTCCCCTTGCCGGGCCAATCAGGTACTTAAGCTTACCGATTCCCATAATCTCGGCATGTGTTTAGTACGTTCAAAGACTTAACCATCACTACCACACCCTGCGGCCTTAGCATTTTTCACTAGATAGACGGGCCTCAATCGTAACCATCGTTACATAACCCGTCCGTGTCCTTATGATTGCAGCGTGTAGTAGTCATTCAACTCCTATTTTCTCGCGAGTGACAGGAAATCACTCGACTTTTACCGGAGTCCTATTAGCACAGCATTCTATCGAACCTTATCTCTAGTTTTCCAAGCAAGGGTTCCTGACATCATGCAACTAAGTTTTCATCCAACTCCTATAAACTTAATGCACAAGCAAGAGTAATGAGTTGCATAATTTCGGAAAGAATGGGTTATGCTCCGAGGCTTGCCTTCGCAGTTCGCGTGGGGATCTTCCGAACTTGGGCTCGGGTCTTCAAAAGCTTCAGTTAGATTTGCTTGAGCTTCACGCTGCTCACTCTCGGACGCGGGCACCAGCTCGTAGGTTCCGTCGGCGAGAGTCGTCGATTCTACATGAGTGCACAAGTTTAAGTCGTGGAAATGGTGCTTGATTACGATTTGAGAGTAATTACTACAATGGATAGCTTCTGGTCATGAATTTTTGGATTTAGGCACATCAAGGAAAGATGTGCTTACTGTAAACTTTTCAGCCAATTTTATGTAACAGATTAATTCTGAAAAATATATTTCATTGTTGCTGTTAGATACTTGTCCTTTTTGTACAGAACAATTGGTGCAACAAATGAGTCTAATATTTTTACAGAGCTTTCACTTAAGCATGCAGAAGCTACTGTAATTTTTGTAGGATTTATTATGCAGTATTCAGAGCATAGAAAATATGACATTCTACACCTAGGCTTTTTAAAGATTCATTTTTATAGGACCCTACACAGGGTTTTTGTCCATGAAACGTTTTACACAGCAACCTCTGCCACAGTGTAACTCCCAGTAATAATTTGGGAATTTTCCAAGCTAAGATACTATTTTCTTGATTTAATGTATATTATTAGCACATAAATCAAATAAGTGGGTTACTGTGAGACAAAAATTCTCCTAATTTTTCTCTGGCTTCTAGGTACCAATACATTAGCATAGGAAACATTTCAATGGGTGACTTGCCACCTAACTGCAGGGATAAAACATTCTTCTTACACATGATATAAAACTAAGTTTAACAAACAGTAAATCTAGAGATGGAATTTGGGCCTGATCTTTTAACACAGTCCTAATTATCCAGCAACTAATTCACTGCCCAAAATTCAGGGTCGGCATTGTTCTAGAACAATGGGTATAAATTATGTCCATTAAAGCTTCTATTTAATGTAGAGCAAAATATTTTGAGATTCTGAGAAAATTTTTGTAATAAAAGTGGTAGAGTTTGTTCTGAGGATTCCAGAACAGTTGAGTTTGCATTTTTCTGAATTTTCTACGATTTTATACGAATTTTAGAAATTCACTGATTTTGAATCTAGGTTTGAAACTTTCCTTTACAACCAGGTCCTTGAATCCTACGCTCAGATCCTTCTAAAGATTCAAATCCTTGCAATTGGGTCCTCGGCGGCTCGGGTACGACGGCCGGCCGAAATTCCGGCGAGGGGGCTCGCCGGCGGCGATGGGCGAGGGTCGGGGAAGGTTCAGGGGTGCGAGGGCTACCTTGTGGGGGTGTTGTTCAGGTGGGGGACGGCCGGGAAGGGCTCGCCGGCGTTGGAGCAGAGGCGGCGGCGGCGCGGCTCGCGTCGACGGCGGTGCTCCGGCGGGCTTGGGGCGGCGTGGTCCGGTCGGCGAGCTTCAGTGTCGCGTGGGGAAGCTACTCCGGGGCTCGGCTTGGACGGAGGGGGTCGGGGTCGTGCTGTCCACGGCGAGCAGGGGCGGCGGCGGCGACGGCAGCGCGGGCGGCGGTGCTCCGGTGGCTCTGGGTGGCGTTGGGTGGGTCGGCGAGCTGCGGTGAGGTGATGTAGTGGTGGCTGGGTGCTCAGTTTGGGCAGTGGGCGGCGGCAGTGGGCTGTCCACGGACGGGTGGTGCTCGGCGGCGGCGATGGCGACGGCGAGGCGTTCTGGTGGCCGGGGGGCTCGCGCGCGTGGCCGGGGTGGCGCTTTTATAGGGACGGAGGGGCCTGGTTAGCGTGCGGGGCGGAGGCACGGCACGGCGTGCACTGGCCGCGGCGGGCGGCGGCAGAACGCCGGCGCGGCGTGCGGCGAGCGGGCGCGGGCGACTGGGCGGCCGCGATTGTGGCGTGGGCGCGAGGAGATAGCGCGGCGTGCGGATTGGGGGGCAGCTGCTGCAGCGGCTCGGGCGGAGGGCAGGCGCGGCAGCTGGCGGGGCGCGGGGGCCGGGGCGGCACGGCGGAGCGCTGCCACTGGGCGAGCGGGCGGCGGCCTGGGCGCGGCAGCACGCGCGGGCGGGGACTGGGCGGCGCGGCGTCGGGGCGGGGCAAAGCCGGCCGTGGCGGGGTGGTGCGGCGGCCACTGGCCTGGCGCTTCGCGCCGGTCAGGCGACGCCGGCCACCTGGCGCGCGGCGGGCGGGCGAGCGCGCGCGGCGCGGCAGGGGAGGGAGGGAGACGCGAGGGACCGAAATGCAAAAATTCGAAAAAGTTCAGGGGGCTGGGTGCAAACAGGGCGTTTTCTCCTCTTTCTGATTTGAATTTCAAAAACTTTTGAACACGAAAGTTGCTCAAAATAAAAAGTTCTACAACTTTGGTTTCAGGCAAAACCTCATTTGGCTTATGGTTTTAAAGTTAATTTAAAAGTTTCAAATGTGTCCAAATGTGCCCAATTTTAATTTGAATTCCAACTGAACCCGTTTTAAATTCTTTCCACCCTCTCATTAGTTGGTTTAACACATGGAGTTAGGCTTATGTCATTGATTTTGGATTTGTAATTACCAGGGTTGCCACACTGATACATTTTGCTACTGCCGGGGTGGATAGAGAATTTGGAGAGGTGTGCCTCATCAAGAATTTGCTTGCGGAGTTCACGATTCTTCGGAACGACTATACGACTTTCGAACCATAGAACTCCCTTATGGTCCTGGCGGAAACACTTATACTTCTCCTCACCTAGAGAGAGTTTTTGTTTGATGACCTTGATTCCTTCATCATGTAGTTGTGCCATGACGATTTGGTCGTGAAGAGTGGGCTCAACTGAGATGTGATCTAGAGTGCCTTGGGAAACCATTTCCATATTAAGCTTCCTCATGTCTGCACATAATGTCTCATGGTAGAACTCCATGGATAAGCAATGGCAATGGGACTTGCGGCTTAGTGCATCAGCGACTACGTTAGCCTTGCCGGGGTGATAGTGCACTTCAAGGTCATAATCCTTGATTAGTTCTAGCCATCTCCGTTGTCTCATATTCAGATCGGCTTGTGTGAAGATATACTTGAGACTCTTATGATCCGTGTAGATATTGCACTGTGTACCCATGAGATAGTGCCTCCATATCTTCAGAGCGTGAATGACGGCTGCGAGCTCAAGGTCATGCGTGGGATAATTCTGTTCGTGGGGCCGAAGGGCTCGTGAGGCATATGCAATCACTCGATTCTCTTGCATAAGCACACATCCTAGACCAGTACCTGAGGCGTCACAATACACATCGAATGGCTTGGTATTATCGGGTTGAGCTAACACAGGTGCAGTAGTCAGATGCTCTCTGAGAGTGTGGAAGGCTTCCTCACACTTCTCATTCCATACAAACTTTACTTCCTTCTTCAATAGTTCCGTCATGGGCTTAGCAATTCGAGAGAAATCCGGGATGAAGCGACGGTAGTAACCGGCTAAGCCGAGAAAACTGCGAATCTGATGAACAGAGGTAGGGGGTTTCCAATCCATCACCTCTTGTACCTTGCTGGGGTCAACAGCTATGCCTTCGCTGGAGATCGTGTGACCTAAGAACTTTACAGTATCCAACCAGAATTCACACTTAGAAAACTTAGCATAAAGCTGATGGTCCCTGAGTCGCTGAAGAACAACGCGAAGGTGCTTGGCATGCTCTTCCTCATCCTTGGAATAGATAAGAATGTCGTCGATGAACACTACGACGAATTTGTCAAGTTCGGGCATGAATACCGAATTCATGAGATACATGAAGTAGGCAGGGGCATTGGTGAGTCCAAAGGACATGACCAAGAATTCATATAGTCCATATCGTGTGGAGAAGGCAGTCTTAGGAATATCGCACGGGCGAATCTTGATCTAATGATATCCCGAACGAAGATCAATCTTTGAGAAGACTCTGGCTCCAGCTAATTGATCGAAGAGCACATCGATGCGAGGAAGGGGGTATTTATTTTTAACCGTTACCGCATTGAGAGGTCGGTAGTCCACACATAATCTCAAACTGTCATCCTTCTTCTTTACGAATAGGGCTGGACATCCCCAAGGTGACGCGCTAGGGCGAATGAAACCTTTGTCCAGTAGTTCTTGGAGTTGAATTTTCAGCTCTGCCAACTCTTTAGGGGGCATCCTATATGGTCTCTTGGATATAGGTGCAGTTCCTGGTTGTAGTTCAATAACGAACTCAATGTCCCTATCCGGTGGCATTCCGGGTAAGTCATCCGGGAAAACATCGGCATACTCGTTTACCACTGGAATATTATCTGGCTTGAGTCCTTCCATCTTATAAGCACAGGAATTTGTACAATCTAGGAACGGTAGGTAGAGGGTAGTGGCTCCGTGACTAGATGAATTGATCTCCATGGCTCGGGAAGAAAGGGCCAGTGTGACTCCATGCATAGCCATCCAGTTCATTCCCAAAATAATGTCCATGCCGTCAAGAGGTAAAAGGACAAGGTCCGTGTCGATGGTTTTACTACCCAATTTGACTGGTACTTGTCTGATCATTTGGTTCGAAACAATTTTACCACCCGGTGTTGATATCATATATGACCCTTTGGTGTGACCAACATCCAAGCCTACTTTTGCACCGAATTTTGCACTTATGAAACTATGCGATGCACCAGAATCAAATAATATAACTGCAGGCTTGTTATGGATAGAGAATGTACCCGACATCACTGGGGCTCCTTCAGGAAGCTCTGCAAGTGTGGTGAAGTTAATCCGTCCTTGCTTGACTTGCAGGGTCTGTCTCTTGCCCCTGTTCTTGGTGTTCGGGTTGGATCCTTGACCTTGGTTGGGCTGTCCAGGCTGAGGGCATTCTCGTGCGAAGTGGCTGGAACTCCCGCATTTGAAACAGCGATTCGCGGGGCTAGGTCGAAGAGACTGGAAGAATGGGCCTCGGACCATTCTGTGAAGGCATCGGGGGTCGTACCATGCCTGGCTGCTGTGGGGGTCTGGCAATCCATCTTCCTGGCTGCGGGGCCCTTGGTGGAGCTGTAGGTGCGGTATTTTGCACGATGCGATACCTTGGTGGTTGGACACTTGATGGTCCCGCGGGTGCCTTTCTCTTCTTCTCTGCCCGGTGCGCCATGGTACAGTCTTCCTGGGTAATGGCCATATTGACCAACTCGTTGTAGGTGTCAGCCCTGGCTAGGTTCAGACGTTCCTTGAGCTTGGTACTCAGACCTCGGCGGAAACGATCACGCTTCTTGGCATCCGTATCAGCGTGATAGCCCGCATACTGACATAAGTTGTTGAACGCTTGAGCGTACTGCAGCACGGTGCGGGTGCCCTGGGTGAGTGCCAGGAACTCGTTCAACTTCCTCTCCATGAGACCCTCGGGGATATGATGTGCCCGGAACGCGGTCTTGAACTCATCCCAGTCGACCACATGATCAGCCGGGAGCATCGCAAAATAGTGGTCCCACCACAGTCGAGCGGTACCGCGAAGCTGTTGCGCGACAAAACGAGCTTTGTTGGCCTCTGAGCATGGGGCCACAAGTAGTGTGAACTTGGATTCTATGGTGCGAATCCATGCATCTGCGTCCAGGGGTTCCTCGGTCTTATGGAACAAGGGAGGCTGGGTCCCTAGGAAATCCGTGTATCCTGCGACTTGTGGTTGGTGAGCATTGTGCCCACCCCTCTGCTGGTGTTTTCCTTGCACAATCTGACGCAGCAGCTCGGTTTGAGCGGCCATCACTTCCATCAAAGTAGGCTTGGATGTTGGTCACACCAAAGGGTCATATATGATATCAACACCGGGTGGTAAAATTGTTTCGAACCAAATGATCAGACAAGTACCAGTCAAATTGGGTAGTAAAACCATCGACACGGACCTTGTCCTTTTACCTCTTGACGGCATGGACATTATTTTGGGAATGAACTGGATGGCTATGCATGGAGTCACACTGGCCCTTTCTTCCCGAGCCGTGGAGATCAATTCATCTAGTCACGGAGCCACTACCCTCTACCTATCGTTCCTAGATTGTACAAATTCCTTTGCTTATAAGATGGAAGGACTCAAGCCAGATAATATTCCAGTGGTAAACGAGTATGCCGATGTTTTCCCGGATGACTTACCCGGAATGCCACCGGATAGGGACATTGAGTTCGTTATTGAACTACAACCAGGAACTGCACCTATATCCAAGAGACCATATAGGATGCCCCCTAAAGAGTTGGCAGAGCTGAAAATTCAACTCCAAGAACTATTGGACAAAGGTTTCATTCGCCCTAGCGCGTCACCTTGGGGATGTCCAGCCCTATTCGTAAAGAAGAAGGATGACAGTTTGAGATTATGTGTGGACTACCGACCTCTCAATGCGGTAACGGTTAAAAATAAATACCCCCTTCCTCGCATCGATGTGCTCTTCGATCAATTAGCTGGAGCCAGAGTCTTCTCAAAGATTGATCTTCGTTCGGGATATCATTAGATCAAGATTCGCCCGTGCGATATTCCTAAGACTGCCTTCTCCACACGATATGGACTATATGAATTCTTGGTCATGTCCTTTGGACTCACCAATGCCCCTGCCTACATCATGTATCTCATGAATTCGGTATTCATGCCCGAACTTGACAAATTCATCGTAGTGTTCATCGACGACATTCTTATCTATTCCAAGGATGAGGAAGAGCATGCCAAGCACCTTCGCGTTGTTCTTCAGCGACTCAGGGACCATCAGCTTTATGCTAAGTTTTCTAAGTGTGAATTCTGGTTGGATACTGTAAAGTTCTTAGGTCACACGATCTCCAGCGAAGGCATAGCTGTTGACCCCAGCAAGGTACAAGAGGTGATGGATTGGAAACCCCCTACCTCTGTTCATCAGATTCGCAGTTTTCTCGGCTTAGCCGGTTACTACCGTCGCTTCATCCCGGATTTCTCTCGAATTGCTAAGCCCATGACGGAACTATTGAAGAAGGAAGTAAAGTTTGTATGGAATGAGAAGTGTGAGGAAGCCTTCCACACTCTCAGAGAGCATCTGACTACTGCACCTGTGTTAGCTCAACCCGATAATACCAAGCCATTCGATGTGTATTGTGACGCCTCAGGTACTGGTCTAGGATGTGTGCTTATGCAAGAGAATCGAGTGATTGCATATGCCTCAAGAGCCCTTCGGCCCCACGAACAGAATTATCCCATGCATGACCTTGAGCTCGCAGCCGTCATTCACGCTCTGAAGATATGGAGGCACTATCTCATGGGTACACAGTGCAATATCTACACGGATCATAAGAGTCTCAAGTATATCTTCACACAAGCCGATCTGAATATGAGACAACGGAGATGGCTAGAACTAATCAAGGATTATGACCTTGAAGTGCACTATCACCCCGGCAAGGCTAACGTAGTCGCTGATGCACTAAGCCGCAAGTCCCATTGCCATTGCTTATCCATGGAGTTCTACCATGAGACATTATGTGCAGACATGAGGAAGCTTAATATGGAAATGGTTTCCCAAGGCACTCTAGATCACATCTCAGTTGAGCCCACTCTTCACGACCAAATCGTCATGGCACAACTACATGATGAAGGAATCAAGGTCATCAAACAAAAACTCTCTCTAGGTGAGGAGAAGTATAAGTGTTTCCGCCAGGACCATAAGGGAGTTCTATGGTTCGAAAGTCGTATAGTCGTTCCGAAGAATCGTGAACTCCGCAAGCAAATTCTTGATGAGGCACACCTCTCCAAATTCTCTATCCACCCCGGCAGTAGCAAAATGTATCAGGACCTAAGGCAAAACTTCTGGTGGACTAGAATGAAAAGGGATATTGCTACGTATGTCTCGGAATGTGACACGTGCCAGAGAGTAAAAGCTAGCCACTTAAAGGTAGCCGGTACACTTCAACCGTTACCTATACCATCATGGAAATGGGAAGACATAAGTATGGACTTCATCGTGGGACTACCAAACACTTCCCAGAAACATGATTCCATATGGGTTATCGTTGATAGACTCACGAAGACGGCACATTTTCTTCCGGTACACACCACCTATTCTACCAAGAAATATGCCGAGATTTACCTCGATCGTATTGTTTGCCTGCATGGAATACCTAAGACAATTATTTCCGATCGTGGTCCCCAGTTTGTAGCACGCTTTTGGGAACAACTGCAAACGTCTCTTGGCACAAAGCTGATTCGCAGCTCAGCATACCACCCTCAGACCGATGGACAAACGAAAAGAGTAAACCAAATTCTTGAAGACATGCTGAGAGCTTGTGTCATTCATTATGACAAGAATTGGGACAAATGCCTACCCCTGGCAGAGTTCTCGTACAACAACAGCTACCAAACGAGTTTGAAAACGGCACCATTTGAGGCCCTGTACGGACGAAGGTGTCGAACTCCTTTGAGCTGGTCGCAAACCGGAGAACGTAACATAATTGGACCCGACCTGGTAATCGAGGCAGAGGAGAAAGTAAAAGTAATACAAGCAAATCTTAAAGCCGCACAAGCCCAACAAAAGAGCTATTCTGACAAAAGGAGAAAGCCCCTAAAGTTCGAAGTTGGCGATCATGTCTATCTTCAAGTTTCACCAACCAAGGGAGTGCGAAGATTTGGAATCAAAGGCAAACTAGCTCCCCGCTATATATTGGTCCCTACGAAATCATTGAGAGCTGCGGACCCGTAGCCTACAAATTACGACTGCCCCCTCAGCTCAAGGCCACCCATGATGTCTTCCACGTATCTCAACTCAAGAAGTGTATTCGAGACCCTACCGAGATTGTGGAACAACAAGAAATATCGTTGGAACCCGACCTCTCGTATGTCGAACACCCAGTTAAGATTCTGGATCAAAAAGAAAGAGAGACCAGGAGGAAAGTGATTAGAATGTATAAAATACAATGGAATCGCCACACGGAAGAAGAAGCCACCTGGGAAACGGAGAGCTACCTGAACCAACATTTCCCTGGGTTTCTGGTCTCAACCACTGGTATCTGCACCCACGCCCACACTAAGAATTACCGAATCTCGGGGCGAGATTCTTGTTAAGGGGGGAAGGCTGTGACAACCCTGGTAATTACATTTCCGAAATCAATGTCATTAGCCTAACTCTATGATTAAACCAACTAATGAAAGGGTGGAAAGAATTAAAACGAGTTCAGTTGGAATTCAAATTTAATTTGAGCACATTTGGTTACTTTTGAACTTTTAAATTTAACTTTCAAACCATAAGCCAAATGAGATTTTGCCTGAAACCAAAGTTGTAGAACTTTTTATTTTGAACAACTTTCGTGTTCAAAAGTTTTTGAAATTCAAATCAGAAAGAGGAGAAAATGCCCTGTTTGCACCCAGCCCCCTGAAGTTTTCCAAATTCTTGCATCCAGGTCCCTCGTTTCCCCCCCCCCCCCTCCTCTGCCGCACCGCGCGCGCTCGCCTGCCCGCCGCGCGCCAGGTGGCCGGCGTCGCCTGACCGGCGCGAAGCGCCAGGCCAGTGGCCGCCGCACCACCCCGCCACGGCCGGCTTTGCCCCGCCCCCACGCCGCGCGGCCAGTCAGCGCCCGCGCGTGCCCGCGACGCAGCCGCGTCCAGCCCCGCCGCCCGTCGCGCCCAGTAGCCGCGCTCCGCCGTGCCGCCCCGGCCCCCGCGCCCCACCAGTCGCCGCGCCCGCCCTCCGCCCGAGCCACTGCCGCTGCTGCTTCCCCACTCCGCGCCCGGCACTATCTCACCGCGCTCACGCCATATCGCGGCCGCCCAGTCACCGCGCCCGCGCTGCCGCACGTCGCGCCGGCGTTCTGCCGCCGCCCGCCGCGCCCAGTGCACGCCGTTGCCGTGCCCCGCCCCGCGCGTCGCCCAGGCACCTCCACACCCCCTCCTGTCCCTATAAAAGCACCACCCCGGCCACGCGCGCGAGCCACCGCAACCCAGAACGCCTCGCCGTCGCCATCGCCGCCGCCGAGCACCATCCGCCCGTGGACAGCCCTCCGCCGCCGCCCACTGCCCAAACTGAGCCCCCAGCCACCACTACATCACCCCACCGCAGCTCGCCGACCCACCCAACGCCACCCAGAGCCACCGGAGCGCCACCGCCCGCACTGCCGCCGCCGCCGCCGCCCCTGCTCGCCGTGGACAACACGACCCCGACTGCTCTGATACCAGCTGTGGCAGAACCACCTGAATTAATCCGGCTCAAGTGTATTAACCATCACCATTAAGGCACTCCCGGTTAACCTTACACTTCAGACGGAGTAATCCACTGGTCTGTCGGGTATAACCTCCCGATACAACCACGGTGCACGGATCGAGCGACGTACATACAAATGCTCATGCGACGATGAGCCCAGAGAATACCACATTCCAGCAAATATTACGATATTAACATAAGTAAATATTACAGGCCAAGTTCTGAGCTTAGAAACCAAATACTTCAATTAACATAAATAAGTTCTTCAGAGTTAAGTTGCAGCGGAAAATAAACAACGGAAACTACTCGACGATACAGGATGTCTCGATGAAGCCCGTACGAGACATCACTCGGCCTTATCTCCGTTGGACGGGGGCGCATCCCATTCCACCGACCAACCAGGGGGAAGAGTGCAGGGCCAAGTCAAGCTAGCAATCATATCTTCGAAGGTCTCACCTGAAGTGAGCCACAAGCAAGGCTGAGTATACTAATACTCAGCAAGACTTACCCGTGTAGTGGAATTTACTCCACCGACTCTAGACATGCAAGGCTTTTTGGCTCAGGGGTTTGTTTTGCCGAAAAGCATCTACAAGTGGGTCCTTACTTTCAACTTTTAGCTCAAGATTCTAGTTTCGTTAGCCAGTCTAGATAAGCAGCTATCTAAAACCATACATGGTGAAGCATTAAATTTTTCATCCAACCAGTTCATTCATCATCATTGTTCCTTTTCTTACTCTGTGGGTAAAAATGGTTAAGCAGTCTCAATAGCCGTGAGAAACGGACGATTCGAATCGAATTTCTTAACCTTGCAAGGGAAACCTAAACACACGTCACGTGGTTACTCCCAGAGTCACACGTGCAACTTTTCCCCTTTCTTTCCGGGTCGTGGATCGGGGCTACCCTCCGAGAGTACAAGAGTTCCACGCCACGGTTCGGCGCCGGGTCGTGACCACTCTCTGCACTCGCCATATGCACATGGGACCGAAGTTCAAAGGGTAGGATGCCGTCCCCTTGCCGGGCCAATCAGGTACCTAAGCTTACCGATTCCCATAATCTCGGCATCTGTTTAGTACGTTCAAAGACTTAACCATCACTACCACACCCTGCGGCCTTAGCATTTTTCACTAGACAGACGGGCCTCAATCGTAACCATCGTTACATAACCCGTCCGTGTCCTTATGATTGCAGCGTGTAGTAGCCATTCAACTCCTATTTTTTCGCGAGTGACAGGAAATCACTCGACTTTTACCGGAGTCCTATTAGCACAGCGTTCTATCGAACCTTACATCTAGTTTTCAAGCAAGGGTTCCTGACATCATGCAACTAAGTTTTCATCCAACTCCTATAAACTTAATGCACAAGCAAAGAGTAATGAGTTGCATAATTTCTGAAAGAATGGGTTATGCTCCGGGGCTTGCCTTCGCAGTTCGCTTGGGGATCTTCCGAACTTGGGCTCGGGTCTTCAAAAGCTTCAGTTAGATTTGCTTGAGCTTCCGCTGCTCACTCTCGGACGCGGGCACCAGCTCGTAAGTTCCGTCGGCGAGAGTCGTCGATTCTACATGAGTGCACAAGTTTAAGTCGTGGAAATAGCACTTGATTACGATTTGAGAGTAATTACTACAAGGAAAGATGTGCTTACTGTAAAATTTTCAGCCAATTTTATGTAACAGGTTAATTCTGAAAAATATATTTCATAGTTGCTGTTAGATACTTGTTCTTTTTGTACAGAACAATTGGTGGAACAAATGAGTCTAAGCTTTTTACAGAGCTCTCACTTGAGCATGCAGAAGCTACTGTAATATTTGTAGGATTTATCATGCAGTATCCAGAGCATAGAAAATATGACATTCTACACCTAGGCTATTCAAAGATTCATTTTTACAGGACCCTACACAGGGTTTTTGTCCATGGAACTTTTTACACAGCAACCACTACCACAGTGTAAGTCCCAGTAATAATTTGGGAATTTTCCAAGCTAAGATACTATTTTCTTGATTTAATGTATTTTATTAGCACATAAATCAAATAAGTAGGTTACTGTGAGATAAAAAGTCTCCTAATTTTTCTGTGGCTTCTAGGTACCAATACATTCGCATAGGAAATGTTTCAATGGGTGACTCACCACCTAACGGCAGGGATAAAACATTCTACTTACACATGAATTAAAACTAAGTTTAACAAACAGTAGAGCTAGATATGGAATTTGGGCCTGATCTTTTTACACAGTCCTAAACATCAAGCAACTAATTCACTGCCCAAAATCTAGGGTCAGCATTGTTTTAGAACAGTGGGTACAAAATAAGTCCATTAAAGCTTCTATTTAATGTAGAGAAAAATATTTTGAGATACTGAGAAAACTTTTGTAACAAAAGTGGTAGAGTTTGTTCTGAGGATTCCAGAACAGTTGAGTTTGCATTTTTCTGAATTTTCTACGATTTTATACGAATTTTACAAGTTCACTGAATTTGAATCTAGGTTTGAAACTTTCTTTTACAACTAGGTCCTTGAATCTTACGCTCAGACCCTTCTAAAGATTTAAATCCTTGCAATTGGGTCCTCGGGCGGCTCGGGTACGGCGGCCGGCCGAAATTCCGGCGAGGGGGCTCGCCGGCGGCAAGGGGCGAGGGTCGGGGAAGGTTCAGGGGTGCGAGGGCTACCTTGGGGGGGTGTTGTTCAGGTGGGGGACGGCCGGGAAGGGCTCACCGGCGTTGGAGCAGAGGCGGCGGCGGCGCGGCTCGCGTCGACGGCGGTGCTCCGGCGGGCTTGGGGCGGCGTGGTCCGGTCGGTGAGCTTCAGTGGCGCGTGGGGAAGCTACTCAGGGGCTCGGCTTGGACGGAGGGGGTCGGGGTCGTGCTGTCCACGGCGAGCAGGGGCGGCGGCGGCGGCGGCAGTGCGGGCGGCGGCGCTCCGGTGGCTCTAGGTGGCGTTGGGTGGGTCGGCGAGCTGCGGTGGGGTGATGTAGTGGTGGCTGGGGGCTCAGTTTGGGTAGTGGGCGGCGGCGGAGGGCTGTCCACGGGCGGATGGTGCTCGGCGGCGGCGATGGCGACGGCGAGGCGTTCTGGGCTGCGGTGGCTCGCGCGCGTGGCTGGGGTCGTGCTTTTATAGGGACAGGAGGGGGTGTGGAGGTGCCTGCGCGACGCGCGGGGCGGGGCACGGCAACGGCGTGCACTGGGCGCGGCGGGCGGCGGCAGAACGCCGGCGCGACGTGCGGCAGCGCGGGCGCGGTGACTGGGCGGCCGCGATATGGCGTGAGCGCGGTGAGATAGTGCCGGGCGCGGAGTGGGGAAGCAGCAGCGGCAGTGGCTCGGGCGGAGGGCGGGCGCGGCGACTGGTGGGGCGCGGGGGCCGGGGCGGCACGGCGGAGCGCGGCTACTGGGCGCGACGGGCGGCGGGGCTGGACGCGGCTGCGTCGCGGGCACGCGCGGGCGCTGACTGGCCGCGCGGCGTGGGGGCGGGGCAAAGCCGGCCGTGGTGGGGTGGTGCGGCGGCCACTGGCCTGGCGCTTCGTGCCGGTCAGGCGACGCCGGCCACCTGGCGCGCGGCGGGCGGGCGAGCGCGCGCGGTGCGGCAGAGGAGGGGGGGGGGGGGGGGGGGGGAACGAGGGACCTGGATGCAAGAATTTGGAAAACTTCAGGGGGCTGGGTGCAAACAGGGCGTTTTCTCCTCTTTCTAATTTGAATTTCAAAAACTTTTGAACACGAAAGTTGTTCAAAATAAAAAGTTCTACAACTTTGGTTTCAGGCAAAATCTCATTTGGCTTATGGTTTGAAAGTTAAATTTGAAAGTTCAAAAGTAACCAAATGTGCTCAAATTAAATTTGAATTCCAACTGAACTCGTTTTAATTCTTTCCACCCTTTCATTAGTTGGTTTAATCATAGAGTTAGGCTAATGACATTGATTTCGGAAATGTAATTACCAGGGTTGTCACAGTTTTCCTTTGATTCCGAACCTTTGTACACACTTTGTTGGTGAAACTCGAAGGTAGACGTGGTCACAAACTTCAAATTTTAGTGGCTTTCTCCTTCTGTCGAAATAGCTCTTTTGCCTGGATTGTGCAGCTCTAAGGTTTTCTTGTATTACACTCACTTTTTCTTCTGCCTCGATTACCAAGTCTGGTCCAAATATTTTGCGTTCTCCGGTCTGTGACCAACTCAAAGGGGTTCGACACCTTTGTCCGTATAAGGCCTCAAATGGTGCCATTTTCAAACTCGATTGATAGCTATTGTTATATGAGAACTCTGCTAGGGATAGGCATTTGTTCCAATTCTTGTCACGGTGAATGACGCAAGCTCTAAGCATGTCTTCAAGAATTTGGTTCACTCTTTCAGTTTATCCGTCAGTTTGAGGATGATAGGCTGAGCTTCGAATCAATTTAGTACCAAGAGGAGCTTGCAATTGTTCCAAAAATTGCGCTACAAACTGAGTACCATGATCGGATACAATAGTCTTTGGTACTCCATGTAGGCAAACGATACGATCGAGATAAATCTCAGCCTATTTCTTGGCAGTATAGGTGGTGTGTACCGAAAGAAAATGTGCCGTCTTTGTGAGCCTATCAACGATAACCCATATGGAATCATGTTTCTGTACGGTACTTGGCAATCCAACAATGAAAACCATACTTATGTCTTCCCATTTCCATGAGGGTATAGGCAAAGGTTGAAGTGTACCGGCTACTTTCAAGTGGCTGGCTTTTACTCTCTGGCATGTGTCGCATTCTGAGACATATTTAGCGATTTCTCTTTTCATTCTAGTCCGCCAGAAATTTTGCCTAAGGTCTTGATACATTTTGTTACTGCCGGGGTGGATAGAAAATTTGGAAAGGTGTGCCTCATCCAGAATTTGCTTACGGAGCTCATGATTCTTGGGAACGACTAGGCGACTTTTGAACCATAGAACTCCCTTATGGTCCTGGCGGAAATATTTGTATTTTTCTTCTCCTAGAGAGAGTTTTTGTTTGATGATCTTAACTCCTTCATCGTGTAGTTGTTCCATGATGATTTGGTTGTGAAGAGTGGGCTTGACTGAGATGTGATTCAGAGTGCCTTGGGAAATCATTTCCAAACTAAGCTTCCTCATTTCCAAACATAATGTCTTATTATAGATTTCCACTGATAGGCAATAGCAATGGGCCTTACGGCTGAGTGCATCCGCGACTACATTGGCCTTTCCGGGGTGATAGTGCACCTCGAGATCATAATCCTTGATTAATTCTAGCCATCTTCTTTGTCTCATATTCAGATCGGCTTGGGTGAAGATATATTTGAGACTCTTGTGATCGGTGTAGATATTACAATGAGTGCCCATGAGATAATGTCTCCATATTTTTAGAGCATGAATGACTGCTGCTAACTCGAGATCATGGGTTGGATAATTCTGCTCATGGGGCTGAAGGGCTCGTGAAGCATAAGCGATAACTCGATTTTCTTGCATAAGCACACAACCAAGACCAGTGCCAGATGCGTCACAGTAAACATCGAACGGCTTGGTATTATCAGGTTGAGCTAACACAGGGGCTGTAGTCAAATGTTCTCTGAGAGTGTGGAAAGCTTCTTCGCATTTCTCATCCCACACAAACTTTACTCCCTTTTTCAATAGTTCGGTCATAGGCTTAGCAATCCTGGAGAAATCCGGAATGAAACGGCGATAGTAACCGGCTAAACCAAGAAAACTGCGAATTTGATGAACAGAGGTAGGAGGTTTCCAATCCATCACTTCTTGTACCTTGTTGGGGTCAACGGTTATGCCTTCGCTGGAAATAGTGTGACCGAAGAATCTCACACTATCCAACTAGAATTCGCACTTAGAAAATTTAGCATAGAGCTGATGGTCTCTGAGACGCTGAAGAACAATGTGCAGGTGCTTAGCATGCTCTCCCTCATTCTTGGAATAGATAAGGATGTCGTCAATGAAAACTACGGCGAATTTCTCGAGCTCGGGCATGAATACCGAATTCATGAAATACATGAAGTAGGCAGGGGCATTGGTGAGACCAAAGGACATGACCAAGAATTCATATAGTCCATATCGTGTGGAAAAGGCAGTCTTAGGAATATCGCATGGGCGAATCTTTATCTGATGATATCCAGATCGAAGATCAATCTTTGAGAAGACTCTAGCTCCAGATAATTGATCAAAGAGAACGTCGATGCGGGGAAGTGGGTATTTATTTTTAACGGTTACCGCATTGAGAGGTCGGTAGTCCACACATAATCTTAAACTGTCATCCTTTTTCTTTACAAAAAGGGCCGGACATCCCCAAGGTGATGCGCTAGGACGAATGAAGCCATTGTCCAGTAGTTCTTGGAGTTGTGTTTTCAGTTCGGCCAATTCCTTAGGTGGCATCCTATAGGGTCTTTTGGAGATAGGTGAAGTGCCTGGTTGCAGTTCAATAACGAACTCAATATCCCTATCCGGTCGCATTCCTGGTAAGTCATCCGGAAAAAACATTGGCATACTCGCATACCACTGGAATATCTTCTAGCTTGATTCCTTCCATCACGAAAGCACAAGATTTCGTGCACTCCCGGAATGGTAGGTAAAGGGTAGCGGTTCCGTGACTAGGTGAATTTATTTCAACAGCTCGGGAAAAAAGGTCCAGTATGACTCCATGCATAGTCATCCAATTCATCCCAAAATAATATCCATGCCTTCAAGGGGTAAGAGAACAAGGTCCGTGTTGATGATTTTACTACCCAATTTTATCGATACCAGCCTTATTATTTTGTTGGAAGCAATTTTTCCACCCGGTGTTGATATCATATATGACCCTTTTGTGTGACAAACGTCCAAGCCTACTTTTGCACCAAACTTTGCACTAATGAAACTATGTAATGCACCAAAATCAAACAATATAACTGCAGGCTTGTTATGGATAGAGAATGTACCCGTCATTACTGGTGCTCCTTCAGGAAGTTCTGCAAGAGTGGTGAAATTGATCCGTCCTTGTTTGACCTGAATGGTCTGCCTCTTGCCTTTGTTCTTATTGTTCTGGTTAGAGCTTTGGCCCTGAATTGGCTGCATAGGCCGAGGGCATTCTCGGGCAAAATGACTGGAACTTCCACAATTGAAACAACGGTTGGCTATGTTTGGACGAAGGAATTGCTGAGCAACGGGCCTTGGTCCATTTTGCTGAGGCACAGGGGGTCGTACAACACCTTGTTGCTGCGGGGGCCTCACAATCCAACGCCCTGGCTGAGGGGCTTTCGGTGGAGCTGTAGGCGCGGCATTTGGCACTAAGCGATACCTCGGTGGCTGAGCTCTCGAGGGTCCAACGGGCGCCTTTCTCTTCTTCTCGGCACGGTGAGCAATAATACAATCCTCTTGGGTAATTGCCATGTTAACCAGCTCATTATATGTATCGGCCTTGACAAGGTTCAGTCGCTCCTTGAGTTTGGTATCCGTGTCTGCGTGATAGCCCGCGTACTGGCACAGGTTGTTGAAGGCCTGAGCATACTGAAGTACAGTGCGGGTGCCCTGAGTGAGAGCCAGAAACTCATTTAGCTTTCTTTCTATAAGACCTTCTGGGATATGGTGTGCTTGGAACGCAACTTTGAATTTGTCCCAGGTGACGACGTGATCAGCCGCGAGCATAGCAAAGTAGTGGTCCCACCAAAGACGAGCTATACCGCGAAGCTGCTGCGCGGCAAAGCGAGCCTTGTTTGCATCCGAACATGGGGCCACGAGTAGAGAAAACTTGGACTCGATTGTGCGAACCCAAGTGTCCGCATCCAAGGGTTCCTCCGTCTTGTGAAACAAGGGAGGCTGGGTCCCAAGGAAATCCGTATAACCGGCAGCTTGAGATTGGTGAACATTGTGTCCACCCCGCTGTTGTTGCTGTCCTTGCACGAGCTGGCGAAGCAACTCGGTTTGAGCGGCCATTACTTCCACCAAGCTAGGTGGTGGTGGTGCCTGTCGTTGGGATCCACTAGCATTAGCACCGAAACCATTCGGGTTTCCACGGGTTGCTCCAACCATCTGAAAGGTAAATGTTCATCATTAGCAACATGATCCATATTGTTTCCATGATTCAAAAGGATTAGCGCGGAAAAGTAGACTTCCGAAAGATCATGGATAGAATCATGGGCATAAAACTGTCTGCCAAGAGAAAATTAAAACTCCTGTTAGGTTCATCCAAAATTTCTCATATTTTGGCAGTGGGTAGGGAATTTAGAGATGTACAACTTTGGTATTCAGCCTAGATGCTAAATCGATGGCCAAGATGGTCGAAAGATTCACTCTTTGCTTTGTTGATTTGGCTGTTTTTCAGCAGAACGAGTTATAGTATCTTGCCTATAACTCAACCTAGCAAGATCCAATAGTGCTGAAATTTTGTGAGAACCTAGATCACAAAAATTAGGACAAGTTTGGTATTCAACACTCAGTCCAGAAATGTAAAGAGACATTGGTAAAAATTCCGACAAGTTTCTGCAATCGCAGATTCAACTGCTTTCCAATATCACAATCAAACCACCAAGTTTTTAGCCATGGCCTACATGATTAGAGTATCCAATGGTCAAGTTGTACCCATCACAAAAGAGGTACTCAACTCTTAGTTAGCCTATTACAACACTTGCCAAAAGTTAGGCTACACTATCGAGGAGTATATGCAAAAGTCCTCCTAGGTCATCGTCTAGAAGTCGTCGAGGTTGTTGACGGACGACTCGCTGTGAGTAGGAGAGTGAGCTCCCATCGGAGGTGGCTACGGTGCCTCACCCTCAAAGTCCATACCTGAAACACCATCAATCTCCTGTGGCTCCTCCTCATCTTCCTCCATAGCCACCACGTCGGGAGGGGCATTCTGATCATGGTGCCACTGAATGTGCTCATTAGCATCCTCCAACTCAAGGTTCAGATCATGGAGCTGCTCCTCCAAGTGTGCTATCATGTCATCTCTCTCACCCATGAGACCTTCTGGGATATGGTGTTCTCGGAATGCAGCTTTGAATTTGTCCCAGGTGACGACGTGATCAGCCGGGAGCATAGCAAAGTAGTGGTCCCACCAAAGACGAGCTGTACCGCGAAGCTGCTGCGCGGCAAAGCGAGCCTTGTTTGCATCCGAACATGGGGCCACGAGTAGAGAAAACTTGGACTCGATTGTGCGAACCCAAGTGTCCGCATCCAAGGGTTCCTCCGTCTTGTGAAACAAGGGAGGCTGGGTCCCAAGGAAATCCGTGTAACCGGCAGCTTGAGGTTGGTGAACATTGTGTCCACTCCGCTGTTGGTGCTGTCCTTGCACGAGCTGGCGAAGCAACTCGGTTTGAGCGGCCATTACTTCCACCAAGCTAGGTGGTGGTGGTGCCTGTCGTTGGGATCCACTAGCATTAGCACCGAAACCATTCGGGTTTCCACGGGTTGCTCCAACCATCTGAAAGGTGAATGTTCATCATTAGCAACGTGATCCATATTGCTTCCATGATTCAAAAGGATTAGCGCGGAAAAGTAGACTTCCGAAAGATCATGGATAGAATCATGGGCATAAAACTGTCTGCCAAGAGAAAATTAAAACTCCTGTTAGGTTCATCCAAAATTTCTCATATTTTGGCAGTGGGTAGGGAATTTAGAGATGTACAACTTTGGTATTCAGCCTAGATGCTAAATCGATGGCCAAGATGGTCGAAAGATTCACTCTTTGCTTTGTTGGTTTGGCTGTTTTTCAGCAGAACGAGTTATAGTATCTTGCCTATAACTTAACCTAGCAAGATCCAATAGTGCTGAAATTTTGTGAGAACCTAGATCACAAAAATTAGGACAAGTTTGGTATTCAACACTCAGTCCAGAAATGTAAAGAGACATGGGTAAAAATTCCGACAAGTTTCTGCAATCGCAGATTCAACTGCTTTCCAATATCACAATCAAACCACCAAGTTTTTAGCCATGGCCTACATGATTAGAGTATCCAATGGTCAAGTTGTACCCATCGCAAAAGAGGTACTCAACTCTTAGTTAGCCTATTACAACACTTGCCAAAAGTTAGGCTACACTATCGAGGAGTATATGCAAAAGTCCTCCTAGGTCATCGTCTAGAAGTCGTCGAGGTTGTTGACGGACGACTCGCTGTGAGTAGGATAGTGAGCTCCCATCGGAGGTGGCTACGGTGCCTCACCCTCAAAGTCCATACCTGAAACACCATCAATCTCCTGTGGCTCCTCCTCATCTTCCTCCATAGCCACCACGTCGGGAGGGGCATTCTGATCATGGTGCCACTGAATGTGCTCATTAGCATCCTCCAACTCAAGGTTCAGATCATGGAGCTGCTCCTCCAAGTGTGCTATCATGTCATCTCTCTCACCCATGAGAGTGTCGTGCTTCTGAACTTGGCCCTCAAGTTGGCCAATCTGGGTGTCTCTGTCCTCAAGTCCTCACTAAGTTCCTTAATCTGCTCATCTCTGGTATCTGCCATCATGTGGTAGGCCTGTGCAAGATCAGTGAGCTGCACAAGCGCCTAACTTTGGAGAGTCTGAAGTCGGTACAGTGCATTCATGCACCGCACGGAGGTCTCGATGGTCTCCTGGGCATGAAAGTCTACCAAGTACTGTGAGTGTTGCACCCTGTTGCCAAAAGGGGTCGTTGTCCTGGGCAGCAGGAAACAAACCCATAGGAGTGAGCGTGACAGCCTCGGGGCACTGCGCACAGAAAGTGGTGAGCACCCTCATGGCAGCAAGCTCCCAAGTATTGGCCTAACAGCGGCCAACAGCCTCAATCTCCAAGGCAGGCCACTCCGGGTGTAGCGGGTGCGGAAGGATGGTCACGTCAACACGGCACTGGGTAACTCCATTCTCTGAAAACTCCAGTCCGGTGTAACGTGGGGGAATTGGATAGCCCGCGATGCGCAGAACATACCACAAGATAGAGGAAAAGCCCTCCCAGTGGAGACACTGCAAGTGAACGCGTCCATCCTCATCCACCATCACGGCAACAGGCTCGGCCATCTGAACAAAAGATCAAATGGGTTAGATAGCGAAAAACTGTGAACCGTATCGTGAACAGGTTCTGGACAGTGCACTAAAACAGTTCTTGTCCAAAAATTCTCAACTTTTACCAGATCATTCCTAAGGTATTTGGGAACAACTTTGCTAGTCAACTCTAGAGCTAGATCAGGCTCTAAGATGGTCTTTTTCTTAAGGTTTCACCTTACTGTCTACCTAGAAATTTCAGTGAACAGGGGGCCAAGATTTTGTGCACCAGGGAAACTCTACCCAGCTAAAAATTACCAAATTTTAACAGTAGCTGCCTTAGTAAATTTACAACAAGTTTTGTGTTGAACACTTTTGCAGAAAACTGTAGTAATGGGCCATAAAAATTTATGTGCTAGAACTGCTCATTTTGGACAGAAAACTAACATCTCATGGTCTTTGTTGTTTTTCATTATCCATATGTCCAGAATTTTTTTTCATATATTTACAGGAGGTAGAATACAAATTTTGGAACAAAACATTCAACATGAGTTTCTCCAGAAAGGGTCATTTTCTAAGCTTAATAAATTCATCTTTCTAGATAAGCCAGAATGTGACAGATTTGCTAGATAATCCTTATGCAAAGACAATTGTGTGGGCGCATGAACCTTACCACTCTCACGCATCGCATTTTCAGTTTCAGATTTATATAGTCATGATGCATGCACATCCTATTCGTCCTCACAAAATAAAATAATTGCCAAATACCTTTGGTCTTACAAAGTTAGTTTTGGTGGCATACACAATACGTCTCTCACTATAATAGCTAGTCGAAAATTCTCTAACCGTTCTTTAACTTATCGTAATCGCGGTTAGTGTACCTGCAGAAGATTGATATAGCATATATCCATTGAACCTTTCATTCCAGCACTCATGAAAGCGTCTGTAATCATTACCGTTCACTATAGAAATGGCATCCGTACAATTCCCGCCGTACAGACGACGTTAACATACGCTATCGAGATAGCGTATTCACGGGGGGTACCATCTTGAGATGGGGGTATGAACTGTGGCAGAACCACCTGAATTAATCCGGCTCAAGTGTATTAACCATCACCATTAAGGCAATCTCGGTTAACCTTACACTTCAAACGGAGTAATCCACTGGTCTGTCGGGTATAACCTCCCGATACAACCACGGTAGAGCGGATCGAATGCCATACATACAAATGCTCACGCGACGATGAGCCCAGAGAATACCACATTCCAGCAAATATTACAACATTAGCATAAGTAAATATTACAGACCATGTTTTGAGTTTAGAAACCAAGTACTTCAATGATCATACTAAGAAGTCTTTTAGAGTTTAAGTTGCAGCGGAAATTAAAATAACGACAGCTACTTCGACGATAAGGATGTCTCGATGAAGCCCGTACGAGACATCACTCGGCATTATCTCCATTGGACGGGGGCGTATCCCATTCCACCGACCAACCAGGGGGAAGAGTGCAGGGCCAAGTCAAGCTAGCAATCATATCTTCGAAGGTCTCACCTGAAAACGAGCCACAAGCAAGGTTGAGTATACTAATACTCAGCAATACTTACCCGTGTAGTGGAATCTACTCCACCGACTCTAGACATGCAAGGCTTTTTGGCTCAGGGGTTTGTTTTGCCGAAAAGCATCTACAAGTGGGTCCTTGCTTTCAACTTTTAGCTCAAGATTCTAGTTTCATTAACCATTCTAGATAAGCAGCTATCCAATAGCATACATGGTGAAGCATTAAATTTTCATCCAACCAGTTCATTCATCCTCATTGTTCCTCTTCTTACTCTGTGGGTAAAAGTGGTTAAGCAGTCTCAATAGCCGTGAGAAACGGACGATTCGAATCGAATTTCTTAACCTTGCAAGGGAAACCTAAACACACGTCACGTGGTTACTCACAGAGTCACACGTGCAACTTTTCCCCTTTCTTTCCGGGTTGTGGATCGAGGCTACCCTCCGAGAGTACACAAGTCCCACGCCACGGTTCGCCGCCGGGTCATGACCACTCGTGCACTGGCCATATAGTGGGACCGAAGTTCAAAGGTTAGGTTGCTGTCCACTTGCCGGGCCAATCAGGTACTTAAGCTTACCGATTACCATATTCTCGGCATGTGGTTAGTACGTTCAAAGACTTAACCACCACTACCACACCCTGCGGCCTTAGCATTTTTCACTAAACAGACGAGCCTCAATTGTAAACATCGTACCATAGCCTGTCCGTTGTCCTTATGATTGCAGCGTGTAGTAAACATTCAACTCCTATTTTCTCGCGAGTGACAGGAAATCACTCGGCTTTTACCGGAGTCCTATTAGCACAGCATTCTATCGAACCTTACGTCTAGTTTTCAAGCATGGGTTCCTAACATCATGCAACTAAGTTTTCATTCAACTCCTATGAACTTAATGCACAAGCAAAAGAGTAGTGAGTTGCATAATTTAGGAAAAGAAATGGGTTATGCTCCGGGGCTTGCCTTCGCAGCTAGCTTGGGGCTCTTCCGAACTTGGGCTCGGGCCTTCAAGAGCTTCAGTTAGATTTACTTGAGCTTCACGCTGCTCACTCTCGGACGCGGGCACCAGCTCGTAAGTTCCGTCGGCGAGAGTCGTCGATTCTACATGAATGCACAAGTTTAAGTAGTGGTGATGGTAAACGACACAATTTAAATGTAATTACTACAGTGGATAGTTTCTGGTCATGAAACTTTGGATTTAGGCACATCAGGGAAATATGTGCTTACTATAAAATTTTCAGACAATTTTATGTAACAGATTAATTATGAAAAATATATTACACAGTTGCTGTTAGACCTTTGTTCTTTTTGTATAGAACAAATGGTGCAACAACTGAGTCTAAGATTTTTACAGAGCTTTCATTTAACCACGCAGGAGCTACTGTAATTGTTGTAGGATTTATTATGCAGTTTTCAGAGCATAGTAAAGGTGACATTACACACCTAGGTTATTCAAGGATTTATTTTTACAGGATCATCCATAGGGTTTTTGTCCATGAAACTTTTTACACAGCAACCCCTACCAAGGTGTATCTCCTAGTAAAAATTTGAGAATTTTCCAAGCTAAGATACTATTTTCTTGATTTAATGTATGTTATTAGCACATAAATCAAATAATTACGTTCCTGTGAGATATAAAGTCTCCCAATTTTCCTCTGGCATCTAGGTGCTATTACACCAGCATAGAAAAAGTTTCATTAGGTGATTCATAACCTAACTGCAGGGATAAAAATATTTAGCCACTTATGGTATGAAACTAAGTTTGATAAACAGTGTAGCTAGAGATGGAATTTGGGCCTGATCTTTTGACACAGTCCTAAACCTGAAGCAACTAATTCACTTTCCAAATTTTAGGGTCAGTACTGATTTACAATAGTGGGTACAAAATAAGTCCATTAAAGCTTCCATTTAATGTAGAGCAAAATATGTTGAGAATCTAAGAAACTTTTTGTAACGAAAGTTGTAGAGTTTATTCTAAGGATTCCAGAACAGTTGAGTTTGCATTTTTCTGATTTTTCTACGATTTTATAAGAATTTTACAAGTTTACTGAATCTGAATCTAGATTTGAAACTTTCTTTTACAACTGGGTCCTTGAATCTTACGCGCAGACCCTTCTAAAGATTTAAATTCTTGCAATTGGGTCCTCGGGCGGCTCGGGTACGGCGGCCGGCCGAAATTCCGGCGAGGGTCTCGCCGGCAGCGAGGGGTGAGGGTCGGGGAAGGTTCAGGGGTGCGAGGGCTACCTCGTGGGGGTCTTGTTCGGGTGGGGGACGGCCGGGAATGGCTCGCCGGTGTTGGAGCAGAGGCGGCGGCGGCTCGCGTCGACGGCGGTGCTCCGGCGGGCTTGGGGCGGCCTGGTCCGGTCAGCGAGCTTCAGTGGCGCGTGGGGAAGCTGCTCAGGGGCTTGGCTTGGGCGGAGGAGGTCGGGGTCGAGCTGTCCACGACGAGTAGGGGCGGCGGCGGTGGTGATAGCGCGGGCGGCGGCGCTCCGGTGGTCCTGGGCGGTGTTGGGCGGGTCGGTAAGCTTTAGGGGGATGATGTAGCGGTGGCTGGCACTCCAATTTGGGCAGGGGGCGGCTGTGGGAGGTTGTCCACGAACGGGCGGCGCTCGGCGGCGGCAATGGCGGCGGCGAGGTGGTCTGGCTGCGGTGGCTCGCGCGGGCGGCCGGGGGCGCGGCTTTTATAGGGGCAGGAGGGGGTGTGGAGGTGCCTAGGCGATGCGCGGGGCGGAGGCACGGCACGGCGTGGCACTGGTCACGGCGGGCGGCAGCAGGACGCCGGCGCGGCGTGCGGCGGGCGGGCACGAGTGACTGGTGGCCGGAGATTTGGCGTGGGCGCGAGGAGATAGCGCGGCGCGTGGATTGGAGAAGCAGCGGCTGCAGCGGCTCGGGCGGAGGGCTGGCGCAGCGACGGGCGGGGCGCGGGAGTCGGGGCGGCACGGCGCGTCGCGGTGGTTGGGCGCGGCGGGCGGCGAGGCGGGGCGCGGCAGCGGCGTGCGCACGCGCGGACGCGCACTGGGCAGCGCGGCGGTGGGGAGGGGCAAAGCCGGGCGTGGGGGAGAGGCGCGGCGGCCACTGGCCTGGCGCCTCGCGCCGGTCAGGCGTCGCCGGCCACCTGGCGCGCGGCTGTCGGGCGGGGAGGGGAGAGAGAGGGAGGAGCGAGGGGCCTGAATGCAAGAATTCGAAAAGTTTTAGGGGGCGGGGTGCAAACAGGGCATTTTCTCCTCTTTCTAATTTGAATTTCAAAAACTTTTGAACACGAAAGTTGTTCAGAATAAAAAGTTCTACGAGTTTGGTTTCAGGCAACATCTCATTTGGCCTATGGTTTGAAAGTTAAATTTAAAGGTTCAAAAGTATCCAAATGTGCCCAAATTCAATTTGAATTTCAACTTATGGTTAAGCATAGGGTTAGGCTAATGACATTGATTTTATAAATGTAATTTTACCAGGGTTGTCACATGAACAGCGATCGCCATACCCTGCACCAAACCTTCTACTCCCAATATAATCAACTAATGGTTGGTATATTGGTAGCACCTCAAGTAAGCCACTGCTTGAGGGCAGCGTTCGGCTCGCATCACCGACAAGAAGGCCAAGCTCTCTCAGTTGGCTGAGGATTCTTACCTTCTTACCTTAGTGATGAGTGCATCGCTACAGAAATTAAGGGTCGGTTGTGCATAAAAGTAAGTTTTAACGGAAAGTAATGTGTTGAAAGTCAGTTGATAATACTCATAAGTTAGATAGCTACCTAGTAACTTTCCCATAATCCCTTAGGGCTTTACAAATTAGGCACCATCCTTATCGAAACGTATTTCCCAAACACAAAATTTTTTTGTGGTCAAGTTTTAGGAAAACAAGTTTTTAAGGCTTGTTGCATTCTCTGGCACCATCCTCCTGATACAACCACGGTTTTTGCCGATCGAAACCACACATACATGTACTCACACGAAGGTGAGCCCAGAGGATACAACATTCCACAAATTTTACATCACAGGTCCATCATAAATTGTTATTACAACGGAGTGCAGATTTGTAAAACAAGGTACTTCAAAGTTCAAAATAATTGAGTTCTTCAGAGTTCAATGCAGCAGAAAAATTAACGATAACTACTCGACGATACAAGATGTCTCAATGAAGCCCGTACGAGACATCACTCGGCATTATCACCGTTGGCTGGGGGCGTATCCCATTCCACCGACCAACCAAGAGGAAGGGTGCAAGGCCAAGTCAAACTAGCAATCATATCCTTGAAAGTTTCACCTGAAAACAAGCCACAAGCAAGGCTAAGTATACTAATACTCAGCAAGGCTTACCCAACTAGTGGAATATAATTAGCCGACTCCTAGACATGCAAGGCTTTTGGCTTGAGGGTTTATTTTGCTCTGGCGGTTAAGCTGGCCGGGGAAGAGGCCAGTGAGCTTCAGTGGAGGGAGGTCAAGCTCGCTGGGCGAAGGTTTTGGGCAGTGGGAGGCGGGGGAGTGGGGCTCCACGGGCGGGTGGTGCACGACGGCGGTAATTGTGGCGGCGGCGGCGTTCTGGTGTCTGGACGAGCGAGGGGGACTCAGTGCGACCATTTGTAGGCAGCAGAGAGGCGAGAGGAGGGGCGGGACTGGACCGTGAGACGCTGGCGCAGGCGGCACGTCGGGAGCGTGTGACTGGTCGCGGCGGGCGGCGAATAGAGCCGGCACGGCGTGCGGCAGGCGCGGGCAGGGGATTGGGCGCTGAGGATTTGGTGTGGGGAGCGGGAGATCACGTGGCGCGCCGGTTGGGCGAGGAGCTGCCGCAGCTGTCTTGCCGGGTGGCGAACGCGGCGACTGGCGGGACGCGGCAGAGGCACGGGCACGGCGCAGCTTGTCCATTGGGCGTGGCGTGCGGTGAGCAGAGGCGCGCGTTGCCGGCGCGCGTGTGGCGTGCGCGGACTGGGGAGGAGCGCGGCGTGCGGGCGCGGCCGGGCATTGGTTTTGCGCCTAGCGCCGTCAGGCATCGCCGGCCAAGTGGCCTGCGGCGACTGCGCGTCGGCGGAGGGTCGGGCGAGGCGATGTGTCGGGCGAAGCCGAGGGTCGGGCGAGCGAAAGTTTCAGGCGAAGCGAGAGGGTTGGGCGAAGCGAAAGGGGTCGGGCAAAGCCGAGGGTCGGGCGAGTGAAAGAGTCGGGCGAACGACGGGTCGGGCGAGCGTAGGGTCGGGCGAAACGAATGCGCATCGAGGGTCGGGCGGGCGGAGAAAGAAGGGTCTGCAGTGGAAATAGAAGAAAAGGCAGGGGCTGGTTTGCAAATCCAAGTGTTTCTCAAATTTTCATGTTGAAACTCAAAAATCCTTGAACATGAAAGTTGTTCAAAATTAAAAGTTACTTAAGTTTTATTTCAGGCCAAAGTTCATTTGAGTCCTAGTTTAGAAGTTATTTTAAAAACTCAAAAGTTCAATTCAGAGGGTACGTCATTTCCTGGGCAAAACTTTGCATTCTCTCCTAGGCTTCAACTAGATTTTTGTTTATCATGCCAAAAATGATGTGCCTATTCAATTTTGTAGCCATGTTTGCATCGATGTGAAAGTTATTTAATTTGTTTGATTAAAGTACATGTACTTATGCACACATATACACAACTATTTTCAATTCAAAGCAAAACCAATTTATAATTCCTTTCTTTTAAACTTTTCTTAGTTATTTATGCATCGTGTCAAGCTAACGAGGCTTATTTCGTAATTTAAACACATATCAAGCTCAAGGAACGTCTAAATCCCATCAAAATGGACACTTACATTGAGCTGGTTTAATTTGGCAATCACCCAAGAGGATTGCATTATGGCCCATCGTGCAGAAAAGAAGAGGAAGGCTCTAGCTAGAACCTCGAGTGCTCAGCCACCGAGGTATCATTTTATTGCAGAATGCAGCACCTAAAGCTCTTCAGAATGGCCCTCAGCCAAAGATGACAGTTTTGTTCTAACGAGTTTCTGGACAGTAGTAGATCTATTCTGTTTTTGACGTCTTTAATGGCTGAACCTGTTCTATCAGTCAATACAAAGTCGAAGAGTTTTTATCAAGCTTTCCAGATTGGTATAGGGCATAATTTTTGGTTGGATATAACTCCAGATATAGTCTTCCTAATTGGACTGTTGGACTTTTCTGTCAGATTCTGCACTCAAGGTTTTTACCATGATTTGGCCATCCTATTGCACTTTATCATAAAGATGAACAGAATGAAATTTGTAGAGAAAATAATTGCACATGCTCTGGTGAAGTATCATAATTTTTGGAGGAGTGGTTTTGTAGTTAGAAATATTTTCTAATGACTGTCGTCACAATTACAAGCATATTTCATTGCCTGACTTGGAGTGATATTAAGGGCAGTTTCAGCTCTGAATAAAAACAGTACGACTTGTCAATGTTGTAGGGCTTGCTCTGTAGATTTCAAAAATATATTTATTTGCTAGCATTGGTTTTGTAGATTTAAAGGTACAAAAATGACAAGCAGCCCTGCTGCTGTTACCCGAATCCATACGCGTTGTTTTGTTCTGTATGACAGGTTGGGGAGTAGTAGCGCTTTATTTGATATTCATGTATGCTTGCATGAATGTTTATACTAAGCTCATGATGCTAAACAGGTGGTGCACTATTGGATCGTGACTAGCTCATGTTCTCTTAATCTTCATCGAAGGCAAGTAAACGTAGTCGTGGTTTTTGCTACAGCTTTGACTTGTTATTTATTCTACATACACATTGAAAATTGAGAACCTTACTCAAAGCAATATGAGATTTATTCTCACACCCTTTATCATTCCAGGTGTTTGAATGGATGCTTTGCTTGAAGGGTGGGATTAGCTACACATCATCATATCTTTGACCACACCCTTTTGTAACAATAATGACAAATTTTATCTTGCTATAATGTTTTTATGAGTAGACCTTGTTGTGTTTTTTTCGTGGCTTCATAAAAATGAGTGTGAATGATATTTGCTATTTATCTCTATTTGAGTTGGTATTTAAGTGGTCATCTTTAAATATCTGTTATGTTGTTGCTTCGGCACTTTACTCTTTTTGTGGGGTTAAGCTGTTGAGTTTTTCATAGTCTAGCTTGTGGGAAGGGTGTTGAGTGACATCTTAGGCTATGTGGTGCCTGGGGTGTTACATTACTATAACTAGTTTTCCACAAATAATGTCAATATTTTGCATAGTGAAAATAAGCTGACTTTTTGAAATTTATGTTAGAGCTTAGCTGAATCAAAGCTGTTATTTCCCTTGAGTGTAGGACAAATTTAAATCGATAAGGTTGACTTATAGTATATGTGCAGAATGGATCAGAAACACTCTTTCTATACTCTATTCAGATAAAGATTGTTCACAAGCAAGTTAGATGTATTTTGTTATATGGAATAGAGATCACTTTGGCAAATATTTGAGCATCATTTCACCGGTTTAGAGAAGCTAATAACATTTTTGTGTTAGTGTTACCTTTCCTTTTCCTTATTTTCCCTTTTTTCTGGTTAACTCAAGTGTGTGTTTGGTTCACCTCGTGATATAAGTCCATAAAATATGTAATTAATGTCATATTTCCTGAACTTGCTGCAGACACTATAAAATCTCACTTATGCTGACCAGCTATTATATCCTCAATTGTGCTTAATGTTTTTTTTCTCTTTTTGTAGGTTCATAGAAGTTGGCTCGTAGAGAAAGCTATTGATAATATTTATATGTTATATGCGATGGAAAACTTTATTCAATATGGTATTATCTTGAAATGTGCCATTGATACTGTTTGGAACAAAGATGCATTTGCAAACTGGGCAATGTCGTGAACAATTTTTTTTGGATTACTACCTAAAAATTGATGACTTGTGGGACCCAACTGCAAGTTGTATATATTGGATCGAACAGTAAGAGTCAATTTTGTCATAACGGAAGTTTATGACGAAGGAACTATAGTCAAAATATTCTCATAGGAGAAGTTTATGAAAATTTTGCCTTGCTAGATAGGCCATGTTTTCTAAGAAAGATTAAAATTGTCATTAGTCAAGTTTATGACAAAACAACAAATGTCACGGTATGACATAGGGGTGGTTTATGTTGTTTTTCTATTGGTCTTTATGACGAACAATTCATTTTCGTCACCCTTACAAAACGTCATAAAACAACTTGAGCCAATGAATATTGCCACTTTTGTCATGAGGTTTTCGTTTTAGAAGGCTACATGTGTTGTAGTGGCTAGCGGTGACGGAGGAGAAAACAGGCTAAAGGCGACCGCGATGGCTTAGCAGGTCGAGCTAGAAGGAGAGCGATGCCTTTAAGTGTTTTTTCTCTTCTTTCTGATATTCTTCTTTCTGATATTCATAAGGATTATGAAGCTAAGGTCATATCCAATGGCGGTTTGTGTGCGTGGTTGCCGCAAGAGGAAAATGACCGCTCGCGCTAGTGGGCGGGCCGACCCTATCACTTTTACGTTAGGCCCATGTATATGACACATTTTAGTGGCAATATAAATATTCTGAAAACCAAATATACTCAAATGTAGCCACATATGATGTTGGTGGCAATAGAACCTCAACGGATGTAACAAATGACTTTTTCCATGCAATATAATAAGATCTTTTGCAGTGCAAGGTAAGATCAAAGCACCTCAGTTTCATCATGGCTATATTCACAACTACTTGCAACTAATCCTTTTTTGGATGCAATATAGCAAGAGCTATCGCAACACAGGTCAAAATTGAGACAACGTAATTACATCGTGGCCATATGTGCAACTACTTGCAACCAACTTTACAATGGTTGCAATAACACCTAGTTATCGCAAGATAAAATCAATATTATCACAACTCAACGCTAGTTGTGGCAATAGGAACCCATACTCTCAACCACCTTTTCCACCGTAGCATTAGCACCCCCCTCTTGCAACAAAGCTTATGACTAACACAACACACAATTTTGGTGGCCATAAGGCCCATATATCGCTACCAATTATGCCGTTGGTTGCCATAGAACCAAATATTGCAACTAAATGTGTGGTGTTGCGAAAACAAGTGGTGCTAAAAGGGTCAAATCCTTGTAGTTTCCAGGCAGTGCACCGATCTCCCCGACATGGAGGACGCCGACGTAATCGATGCCTTCATAGCTGGGACAACGAACGAATCCCTCGTGCACGAGCTCGGGCGCAACCAACCTCGCTCGACACGAAAGCTATTTGACATTGCCACTAGCCATGCCTCGGGCGAAGAGGCGGTCCGAGCCAACTTTACTAAGGAAGCACTGCGATGCCAAATTCGTCGCTGCGGCCGACCACGTGGCCAAGCAGAAGATGGGCCGTCCCGACGCCGATAAGAACCATGGATGAAGATGGAGGGGCCGTGCCCAAACCATGACTTCCCCATCAAGCACCTCTTCAAGGATTGCGACCTCCTCAAGCGGTACCTCAAGGGTGAGCTCACAACCGCTCGCAAGGGCAAGCGGGCTGAGCCTGGCGAGGGAGACAAGGAGGAGGAAACTTTCCGGACACCAGAGGGATGCCTCATGATATTCGGGGGGCCAGCGTCTTACGAGTCAAAGCGCCGGCACAAGCTAACGGCTCGAGAGGTCAACGCGGCGATCTCCGCGCGCGAGGCCGTTCCGACCTACGTCAAGTGGTCGGAGGTGGCGATCACCTTCGACCGAGCCAACAACCCTGACAGCATTCCACAACCGGGACGTTTCCCACTCATTGTGGACCCCATCGTTGGTAAGACTCGTCTGACCAGGGTCCTGATGGATGGAGGAAGCGGCCTAAACATCCTCTACGCCGAGACCTACGACGCCATGGGACTGCCGCGGTCGAGCATCCAACCGACGGGCACGCCCTTCCACGGAGTGATCCCTGGCATGCAAGTGATACCACTCAGGCAAGTCGACCTGCCCGTCACCTTCGGTAGTAGTGCAAACTTCAGCACCAAGACCCTCACCTTCGAGGTAGCCGACTTCCTGGGGTCGTATCACGCAATCCTAGGCTGGCCATGCTATGCGAAATTCATGGCCGTGAGAAAATACACTTATCTCAAGCTCAAGATCCTAGGGCCCAAAGGCATCATCACGGTGGGAGGGAGCCTCCAGCACACCCACCTTTGCGAGCAGGAGAGCTGCGACCTGGCCCCAGCAGCGATCAGATCACTCGAGCTCAAGAGCATCCAGCTCGCCAGCACGGAGGTGGCCCCTGACTTGGCAAAGGCTAAATATTCCACTGGCACCTTCAAGCCAATTGAAGACGCCAAGCCAGTCCAAGTCGACCCGGAAGACGCTGAGAAGATGGTCCGGATTGGGACCAGCCTGAACGACATATAGGAAGGCGCGCTAGCCGACTTCTTGCGCAACAATCGGGACATCTTTGCGGGGAAACCTTCTGACATGCTAGGGATCCTGAGGGAGGATGTCGAGCACACACTGGACATCCTGCCGAACGCCCGAGCTGTCAAGCAGCGCCTCCGACGCTTCGACGACGAGAAGCGGAAGGTGATCGGTGAGGAGATCGCTCGGCTCCTGGATGCCGGGTTCATAAAAGAGGTGTTCTACCTTGAGTGGATAGCGAACCCCATTCTCATCTGAAAGAAGAATGGAACCTGGCGCATGTGTGTTGACTACACGGTCCTGAACAAGGCCAGCCCCAAGGTGTTGTACCCTTTGTCGCGCATCGATCATGTGGTCGACTCGACCACAGCGTGCGAAACCTTGTGCTTCCTGGACGCGCATTCAGGATACCACTAGATCAGAATGAAAGAGTCCGACCAGCTTGCGACTTTATTCATTACCCCATTCGGCACATACTGCTATGTGACGATGCCCTTCGGTCTTAAGAATGCTGGTGCGACATATCAGCGCTGCTTGCAAGTGGTGCCTCGACCACCTCATCGTCGAGGTCTACACCGATGACATTGTGGTCAAATCTAGAAAGGCCGACCACCTAGTCGAGAACCTGGTGGAGACCTTCGCACGTCTGCGATCCTACTGGATCAAGCTTAACCCTGAGAAATGCGTCTTTGGGGTGACGAAGGGCAAATTACTCGGCTTCATCGTCTCCATGCATGGCACCGAAGCCAACCCGGAGAAGATCGCGACCATCCGAAACCTGGGCCCAATCACCAACCTTAAGGGCGCCCAAAAGCTGATGGGCTGCCTGGCCTCCTTGAGCGGGTTCATGTCGTGGCTCGGGGAGTGAGGGATGCCACTCCACAAGCTGCTGAAAAAATCCGACCATTTCGGTGGACAGATGAGGCGCAGGAGGCCTTTGATCGGCTAAAGGCCATCCTCGCCGAGCCGCCGACTCTGGTCTCCCCCGACCCCTAAGAGCATTTGATGCTTTACATCGCTGCCACCACACATGTGGTCAGCGCAGTGCTCGTCGTGGACCCTTGAAGGTCCAACGTCCCGTATACTTCATGAGTGAGGTCCTCTCCAACACCAAGATACGGTATCCGCAAGTGCAAAAGCTGATCCACCTAGTGCTCATCGCGAAGCGCAAGCTCTTGCACTATTTCGAGAGCCACCACGTCATGGTGGTGACATCGCCCGCGCTCGGCGACATCATCCAGAACCGAGATGCTTTGGGTGGTTGGCAAAATGGGCGATGGATCTTGTGAGACACCACATCACCTACGTCCCGAGGACGGCGATCAAATCACAGGTCCTGGCCATCTTCGTCGCTGAATGGAGGGAGACCCAAACCCCGCCGCCGCCAAGCAACGCCGAGTACTGGACCATGTACTTCGACGGCTCACTCGTGGCGACCGGCGCAGGGGGCTGGGTGTAACACCCCAGGTGTTTAGAACCCTAAGCAAGAAAATCTAAATATAGCATCATGCATAATAACCCAGAATCATTGAAACAATACATCTAATTATGTCTGTGCATGTGTATGAATGTGTATGTGCATGTGTATGTATGTGTGTATGTGAGATTTGTTCCTTTCGTGTTTATAATATTTCATGCTCCACTTTTCATGAAAAATCTAGCATAAAAACACACTCATATTTTAGTACCTTACAACGTGTACTTCAAACACCTTTTGCAAATTAAAAATTTAACACAAGAAATGACTAGTAATTCAAATCCTAGTAGTCTTAAATTTAAAATAACTTTTAAACCTTCGCTCAAAAGAACTTTTGGCTAAAACAAAAGTTGTAAATTTTCAAATTCCCTACAACTTTCACGTTCAAAGTTTTACATGTTTCAGTTTGAAATTTTGAGAAAATTAAATTTGAACCCCGGCCCTTTTCTCTCTTCCTCCCTCTCTCTTCTCTCCCCTCCCCTGCTCTGCTCCGGCCAGCAGAGAAGCACCGCCACACGGCAGGGCATCCCTACGCCGGCGATCCGCGCCAAGGCGCGACCCCCAATGGGCCCCAACCAGCCCCGTATCCCACCCCTGCCGACTCACACGCACCACGCGGCCGTCAATTCCCGATGGCCGAGCCACGACGCGCCGGCGACGCCGCGCCCTTGCCGCGGCCTTGTCCTGGCCGCGCCTCTCCCGGTTCGCTCGCGCCCAGCCTCTCCTCCCCCTGTGCGCCTATGAAAGGGCTGCACCGGGCCCCTGCTCACACGCGCCCGACTACCACCACCACCCCGCCATTAGCGCCGCCACTCAACCTCACCGTCGAGCCCCACTTTCCGCTCCTACTCCGCAAAAACCGAGGCTCTAAACGGGTCACCCTCAACCTGCTGGTTCTCCCCGACTTTCCCACACCGCCCTCCCTCGCTGGACCACCGCCGCCCATCGCCCGCACCTCACTGGACCACCTGCTCACCGCCGACAGCCCAACTCCGGCCACCCCAGCCCCAACCAAGCACACCAACAGGTTCCCCTCAACCTTCTCGTGCTCCCCCACCCCTTTCCCTCGCCGCTGACTAGTTTCCTTGCCGGATTTTGGCCGAGAACAGCCCAGCCCCACCCAGGGACTACATTGCAATTGCCAAGTTCCTTTTAGGGTCCTTTCTGCTAGATCCAGGGACCTATCTATGAGAACCCGAGTACTTTTTGTTTTCAAAAGGCTGTCACTTGTAAAATCAATCTAAAATCATAGAAAAATCCGAAAAATGAAAACTAAAATTTCTTGTGACCCTCTTGATGAATCCGACTACTTTTGCATAGATGGATGACTAGCTACAATCTAAAACTTGATCTAAAATTAATCATGTTTTAAATAGTCCATAAATGTATCTCTTGATATAGAACATTATTGTAAATGATTTTTGGTCTGTAAGCTTGTCTCAGCTTGCTAAGACTTGTGTAAAAATTTCAAGACCAAAACATGTCTCTACAAGTAGTTTTTGTGGGATCTTGTTTGATGTGCTATTTTGCTAGAGTTATTTGTTCATGTTGTTCTACTAATATTTTAGGGTTGAAACTTTTACAGTAGAGTTACCTTGATGCATAAATGGTATGGACAAATTTTGGAACTTTTTACTTCTGTCTAACTTGCTCATATGTTTTTAGTTAAGGAAAAACTACATTAAATCAAAGTAACTAGTTCTGTTGCTTAGAAAAATAAGAAATTTTAACCTGAGACTACCTTTGAGTAGTTTATCATGTTGGAAAAGTATGAGACACAGAAACTTTGTGGATATTCCTGTAGAAACATATCTCGATTAATGTAGATGTATCTTGACTTATTTTCTATCCTCTAAATTTTGCACACTAAAACCTGAAAAATTTATAGTAGACCCACCATAAGTTTAGGAGTACTCAGTAAAATGTTGAGCACCAGTTCTTGCATGGATTGTTCTGTATAAATAGATCTTGATCCTAGCAGTAGCTGTTTGATGTATTTTTCATGATTAATCTGCTGAATGAAAATGGCTGGAAATTTTACAGTGAGTTTGTACTTAAGTAATGTGCTCTGCATAAAAATCTCAACCCTAGAAACTGTCTCTACGAGTAGTTTTGTTTAATCCATTCTTACTTTTGAAAAATGACCGTTTATGGAAGGACAAAACCACTCACTTACTTAATGAAGTTAGTTAATCCAGATATGTACTCGATAAATGACTATCCAAGGAAAAGAAAATGAAGTGCTTACAACTTAACTTGAGTTTTGTTGAATTACAACTTTACAGTGAAATAGTTATTTATCTTGTACCATTAAAACCACTCATACATATGCATTCATATAGAATCGACGACTCTCGCCGACGGAACCTACGAGCTGGTGCTAGAGTCCGAGAGTGAGCAGCGTGAAGCTCAAGTTAATCTAACTAAAGTTGCTAAAGACCTGAACCAAAGTTCGGAGGAGCCCGCGGCTAGTTTTGCTCAGGAAGGCAAGCCCCGGAGCATAACCCCTACTTTTAAATTTATGCAACTTTTATTTATATACGGTATCGTGCATTAAATTTGTAGGAGTTGATTGAAACCCTAGTTGCATAATCCTAGTACCTATGATATGAACACTAGTTTGTGTCGGTCGCTAGATTGCCATGCTAATAGGACTCCAGTAAAACTCGAGTGATTTCCTGTCACTTGCGAGATAAAGGAGTTGCTTGTTTTACTTATGTTGGAATAATAAGATTGACGGACGGGGCTATGTTACGATATTCCTGTTGATGATTGAGGCCCCGTCTGTTTAGCAAAAATGCTAAGGTCACGGTATGTGGTAGTGGTGGTTATGTTTTTGAACGTACTAACCACATGCCGGGAATATGGTAATCGGTAATCTTAAGTACCTGATTGAACCGGTGCGTGGACATACCTCCCACCGTCTTGACATCGTTCCCATGGGCACATGGTGAGTGCAAGAGCAGCCATGGCCCAGCTTCGTTCCATGGTTCATGGACCTCTGTACTCGAGGACGGTGGCCCTGATCCATGAAACAGGAATAAAGGGGAAATGTTGCACGTGTGACTCTGTGAGTAACCACGTGACGTGTGTTTAAGTTTCCCTTTCGAGGTTAAGAAATTTGATTTGAATCGTCCATTTCTCGCGGCCTTTGAGACTGCTTAATCATTTTACCACATAGAGTAAGAAGAGGAACAATGATGATGATTAATCTGGTTGGATGCTCAGTTAATTATTTTTCCACCATGTGTGACTTGGATAGTTGCTTACCTAGAATGGTTAATCAACCAGAACTTGATGCTAAAACTTGAAAGCAAGGACTCACTCTTAGGTGCTTTTTGGCAAAAACTACCCTCAGCCAAAAGCTTTGCATGTCTAGGAGTCGGCTAAGTATATACCAATAGTCGGGTAAGCCTTGCTAAGTATTAGTATACTCAGCCTTGCTTGTGGCTTTGTTTTTAGGTGAGAACTTTGAGGACATGGTTGCTAGTTTGACTTGGCCGTGTACTCTTCCTTCCGGTTGGTCGGTGGAACGGGATACGTCCCCGGCCAATGATGATAATGCTGAATGATGTCATGTACGGGCTTCATCATGATATCTTGTATCGTCGATTAGAACTATCATTTATTTTCCACTGCACTATTAAACTCTGAAAGTACTTGTTATGCATGAATTTGAACTTGGTTTGTAATAATAATTCATGTTGAACTCTATGATGTAAACTTTGTGGATTGTTGTAATCTCTGGGCTCACCTTCGTGTGGGTTCTATGTATGCATTGTTTCGATCAAAATTCCAGTGGTTGCATCAGGATGTTACCCGACAGACTGTTGTTTTACTCCGTTTTAAGTGCATGTTAGCCTGGATTGCCTCTATGGTGATGGTTAGTGCACTTAAGCCGGATTAATTCAGGCGGCTCTGCCACACTGGGGTCGTCCTTGTCTCTCCCGCGGGGGACTGGCTTAGATATGCCATCCAACAGCAATTCAACGCCTCCAAAAACGTGGCCAAGTACGAAGCCCTCATCCACGGCCTGCGGATTGCCTCCAACCTAGAGCACGGCGCCTCTATGTGCGGGGTGACTCCATGCTCGTCATCGACCAAGTCATGAAGGACGCGTCGTGCTAGGATGCCAAGATGACCGCCTACTGCGGTGAGGTATGCAGGCTGGAGGAGAAGTTCGACGACATCGAGTTCTACCACATCCTCCGGCACAATAACGAAGCCGCCGGTTTCCTGACCAAGCTAGCTTCGAGACGCGAGCCGGTCCCACCAGGATTTTTTGTCAACGATGCGCACGAGCCGTTGGTCAAGCGTGACCAACCGCCTGAGCCGCCACTGGGTCCGAACATGCCCGATCGGGGCTCTATCGATGGAGCCCGCCCGAGCTAGGGGGTCGGGCAGGGACCCCCCGAGACCAACGAGAGTCAGGAGGTAGCGACGGCCCAGCCCGACTGGATTGTGGCCGTCACCCTAATGCGACGGAGGCATGACGCCTCACCCGCCGAGCCAAGGCATACGTCATGGTCTGGTGTTGACACTCGCTACGGCTCAATTTCAACCATCAATTTGATCAGAAAATTTGGAGAACTAGCATTTCTTGCATGCATATTTATTTAGAATAATGTCATTTCCACATGTCCCTTGGAAAATAGTGCTATGCAGAGATTTGAGCAAAAATGGAGGGAAAAACAAACCCTTGAATCCATGGCAAAAGCTATCGACCAATCAGAACACACCGTTCAGCCTCACATGGATCAAAGGGCCCACTAGAGCATACAACAGACTTAGGACAGCGCCATGTCACGCTTAGGAGTCATCAGGGCCCACCTGGCAGCCACCCTACCAAGGCTGTGGTCGGTGGGAGCTCAGCCTGGTTCGGCCGAACCCATGCCAGCTCGACTAACTTACCTCTTGCACGTGGAGCTTCCTCATCTGCTCCCAATGGCGGTTCCAAGTGACTCCCGTCAATTGTCGGCCGAGAGACCCTTGTGCCACACCTATAAATATGAGGGGAGTTGGGTAGAATTAAGACACACCTCAAGTTGCTCTCTCTCAAGTTGCTCTCTTGCTTAGTCCATAGGTTAGTGGAGTTTAGGCTGAAGTAGCTCTCTTCGGGTTCCCGAGGTTGCCTAGGAGTGTTCGGTATGGGTTTATCTCTTCCTCTCCTTTGTAATTCTCAAATATCTTTAATAGAGTTATCTTCTAGATTTATATACTTGCATAGTTTATATACTGTGGTGTCAGACATGTATGCTATGATTAGTTTGTATTCATACCTTATGCCTTACATGATTAGAAGAGTAAATCTAGTGCCACGGTAATGGTTCCGGTATTCGTATGTTTGCTCTAGTGTGATGTCTGTCCATCCGGAGGGTGGGGGCTCCGAGCGGGATGCTAGAGTATCACTCATTAGCGTAGACGTGGTGTCTAGGCTAGTCAATGTTGCCCGATGCAGTCCTATCCCACAGTTTGATGATGTAGGTGGTACATGGTGACAACCCTGTCCGTCCAGCGTAACCCTCGTTCGGGTAGTGGCTATAGGAGGTTCATAAAGTAGCCGAGTTGTATGGTGGCTCCTCTGCGAGTCATGTGCGGTTCTCCCGGTAGTGCCTGGGAGCCTAGAGCTGAGTATAATCATGTGTATGTGTATGAGTGTATAGTACAAGCTGTATATCTAGATAGAAGTACATAAGTCCCGAGTAGCTTTCTTCTTCCTTTCTCCATGCCTAAGCCTTTGCTTCCGTTTGAGCTTAAGTAACTTGTGTGTCACACTACCTCACTATCAATATATATCTTACCCCTTTTTATACAATCGAATACTCAACAAGGATTTGATTATGAATTTACTTATTCTATAACCGCCGCCTTCCCTATGGAAATATAAATACGACACCGAGATTACTTACGGGTAAAATAATACAACGGTATTCCGTGCGCTTGCGGATTTATGTGTGATGTAAGAAATACCACACGGCGTTTCAGGCACCATTGCTAGGGATGAACGATCCTAATGATGATGCTAACAAACGCCAACATCAGGGACGCCCTCTACAAGAGAAGCACGTTGGGGATTCTGAAGAAATGCATCCCTCACGGGCAGGGGCTGCAGATGCTTTGTGAAATCCACTGGGCATCTACGGCCACCACGCGGCGCCAAGATCGTTGGTCGGGAAAGCCTTCAGACAAGGCTTCTATTGGCCGACCACAGTCGCCGACGTGCAGCACATTGTGCGTACCTGTGAAAGGGTGCTAATACTACACGCGGTAGACCCACTTGCCCGCGCAAGAGCTCCAAATCATCCCGATCAAATGGTCGTTCGCGGTTTTGGGACTCGATATGGTCGGACCCTTCCTGAAGGCACCCAGGGGCTATGACAACCTGCTCGTCGCAGTTGACAAAGTTCACTAACTGGATCGAGGTGAAGCTGGTCGTCCAGTTTCGCTCCGACGACGCAGTAGGGTTCTTCCTCGATATTGTCTACCGCTTCGGGGTCCCGAACTGCATCATCACCGACAACGCGAACCAATTCACAGGGAAAAAGTTCTTATGCTTATGCGATAACTACCACATCCGCATAGATTGGGCCTCGGTTTCACACCCTCGGACCAACAGGCAGGTCGAGCTCGCAAACAGTATGGTCCTGCAGGGCCTGAAGCCATCGACCACCTCAACAAGTTCGCAGGGCGGTGGGCCGGAGAGATGCCAGCAGTGCTGTGGAGCCCCCGCACCAGCCCGAACCGATCCACAGGGTTCAACCCCCTTCTTCATGGTGTACAGCACTGAGGCCGTGCTCTCAACCGACCTCGACTATGGTGCGCCGAGGGTACAGGCGTACGACATGGACAGGTCAGAGGAGTCGTGCCAAGACACGGTCGACCAGCTCGACGAAGCACGTGATGTGGTGCTCCTCCGATCTACCAAGTACCCGCAGACCCTCTGCCGATAACATAGCAGGAACGTTCGACGTCGAGCGTTCCATGTGGGTGACCTGGTGCTCCGACGCGTACAGACGACAAAAGGCAAGCACAAGCTGAGCCCCTCTAGGAAGGTCCCTTCATCATCACGCAAGTCCTACGCCGGGGGCTTACAAGTTGAAGAACAAGAAAGGCGAGGTCTACACCAACACATAGAACATCAAAAATCTATGCCGTTTCTATCCTTAGCTCATTTTTTTCTTTGGTCATTAGATCCACTTTAAGCTGGGACTCGCCCGGCTTGGCACTCAGACGCCGCTAAGATGTTAAGAACCAACCCTGTGTGTATCTCCTAAGCAGATCATGCTGACCCGCGCGTGCAGTCTGTACAACCCGCCTGCCGGGGCTATATACATGCCCATGTACATACATTGTCATGTCGCATGCTAAACAACTTGTTTTTTCGCAAACAATGCGCTCAATGTCTGAGCCGTGTGATCTTTATCTCGAGTTGTTCGTAGCCGACTCCAGCGGGCCAGCCCCCAAAACTCCAACATATGCACAACAAAGGAAAACGTAACAACAAAAGCTAACTAAGCACGCTCGGAAAGCATGTGAAAACAATGCTAACAAAATAATAAAACATTGTTTTTGCCATCACGACCCACGTTCATCCAGCACAAACGTAGGGGCCGAAACTTAAGGCATATCGATGAGGCGGTTGATGGCAACGGATAGCGAGATCTCCTCAGCAAGCAAGAAGGCGTGCGGCTCAGCGGCGCATCCGAGTTCGAGCAGGTTGTTGTCGCTCCTCACAGGGTTGCACCCGCTCCATACGACCATGAGATTCATATTGTCATAGTGGGAGGCGACGACAATGAGTGCGCTGTGGGTGCCAAGAAACATCCCGTCCGAGATCAGCTCGTCCATTTGCCGAGGAGCCGCGCGAAGCCGCTCGATCGACTCATCATAATCTCCTCCGCTTGGACCAAAGATGTGGGTGCCAAGCTCCAGGGCTGCCATGCGGACCTCTGCCAGCTCTTCCTTTGCATCCAGGAGCTCGTCATTCAGCTCCGTGATGCGACCGGAGGCGGTGCCGGCCCTCTGCAACCTCGACTCCTTCATCGACGATCTCGACGAGTTGCTGCTCCCAGATCTGCCCAGGCAGAACGAAAACAAGCCCGTTTTCAATGCGATTCCAAGTCGTGCTACACCAGGACGTGGATCGGATCCAAAACGATCTGAGGAAGCCTCGCGATCCAAGTCCCTCCTCAACTCGGAGGAGGACTTGGATCGCCTCTTCAAGATCCGAGACGAGGGAGCCACCGCGCGTCAGGGGCCCCCCGTTCTCGACTATGATTCAGATTCAATTACAGAATACCCGTCAACTACAATTCCAGACCGAGGAGGACTCGAGGACGGGGGAGCCACCGCTTGTCGGGAGGCCCCAGTTCTCGTTATCCACTCACAACCCGATGACTACTCCGAGTCATTTTCGGGTAGTCATCCGGGTTCAACTATAAATTCCACGCTGCAAGGTTGCTTCCGGTACCAGAAGGGTCTAGAGCCCTCTGAGGTACTCGAATCTGACTCCCACCTTGTGGCACAATCCACCCCTCGGCGAATCAACCCCAGGGCCGGAAATTTTCGACTACTCCGCTCAACATCGACGAGCTGCCGCGACAACCTCGACTACTTGACTCGCGCTGCAGTCACGACTTCCTCGACAACTCAGCAGTGCTAACGACAACTTTGACAACCCGTCTCGCTTAGAAACTAGTCGGGACCGAGCCACAAACTACTCGATGAATAGGTCCGCACAGTCAACAACTAGTCAGAATCAACTCCGACTAGTTGCTCCATCAACAAATTGCTGACGGATCAACCCAGTACCCTCTCCGCGTTGGAGGAGGATTTTGATCATCCTCCACCACTCGGAGAAGGAGAAGCCACCGCTTGTCAGGGTGCTATGGTTTCCGACAACCACTTGGATCCATATACTCATGTGACCAAGGGTCTGGTAAGGGGATCAGATTGGTTGGGCAGGTTTGGGCAGCAGAAAGGCAAGAAACCCTCTAGGTCCCTCAAATCAACTCCACCACGATTCATTGCCACACCCGGGGAACTCCCTTTTCAAGAGGGTAGACCTATCCCCCCATTTGATGACGAAGAGACGACCAAGTGGTGCGGCGTGCCAAATGCTTCAATCGAGAAGTACTCATGGTTCACGCCGACGAGGACTGTGAAAGCCTAGAGTGGGTCAAGCTGGATGACTATGACGACTACCTTCTTGATCCACTCAACGAAGATGTGGACGTATCAATGGATAGGGAATCCTCATCCAACACCAAGGTGGACGACGCAGATGACATCCAGAAGGAACGCCGCAGGCTCATCAATGCAAAGCGCGCTCAACGTAGGCACCGCACCGTCAAGACGAACCAGCAGGGAAGCCGTAACCTCCACGACTTCTCCACCGGTGATCTTCGAGCCATCATCAACGCTGGCCAGTACACCCGCAATATCATCATTGCCAAGCGGCAGGTGCGTGAAGAAGTGGAAGCCTACAGCACCACCCGAAACCAACACCCTCCCAAGTACTTGGGGACTACTCGGAAGCACAAGCCAGAAGCCGTGGAACAATCCACCCACAGAAAAAAGACTCCCAGTTCCAAAAAGCGACTCGAGGAAGTCCTCCACGGGCAATGCCTGTACCACTCGAAGAGCAAGCATTCTACTTTTGAATGTCAAGCCCTTCGGAGGGCCCTTAGAGCTCCGGCAAGTCCACGACGAAAGGCGACGGGTCTACCCGACTAATGATTTACTCATAAACTAAGTACCCGACTCAAGGAGGATTTCTTAGGGTCTTTTTGGTGTTTCGTTTGTTTAAACCATTGTTTTGGGACCATATCTTGAAACAAGAGGTTCCATACACCCCAAAGCACCCCTTTTTACCACTTTGTCAGGGTCGCTATTTATGTTCATCTACTCGGGTTAATCACGACTCCCTTGCTAAACTCAGGGAACCCTATCACAGCCGAACCATGCGACTACCAAGAGTGGTTGCCTTGTTTGGCAATGACTAGTGGAACCCGTCAATTAATCAAATATAGCACTTACGTGATTATCTATCAAACACTTTCAGTAACGCACAGCTTACTAGTTCCCGACTAGTTTGTTGTGTTACTGAAGGGGCTTTGCTCCCAAATTTCTAGTAACACTACGTTTACTAGTTTCTGACTAGTATTACGCGTAGTTTACTGAAGGGGTCTTGCTCCCGTGCAACTTTGCCAACGGTGTCGATGGAATTCAGTTTTTCCCGACTAGAAGCAGCATGAAGCAACCGTACCACCCGCATGGAAATCAACCGTGCAATCAATGACTCGATCGACGACTCGGAACCCATTGAACCGAATCCCCCTCGGTCGGAGGTCCTCTACCACAAGTCGGAGAAGGATTTAGATTGCCTACGACAAGTCGGAGAAGTGTTTGGATCACCTACGACAAGTCGGAGAAGGATTTTGATCGCCTATGACAAGTTGGAGGAGGATTTGGATGGCCTACGACAAGTCAGAGGAGCACTTGGATCGCCTACTACAAGTCGAAGGACGGTTTGGATGTGGCAGAACCACCTGAATTAATCCGGCTCAAGCGCGCTAACCATCACCATGCGGGCAATCAGGGCTAACTCGCACTTCAAACGGAATAATCCATTGGTCTGTCGGGTAACCTCCTGATACAACCACGGTTTTTGCCGATCGAAACCACACATACATGTACTCACACGAAGGTGAGCCCAGAGGATACAACATTCCACAAGATTTTACACCACAGGGTTCATCATAAATCATTATTACAACGGAGTTCAAATTCGTAAAACAAGGTACTTCAGAGTTCAAATTAATTGAGTTCTTCAGAGTTCAATGCAGCGAAAAAATAACGAAAAACTACTCGACGATACACGATGTCTCGATGAAGCCTATACGAGACATCACTCGGCATTATCATCGTTGGCCGGGGGCGCATCCCATTTCACCGACCAACCAGAAGAAAGGGTACACGGCCAAGTCAAATTAGCGATCAGATCCTCAAATGTATCACCTGAAAACAACCCACAAGCAAGGCTGAGTATACTAATACTCAGCAAGGCTTACCCGACTAGTGGAATATACTTAGCCGACTCCTAGACATGCAAGGCTTTTTAGCTTGAGAGGTTTATTTTGCCGAAAAGCATATACAAGTAGGTCTTTACTTTCAAATTTAAGCTCCAGATTCTAGTTTTCTTTAACCATTCTAGGTAAGCAACTATCCAATATCATACATGGTGGAAGAATTAATTTGCATCCAACAAGATTAATCATCATCATTGTTCCTCTTCTTACTCTATGTGGTAAAAGGGTCAAGCAGTCTCAATAACCGCGAGAAACGGATGATTCGAATTGAATTTCTTAACCTTGCAAGGGAAACCTAAACACACGTCACGTGGTTACTCCCAGAGTCACACGTGCAACCTTTCCCCTTTCTTCCCGGGTTGTGGATCAGGGCCACCATTCAAGATTACAGAGCCCAGCTCTGTACCCACCATGTGCGCGCATGGAACCAAAGTTGAGAGGGTGGGATGCTGTCCACTTGCCGGTCCGATTTGGTACTTAAGCTTACCGATTACCATATTCTCGGCATGTGGTTAGTACGTTCAAAGACTTAACCACCACTACCACACACTGCAGCCTTAGCATTTTTCACTAAACAGACAGGACATCAATCATTAACTTGAACATCGCACCATAGCCCCGTCCGTCGACCTTATGATTGGGGCATGTAGTAAACATTCAACTCCTATATTCTCGCGAGTGACAGGAAATCACTCAACTTTTACCGAGTCCTATTAGCATAGCATTCTATCGAACCTTACATCTAGTGTTCAGAGCATGGGTACCTAGGATCATGCAACTAAGTTTTCATCCAACTCCTATAAACTTAATGCACAAGTAGAATAGAGTATTAAGTTGCATAATTTAGAAAAACAGGGTTCATGCACCGGGGCTTGCCTTCTTGGGTAAAGTTAGCTTGGGGCTCGTCCGAACTTGGGTTCGGGTCTTCGAAAGCTTCAGTTAGATTCACTTGAGCTTCACGCTGCCCACTCTCCGACGCGGGCACCAGCTCGTACGTCCCGTCGGCGAGAGTAGTCGATTCTATATGAATGCACAAGTGTAAGTTGTAGTGATGGTATATGACGATTATTTTCCTTCACGATAAAGTTGCAGTCCACAAAACATAGTTGTGAAGTTACTTAGTTACGATTTTCGTGGGCAATCATTAATAGAGTACGTCTTAAACTATTAACTTCATTAAACCAGAAGGGGTTGTGTTTTATTGAAATTTTAGTTTTTGCAGTATATGCATGGGTTAAGCACAAACACTGATCCAGGTAACTTCTAGTGATGAAATTTTTATTCAGATTACATTACGCAGAGATAAGACTACTGTAAAAATTTGAGACATTTTCATGCAGCAGAATAATTATGAAAAATGTATTACACAGCCACTGCTAGATCCTATTTATTTTTATACGGGACGAACCATCCAAGTGTTGATGCCAAACATTTTACAGGTTGTCAATCTAACTATATGTGTGTTACTGTAAATTTTTCAGATTTTATTGTGCAGTATACAGAGCATAAGAAATAGGAAAATATACACTTATGTTAATAAAGATTAATTTCTACAGGATGTTCTACAAGGTTTCTGTGTATGAAACTTTTTATACAGCATAAATTACACTAAACTGTCCCATAGTAAAAATACGAACATTTTCCAAGGAAAGAAACTAATTATTTTTATTTCGTGCATTTTTCCCACCACAAAATTATACAATAGGTTACAGAAAGGAAAAAGGTTCTAAACTTTTTATGTGGTATTTAGGCATCACTATAACAGCTCTGGAAATGTTTCACAACATGAATCACAATATAATAGCAGGTACAAATTAGTTCTTTTATTTCATGGCTTGAACAAAGTTTAACAAAACGTTTAGCTAGAGATGGGTTCTGGTCCTAATATTTTTACACTGGCTTACACATCAAGCAACCAATCTACTGTCCAAAAATCAGTTTCAGAACTGGTCTACAACGGTGGGTACAGTTAAAGTCTATTAAACATTCCATTTAATTTAGAGCAATATTTAGCAAGCAACTAAAGAAAAGCATGTAACCAAAGTTGTAGATTTTCTTCTAACGATCCCAGAACAGTTGAGTCTGTATTTTTATGATTTTTCTATGATTTTATACGAATTTTAAAAGTTCGCTGTTTTTGAATTCAAAGTTTAAACACAGGTTTACCGTTATGCCCCTGGAAACTTGCGCGCAGACTCTTTTAAAGATTTCAATCGTTGCAATTGGGTCCCTGGGCAGCGCAGGCATGGCGGCCGGCCAAATTTCGGCGAGGGGGCTTGTCGTCGGCGAGGGGAAAAGGTTCTAGGGAGGTGAGAGCTACCTTGGGGTGGCCTTGGTCGGGGTTGGGGGTGGCCGGAGGTGGCTCGTCGGCGCGGAACAGAGGGGCGGCGGCGGTGCGGAGCGTCGGCGACGGTGCTCCGGCGAGGAGGGGAGGGCGTGGGCTGGTCGGTGAGCTTCGCGGCGTCGAGGGGAACCCGTTCCGAGGCTTGGCTTAGACGGAGGAGCATCGGAGTGGGTTGTCTACGGAGCAGCAGGGTAGCGGCGGCGGCGCGGGCAGCGCTGGCGGTGCTCCGGCGGTCGAGATGGTCAGGGAAGAGGCGGTCGTGATGGGTTTGGGCAGTGGGAGGCTGGAGGATGGGGCTCCACGTGCGGGTGGTGCACGGCAATGGCAATGGTAGCGGCGGCGGCGTTCTGGGGTTGAGGCGCGTGCGAGTGGCCTTGTGTCGCCTTTTATAGGCTGCAGGAGGGAGGGAGAGGACCGGGCAACACTGGGGAGGGGCGGCACGACGGGGGCGCATTACTGGTCGCTATGGGTGGCGAGCAGAGCTGGCGCGGCGTGCGGCGGGCGCAGGCAGGGGATTGGGCGCCGGGGATTTGGCATGGGGGAGGGGGAGATCACGCGGCGCGCGGGTTGGGCGAGGAGCTGCAGCAGCTGGCATGCCGGGCGGCGAGCGCGGCGACTGGCGGGACGCGGTGGGGACACGGGCACGGCGCGGACTGGCCATTGGGCGCGGCGGGCGGCGAGCAGAGGCGCGCGTCGCCGGCGTGCGTGTGGCGTGCGCGGACTGGGGAGGAGCGCGGCATGGGGAGGAGCGCGTGCGAGCTGGGCGCGGCCAGGCATTGGCTTGGCGCCAAGCGCTGGTCAGGCATCGCCGGCCAAGTGGCCAGCGGCGACTGCGCGGCGGGCGGAGGGTCGGGCAAAGCGGCGGGTCCTGCGGAACGGAGAAAGAAGGGTCTGCAGTGATAATAGAAGAAAAGGCAGGGGCACATCATTTCCTGGGCAAAAATTTGTATTCTCTCCTGGGCTTCAACTAGACTTTTGTTTATCCTGTCATCGATGGTGTGTCTATTAAATTTTTCCGCCAAGTGTGTTGAGGTGAGAGTTATTTAATTTGTTTGATTAAAGTACATGTACTTGTGCACATATACACATCTATTTTCAATTCAAAGCAAAACCAATTTATAATTCATCTCTTTTAAACTTTTCTTAGTTAGTTAAGCATATTGTTATGCTAATGAGACACCTTTTAGCAATTTAAACACCCGAGGTGTCACAGCCTTCCCCCCTTAAAAAGAATCTCGCCCCGAGATTCGGAAAATAAGCTTAGTGTGGACAGTGTGTGTACCTTCGGTAGAATTGAGAAAACCCGGGAAATTTTGGTTTAGATAGCTTTCAGTTTTCCATGTGGCTTCTTCCTCAGTGTGATGATTCCATTGAATTTTATACATTTTAATTACTTTCCTTATAATGCTTCTTTCTTTTTGATCCATGATTTTGATAGGATACTCAACATACAAGAGGTCGGGCTCTACCAATATTTCTTGTTGTTCCACAACCTCGGTAGGGACTCGAACACACTTCTTGAGCTGAGACACGTGAAAGACATCATGGATGGCTGCAAGCTGAGGGGGAAGTCGAATTCTATAGGCTACGGGTCCATAGCTCTCGATGATTTCATAGGGACCAACATAATGGGGAGATAGTTTTCCTTTGACTCCGAATCGTTGTACACCCTTGGTTTGTGAAACTCGAAGGTAGAAGTGGTCACCAACTTCAAATCTCAGAGGCTTTCTTCTCCGGTCGAAATAGCTCTTTTGCCTGGATTGTGCGGCTCTAAGGTTTTCTTGTATTACTCTAACTTTTTCTTCGGCCTCGATTACCAAGTCTTGTCCAAATATTTTGCGTTCTCTGGTCTGTGACCAACTCAAAGGGGTTCGACACCTTCGTCCGTACAAGGCCTCAAATGGTGCCATTCTCAAACTCGTTTGATAGCTATTGTTATATGAGAACTCTGCTAGGGATAGGCATTTGTCCCAATTCTTGCCATAGTGAATGACGCAAGCTCTAAGCATGTCTTCAAGAATTTGGTTCACTCTTTCAGTTTGTCCATCAGTCTGAGGATGATAGGCTGAGCTTCGAATCAATTTAGTACCAAGAGAAGCTTGCAATTGTTCCCAAAAGCGCGCTACAAACTGAGTACCACGATCGGAAATAATAGTCTTTGGTACTCCATGTAGGCAAACGATGCGATCGAGATAAATCTCGGCATATTTCTTGGCAGTATAGGTTGTGTGCACCGGAAGAAAATGTGCCGTCTTTGTGAGTCTATCAACGATAACCCATATGGAATCATGTTTCTGTGCGGTACTTGGCAATCCAACAATGAAATCCATACTTATGTCTTTCCATTTCCAGGAGGGTATAGGCAAGGGTTGAAGTGTACCGGCTACTTTCAAGTGGCTGGCTTTTACTCTCTGACATGTGTTGCATTCTGAGACATACTTAGCAATTTCCCTTTTCATTCTAGTCCACCAGAAGTTTTACCTAAGGTCTTGATACATTTTGCTACTACCGGGGTGAATAGAAAATTTGGAAAGATGTGCCTCATCAAGAATTCATTTGCGGAGCTCATGATTCTTCGGAACGACTATGCGACCTTCGAACCATAGCATTCCCTTATGGTCCTGGCGGAAACATTTGTATTTCTCTTCACCTAGAGAGAGTTTTTGTTTGATGATCTTAACTCCTTCATCATATAGTTGTGCCATGATGATCTGGTCATGAAGAGTGGGCTCAACTGAGATGTGATGCAAGGTGCCTTGGGAAATCATTTCCAAACTAAGCTTCCTCATTTCCGAACATAATGTCTCATTATAGAACTCCACTGATAGGCAATGGCAATGAGCCTTGCGGCTTAGTGCATCCGCGACTACATTGGCCTTGCCCGAGTGATAGTGCACCTCGAGATCATAATCCTTGAATAATTCTAGCCATCTTCTTTGTCTCATGTTCAGATCGGCTTGGGTGAAGATATATTTGAGACTCTTATGATCGGTGTAGATATTACAATGAGTGCCCATGAGATAATGTCTCCATATTTTTAGAGCATGAATGACTGCTGCTAACTCGAGATCATGGGTTGGATAATTCTGCTCATGGGGCCGAAGGGCTCGTGAAGCATAGGCGATAACTCAATTTTCTTGCATAAGCACACAACCAAGACCAGTGCCAGATGCGACACAGTAAACACCGAACGGCTTGGTGTTATCGAGTTGAGCTAACACAGGGGCTGTAGTCAAACGTTCTCTGAGAGTGTGAAAAGCTTCTTCACATTTCTCATCCCACACAAACTTTACTCCCTTTTTCAATAGTTCAGTCATAGGCTTATCAATCCTGGAGAAATCCGGAATGAAACGGTGATAGTAACCGGCTAAGCCAAGAAAACTGCGAATCTGATGAACAGAGGTAGGAGGTTTCCAATCCATCACTTCTTGTACCTTGCTGGGGTCAACGGCTATGCCTTCTTTGGAATTGACCGAAGAATTTCACACTATCCAACCAGAATTTGCACTTAGAAAATTTAGCATAGAGCCGATGGTCTCTGAGACGCCGAAGAACAATGTGCAGGTGCTTAGCATGCTCTTCCTCATTCTTGGAATAGATAAGGATATCGTCAATGAAAACTACGACGAATTTGTCGAGCTCGGGCATGAATACCGAATTCATGAGATACATGAAGTAGGCAGGGGCATTTGTGAGACCAAAGTACATGACCAAGAATTCATATAGTCCATATCGTGTGGAAAAGGCGGTCTTAGGAATATCGCAAGGACGAATCTTTATCTGGTGATATCCAGATCGAAGATCAATCTTTGAGAAAACTCTAGCTCCAAATAATTGGTCAAAGAGAACATTGATGCGGGGAAGTGGGTATTTATTCTTAACGGTTACCGCATTGAGAGGTCGGTAGTCCACACATAATCTTGGACGAATGAAGCTAGGACATCCCCAAGGTGATGCGCTAGGACGAATGAAGCCTTTGTCCAGTAGTTCTTGGAGTTGTCTTTTCAGTTCGGCCAATTCCTTAGGTGGCATTCTATAGGGTCTTTTGGAGATAGGTGCAGTGCCTGGTTGCAGTTCATAACGAACTCAATATCCCTATCTGGTGGCATTCCTGGTAAGTCATCCGGAAAAACATCGGCATACTCGCATACCACTGGAATATCTTCTAGTTTGATTCCTTCCATCATGAAAGCACAAGAATTCGTGCAATCCCGGAATGGTAGGTAAAGGGTAGTGGCTCCGTGACTAGGTGAATTTATTTCAACAGCTCGGGAAGAAAGGTCCAGTGTGACTCCGTGTAGAGCCATCCAATTCATACCCAAAATAACGTCCATGCCGTCAAGGGGTAAAAGAACAAGGTCTGTGTTGATGGTTTTACTACCCAACTGGATTGGTACTTGCCTTATCATTTGATTTGAAGCAATTTTACCACCCGGTGTTGATATCATACACGACCCTTTTGTGTGACAAATATCCAAGCCTACTTTTGCACCAAACTTTGCACTAATGAAACTATGTGATGCACCAGAATCAAACAATATAACTACATGCTTGTTATGGATAGGGAATGTACCCGTCATTACTGGTGCTCCTTCAGGAAGTTCCGCAAGAGTGGTGAAATTGATCCGTTCTTGTTTGACCTAAAGGGTCTGCCTCTTACCTTTGTTCTTATTGTTCTGGTTAGAGTCTTGGCCCTGACTTGGCTGCCTAGGCTGAGGGCATTCTCAAGCAAAATGACCGGAACTCCCACACTTGAAACAACAATTGGTGATGCTCGGTCGAAGAAACTGCTGAGTAGCGGGCCTTGGTCCAGATTGCTGAGGCACAAGGGGTCGTACCATGCCTTGCTGCTGTGGGGGCCTGATAATCCAACGCCCTGGCTGAGGGGCCTTCTGTGGAGCTGTAGGCGCAGCATTTTGCACCAAGCGATACCTCGGTGGCTAAGCACCCGAGGGTCCAGCTGGCGCCTTTCTCTTCTTTTCAGCACGATGAGCCTCAATACAATCCTCTTGAGTGATGGCCATATTGACCAGCTCATTATATGTATCGGCCTTGACAAGATTCAGCCGTTCCTTGAGTTTGGTACTCAGACCTCTGCGGAAACGATCACGCTTCTTAGCATCCGTGTCTGCGTGATAGCCCGCGTACTGGCACAGATTGTTGAAGGCCTGAGTATACTGAAGTACAGTGCGGGTACCCTGAGTGAGTGCCAGAAACTCATTTAGCTTTCTTTCCATACGACCTTCTGGGATATGGTGTGCTCAGAACGCAGTTTTGAATTCGTCCTAGGTGACAACGTGATCAGCAGGGAGCATAGAAAGGAGGGGTCCCACCAAAGACGAGCTGTACCGCAAAGCTGCTGCACGGCAAAGCGAGCCTTGTTTGCATCCGAATATGGGGCCATGAGTAGAGAAAACATGGACTCGATGGTGCAAATCCAAGCGTCCTCATCCAAGGGTTCCTCTATTTTGTGAAACAAGGGAGGCTGGGTCCCAAGGAAATCCGTGTAACCGGCAACTTGAGGTTGGTGAACATTGTGTCCACCCCACTGTTGGTGCTGTCCTTGCACGAGCTGACGAAGCATCTCGGTTTGAGCGGCCATTACTTCCACCAAGCTGGGTGGTGGCGGTGGCTGATGTTGTGATTCACTAGCACTAGCACCGAAACCTTCTGGGTTACCACGGGTTGCTCCAACCATCTGAAATGTGAAGGTTTATCATTATCAACGTGATCCATATTGCTTCCACGATTAAAAAGGATTAGGGCGGAAAAGAGTAGACTTCCGAAAGATCATGGATAGAATCGTGGACAGAACACTGTTCGCTACAAGAAAACTCATAGCTCTCCGTAGGTTCATCCAAAGCAGCTCATGTTTTGGCAGTGGGTAGGGAATTTAGAGATGTACAACTTTGGTATTCAACTAAGACGCTAAATCGATGGCCAAGATGGTTGAAAGATTCATTCTTTGCTTCTTTGTCTCGGCTGTTTTTCAGCACAACAAGTTATAATATCTTGCCTATAACTCAAACTAGCAACGTCCAATAGTGCTGAAATTTTGTGAGCTTTCAGGACATGAAATTCTTGACAACTTTGGTAATTAACTTGCTGATCAGAACGATCGTCTTCAACGGGTAAAAGTTTTGGACAAGATCATGCCATAGGATATGAACTAGAGGATGAAAGTTGAATATTTCTGGAAGCAACTTTAAAACTCCATAACTCCAATTTGAGTAATCCAGAAATTCTCAAACTTCACCAAAACATTCCTAAGGTATTAGCGAACAACTTTGTTAGTCAACTCCAGAGCTAGATCAGGCTCTAAGATGGTCTTTCTCTTAAGGTTTTACTTTACTGTCTACTCAAAAATTTCAGCGAATAGTGGGCCAAGATTTCGTGCACCAGGGAAAATCTACCTAGCCAAAACTTACCAAATTTTAACAGTAGCTGCCTAAGTAAATTTACAACAAGTTTTGTGTTGAACACTTTTGCAGAAAACTGTAGTAAAAGGGCATAAAAATTTATGTGGTAGAAGTGCTTATTTTGGACAGAAAACTGACATCTCAAGGTCTTTGTTGTTTCTCATTATCCATATGTTCAGAATTTTTAAAATTTAGACCGGAGGTAGAATACAAATTTTGGAACAAAACTTTCAACATGAGTTTCTCCAGAAAGGATCATTTTCTAAGCTCAATAAATCCATCTTTTCAGATAAGACAGAAATGTGACAGATTTGCTAGATAATCCTTATGCAAAGACAATCTTGTGCACGCATGAACCTTACCACTCTCAGGCATCGCATTTTCAATTTCAGATTTATATAGTCATGATCCATGCACGTCCTATTCGTCCTCACAAAATAAAATAATTGCCAAATAGCTTTGGTTTTACGAAGTTAGTTTCGGTGGCATACACAATATGTCTCTCACTATAATAGCTAGTCGAAACTTCTCTAACCGTTCTTTAACTTATCGTAATCGCGGTTAGTGTACCTGCAGAAGATTGATATAGCATATATATATATCCATTGAACCTTTCATGCCAGCACTCATGAAAGCGTCCGCATTCATTACCGTTCACTATAGAAACGGCATCCGTACAATTCCCGCCGTACAGACGACGTTAACATACGCTATCAAGATAGCGTATTCACGGGGGGTACCGTCTTGAGACGGGGGTATGAACAGCGATCGCCATACCCTGCGCCAAACCTTCTACTCCCAATATAATCAACTAATAGTTGGTATATTGGCAGCACCTCAAGTAAGCCACTGCTTGAGGCCAGCGTTCGGTTCGCATCACCGATAGGAAGGCCAAGCTCTCTCAGTTGGCTGATGATTCTTACCTTCTTACCTTAGCGATGAGTGCGTCGTTACAGAAATTAAGGGTCGATTGTGGATAAAAGTATGTTTTGACGAAAGTAATGTGCTGGGAGTCAGTTGATAATATTCATAAGTTAGATAGCCACATAGTAAATTTCTCATAATCCGTTAGGGCTTTACGAACTAGGTACCATCCTTGTCAAACCAACGCATTTTGCAAACATAATTTTTGTGGTCAAGTTTTATGAAAACAAGTTTTTAAGGCTTGTTGTATCCTCCGGCGTATGCATTTCGGCTCTGATACCAGCTGTGGCAGAACCACCTGAATTAATCCGGCTCAAGCGCGCTAACCATCACCACGAGGGCAATCAGGGCTAACTCGCACTTCAAACGGAATAATCCATTGGTATGTCGGGTAACCTCCCGATACAACCACGG